>OY755179.1:16430045-17630045 GCA_963576735.1 Bedellia somnulentella
ACTACCCCGTTACTACCGATGGGTGTACGTAAGAGGCGGCTAACGGTATTGGGGCTTTTAAGGGATTTTTGGGCGATGCGGTTGGAGACCCATCACCAACAAGCTTTACTTTACCATCTTTTCTTGTGTATGTATAAATTTGAATCTTGAGTGTTTCGAGATCTCTGATGGATTCAACCCTTTCTTGGTTATATTGCTGAATGTGATAGGATATTAGTAGGGGTTACTTTTTTCGAGTGAAGGTCATACTTCATACAATGTATAAATAGTTAAGTCTAATTGATATTTACAATGATTGCTCGGATTTCTAAAATGCCCAAATGGAGGGTTTTTACAAAATTATTACTTGGAGCTCTTATATTCAAATTAGAGCACGAGTTGTCATTTAATTAATACAAAACAAATGTAAAAATTGATAAATCAATCGGATTATAGTGTATTGCCGTGTAGTGTCGGCTTAGAATAACACTACCCCATTTCTACCCGTGGGTCATCGTAAGAGGCGACTAAGGGTGTACGGGGCTTTTAAGTGATTTTTGGGCGATGTGGTTGGAGACCCATCACCAAAAACATTTATTATTACTATATTTTCCCCACTCAACTTCCAAAAGTGGCTGAGGAATTTCTCATTCCAAAGCTCTGGCTACCCCGTTTAGGGATTTATAGCCGTGAGTATATGTATGTATGTATGTATCATGAGTCGGTCTAATAAAATCATTATAGTTCTGTCTGATAAAATCTATCGGTAACCCTTCGCAGCGCGGCTTTTCTCGTATCGACAAAAGGTATGGTCATCCCTAAGCATAAACAATATGCTCCTATCCTGCCCACGAGTGCGATAAAGATATAAGATATCGCCCTACCGCTCCTATGATTTATGATCGAGTTCACACGGAAGAAATAATTCTAGTATGGCCCCCATAACGTGGACGCGTGAGAGGGTGATTGTTACATGAGAAGTATGTTTATATGGACATATTACATAGATCAATCAGCCTCTAAGTAAATACGACTTAATGATTTGTGTGATGGGGAGCTTAACGATATGTATACGTCAAAAGCAACGACATATGAACCTAAATACATACGAATATATACGACAAAGAAAGGCAACAGAAAACAAGATCCGAAAATATAAATGAACCGACCAATGAGTCAAACAGACTTTTTGACGATAGCTATTACATGAAACACATACACACATGAATAAACAACTTTCACAATGACGAAAAAGCATTTATTCACACACCTGCTATTACTATAAATCCTCGCTTTTGATCTTGGCTGAAACAAGATTTCGTTGTAAGAGGAGTAAGACTTAGATTATAATAAAAAACTGAAAAATACACTTCAATAGTACATTTAAATAAAAAGTAAAAAATTATTCCCCATATGGTGGAAATCATGAAAAAGCGTGGGTTGCTCGAAAGACGAAAATATGGCACAGAGTGCGCAACGCTTTTTCACGATCAGCCATAATCAGCATTGCCATCGACAAAGTAATTTACGCTTGTTTCGGCTCGATTTATTGCAAACAACCCAGATTTACTAGATAAAAAATCCGATAAGTGTAGTGCCCAATTCTCTGCCACCTGGCAACGCGCACTGTACTGGCCAAACCTCATAATTATTATTTTATCGAAAGGATTGGTTGCTGTTGGCCCTGTGGCCTATGCGGCTTCGCCATGACTATATGAGTGCCGGGCAGCTGAGCGCCACCCTGGCTGGGCAAAGAAGAGTACCTAAGCTAAATCGGATATCTTTATGTAAAGCTACAGTGCTCATGTTTTTAGTAACAAGACTTATCAACTATGTTAGACAGCTTAAAACTACTTAAACTATTTTAAATCTTTTTGTTCATGAAAACCTCATGTGGGGATTATTACTAATAAATAAAGAATAAATAAAGGAAAGAAAAATTTCGACACAGGCGGGAATCGAACCCGCGACCTCGGGTATACGCCCCGACGCTCTGCCAATTGAGCCACCGTGTCAATGGCTGCCAGCGCGAAATTCTTCTATCCTTTATTTCTTTTACACGTTTAAGTAGTGTTTGCTTTTCCTACCTCCGAATTTTAACTAATTGCGAAGAGTAGAGCAGTCGTGTAGAGCGTCGGGGCGTATACCCGAGGTCGCGGGTTCGATTCCCGCTTGTGTCGAAATTTTTCTTTCCTTTATTTATTCTTTATTTATTACTTAACCTATTTTTACCTAACCATTACATTGACATCGTAGGCTAATACAATGCCTAATTTAAGGTGAATCCACCCTTTCCGCAATAGCTTGTAGGATGTTGTTGTTGAGGCTGGAGCACCCTCTGCAGCAGGGAGGCGGCACGGTTGCGTACGGGCGCGCATGGTTGCGTAGAAGCACGCTAATCTACACTATGCGTGGTTTTAGTGTCATGCGGACCAATGTAAACGCTCACTGCAGGTAGAGACAGCTCCGCGTTGATGCGGAACGTCAGTACGGATCGCTCCATATATCGCCATCGCCGTGCCACGTGACTGGAGTCGGGTAGTCGAAACACGCTACTCTACACTAAGTACGGACAGAGGCTGCCAAACTAAAACACCTCATTTTCTATCCCATTTAGCTTAGGTACACTCCTTTGCCCCGCCAGGGCGGCGCTCAGCTGCCCGGCACACAAAGTAAAACACAAATTCTCACCAAGTTGTTTGTGCAGCCCGCGTTGTAGCACAGTCTCAGTCAGCGGCCGGACGCTGGACGCGACGGACGCCAACCGCCGCGCCACGTGACTGGAGCCACGTAGTCTCACTACTGCGCCGCTGTGGTAGTATACGAGCCACCAGCCGCCACGTTGGGTCCAGCCTGGGAATAAAGAGACGTTTTTTTATTAGTAAATCTGTGGAGGAGGATATCAAAGTATGTATGAAAGGTAAATTAGTAGTAAATGTGCTTAGAGTATCACTAACACATTTCTTAGGCGACTTAGGGCACTTCAAACTTTTGAAAGATTTTGCTGCAGACCAATCTGGAACTATCCCTTATTCTGCAAACTTTTCCCTTCCACCAAATCGTCGGTCTACCTAGTAGAGAACCCATAGCACTACAAATCCTCCAACTCTCTACTATCATCGCTATCAGCTTTGCAGACAATATATATTTCTCCTTTTTGCCACTAAAATTACACCACTACCCTTTGCACTGTTTCAGTTATAAGGCGGTTTTCTGAGGATTTTCTCAGAAGGGATTCAAGAGTTTAGGGATTCAATGACGTACAGAAGCTTTTCTTTAGTCTAATCATAACCAGTTCATAATTACTTACCGAGTAAACTATCAACAGGTATAACAAGAACGATCTGCCTAGTCCCTTCCTCTATGAGCGCGATGGTATCCGCCGATATTCCCATCTGGCAATCCAGGATAACGCCACCTGCACCTTCGTCTTGGACTTGCACCTGCAAATATTAGGGTGTTTTGTTAGTGGTGCCTTGTCTCAATATATGTGTTTTTTGGGTGTGGGTGGTGTCTTTAAGAATATGTATTTTTGAGAGTATTCGCATATGATAGATGCATAGAATGAAGACAGTGAAGATCTGGAGCTATCCCCAGATGGCATTTTTGTGTACGTACGATATACGGAAACAAAGTAACTTTTTTGCATCTCCTCTCTTCGCCCCCAGAAAAATCCTATTTTACCCTTGGCTATAATTCTCAGTTAAGTTTAAACTAACACTTACATGAAAAGACAAGGCGCCTCCAACTAATACGTCGCTCACACAATTATCCGGCCGGGGTAGTACAGGAGCACTGTTCGAGTTTGTACTGCCTTTCATTAGTAGCGATGAAAATAAGGCTGGAAATTAAGATATTATAGTTACTAACTGTCTTAATATTTAAGATCTTGGTTGATAATCTATTAAATATAACACTGTGAGAAGGAGTGCGTGGGCCTAGGTTATATCATGATTATAGTATTCATTAAAAGTTTTCCTGTTTGAGAATGGCTTTGTTCAATCTTTATGGGCACTTATAATTTATGTTTTTCACTATAGGAATACATGACTCCTTGTTCGAAGAAACAGAGTAAAGTTCTTCATTATTTGTTTCCTACATAGTTTTTATATAAAAACATATTTATTTTATAAGCAGCATTTAATGTAAGTTTTTGATGGACTTATAGAGAATATTATTGCTTTCTTACGTTTTCTTTCAATTTAATTTATATAACAGAGAAATAAATACTTACAGAATTTCTGTCCCGTGTCAATAGTAGTTGTTGTGACATAATTCTTTGCCAAATCTTTGAGATATTCCTGTCGTGTCCTTGTTGCCATTGTACTGAATTTTGGGGACTGAATAGCTGCATTTTCACCATTTATTACCTAAAAATATACACACATTTAAGTTACTACACTGATATTATGCCATATATTGTTTAAAATAGAGTAAAAACAAGTAGCAATAAAATTATTTTGCTTTTGAAGGGACATAGCTACTGAATGATATTGAACTGAATATAGATACTGAATGACGGTTAACATTGAAATTTGCCTTATATTCGAATACACAGAGGCTTTTAATACAAAGAAAATATTAGTTATATATAACTGACATAATAGTTACTCACCTTAGCTAACAGTAAATCCGTGAAAGCTTCACCTTTGGGATATATAGCACCTTCTTTGATAGGGGGCCCAAATAAAGGCACCTCTTTAGCTCGACTTACACCTATACTATAATAAGTGTTATCACTACACGGATCAATTGCTCGTACTACTACAAATACATGTTGAAATTGTGATCGAATATTCCTCGGAGTAAATGGGGCCGCTCCAGGCTCTTGAAAAACTATGGTCACTATATCATTTCCTATATGTCGTTTTCTTAACAACTGTTGTCTGTTATTCGGTGTGTAAGGCAACATGGTGGATACATGAAACATGATTTCACAGCCTTGGTACGTTGTATATACGGAGTATAGGCCAGTTGAATCGGTTCGGTTATCGAGTCCAGCCTTGTATTTATCGAAGTCTTTTAATCGAACGGTTTGTCCTAGAGTTTGTAGGAATTCGACGAAAGCGGGTCCAGCTTCTTGATTGTTGTACATTTCTTCTTCGGTTGATTGTCCAGCTTTGCAGTACATTACACCTACTTTGTAATGTCGCGTTAGACATTGTTCGTCTAATCTTAGGAGTTGTTCTTCGGCGCCGTTGTTTGATACTCCCAGTCTGGAATTATAACAATATTTAACAACAATTCTGCAACATCGACATATGCGTTTATGCGTGAACTTATGATTATGTATATCTACTAGTTATTATTCATGCTACTGGACTATTCTAACCATTTTTCCAGAAGGGAATCGCCTCACGTACCAGCTATTGCGCTCACTTTTACGTCACATTCACTGAGTGTAACAGAGACGGAATAAACGCGAGGGAGTAAAAATACACTAAAGTTTTATTCACAGATCCTAATATTGCGTATTTACTTAGAATGCTCATATCTATGTAATTTCGTTGGAGCCTTTACGGAGTTTATGAGAATATAGCATGTTGTGATTGTGAGATATTTTGGTCATAATAATACTTAAAAATAAAAAGAAACAAAGGTTAGAAGAATTTCGCGCTGGCAGCCATTGACACGGTAGCTCAATTGGCAGAGCGACGGGGGCGTATACCCGAGGTCGCGGGTTCGATTCCTGCCTGTTTCGAAATTTTTCTTTCCTTCATTTATTAGTAATAATCCCCACATGAGGTTTTCATGAACAAAAACATTCAAATTACTTAAATTTATGTTAAGACTGTAAACATTAACATATATTTTCAAAGATACTTTATAGAGTTTGAAAAACTATCCAAATGAACCTATTTTAGCAAGGAGATTCTTAAACGTATGCAGCACTGTCATACACTAACATTAAAAAATCACTATTCACATATTTCCGATATATTTTCTCTTATTATATTGATACTTAAAAGATGAATATCCAAATCATACCTCAAACAGTTAATCTGTAGTTCCGGTGCGACGTACTCGAGTAGTTCTTTGGTGTTATACGTCACAGAGTTGTTGGTAGGTTTTAGTATCGGCAGAGCATCTTCTAAAACAGAGCCTCGAAGAGTTAGTAGCTCGGAGGTTCTGTGGAAATAACACGTTTTCTTATACAAAATATCATAATGTTCAAATTTTTTATCCGATAAATATATTTATGTTGTTTTGGGATCCGGAACCACAAAACATCTATTTAAAAAATACAGGATAATACTGCATGGATCAGTGATATTGCCAATTGTAAGAATGGGGGAATATTATAATGTAATTCAGCTAATAGCCAGACGCTATTTATTTATAACTCAGTACCATTCAATACACTAGGGCGAGGCCATTAGAAAACTGTTACATTACATTGATTTTGCTGAACAATAATTTTTATTTATTACTAGTGGATCGTCCCAGCTTCGCACGGGTAGCGTTGTTTTTTTAAATATCTGAGGTTTCTTTCTTCAGTCACTGCCCAAGCATTGTGAAATTCAGCGTAATGTTTTCAATTTATTAAATTTATAGCACTCCCTTAACAGTGTAGTTTGGTGATTTTGAATGCGCTTTAATGAACGGTTCAGTATTTCCGTTTAATAGCAAATTTTGGAATAAAACGCCATGAAGTATTTATAACAATCTAAAAAATAGTCAATACGTTATGAAGGATGCAACTACTGGCGCCATCTAGTATGTTATATGTAAATTAGTAAAGATTTGGTTTCGATCACGGGCGCGATGGGTTATTTTATGTATAATTTCGGTGTTTGTCTACCGATTTCTATGATTCTTTTTTTATTGAATAGGTAATAATGTTAACTTTTTTAAATTAGGGATGAGTGAGAGGTTTATAATAAAATACCTGATGACATTTTGAATCTAACAGAAAAGAAATTCAAAGTAATTATAAAACGCAGTCTTCATTTAAAAGCTTATTACAGTTTAAATGATTATATGATAGATGAAACTGCTTGGTGTCACCAGGGCTCTATTCAGGATATTTCCAGACATACACCAATATTGTAATTTGACTAAGAAAAGATGTGTGTTGCTGAGTTTCTTACGGGTTCTTCTCGCAACAATACACCTTCCGAATCCGAAGTAGAGTCAGTAGAGTAAGATTTAACTTATACGTAAGTTTGTGACGTTCAAAAAATAGAGAACAATTCTTTTTATTTTGAAATAAATATTTTTTATCTTTTTTATCTTTATCTTTACAAACGTAATAGTAAACAAATATAATCAGGATGTTCCGAACTGCTAAGCTATCAGGAATTACACGTGTTATTGTGAGTCAACCATAAAAGATAGACATATACTGTTGAGGATTTTTTTTTAGATAATTTTATGAAGAATATTTCCGCCACACATGATTTCTATGTAAGTTTAACCATTAAGGCTGCACACGCGACGGAAGCTTAAAAAATGGAGTAACTTCTCCCGTTTTCCCCAAATTTCCCAAAATTCCCCTTTACTTCTCTGCTGGAAAGTATACAAAAACCTGCGCAGGAGTATGAAAAATAATTGTACCAAGTTTCGTTAAAATCCGTCGAGTAGTTTTTGTTTCCATAAGGAACATACAAACCGACAGACAGACAGACAGACAGACAGACAGACAGACAGACAAAAATTTTACTGATTGCATTTTTGGCATCAGTATCGATCCCTAATCACCACCTGATAGTTATTTTGAAAATATATTTCATGTACAGAATTGACCTCTCTACAGATTTATTATAAGTATAGACTAGCTGACCCGACAGACTTCGTACTGTAAATTTGCTTATACCAAACTTAAGGCGTTTTTTCGGTACTCGATCAGACGTGAATATTTAATTGGTCAAATTTTCTGGTATAAAAAGTATCCTAAGTTACAATTTGGGTCATTATCTAGCATTCTGTTTAATTTCATTCATATACATTTGGTAATTGAGAAACCTTTTTACCTCAAACACACAAACATCCAAACATCTAAACTTTCACATTTATAATATTAAAAAGCTATAGCCATAGTCGTTATCGGTACGCTGAATAGAACGCACGGTGTACAGCGTTCTCGGATACGAGTGTTTTTGTGTGTGTGAATGCGCGGCGCATAGCGCGACCGCGAGAAACGTCGGCCGAGACGATTTTTTTCATCTACCCTCTTATTGTTTCTGACTACGGGAACAATGAGCTCCAATGCAAGTTACTCAACCGTTACCCAAAACGTTTCTTTCCCCACCAAAGAACAAGCCATAGTTATTGACGCTGTTGACGATACACCTATTAAGGACTACGCAATTGCTTTTGGTAAAATAATAGATTCAACACAAATCAGGTTTCTTAGCAGAATGTCGAACAACAGAATTTGCATGTTCGTTTCAACAAAGGAAATAGCGGACGACCTTGTGGATAAACACCAATGTTTATCTCTAAAAAACAACAAACTTCCAATCAGACCGCTCATCACTCGTAACAAACGAATTATAATATCAAACGTGTGCCCCATTATACCCCACCACATAATTGAAACAAAATTAGCAGAAGAAAAAATTCAACTGGCGTCACCAATATCATTTATTAAAGCTGGAATTGGTGAAGTTGGATTTAGCCACATTTTAAGTTTCCGACGACAAACATTTGTATCGCCAGAAGAGGTTAAAAAACTACCAGACCGGTTGCAAATAGACTACGAAGGTACTGCATACTGGGTTTATATTTCAACAGATACTGTCAGTTGTTTTCTTTGCAAAAAAGAAGGCCACGTAGCAAACAAATGCACTGAATTGGCTAACACAAACCGAAAACAGCTGAATATAGATGCCAACGCGACGGAATATAAACCGGAATACCGACCACTTCGTTCTTTCAAAAGACCACATCCCCCAACGACTGAATCATCTGAAAGTATGTCTATTACTAAACCTTTACCCGAAAACGAGATCCTAATTAGTGATTCCGAAACAAGCGAAGTATCAGGCGACAGTTTAGATATCATGACTGACAAAAAAATGACCAAAAAGCAGAAGAACACTGTATCAGCCCTGGATTTCCAACCATCCGAAATTAAAGAAATTGAACATATTTTAAATAAGAACGAATACCCCCTTTCATATGAAGAATTCCAGAACTTTTTAATTGAAGCATACGGCAAGGAAAACATACTTGATATTAGCCACAGCTACACTGAAGACTTACAATCCTTCAGAGCAATGTTGAAAGATATCATAGTAATAGTGAGCTCTAGAAAGGTAAAAAATCGGCTGTCCCGTATAGTTAAAAAACTAGACTTGTACTCAGTGTGTGTAACGTAATTTTTTTATTTCTTTTTTTTTTATTTATTTCCATTACTTTTTGAATTTTTACAGTTTTTTTACATATGGCTCTTAATGTGGTACAGTGGAATTGTTGTAGTCTAATTCCCAAACTTAATGAGTTAGAATGCCATCTAAATAGGGAAAATATCCATATATGTTTGTGTTCTGAGTCCTGGCTGTCTGAGGATAAACACGTAAGTATAGCTGGCTATAATTGCTTTCGTAAAGATAGAAGCGACGGTTATGGAGGTTTAGTAATTTTTGTGCACAAATCCTTAACTGCTAGATTACTAACAATTTCTCTGCCACATAACAACTTAGATATGTTGGCTATTGAAATAATTAATCATAGTTCCCTTCAATTCATAGTAAATGTATATTCGCCTGGAAATGTTCAAACAAATCGGAACGATTATGACGAACTTTTTGGTTTATTCAATCATAAAACATTGATAGCCGGTGACTTCAACGCCCACCATTCATCTTGGTCATACAAAACGGACACTAGAGGCCGCCTTTTAGATGAAAGCAGTTCAGATTGTCATTACAGCTTCCTTAATAATGGCAGCCCCACTCGTATTGCTCGTATTGAAAACAGAATTGTTTGCACTGCACCTGACATCACCTTTGCTAGTGCTGACTTAACATTGGACTGTACTTGGTCAGTTACGAATGAGTCTTTAGGTAGCGACCATCTTATAATCCACATCAAGATTAAAAGTTTTTGTTGCCATATACCCACGGTTCGACGAAACATTAAAAATGCGGATTGGGAAAAATACAAGCATGCAATTCAAATTAGCTGTGATAACTTTATTTGGGACTCTGATTTACAACACAATTATGATCAATTTATAAATATAATCAATACTTCAGCAGACTCCCATATTCCATACACAAAAATAAACTATAAACCAGAAAGTTCCAAATTCAAACCTAAGCCGTGGTGGAACCAGGATTTATCAAAAGCTATTGCCGAAAGAAGATTAGCCCTTAAAAATCTACGCAAAAACCGCACACAAGAGAATTATTTAATACTTAAAGACAAAATTATCATCGCTCGCAGATTAATTAAACATGCTAAAAGAAAATCTTGGCAAACGTTTCTTTCCAGCATTAATTCCAAAACAAGTAGTAGTGAAATGTGGCGTAAAATGAGGTGGATGAAGGGCTATAAAAGTAGTTTAGTACCACTTTCGGAAAACGAATCTATTGATTTTATAACCAGTCTCACTCCAGAGTGTGCTGACTCAGCGCCTTTTCATATCGATGAACAGGACACTACTAATAAAACGCTCTTCAAGCTACATGAATTCAACTCGGTTATTCGAAGACAAGATACTTCCTCGGGTTTCGATAACATAGTTTATTCAATGATTTCAAATCTCCCAGACAACGCTAGAAATATATTATTAAATATTTACAATCAGATATATATTAGCGGCTATATTCCTTCTCAATGGAGAAATATAAAATTAATAGCGATACCAAAAAAAAACAACGACTTTTCAAAACATCGTCCTATATCTTTAATTAATTGCATCTGTAAAACCTTTAGTTCCATGGT
The DNA here is from genome assembly GCA_963576735.1 of Bedellia somnulentella. Taxonomy (NCBI): domain Eukaryota; kingdom Metazoa; phylum Arthropoda; class Insecta; order Lepidoptera; family Bedelliidae; genus Bedellia; species Bedellia somnulentella. The sequence continues at coordinate 16,440,918 of OY755179.1, forward strand.
TAAAAAACGTCTTGAATATTTTTTTGAAAGTAAAAATCTTTTTGCTGATCACATGATAGGATTTCGTCGTGGTTTATCAACCCAGGATAGTATTTCACGTTTAACACTGGACATAGAAAATTCTTTTTATAAAAAAGAGAATGTTGTGTGCGGATTTGCTGATATTAAGGACGCCTATAATGGTCTTTCAATAGACGTTCTGATAAATACGTTACTTGAATTTGGCGTAGACAAATATTTATGTAGGTATATCAATAATTACACTGGCCAACAAAAAAAAACTTTTTTTTTGGTGCGGTAAAAATTTGTTTAGATATTGTTTTTGAACGTGTCTCTGATGACAAACCTACAACTGCCATTTTTGTATCAGCTCTAATTTCATAACTACCCTCAATTTTAAAATTTCGTCACTTTGACTTCAACAAAGTATCGCAATTCTTTTATTTTCATCAATTTCGTTGTTTTGGCATAATGGCAAGCTCATCAAGATGTTGTTTGACCAATCCTAATTCATTTTGTTATATTTGTGGTGAATATACGTTTGAGGAAAACAGAAAACCCATAACAGAGTTCGTGAAAAATGCATATTTCGCATACTTCAACCTATCTATTGAGCATCAAGATAAGCCTTGGGTGCCCCATTTTGTGTGTAAAACATGCAGAGAACATTTGAGACAATGGACAAATTGCAAAAGAAGATGTATGAAATTTGGGATACCGATGATTTGGAGGGAACAACAAAATCACTTCAACGACTGTTATTTCTGTTTGGTTAAGATTGTCGGCATAAATCGAAAGAATAGAAGTAAATGGACATATCCTGATATACCATCAGCGAAAAGACCTGTACCTCATTCCGAAAGTGTCCCTGTGCCTACGTACCACTCGCTGCCAGATATCGAAGTGGAACAATATAACGAAATCCAAGCAAATCCCGAGATCGACAGTGATTATGGCGAGTTGAATCGAACCTCTCGTTTTTTTTCACAAGGTGAGCTTAATGATCTGATAAGGGATCTAGATCTTTCAAAGGAGCGTGCTGAATTGTTGGCTTCTAGATTAAAAGAGAAGAATTTGCTTTCACCAAACACAAGAGTTACATTTTACCGTCAAAGAGAACGCGATTTGCTACCATATTTTTCTGAAGATAACAATCTTGTTTATTGCAATGATATTGGTGGTTTATTAACAAGAATGGGTTTACAAAAGTACGACTCAACTGAGTGGCGTCTTTTTATAGACAGTTCCAAAAGAAGTCTCAAATGTGTATTGCTTCATAATGGTAATAAACACGCTTGTGTTCCAATTGCTCATTCTACCCGAATGAAAGAAGAGTATGAAGCAATTGCACTGCTTTTAGAAAAGATTAAATATGATAACCACCAATGGTTTATATGCGTCGATCTCAAAATGGTTAATTTTCTGTTGGGACAGCAAGGTGGATATACAAAGTATCCATGTTTTATGTGTCTTTGGGATAGTAGAGATAAACCGAATCACTGGGTACGAAAAAATTGGCCGATCAGAGAAAGCCTAGCTGTTGGAAAGCAAAATGTTATAAATACACCTTTAGTCCCCCGAGAAATGATCATTTTACCTCCTCTACACATAAAACTTGGTCTCATGAAACAATTTGTAAAAGCATTAGACAAATCGGGCTCATGCTTTCAATACATTACGAGGGCATTTCCAGCTTTAAGCACAGAAAAACTCAAGGCTGGAATATTTGACGGTCCTCAGATAAGACAGTTAATTAAAGATGATAACTTCGCAACATCTATGAATGAAACGGAACTTGCTGCGTGGAACTCATTTGTGCAAGTGATCAAAAATTTCCTTGGTAATCATAAGGCAGAAGATTATGAAAGTATTGTAAACCAAATGCTTTCTTGCTTTCAAAAGTTGGGATGTAATATGAGCATCAAGGTTCATTACCTACACAGCCATTTGGACTGCTTCCCGCATAACCTGGGTGACTTAAGTGAGGAACAAGGAGAGCGGTTTCATCAGGACATCAAAGTCATGGAGGATCGATACCAGGGTAGATGGGATACTCACATGATGGCTGATTACTGCTGGGCTCTTATGAGAGACAACCCAATGCATAAACATGAAAGAAAATCTATTAAGAGGAGTTTTTTGTACACTGACTAATAAAAAATGTGTTTTTTCGTTGAAAAATTTTTTTTTTTAATATTTTCAAAACTAGAGCTGATACAGAAAAACTGATTACATATTTGAAATCAGTGAAGAAATTACTTTCATAATCAGGTCTTAAAACAACGGCACCAAAAATAGTGTTGGCCAGTGTTATCTTCGACATAGAATAATAATACATAAAACTGTAAGTGGCACAGCAATCTCCAGAATATGTCGCACCGGTTTGGCACAAGGCTGTCCTATGTCCCCTATCCTTTTTAACATCGCAACAATTTGTATAGGTAGTTTAATAAATAATCCGTCTAATATACTACAATATGCCGATGATTTCGCTTTTTATAGTAGTGGTAAAAATATCAATAACTGTGTTGCAGCTGTACAATCTTCTTTACAAAATTTTGATTCTATTCTAAACCATCTCGGTTTGCAACTTGCTTTATCAAAAACAAAAATTTGCTTATTTACGAGAAAGTATAAGATTCCTCCAGTCTGCATTAAAGTTAATGACGTAACCATCGACGTAGTTTCTTGCATTAAATTCTTAGGCTTATGGTTTGATCGGCGTTTAAACTTTAACAAACACGTGAGTGAAACCAATTTTAAATGTTCAAAGTATATAAATATTCTAAGCTGTTTGAGTAACTACAAATGGGGGATACATCCTATACATTTAAGGAGACTTTATTTGAGTTTGGTAAGAAGCAGAATGGACTACGGGTGTAGTGTTTTTGCCAATGCTAGTAAAAATGTACTGAAAAAGCTAGATCTAACTCAAAATAGAAGCTTGCGTATTTGTGGTGGGTTTATTAAATCAACTCCTATCCACGTTATGGAAAATGAATTGTGCATACAACCACTATTTATCCGCCGACAATATTTATCACACAAATTTTGCTTAAAAATTTTAGGTAGAAAAAATGATTACTTACACACACTTATTTCCGAATTCGAAAGCATTGCTGAGTCAGGCGCTCCCTACTGGAATAAACATGGTCACCCATACCTCATTGAAAGTTATAAAAAGTTAAAGCATTGTAAAATTAATGACACTGGAATGTCTGTGACATCCAGTATCGCACCGCAGAACTACGTAACACCATTCAGGTCTATTTGCTCTCCATCAATTCCTACAATTACAGCGGCTAAAAGAAATATTTCCTCCAAAGAATTAAAATATGAAGTGGAGACATATCTTGAATCTACTTTCAATAACTATGTACAGATTTACACAGACGGGTCTATAAACAAAAATGTTAGAGGATGTTCTTTTTTTGACACTTGTAATAATTTCAAAGCCAGTTTTTCCATCAAAAATCAGCACATCCCCATAATGAGCATAGAACTATTGGCGATACGTGAGGCGCTTTCTTATGTAGAAAGTACAGATTACAAAAATGTGATAATACTTACCGACTCCAAGAGTAGCCTTCAACATTTGATTTCCTGTTCCGAAGGTTCTCAAGGAAGAAACGAGACTTACCACATTATTAAATGTATTATTAATTTAATACGTAATGGGGTGAATGTCCGATTGCAGTGGATACCTTCCCATGTCGGTATTTACGGTAATGAAATGGCAGATTATTTAGCAAGAGTAACATCAACTGAAGAAATACACATTGACGTAACCCCATACTTTTTTGACTATCTCAGTTTTGTAAAAAATAAAATTCATGACGAATGGAATATTTACTTTCAAGAAAAGTCAACTATTAAAGGTTTGTGGTATCGAACTTTAACTGATAAGCCCCCTAACTCTCCATGGTTTTCTAAAAATAAGATAAATAAATCAGACCTTTTACTAGCTTTCAGGGTACGTTCAAATCACTTGCCCCTTAATAACTTTTTATATCTTATGCGTAAAACTGACACCTCCAATTGTTTAGTTTGTGGTTGTCATGAAGATCTGTACCATTTGTTAACAGTTTGTTCAAGAAACGAGTCTATTCGTGAAGAACTGCTAACCGACATTGCATGTGGCAGAGAAAATCTCTTTTTCTTCTTTCACGATATTTTCAGCTCAAAATTTACTGCTCCATGTAGTGACAGAGTACTAAGCTTTATTGCTCAATCATTGTTCCTCAGACAGGCAGACTCAGATGATATAAATAATGTAAATAGTTTATAATATTAATAAGTAATTATAAGAATACTTTGTTACAAGCCGACTTAGTCTTTATGGCTGTAAGGCTTTACTTAAGATTTTAAATAAATAAATAAATAAAAGCTATAGCCTATGTGTTATTCTGATGTATAAGCTATATTGTGGTAAAGTTTCATTCAAATCCATTCAGTAGTTTTTACGTGAAATAGTAACAAACATCCATACTTACAAACTTTCACATTTATAATATTAATAGGATTTACCGTCTTACCGCATGTCCTTAAAATTGCTAATATCGAGCCGGAAGAAATGGGGTAGTGCTATTCTAAGCCGACACTACACAGCAAAGCAAAGCAGGTATTACTATTTACCGTAATATAACCCGGTACTGCCACGCCAGCAAGGAGGCGGGCGCGGCCGCGTCAGTACTGCCGCGTCGTAACTCCACTCGCTCCTTCTTGATGGACACCGCGACCGGGCCTAGGTTCTCATCCATGCCGAACCAGTTTTGGTGAGCTGGGGAAACGAAGGTGTTATTAGTATTGCAATTCATGGTTTAACAGGTTGATTTGTCTAAAATATTATATTATAATATAATCTATACTCTCGATTATTCAAAAGAATTTCTTCACTTTTCACGTCGTCTATCCTCGAAGGAACGGTAGTGGTACTAGTAGGTCTGAACATCACGTGACATTATTGTCACCTGGTATTCAGATTACTCACAATTTGCTGGGACAGTGCTTCCACATGATAAGAGGCAAATGGCCGTTTTTATACCAATAGATGACAGTGTTATGAATGAATAAGTACAACTTAGCCAAGCGGATTGAGTCACAGTGTTTTCCCTGACGTTTGATATCTATGATAAATCAACACAGACATATGACACCAGAATAGATGAACGTTGGAGCACCGAGTCCGTATTAAAACCCGGGGGCCTCTCTGTATGAGAGGTGGTGGTGCTCCCCACTGATGTCTCAAAAAACAACATGGCTGTTTCTCGTTTAATATAATAATAATGGCCCTCTTTTTAAAATAATACAATGATTTTTGTTTTTCAGGTCTATAGTATTTTATCAATAACCGCCAACCATTAAAAGTATTAGTCCGGTCAATTTAGGCCTAAAATAAGGAGGAAGGTTACATTAATTCATAAGAAGCTGAAAATTGGCACAATTGTTCAAAACATGATTATAAATGAAACCTCAAAAGTCCCCATCGTTCCGAGGTGTGCTAAAAATTTTACACGAGGGTAAAGGTAGAAAAAATGAGTTTTTTGCGATTTTGAGCGAAACGGTGAGTTTTTTCGCAAAATCACCCACTACAAAATTGTAGATCAGAAAATTCTCTACAAAAAAGATATCTATATTTTTTTTTCTAAAAGCCACCATTTTGATGATATAACGCGTTGAAAAGTTCAATCATTGGTAATCTTCATACTTTGCACATCTACGCCACGTATGAACATCACTTATAAGTTTTACTTCCACCAGCACCTGAGAAACTTCTCAACTCAATATTTTGCAACTGTAAAAAAGGCTGTAATGCTAAATGTGGATGCAGAAAAGTTGGACTGTTTTGTTCCCTGGCATGCACAAACTGCCAAGGCCGATCGTGCTCTAATGTTGAGTCAGCTAATCTAGAAGACTCATATGATACCAATGAGGAATTGCTAGTGGGACAGTTGATCTGTGGAATAGAAGAAAAAGAAGAAGAATAGGAAGAAGAACAAGAAGAAGACGAAGAACAAGAAACAGTAATCCTGGAAAACTACGAATCAGACGAGGAATATTAATCATTTCATTTTCAATTACATAACATAACATAAACGTTCACGCCGTTTATCCCCGAAGGGGTTGGCAGAGGTACCAATACTTCTGAACTCACATGGCAAGCGCCATCTAGTTTCCAGAGAAGGTACCCACGTTTTGCTTAGACAGTGTACTCACGTGATAGGGGGCAGGCCTATCGCCGTTTTGTACGAATACACTGTCACATGACTAAGTACAACTCAGCCATGTGGCTTTCCTAACGATGTTTTCCCTCACCGTTAACAACCATGATAAATTAACCACACATATGACTTTAGAAAAGACAAATTGGTGTAGGCCCGACCCAGGATTGGAACTCACGCCCTTCTGTTTTCGGGCGGGTGTTCTACCCACTGGACTATCATGTCGCAATTACACCGCCATTATTTTAACCAACCGATATGTACAATAATATTTTACAATAGTTTTAAAACAAATAAAATCACTGCAGACCCGTTGAATAGGCCTACAGGGGATACCACGTTAAAATAAAACGCGCTAAGTACACTACCTCATAGGTGGCGTGGAAACGTGTGCAAAGTATGAAGATTACCAATGATCGAACTTTTCAACGCGTTATATCTTCAAAATTATGGCTTTTAGGAAAAAAAAATTTGATATCTTTTTTGTAGAGAATTTTCTGATCTACAATTTTGTAGTGGGTGATTTTGCGAAAAAACTCACCGTTTCGCTTAAAATCGCAAAAAACAATTTTTTTTTACCTTTGACCTCGTGTAAAATTTTTAGCACACCTCGGAACGATGGGGACTTTTGAGGTTTCATTTATAATCATGTTTTGAACAATTGTGCCAATTTTCAGCTTCTTATGAATTTATGTAACCTTGAATGTATAAATTGACCGGACTATATCAGTAAACCGCAACTTCAACAATGAATGAAAGACGCGTTAATTGCCATCCCACGGAGTAAAAACCGAAACAATTTGCACCGTTTAAATTATGTACTCGATAATTTATGCCGCGATGAAAGTATGTTTCCTTAAACAATGAGAATTGGCATAATACATACGGTGAGCTAGAGTCTTGCATATAATTTGCAATTCCTATTACTCATGTAATACCTTAAGGTTTTACATCGGCATATAATATTAATACTATATTTATTTCTGTTATTTAACTATTTGGGCAACCGTTTCCCATCAATCAATAACCAGTTTTAATTACTCTGTTTTCCTATTTCATATAATATTTTGTTGTTTCCGAATTCCCGACTAGGGTAATCGAGAAATTATGCATAAGCGATATTATTAATTCATTTACATCGCGGTAGTACTTTACAGATAACATCAAATTTCTTGGGTAATCTTTATGAGCAAATGAGCAACAATGATGCAAGCGGAATCACGGGCAAGACCTAGCACATGTTTGTTGAGTACATTATTGCCAATAAACTTGTATAACATGTAAATGCGCCACATGTGGTTTTGTGTAATGTTTACGGATGAACTGATTAGAAATTTAACACAGTACATATTTTTCGTGTTTCATAAATCGTATTTATACTTTTCATGTAGAATTTCTGTAATTAATTCACTCTTTCCATGGTGAGCTACGCAGATATTATTTCATCATTACAAAGTTTGACTTTTTTGTCATAACCACTTTATACAAAATAAGCTGCCCTGTGTCAATGTGCGCTCGATTCAGTCCTCAAACCCAGACCACTTATCTACGTATAAAAAAACCAAAAACTCACGTTGCGTATAAAAATAGTTCCTATAATACAGCGCGCCCAAATCCTGACTTTCGATAGGCAGAGGCGCCTGCACCCTGGCGTACGGGCATCCACTCCTCCAGTGAGTTTGTCCAGGAGGGTATTCCAAGATCGAGAGCCCGTACGAGCTCCGGGGACGATGCCACACCCCGGCTGGGTTGGGGATGGCGCCTCTCGCTGTTCGCCAGCATAACGATACGCAGCGTTCTTCTTCGCCTGTGAAGGTAATGAGGTTTAGTTATAGAGGAAGTAGGTTTATGCGATGATTGTGGTTTTTTATTGTTATAAAATGATGAAAACAAAGGTTTATTTACGAGAACAAGAGTATAAATGATTATTATGAGTTAGATACATATTGTATGTAATTTAACAATCCAACATGATCAAAAATTCATCTAGGGTAATGGTAAAAATATAAACATATAATACAAAATATATTGAATCAAAACGCGATTTAAAAGCTTTAGTGTCGTGTCAGTTTAAAATAGCCCCTCTTAATGGGAGGGTGGGTTTTGTAAAAGGGGACAAAGGGTGTTTAGGATAGCAACTCATCACTGGTTATATTTACTTGACCTTAAGAAACTGATAGATGAGTTGTGGAATCTGAAATTTTGGGTATCTCTGCTCTTAAATATAGCTGCGAGAGTAATTATATTTCTATGGCTGCGAGTATATAGAATAGTGATGTAATAAATTTTCTATAGTAGTAGTAATAAATTAGGCGTATATTCGCATAATTTCTGCAGATGTTAAATGAATGTGTATTACGTATCTGTTTATCATACGAGCAGACTGGTGTGAACGCGATGATACATCTATACTAATCTATACTAATATTATAAAGAGGAAAGGTTTGATTTTTTGTTTGTTTGTTTGAATTGAATAGGCTCCAAAACTACTGGACGGATTTGAAAAATTCTTTCACTGTTTTGATGCTACACTATTCCCGAGTGACATAAGCTATATTTTATTTTCAAAAAAATTAGGGATCCTTACGTAAACTTCAAAATTGTAACCCAAGGTGTTAAAGAAATACCAAAAAAAATCCTTACATCGCGTGCGCTGCGAAAACTATTGACAATAGAATAAAATTATGTACTACAATTTTATAGAACACATCATTATCTAAAAAAATGCCGCGACAGCATGTCTCTAACTATTATAGTTATCTCACAACAAGCGTCAATATATAAAATTATTTAAAAATTAAATTAAAATCCTGCTTTAGAAAAGGCTCTTTATTTGTACCTATCTAATCCTTATAAAAAAACGTATATATTATTTCAGACTACTTCAATACCCTTATATTACTTTTTGAATTATTTGATTCGAACATTCCATTCGAAAGTTATCTCGAATTAAAAAAATAGATAAAACTCCGCTCGATTAGCTATGCATAGTAAGTTGTTGCAGGCGTCACGAAGGGGTACGGGAGGCTGCTTATCAAAGAGGTAAAGCAAAATTTAATTGTAGCGACTATTATCACTGGCCCAGCAGCCGGTCAATTAGCTCATATACCGAGGATACCGATGATCCCAACTGATCTGCCAATTCCATTTAAACGGCTACAATTTCCGGTTAAAACATCTTTTGCTTTAACAATTAATAAGTCCCAAGGCAAAACCTTCAAATTAGTAGGGATTGACCTGCGAAAGAATTGTTTTACTCACGGTCAACTGTACGTTGGCCTGTCGCGGGTGGGAGCTCCTGAACATCAATTTATTTTGCTGCCCCAAAATACAACAACGTCAAATATTGTTTACAGGGAAGCTCTAACTCTATAAATTGAATGGCTTTTGATATAATTACTCATACATACATATACTCACGGCTATAAATCCCTAGAAGGGGTAGCCAGAGCTAAGGATTTAGAAATTCCTCAGCGACATTTGGAAAATTGAGTGGGGAAAGGATGGTAAAGTAAAGGTTGTTGGTGATGGGTCTCCAGCCGCATCGCCCAAAAATCCCTTAAAAGCCCCAATACCGTTAGTTGCCTCTTACGTACACCCATCGGTAGAAACGGGGTAGTGCTATTCTATGTAATTACTCATTATGAAAAATAAAAAAAATAAAAAATATATCTAAATATAAATACAAAAAAAAAATATAACATACATACATACATATACTCACGGCTATAAATCCCTAGAAGGGGTAGCCAGAGCTAAGGAATCAGAAATTCCTCAGCCACTTTTGGAAGTTGTGTGGGGAAAAGATGGTGAAATAAAGGTTGTTGGTGATGGGTCTCCAACCGCATCGCCCAAAAATCCCTCAAAAGCCCCAAAACCGTTAGTCGCCTCTTACGTACACCCACCGGAAGAAATGGGGTAGTGCTATTCTAAGCTGACACTACACAGCAAAAAAATATAACATAGCTTAAAACTTAAAAAAAATATATTAAAATAATAATACATGTAATAAAATAAAAAACAAAATGTTATTGATAATTTATGCCCGAGCGAAGCCGGGACGGGCTGCTAGTAGGTTTAATAGTTCGGATCTTTTCAGCTTTTCACAAAAAAATAATGAAACGGACTGTACTTTGAGCCAACGTGACTTGGACTATTGGCGCCAATAATTGGAAACTGTCGAAATACTCATTAACTTTGATTAGTTATTTTTTTCATGACAGTTTTTAATAGCAGTGCAATATCGGCCTAGAATAACACTAACCCTTATCTTCTCGTTATCGTAAGCGACTTAGGGTATTGAGGATTTTAAGGCAATATAGGGCGATGAGGTTATAGTTATATACCCATCGCCAACAACTTTTGTGATGCCCCACTATAATTCCGAGAGTATTTCTATTCTAAAGCTCTGGCTCTCCCTTTTTGGTATTTAGGCGAGCGTGAGTATATGTATGTACTTTTTGTAATGACAAGTAAATAAAATCTAATAATCTAAAGAAAAAGAAATAAAGTGCTCTTTAGTGTCGGCTTAGAATAGCACTACCTTTATTTTACCATCTTTTCCCCACTTAACTTTCCAAAAGTGGCTGAGGAATTTCTAATTCCTTAGCTCTAGCTACCCCATCTAGGGATTTATAACCGTGAGGCTAAAGAGTATCGCTAGCCTTCACCTAAGATCGAAAACCAACTCAAGAAATAGTCTCAAGCCTCGAACCAGAGCAACACGGGTCTATAATCTATTCATTAAAATAACACGTTCAAGTTGACTTATTGTTAGATTTACCACTGAGTCACGATTATAAAAACACAACATCTACTGTTATTTATATGAAACCGATATTGCACAAGATTATATCGCGTGTAAAGTTGAGCTTGATTGAGCCAGCTCAGTTTCATTCTCAATAAAGTTATCCCTAACAATCACGGTATTAATCTGTGGAGGGGAAGATAGAGGTTTATCGTCCAAACATTTCAAGTGGTTCACTTAAAGCATCTTCTTATAATAAACAGTTTCGATTTTCGTTTTACTTATATCGATAAATCATTTATCATATAAAAAAAGGGGACAAGTGCGAGTTGAACTCGCGTGAAGAGGGTTCCGTACGATGTTACCTAAAATATTGGTCGTAGAATGCTCATTATGGGCTTATTTTTTTCATTAAATATTCATCTACAAACCGATTCAACAAAACTTAACATTGGAGTTAAAAAATATGTTCTCCCACACAATCCACCTGCAAATGTAAGTTGGTACGCACAATATTGCGTGATTTATCTATAAGGAGAAAACTAATTTCTGTATTTTTTTAATAATTTTTAGGTTCAGTAGTTTCGGAGATAATGGGGGGGGGGAATGGTCAATTATCGTCTATTTTTTATATTATAGATATATATAGAATAACTTGGAAAATATTTATTTTAAAGTTACAAAAAAATACATTTAAGATCTTCTCAACAAGACCTTTCATTTGATATGCAACACAATGAAGTTTCCAGATTATTTTCTTTAATTTTCCCCTTCCCCTCCATAATGAACCCCATACTATATACAGATTTCATCTGCTCACGTCACACCTCTGTGTTTGGGTCACAGGAATTGATATGTGTACCAAATTTCAACTTAATCGGTCTAATAGATTCGGAGATAATTGACTGTAAGCGACGGACGGACAGACGAGTGATCCTATAAGGGTTCCGTTTTTGTATTCAGACGTACGGAACCCTAAAAAAGGATAATGGAATCGAAAATATAAGTCTCCAAACACGTAATATAAACTACTAGAACCTTTTTCTTTACCGACCCTAATGAGAACTGGAATAGTTTATCACTTCTCATACCTAACAACCCTTCATATTCATTCCGTAACTTTATGATTTTGTATATTTATTAAGTTTTCTTATGCACGATTTTAGAGGACTTAAGTAATTAGAGCGGAAACCAAACGTAGTTCATGACAAAAATTGCTAAATAAATCCCGCTAAAAACTAATTGTCAAAATACGTTGTCCCCACACCCCGATTGGTTGATTCAACGTTCTGACATTCGTTGCTCATATATTTGCTTCGCTTAAGTCAGTGGAAATACTATGAACCACTTACGGATATTGAAATTCTTCGTTTCTTCTCTAGTTAGCTAAGTTTGCTGTGTAGTGTCGGCTTAGAATAGCACTACCCCATTTCTTCCGGTGGATGTACATAAGAGGCGACTAACGGTATTGGGGCTTTAAAGGGATTTTTGGTCGATGCGGTTGGATACCCATCACCAATAACTTTTATTTCACCATCTTTTCCCCATGCAACTTCCAAAAGTGGCTGAGGAATTTGTAATTCCTTAGCTCTGGCTACCCCATCTAGGGATTTATAGCCGTGAGTACATGTATGTATGTGTGTTAGCTAAGTCATCATGTGCATGTGCACTATATAGAAAAAAGATTATTGTTGTCCGCAAAATATATGAGGACCTCTCCGCACCTAACCTTCAATAATCATGAGACGAATGTCAACTACCAGGTCAGTATTTACATATTCAAAATCGGAATTTGCTGGTGTGACGTGAGCGGTATGTGACCGGATATATTTGGTTTTAAATTAATTTGAAGTTATTGCTATTACGAGTTGTTATTGTCCTCTATGCAGCACTTTATTTTGTACTAAATAGCACCCTCGCCCCTCTTTTTATTCATAAATTTGGTTGCCCGCGTTCTTATAAAGACAAAAAACCAATTTTATCTAACTTAAAATTCGATGAATTCAAAACTTTGCAATAAATACCATAATCTTATGAGTAGATTATTTATTGCAAGGCTCTTGTTAGGTACTCCATTTTTGGTATTATAGCCGTAGGTATAGGTTGGGTAAGGTAAGGATTGTAATGGACAGTTAACACAGATTATTTTAAATCATCTATTCCTGAGTCACATTGACCGTAGGACGAGCTACATTTATAAATATTTATATTTAGTATTGCCTTGGAACACTTTGGTTTTGTACCGGGTAAGGGGTATGAAGAATTTAAATGAATGGTGAGTGACGTAGATGGCAATTCGTTACAAATCAATTTCATATCATTTTTTAATAACATTGATCATTAGGTATTTGGGTATAAATATAGTTTATGAAGGCATTATAGTGGAATATAAAGTAGTTATAAGTCTATTGCTACTTAATTGAGTTCAACAGGGATTGTCTTATTGTGAATTGACTTCTATGACATACCAAATTTGTTGTTTTGATATTATATGATAGATATTGTATATTTGACGAATTCTGTGTCAGTGAATTATAATATACATTTAGGAAGTAAAGTTATGTATGGCATTGCAGTGAAACCAGCAGCTGGCGTTTTTATTGCCTTTTGATACTTTATATGAACTTCTATTCTCTGCATGGCAAATATTGTATACCATACCATACAATATTTAAACAAAGAGAGAAAATTGGTGCGGGCCACAAGTGGAAACGAGACAAACAATTCATTCGCAAAACGAAGTAAGGCTGACCGCATCACAGATGGATGAATGGATAATAACAGGGTTTAAGTCAAGGACCGTAGGTGCTTTCACATTTTAACGTTTAGTGGAGATATATTTTGTCACACATATATCTCAGTATATCACTGAAATTGCAAATCTAATATATAATTTGAAAAAGTTCTTAACTAAATAAAATCATTATTAACATGAAGCGTTTTGGAATTGAGGATTTTTAACATGATTACAACTTACGAGAAAAATGTCACCAGCGAAAAAAAAAGGAGTAGGAATTCCAAGATTCCACACCATTAGTGACAGAACCAAGAGAGTTTTATTGTCTTCAGGAGATCCATGAGCTAGAGTTTATTTATTGATATAACGAGGAACTTTTAGTGGACAGATCCTATCAATAATGCCTAGCCCAAAGCTGTGACATCATAAATTCTACAAACGCTCATATTAAATCCACACCTACATACTAAACACTTTAAATAAGACAAAGAGACAAATAGAAAAAAACATACGTGTCGTGACTAAATTCAAATTGCAATAGCCGCGGATATTTAGAATAGCCTTTATATCCAAAGTGATAAGATTCAAATTTGTGACGAAAGTATAACGGATCATTCATAAAAATCGGGGAAACCGGCGTGCGAGTATGCGTGAGTCATATTAGTGGAATGAAGGAGCAGGTAAAGTATGAAGAATGTTTCTCTTAAGTTTTGCAGGAAAACAGCATTATTTTAAGAGCAGTTACAAAAAAATACGAGATTAATATTCCAAAAAGAACTTTAGCACTGCAAGTAGTGCAATTTGGTTGTTAGTAAAATATAATTTAGGACAGTGATAAATTTAGACATGATAGGTATTTAAAAACAAATATCCAGCATACATTGCAACTTTTACGATCCTGACCACTCTTACTACTTTTGCTTTGATTCAACCAAATTCTAGAACAAAACAAAGCCTAACTCAAAATTCTAACTCTACGACTTTTATGCAATGCCATACCTTATTGAAAAAAAACCTAGATGTAGTTGGACTATCATATTCCTAACAAAATGTCAAATAACAAAGTTCGATCTGCGGCAACACCCTAAAAAATGTTTTTTCGACACCAAAACCACGATCCATCTTCACCAACTTTTTAAAAGCTTTTAGTTATCTTAATAGCTAATTCGAGTCTCAGAACAACTGTAAATCACAGTCCAATTTAGGGTCAGTCCTACAACTTTACCCAACCTCAGTTTCATCACACATTTAGCTTAGTCCTCATAATATCATTGATCAACTGTGGTCGAGTTGATAGGTGACTAGCTTTTCGGTCCATAGGCTGCGGGTTCGATCCCCGCTGAGAGCAACATTTATGTGATGAGCATAAATGATTGTTTCTTAGACTTGGGTGTTATTTATTATATTATATAATGTTAAATATATCTTTAAGTTAGTATCCAATAATACAAGTCTTACTTAGTTTGGGGCTAACTTTATCTGTGTACAATATGTCCGTATGGCTGCCTCCAAACACGACAGGTGTAACACAATGATGAGTGAGATGAAAGCATGCGTTGCGATCTAATCTAAAAAACATGTAATTTTCTGTCCCGGTTGGGTATTGAACCTAAACCGCACGTGTTAGCGGCAACTGGGGCTATCGGTTCACTGCTGATGAAACAGTTATTATAATATGAAATAAAACTTTGCGCCGTATATAGTTTTCGTTATGGCAGATATATTGTTAAACGCTGCAATGTTCGGAATATATTTTTTCTTAGATCATGGAGAGAGATAAAGGTGCCAGTTAACTCGTTATGTTATATTTGCAGATTAGTCAATGCTATTCAAATTTATTATTTTGATCACATCAATGAACTTCCACTGATAAAGAAAGTTCTCCCCAAAAACCAACCCTCATCACTGGGTTTCACGCAAGTTTCACTATTCGTCTAGGTATTTAACATCTTCATCATCTTAAGTTTTATCATCTGAAAAATCACTTGTGCGTATGTGGGGATACAGAATGAGTGTATCAATTACGCGGCAACGTTTAGTGCTTTAATGCAATATAATCATTCAGGACTATAATCACATAATACTGGTCAAATTTTATTTAATTTGGGACATGAGATGTAATCTTATCTAATCTTAACTAGTGATTGTCTGAATACAAATTTAATAACAAATCACTTGTTGTTTTATGTACTTATTAGCAAGTCAGTTTTTGTATCTAGGTAAGAAACTCTAAGTAATGTTAGTAGAGGACGGTCTCGGAGGAATCATTTGGATTAAATAGAGAATGTGCTCAAAAAGGCTGGTGTCCGAAGTATGAAGAATAAAAGAGCATGTATGAAAATATTGATGGATGTGAACGAAGCTAGACAGGTTTGCCAGTATCATACAAAGTTGCGATCGATAGTCTCTGCCTACCCCAATCGGAACTAACAGCGTGAGTATATGTATGTAAGAAACTCAAAACCGATACTACGCGGTAAAGCAGTGTCTCAGCTTGAAATGAAATCCTAAAAAGCAGCAGGCAGGGCTTCAAAATTAGAAATGAGTCAGCCTCTTTTGGAAATAGAGAGGAAAATATTTGTAAATAAAGGTTGTTACTTATGGGTCTCTAGCTGCATCCCCAACCACCATTAAAAAATCTAAATTTCCTAAGTCGCAACTTAAGTTACGACACCTACGGGAAGAAATGGGTTAGCTACAAAAAGTATATAATAAACGAAGCACATGCAACTCTTAAAACAAACACAGTAAGCCCGTTTGAAAAGAAAATCACATAATTGGTCGCGTGACTCAGCCCAATGTAATGGTACACGGGAAGTGGCAATGAAATGTTTGATCGTACGAGATGGTGCTCAGTGATGCGTTATGTCATATTATCTTATATGGAGCATTTACTTGCGAGCTTGTCTCTCAGCGATTCGATTCGTTTCTAATTTATTGTATATTTATGATCAAACCGAATTATTCCTGTCAATTTGCTCATGAGTGTCTTACTTTCGTTGGAATTGATTTAGATGTGCAGCTCTTATTTGTAGTGAGGAGTTTGTTATACCAAATTTCTTTCTCTAGGTGGAATAAGATACGATGAAAATGTTTCTATAACTTTGACTTTTACTAAATACACTACAACCCGTATGAATTCTGCATGAAAATAAAGTGATCTGCTTAAAGTTCAATAATAGTTGTTTACACCACCACATAACACCAGATTTACCACAACTTTATCATCCCAGTGTCGGCTTAGTAAATAGAGTGAAAGACACTAAATAAGTAGAGTGAAAACTATCTCTTCTCTTCCCGCGGCTGTCACTCTAGGCGACTACAGGTTCCGGCTATCTTAGTGATTGATGGGCAATGCTGTTGAAACCCGATCGTCCACGATATTTTCCTCCCTTCGCTTTCAGAGGTGGTCAAGAAATTTTTGATATAGTAGCCACTGCTACTCACTTTTTTGGTTCCAATCGTGAGTATAAGTAGGTACATACATTCATACACTCACGGCCATAAATCACACATTTGGAAATTAATGGGGACAAGATGGGAGAAATAAAGTATCGTTGGTGATGGGTCTTTAACCGCATCGCGCTAAAACCACTTAAAAAGCCCTAGCCCTTAGTCGCCTCTGACGACACCCGTGGGTATAAAGGGGTAGTAACATTTTAAGCCGGCACTGCACGGCATAGGTATGCATAAATGCTAAATAAATCAAATATTGAAGACTGCACCAACCATACCAGTGAAACCACGGGATAACTATTCCGAACACAGCAGAAGACCTAGCATGAGCGCTATTTTATCGTCGATATCGGTTAGAATGAGATGACAGCATAAGATACTAAGTAAGTACGAAAGATATGGCTGTTTTACATCACGCGATATCTAGTTAAAAGATCGCTCGTACTAGCCATGCAGCTTTCACGATCAACGATAAGCAAAGCAAGAGTAATAGATCACATCATTAGCACGATATTTTCTAATGTCCATTAGGAGATGATGAATTCGATGCGCTCCAAGCATTCTACGAATACGACAGATATTACACGGAACACTGTCGGTATGCGTTTACTGTGATTTATGCTATGAAAAATGGCTGGTTAACGCGTCAGAAAGTGTAATTTCTTTTGTGGTAAACAGATTTTGTTTGAAATTTAAATACGGTTATAATCTAGGACGGGTAGCGAAAAAGGAAATCAGTATTCTGCTCGAAATAGAAAAGGAACATACTTCATTAAGAGTTTAGGAAAACTTTCGAGTTATGTGTATATAAGATATGGTGGAGTATAGAGATTAATCTAAAAATTTATATAATAATTTAGTGAAGGATTGCATTTAAACGTCGGCGTCTTCGTTTTCGAATGGCACATCTGCCCCTCTGGGCCTAGTATGAGTCGTTGGGTAGTAGTCCACTATTTTTACCTCTAATGAAGAATTCATTTCAAGGTTCAGGTGTCTCCAGGGGAGTAAGTTCATTTTGAAAATAGCAGAGCTTACAGAAATACAGCCATTAAGGTTTATAATAAATAAATTACTACACAAACGTATACATATGCACACAAATAACACGCTCAAGGATAAGTTATGTCGAAGATTACAAGCATGAAAAATCTGAATACAAAAGAATCAGAGTCCACGTTCCACTCAATTCTCAACTTCAGTGGCAAAGAACTGACAAAAAGTCCAATTTGTTTTACACTTTCATACCTTTCTTCTCCATAGAGACATCACTCAGCATTGTTCACCATGTGAATTAGGTAACGCATACTTAGCTCGGGGCTAAACTAGATACTTATGTCGTCATTACCGTAAAAACAATGGGCTTCTTTCTATTATATTAGCATTAACATTTTCACTTTTTTTATGTAAAGATCTCAATTGAATCAAGTTCTCATACATTGTTATGTTTTCATTAATTCTTTAGTTATGTTGCTTCATACATTTTATTGCTTATAATTCGCTTTTGGATAGTTGATGGCATAAGATCTTTCATTCTTGCCTATTGTAAAACATTATGAATACTGTATACGTATTTTATACATGATTTATTTTTTTATGTCAAATGTTTAACTTTAATGTAAATAAATATAGTTATTATTACCTTCAGAAAAATCAGACATAAATTTTATAAAGGAGGAGCAATGATTGAAAATAACTAGTACGATGTTTGAAAAATGGCATACCCGTGCGAAGCTTACCAAGGACTCGTAATTGGCAATGATGCAATGATTCGGATTTTGTAATTGTTTTAGGCACTGCTGATTAGAATGGGTTTCCATAAACAAACAATTTCAAATTTTACATACTTTTCTTTATGTCCCTTACTCGATTATTAAAAATCATAATTTTATGTTATCGTATTATTAAATAATGCTACCATTCAAAGATACGGAAACAAGTTTCATTATATTCATGACACATGACATAATATCAGCAGCTGCATTCATCTCAGCACAGAAAGACAGAGTTGAATAGAATTCCTATTAATATGTGGCAATTTGCGTAATCAAGTTTTATTTTAAGTAGTTTTAAAAAATGTTTATTCGCCATTGTAGGCACAAGAAAAACCATAATCACACAAAATCAATAAAAATACAAAATACTCATTACAACACTTATCTGATTTAGTATCATATACAACAGTATATGATAATAAATAACAGTACTTCTTGCGCCACTGCAACAGTGAATCTGTACTGTCTCAGCATTTTCAGACAGCACTGTTGTAACAATGTTTGTAGAGTGACATCAGAGTAATAATCCCTAAATTGTGTAGGTAATGTATGAGATAATACTTATTTTGTACTTGGCCAACGCATGCATATCTCTTTTAACCTCTATAAACAATATGTCTTACTCGCACAAAACAAATATTCGGATTTTGTAATTATTGATAAGTTAGTATACTAGTCTGGTAAACATATAAAATTATTTTACAAGCCCATCGTGTAGGGAAAGATAATACCAGCTAATAAGCTCTGAAGAAAACATCCTCTCCGAAGCCCCATTTTAGAGATATCTATAGTGCCCCCTTCCGTACATCCCAACCCAATCTAGACGTAAAAATCGTCATCAAATAACAAAAATTGGGGTGAGAGCCAAATTTCAGGGAAGACCTTAGGTTCACCATTAGAAGTAAAGTGTCAAAATGCCCCATCGATCCCATTACTTCTAAAAAAGTTATTTGGGGTTGATTGAAGTTGATTTATATATCCATTTTGTATGAAACACATATTTTTTTTTATAATATTATTTATACATACATATACATATACTCACGGCTATAAATCCCTAAAAGGGGCAGCCAGAGCTGAGAAATTATAAATTCCTCAGCCACTTTTGGAAGTTGAGTGCAGAAAAGATGGTCGAATAAAGGTTGTTGATGATGGGTCTCCAACTGAATCACCCAAAAATCCCTTAAAAAGCCCCAAGTCCGTTAGTTGCCTCTTACGTACACCCACCGGAAGAAATGGGGTAGTGCTATTCTAAGCCGACACTACACAGCTATGATTATTATTTATTTATAAATTATAATATCTATAACACTCTTAACAATTCATCTTCATCAATGGATTTTCAAGGTAGATTAAGTATAGTTGTAGATAACCTTGTAAACAGGAAGCTGTTATCAGCGAATTACTAGCTCATTACTTATCAACAACACTTTTTAATAACAAGATAAGTTTAATCATCCTTATCATGAGCTGATCTTAGATTTGTGACTTTTCAAGCCAAGTAAAAATGCAGGAAATAATAATTATATATACAATGTTTGTCTTAAAGTATAATGATATAATCTATACTACTGCATATAATAAAACAATCACTGTTGCCAATGAACTTGCTGCAAAATACTAGTCTCTAAATTCTTGATTAATTTGAAAGAGAATGAGGTGCCCAGAAGAAATGTAAGGAGTGCAGCAAAATTTACTTTAACATGCATTGAAAGCCAAGAAGCTAAGTGCAATAATAATAACACACACTATTGCCTTGGCTTTAATGTTGTATGATGCAAAATATTAAATAACAATAAGTCCAGCTTCAAGTTAAGTTAATAAAAGAAATACTATTCTTGTAGCAGATAAATCTAAACTCAGTCAGTACATAACATACTGCAGCACGCTAACAGTGGGAGAGGACAAACAACTTCAATTGTCTAAAACCAAGCATGAGAACAAAACATTTTGTTACTTTTTACAAAGCAATGGAGTCATAGTTTTGTTTGATCAAACAATACACCTTATTATGCAATAATATGACAAAAAAGGCTGTTCATGTTGTATGCTAACTGGGAGGTGGTTCAAGCAATTAAGTGTTGTCCTTGCCAAGTAGACCATGCTATTAATTAATAACACCAGCCATAGCATTACTTTTTCATTGGTTATAGTTGAATGTTGAATAATATATTTAATTACATGATTAGTATGGATTACATATTGCATCACATTTTGCACCATAATATACTCTGAATGTTATGGAAAATGTTTCAATAATATTTTTTGTATACAAAATACTCTTTATTCTCATATTTTATAGAACTGATTTTGATAAGTATGTTTTGTGTACAAGAATTTTCTTATCAGAGGAAATACATTGTTTATTAGTATAGTATGGGTAATAGGCTTCAAAAATGCTCAACCAATTATAATATCCTTCAGAAGTAAAATAGGCAATATATCATCGGGCTAGAGCTAATATAGATTAGCAGTGACTGAAGAAAACTACCCTATTTGAAAAACAACACTTCCCATGCAAAGCTCACTCCAAAGCGCAGACTCTCCACTATTGAGATATAAACACCTTATTTAATTAAAGTTTTGGTTAATAAACCTTTGGGAAAATATAATGAACATTTGCCAACTAATTTATGTATGTGAACACTATTTAAACAAGTAACATCATATGTTTAAAAAAAGCATATTAAAGGGACTAGGGTTGGGAGACTGGCTTAGAGATCTGGCATCACCAGTTTGATCCCCACTAAGTGCAAATTGTTTTTTTGTTATTTTTAGTGGGTATATTTATTTATTTTTTGGATTATTTTAAACCATAAATTGTCAAACCACAAAATACATTAGCAAACTTTAGGTTGTGAGACTTTATATTATGGTTGCGGATCTTGGAGACTTTGAGACTCAAATAAGAAAATAAGCAATAATGAACTAGTGGTTATGTATACATAAGTCCATAAATGCAGCACATTTTAGACTAATTTTTTAGATCAGTGACACATTCACCTTAAAAAGTTTGGGAATTCCATAACTTTTATTAATAACATGTGATTCTATTCAGTTTATTTGACACCATTAATCTAAAAGTCTTAAATTAAAGCTGAATATTTAGCATGAAACACTTACAACATAACCTCATAAAATTTTAAAACAGGCTAACTTTTAAAGCTTACTGTGTCTTCTTTGCCAATAAACAAAAATAATTTCCAAGTAAAGTATCAATGTCAAAACCAAAAATAAATGAGCAACTTACCTCCCAATTCATTTCTGAAGAAGGGGCAGCTCTCCAGCAGCTCATTAGACCGGCCATCACCAGTGTCAGGCACTGAGTCTTCTCCAGGTGGCACTCCACGAGATGCAAGCAATGAAGCCGCAGAAGCCCCAGTAGTTGTATTCCTTCGTCTACTCAATAGCACACCCCTGGCTTCTGCTGCATAACTTAAGTTGGCCATAAGTGATTGGCAGTCATAATGAGCGAAATGACGCCGTTTCGAGCTGTCACTATCCGGAATGATGACTGGTTCTTCAGCTGCAGCACGAGAAAGAGCACCTCCACTACCACCCCATAACTTATTGAACTTCAAGCGCGGTTTCGGACTGGCGCTGGCTCGCGTCGTAGGCCCATCTGCGTGATCTGATGTAAACATCTCTGAGAAGCGATCACTCGGCCGAGCCAGCCCTGATGTTTTTTCTGATGAAACGCTATAGTTGTGAACCATTCCGGCAACCCGCTGATCTCCTATTACGTCGATTGATCCGTGACTCCCATATTCTCGCCGCAATCCGTTCCCTGACGGATGCTCCACATATATCAGGTCGAGACTTGAATTGCTTCTATACATAACATCTCGCGACTCTTTTCTTCTGAGGTGTTCTTGAGCAAACATGGCAATATTTTGTCGAGTATTCTCTCGACAATAAACAAATAATGAAAGTATTTAACATAATACGCATAATTATACAGGCAGCACTAATTATCACTGTTGGGATACACACGATGCGAAAAAATTTACATTCAGACAATGACCCTTCCCAGTTAAATCACTGACTCGAGAATTTGCATTAGAATTCCACATAACTGCACACGTGTCACGTAGTAACTATAATAAAGTCGTTGATAAAGTTTTACACAAACGTTAACATACAAAATATAGTAGTCACTATTTACTTTATATCACAACAAAAAACGAAATAAAAAAGTGCAACATGCAATTGCAAAAGAAAAGAAAACCAACCAAACGAACGAACGTATACAAAGGTGAATGAATGAATGGAAGAAATAATGAATATTAAATATTGACCGAGCGAGCGGTAGGAAACACAGAATCACAGATAGAAAAGCCTGATAAACCTTTTTTACATTAAGCCAGGTTTACATTATCCAAGTACACAAAAAAGTTCAAACGTTTGTATAGTGTTTAAAGCCATAGATGTACTAAAAACCCTGGATAGGTTTTATACGAGGAAAACCGCGCTTACGAGTGGCACTGATTGCGGCCGTTGTACGCACGCTCACCTCTAGAAATATATCCAAACAACACACCAAGAAATATATTTGAAATGTAAGCGAGATAGCACATTTCATAGCAAGCGCTAAAAAGATATAAACATATTTTCTCTGCACCGACGTGAAATATGACCTTAAGACGACCGCTTGACATAGAATAATTTAAATCAGATGCATGGAATTACTATTTAAACAGGAATGCGCACTGGCGTCTTCTTGTCTCGTTTTAAGTAGGGTGACCTTCTGTAGGTAAATATAATTTTACCGATTACCAAAGTTAATAAATTATTTATCTAAGTTGATAGAAGATGATAATAATTAAAACGATTAATTAAAAAGGAATAGTTAGTAAACTGCGTTTTAAAATATTCCCTTTAAATAAGTTTAAATTTGTTTTTCTTTGAACTTACTCGACTGGCAACCACGCGAGCGGGTGACACTCCTCTAGTTCGGGCTCTCGTTCTAGGACGTTCCTCTGCTTGAGAGAGTTCAAAAGATTATAAGCTTTATTGCAAGGTAATAAATTGCACTATTGTGTATCATATTTTTGTGAGAGCGCGATTTCTCCTGTTTAGTTAGTACCTTCATGATCAGATGCGACACGATCACTTATATGAGAGCGGTTGGAGTAAAACAGTTGAAATTGAAAAAAGGGGTTTTGTTAAAAAAATATATGAAAAAAGTATGTAAATAGTGCTTTTTTACAAAATTACCTATATTATCCAATCACTAAAATTAACATAAACCAGGCTACATAAACATAAATACATAAACGTTCACGCCGTTTATCCCCGAAGGGGTTGGCAGAGGTACCAATTCTCCTGAACTCACATGGCAAGCGCCATCTAGTCTATTTTAAACCAGGCTATTTTAGAAAATATCAGTCATACCAATGTTTTAAAAAGTGTTTACTCAATATACAATTTCAATACGGCGGCGCCAAGAAAAGTTAAAACTTAAGAAAAGTTGAGTGGGGAAAAGATAGTAAAATAAAGGTTGTTGGTGATGGGTCTCCAACCGCATCTTCCAAAAATCCTTTAAATGCCACAATTCCGTTAGTCGCCTCTTACGTACACCCACCGGAGGAAACGGGGTAGTGCTATTTTAAGCCGACACTACACAGCATGACAGTACACCCCATATGTAAAGATAAAATTACCTCGAAAAAAGGCAGTGCAGTTTTTACAAAAAGATTCTTCCTTTCCGTGATCTATATTTATCGTCATCCTTAAAATGCAAAGAACAAATTCTACCTGAATTATTTGATTGCCAATCATCTTCCTTTCTTTGTTTGCGAACAATTTCCAACCATTTTATTCTTCGTATTTCATTTGATGGGAACCTAAAATAGTATTTTCTAATAAAGTATATTTAGAAACTTTACACCCAAAATAATAATAACTTTAACATTTTCTACCGGCATTTACTATAGGAGAGTACACTTATAAAAATAATAAAGAAAGAAATTATTTATTCGTGACATACATAAACGAACGCGAACGCGACGGCAGCTAGTTTGCGACTAAAGTTGGTTGAGCCATTTAGCCTGATTTATAAGTGCCACTTATGAGCGCGCGTAACTTATCTAAGGTTTTATTAGTACATCTGTGGTTGAAAGCCATTTAGTATTTGTAAACGTGGCTTTGGCGTGTGGAATAAACATAGTTTAAAAATAATCCTACTTTACAAAAGAAAACTTTGGAAAAAATATATTTATTTACCCTATGTAAGGTTGTCATCCTACTATCATTGGTATTGTAGTCAGTGCGGTAACGAGCGTTTCGTGAAAGAAGTAAAAAAATAATAAAACGACTTCGTTTGCCTTTCTTGTATCAAAACATAATGTACAATAATGACTCTTTTTGTAATGCACCTTGCATTACAAAAAGACAAAAAGGTTCAAAGCTCTTTCTACCCGCAATAAGCGGTAATAATAATGTCGATTTTCAGCCTAGCATATAACTAATTCATACAAAAACAAACAAACAATTGAGCACTCACCCACTCATAATAATAATATTTACAATAACTAACAAATCAATCACTTATAAATAAAGAATAAATAAAGGAAAGAAAAATTTTGACACAGGCGGGAATCGAACCTGATTTATTCAAATTTCCACCTATTGACACAATTTTGTATGTATATATGTCGCAGGAAAATCGTCAAACTCGTTAACTTATAAATTTCCTAGGAAACTTGTAAGTTGACGGAAAACCGTCAAACAGCAAGCGAATTTACATCTTACCTGATAGTTTTTAGGAAACTTGTAAAATAACGTACTCAACTCAGGAAACTTGTAATTGGGAATCTTTTTTGACAAGTTTCCGAGTTTTGAATTTATAATTTAGGAAATTTGTAAGCTTCCTAATGGCTGCTATTGACATTGTTAACAGAACCAGTTACTTATGCTGATTGGTTAAGAAGTGAGTTGAGTAAAAAGCATGAATTTAAAGTACTGACAATGTTTTAATATTTTCAAATATTAATGAGGAACTGGCCTAAGAGCGTTTCAAAGAAGGGTTTCCTAGCCCATAATCTTACGTAATAATAAACGAAAACTACGAATAACGGATTTTTACAATAGTTTCCATTCGACTTGCTTTTCACTCACTCACATCACAGTATCGAATCACAATATGATGTATCTTGAGCTACAGAATTAGAAGGTGGCGGTGGGTATGAAGCCACTTCACCCAGCAATCACTTAAAAAGCCTTTGGTTTCCTCTGGCGACAACCGCGGAACAAAATATTATGAGTGCAGTAAATTATTAAGAGTTTAAAATATTTCTGGCGGTAATCTATACGAACGAGGTGACTAAGGACTTTGGGGCTTTTTTAGTGTTGTTTTGGCGATGCGTTTGGAGACCTATCACCATGAATGTTTATATTACAAACTTTTCCCATTTAACTTCAAGAAGTAGCTAAACTCCGACGCTAAGGCTACCCCTTCTAGGTAGTTATTGCCGAGAGTGTAGGTATGTATGTATGGGTATTAAAACGCTCTTTAAATTTAAACGGCATCAAAATTTATCTAGGTGGTATTTATACTATACAACTAAAAAGTATCACGATATATACTTAAACAAATTACATACATACATACATGTACTCCCGGCTATAAATCCCTAGAAGAGGTAGCCAGAGCTAAGGAATTAGAAATTCCTCAGCCACTTTTGGAAACTTGAGTGGGGAAAAGATGATGAGATTAAGGTTGTTGGTGATGGGTCTCCAACCGCATCGCCCAAAAATCCCTCAAAAGCCCCAATACCCGTTAGTCGCCTCTTACGTACACCCACCGGAAGAAATGGGGTAGTGCTACTCTAAGCCGACACTACACAGCAGCAAAAATTATATTTAATAAATACTCTTAAAACGTTTTAACTTCATGTCAGTGACAGCAAATAATAGCAAATTAATAGATTAGCATAAGTAAAGTAAAGAAAATATTAGTGTTGATTGTCGAGTTGATAGAACGCGCGAATGCGTCACGTCACGTCACGTGACCGCCGCCGGCCAATGAGCATTGACTAACACCCCTCTCTTCGCGCCGTCAGCGCTTCATTGACAAGTTTCCTGAGGTGAGTCCGTTATTTTACAAGTTTCCTAAAAACTATCAGGTAAGGTGTAAATTCACATGCTGTTTGACGGATTACCGTCAACTTACAAGTTTCCTAGGAAACTTATAAGTTAACGAGTTTGACGATTTTCCTGCGACATATATATACAAAATGTCAATAATAATACCTTTGAACTTTATTCACATTATTAACAGGACATACATTTACCCAAGTACACTACACACCCAAAATGCTCGATTGTTAGTCCATTAAGCGAAATCCATATTAAATGGTAAAAGTGTAAACTATGTTTACGTGATTTTGTCATTACATCAGAAGCTAGGTACTTGGAAATACTACTGTAAATACTTTTCTCTTGAAAGCTAATTATTGTGCACTTGGTCTGCAACATCCTGGATCGTGAATTTTGGATTTCTGTTTGGATGTATGAAAATGTGTACCAAGTTTGTATAATATGAAAGTAGCCTAACGATTGCGTTGCCAAACTCATTTGGATGTAATTTGTTTTGATAATACAAAACTAGCTTTAGTTAAATAATGATGTAAACCCATGTTAACCCTCAGACCAACTACCTATAGACAGATAACGCGCGTGGCACCCTATATGTCTCTCCTTCGCACAATTGGTGTTGACACAAAAACAATTATGCCTCGCTTGTGGTAATTTGGTAAGGCTTTTCTCATGCTTTCAATAACGACAAACATATAATGTTACCTAACATAATATATGGTAAATATCCTCAAATAATAATTTTATAAATAGATAAATTATGAGCAAACAATAAACTAAAATACAACACATACCTACTAACAATGACTAATCAATAAATAGACAACAATCACCAGATTTTTGAGTTTTCTTCCCAACGAGTACCTACCACCAAAATCTGTACCATGGCTACTCGGTGGGAATAAAAACGTAGTTTTAAAATCATTCTAATAGGGTAATAGATCAATAATATTTTTGTTAAAATAAAATAACTCTTTAAATCAAATATTAATTATAATTTAATACACGTTACCTTAGTCAAATTCAACATAGTTTAAATCAACAATCAAAGTTACTGTCTTTTAAACAATATTTTTTTTAATTGGTTCCGAATACTTTCCTTGTTCATAGTAATTATCTTATTCAGATGATGAATTCTTACTTCTGTAAACATATTCCGATTTTTCTTTGATACGCCACTGCGAAGTGATTCATCTGGGGCTTTTTACTCGCTTCGATAACTGCAGCCCAAAACTTTTTATTTTCCTATTTTTAAAGCACGATCACATAAACTTCGTTTATTATTTCTCGGACAGACTTGCTCAAACTGTCTCTTTTGACAGTCTGAGCAAGCAAAAAACAGGTTACACCGTAAGGGACAAAAAATCACGGTACTAGCTCTTTCTATCCTTAAGAGATTTATAATTAGAGAACGAACGAGAGGAGTAATAAGGCCGTGGTTGATTCCGATCACCGACCGTGTAGAACGAATACAAAAATCGGATGTACCGACCAAGGACACATGGTCGGTGTATGGAAATCGATTGTAAATAAGGCTTTTTAGAATTTGAAATCTTATTTCAGGTTTTTGAGAATTTGAGATGAGTGGATGAGAGAGACCATAAACGATTAAAGCCACCTAAATTAAAATTGAGTTGGGACACAAAACAAATGGAGAAGAAAAAACCCGCATAGAGAAATGGGTTACAGCTATTCAAAACGATTACTCAGCTATCAGCTCAGTTATCTTAGTGCCTGATTTTTGGGCGATGCGGTTGGACACTCTTCACCAAACCTTTCTTTGACTATCTTATCCCCACAAGACGTTCAAAAGTGGCTGAGGAATTTCTTTAGTATTCTTATATACTTCGTAAGTATATGTATTTTAAGCTGACAATAAAAAGCTCACAGGTTTTAAGTAACACTTCTCAGTAACTATAGATATAAAGAGATAGTATTAATCTCATTAGCGCTAATAAAAAAAGACATGTTATTTGTAAAAAATACATTCACATGTATTTGCAGATGAAATTGATTTGAATTATCTAATGTGTCTGGGTCGATGATGAGTGCTATATCCTATCATTAGATCAGCTTTATAACATCATAATGTAACGCATTTCCACAGATAAATACAAATCATGATAGCAACCGTTTACTTTTTGACGATCGCTTTCCGTTTGGTAAAGGGGATCAAAGATTAAAGAGCCGGCAGAAAATAGCATAGCACTATATTTTCTCTTGGGTTTTCGATTCGATGCAGTTGCGAATCCGTTACCAACGGTTCTTTTTTTACCATTTATACCTTATAATTATTCATCTACGAAAAGTATATTAACATTGATGCGAAACCTCTGCATGAATAGAATAGCAAAACACTTTATTGCACATCAAAAAAAGGGAACACATGCACAATACAAATTCAATGTTAACAAAAATACAATTGGCGATCTTATCACTAAAAGCGATCTCTTACAGACAACCTTTGAATGGAAAGATCAATCAATTACAGTAATTTGGAATGCAATGTGAACGCCTTTTTCTGCAATCATAACTGGTACATATATGAAACTACTATAACCACATACGTTACTTTTCTTAGAAAACTCGATAGCGATTCGTCTCATGCCAAAAGAACCATTAATTTCTATAGAGTAATACAAGAACCTTTTTATAAGAATTCCGATTACATCAAAACTACATTAGAGAGCGTATTTTTCATTGCTCTGATAAGGGTCAAAGGTAAGGCTTTTACTTTAGGTAACGTTGGATTTTTAGTTTGAAAATAATGTCCTTGCTTTTAATAAAATACACTTATATATAATTATATATAGATTATGCTCTTATTTTATATTTGACTCTCTATATCTTTATGTAACTTGTTTTTTTTATGTGGTTTAAGTCAGCGATCGGTTTTCGGGACTACCAAAATATGTTGTGATGTAAAATTGACTAGTTAATCTTACCCTTTTACTTGCTTAATATGAACCAACGCAAATTTAACTAGGAAAACCTTAGTATTGTCGATCTCTCACAAAACGAAGCGACTAAGAAATTTCGAGCTTCCAAACCAATCTCCAACGATCATGAGTTAAATTTAACTTTTAAACTACAGCCCCAATGGATACCTTGTTTAAGGATTTTAGCCGTAGTCGGTTTAATTTGTTTGAATTACCAGTTTTCTTATAAGATGAATCAACAGCTAATACTATACATACAGAGATATATTCATAAGTTTTAAAAGTTAATTGCGAAATAAAATAAAAGCTACACATGTTCAAGAAAATAATCTTATTATGAAACCCTATACATAATTCGTTAGAATCCCTCTATTTCAAGAAGCGAAAAAATCGAGACAAAATGGATGAGATGAAAACATTTTGGTCACAAATTATAACTCGTTCAAACAAACCCCAAAACTTTTCTCATTCCAATTGCAAGCATGTTCTATGAATTGTAATAGAGCGGCTACCTACTGTTGCTAATGCAGCTATGATCCCCTTTTTGTCGAGCAAACAAATCGCTATCCTCCTCTTTCGATTCAATAGCTCTAATGAATATGCATGCTTCGTGCGCGAATATTGGACAGCGTGGGGCTATGGTGGTAGGCGGATGCGATTTTTGTATCTAAGCAATTATAAATTGTTATTCTTTAAACTTGTGAAAAGGTATTAATTATATTATGTTGCTAAGTGTTTAATTTTTATGATTATTGTTTGATTTGATTGCATGATTTGTATTTTTTCCCGATAGCTTTCATGTTTATAGCCTTTATTCATAAAATGTTTTTATAATTACTAATTTCATATTCACCAGTCAGAGCTGAGGACTTAGAAATTCCTCAGCCACTTTTGGAAAGTTGAGTGGGGAAAAGATGGTAAAATAAAGGTTGTTGGTGATGGGTCTCCAAACGCAATGCCCAAAAATCCCTTAAAAGCCCCAATACCGTTAGTCGTCTCTTACGTAAACCCACCGGAAGAAATGGGGTGGTGCTATTCTAATAAATAAAGAAAAGAAAAAAATATTTTTACCTTTATCCCCACATGAGATTTTCATACACAAAAACATTCTAATTAAGTGCTATTCTAAGCCGACACTATACAGTTAAAGTTTTTTCGTAAAATATTTATAATGCAAAAAATAATATATGCTCAACTTCATCATAATGTTCCAATCTATAGATGTCTGCTGTATATACGCCTCTGAAAAAATCTCCATAAAAAGCTATTCAAATTTTTGATGTTAGTTTTGTGAGCAATTTGGCAAAACCTTTTTAAATATAATTTCAGAATCTATAAAATCCAAGTTGAGCAAAAATGTGGCACACCTTCCTTTTCTCGAAATGATTCAGTCTAGTGAAGCCAATATATTTCCCCTTAAACTTTGTCAACGATTAAATAACAAGCCGAAACGATTTTTTATAATAAGGTATACACGCTCACAGCTAAAAATCCCTATGGGTAGTCAGAGCTTCGGAATAAGAACTAGGTACCTTAGCCACTTGTTGTTGTAAACTAAAGGTTAAGGCGATGGGTCTCCAACCGCTTCGCTCAAAAATCAATGAAAAAGCCCCAATACCTTTAATCGCCTCTTTGACCCACGGGAAGAAATGGGGTAGTACTGTTCTAAGCCGACACTACACAGCTTATACTAATAAACCAATCAATAAATTCTCTTACTTTAAATTTTAGATATTATAGTTTGTAAGATTTTAAGGTCAGCTAATTACGTAATAACTTGAGAACCCCGAAGTGGGGACCGAAAACCTTAATCATATTTTCATCTAAACCTTGAAATATTTTTCTCGAGAATTCTTTTTTTAAACTATATTTTTTTTATTGCTATAGTTTACCGTTCTTCTTCTTCTTCTTTGGGTGCCATCTCCTATCGGAGGTCGGCTATCATTATGGCCATTTTGGCCCGTGATGTTGCGGCGCGGAACAATTCGATGGAACTGTAGTTGACCCATTCGGACAGATTTTGAAGCCAGTGGGTTTTCCTACGGCCCGGTCTTCTGCGACCTTGTATTTTTCCCTGCAGGATTAATTGGAGGAGGTCATATTTTCTATTGCGCATTATGTGGCCCATGTATTGTAGCTTGCGAATCTTTATAATTTTCATCAACTCCAAATCTTTGTGCATTCTATGTAGAACCGTTTCGTTTCTTACTCTATAGTTTACCGTTGTGTGACCATAATTACCAAACCAATATTAACATTTAATTTACGCTTTGATATTTAATACTAAAAACGCTTCGCTTATGCAGCATGTCTGGGGTTTATATTTTAATTTAGTACAAGTTGCAGGGCTTTAAGCGTTTTGAAACAGTGAAATTCGGAGGCAGGATTAACAGTCCGTCCTGCTATTAATAAAGTTGTCTGCCAATGCTAATAAACTTGTTGGGGAGATGTTTTAATAAAGTACTTATTAGTATTAATCTTCATGCGACTGAGTACCACTTGAGAGATGAATATTATGCTGTTATATTTTGTTTGATACCTAAAATGTTTTTTTTAAGTAGGATTAAAAGTGTAATTTGTAAATCGATTTTCTATTATAATAACATTCGTTATCGAATGTTGAGAAAAAAATAATAATTTTACAGATAACTGTTTTTAATAAACATAACATAACATAACATAAACGTTCACGCCGAATATCCCCGAAGGGGTTGGCAGAGGTACTAATACTTCTGAACATCACGTGACTTTGTCACCTGGTGTTCAGAGTACCCACGTTTTGCATGGACAGTGTACTCACGTGATAGGGGGCAGGCCTATCGCCGTTTTGTACGAATACACTGTCACATGACTAAGTACAACTCAGCCATGTGGGTTTCCTCACGATGTTTTCCCTCACCGTTAACAACCATGATAAATTAACCACACATATGTCTTTAGAAAAGACAAATTGGTGTAGGCCCGACCCAGGATTTGAACACTAGTCGTTTGCACGATAACCGAGTGTTCTACCCACTGGGCTATCACGGTTGTTTTTAATACACAATTTTTATTAAACAGTCTTTCCAAGTCAATCCTTGTATCTGAAACCGCTGACTCTATTTTACAGTTTTTGAAAATGTGTGGTGTTTTTTTGAAGAAGAGATTTGAAATATAATTTGTGTATAGGTTTACTATTATAACAACATTTGCTGTCGAGTTATAAGCAAAATAATACAATTTTATATATTACTGTTTTTACACACAAATGTCAACTATTCTTTCCAATTCAAACCTCGTGGGTGAAACAGCTGGGTCAAAAATGATGTAAATTGTATTTCAGCCCTCGTAGTATTACCTACATTTAAATACATATAATCACGGCCATAAATCCCAAAAAGAGGTAGCCAGAGCTTCAGAGCTAGAAACTCCTCAGCCACATTTGGAAGTTGGTAGGAGACAAGATGGTACAAATAGTGGTGGGTCTCAAACCGCATCGCCGAAAAACTACTTAAAAACTGACTTACCCATAAGGGTATGTCTGTAATCTTACGACATCCATGGGTTGAAGAGGCAAATTTCTTAACTAGCTATATTTTCTATACGACAAATAGCTGTGTAGTGTCGGCTTAGAATAGCACTACCCCATTTCTT
Source organism: Bedellia somnulentella (assembly GCA_963576735.1). NCBI lineage: Eukaryota > Metazoa > Arthropoda > Insecta > Lepidoptera > Bedelliidae > Bedellia > Bedellia somnulentella. The sequence continues at coordinate 16,474,520 of OY755179.1, forward strand.
CCGGTGGGTGTACGTAAGAGGCGACTAACGGACTTGGGGCTTTTTAAGGGATTTTCGGGCGATGCGGTTGGAGACCCATCACCAACAACCTTTATTCTACCATCTTTTCCCCACTCAACTTCCAAAAGTGGCTGTGGAATTTCTAATTTCTCAGCTCTGGCTACCCCTTTTAGGGATTTATAGCCGTGAGTATATGTATGTATGTACAAAATGAAAGTCAATCTGACAAAATTAAATCTAAGTGTCCACCACAAACAGCAAGTCACATTTTATGGGTGCATGAAGTATCGATTTATTTCTGTTAAGGCCGAACTTGGTCCATCTATTACTGTTTTCGACCGGACTATTAGCACGACCCTCTAACACCAACATGCACTTGTGTCTCCATTAGACGTCGGCAAACAACACTTGACGCCCTCATATATACTACCAGATTTATATTTGGATATATGCATTTGGTTTTGCGTCGTATAAGCCCATAGGTGCGATGGAGGTAATGATAATACTAAATGTTACGATATTTTTATTTTAAATCTTTTTGTTCATGAAAACCTCATGTGGGGGATTATTACTAATAAATAAAGAATAAATAAAGGAAAGAAAAATTTCGACACAGGCGGGAATCGACTCGATTGCGTTTCCTACCTCCGAATTTTTTAACAAACACTACTTAAACGTGTAAAAGAAATAAAGGATAGAAGAATTTCGCGCTGGCAGCCATTGACACGGTGGCTCAATTGGCAGAGCGTCGGGGCGTATACCCGAGATCGCGGGTTCGATTCCCGCCTGTGTCGAAATTTTTCTTTCCTTTATTTATTCTTTATTTATTAGTGATATTTTTTATCCCCAGTTTAGTATCACCACTTTTATTTGGATAGTTTACCTACGTAATAGGGCAGTCCTATCACTAGAAAAAGAATGTTTTTTCACAATAAATAGAGAAATACTCTGTTTTTTGAAAGTCACAAATAACTAACGTATAATTTCAATCTCATTGTACTTCGGATTCGGAAGGTGTATTGTTTTGAGAGGAACCTGTAAGAAACTCATCAACCCACATCTTTTGTTAGTCATATTACAATGTTGTTGTATGTCTGGAAATATCCTAAATAGAGCCCTGGTGATGCCAAGCAGTTTCATCTATCATATAATTATTTAAAGTATAAGTTTTTTAATGAAAACTGCATTTTTTACGGACCACTGTCCTATGACTAAGTTTAATCTTGCCATAAGTGATAACCTACTTATGACTAAATTGTTCTTCTAGACCTTTTTTAAATATGTTTTTTTATATTTTTTTTAGGGATTTTATATTATATTATAAGTATTATACAGAACCAGTTGTTATGTCAACCCGGCCACCGTACTGGTACCACCTTGTTATAATATCTGTTACAGGAACTTGACATTGACGCTTCTGTCTGCTTTTTGCAAAGAAACAAATATCGACAGTAAATTTAAGTGCCTTTTAATTTAATGAGTATATTATCACAAATATATACATAAATACATAAATTTGCAGTCAAAATAGACCTTGAAAAAAAGTAATAACTCCAAATAATCTTAAAATCAATTTCCTCAGATCATTTAAGAATGCCATTTTAAAAAGCACTTTTGAAGCTATTTCATTGGCTCTCAGCTTCTTTTTGTAACGGGAGCTCGTATTTTTTCAACTTCCTGTCCTAAGTGGAAATTTATTTAAATTCCTCAAAGAGAGTATTCTTATTGTCTCCGGGGTTCCCTCCGCAGTTTCAGATGACGTAAGTTAGTTTAAATAACTCAGTAACTGTTTATTCCCTTTTGTTTTAGCATTCTTTCTTTCATGTTGTGTTTTGGCTAATAAACATTAAAATGGTGAAAGATGTTCATGTTCAGAATTTTTAAACATGAAGTTTTGTCGTTGCAATTTTCACTGAAATAGTCTTGAGCAACGCAATGGAAGATTATTAAGATGATTATTTTCACTAGTATTTCAGTTGGCATTAGTAACGTAGGGTTATATTATACTATACTACATTTTTGTAGCCAACACTAAATAAAATTTCGAGATATATATTACCACGTAAAACAACGAATGCATAAAACAACGCTATTGCCATTGATCTATTAATGAAATTTGCATCTAAATGAAATTCTTTATCAAATAGATTTCAATCTTAATGGGATCTTAAAGTCATGCGCAGGTTCTTTTCGCAAACAATAAACTCATTTACCGTCATGGAGATGTTAATTGAAAACTAGTTTCTCGTAATTAAGTGGCTCTGGAGTTTTGTGCGGGCGCTTTGCCTCTCCCCTGGGATAATGTTTGACAGGGGAAAGATGGCTTATTCCTGTATGGCGATTTTATATATACTTTTATGAAGTTTTTGATTTATTATTCGGTAATGATTGTGCACTATTATACATACATATTGTGACCAGTTGCACATATCACTGTTTTTTTTGTTTTCCGAATTCGAATCTATGCTGCAACCATATACATACATAGGTACATACCAAGAATAAAGAATGTTATTATTGATTTATATACGCACAGCTATAAATCCCTATAAAGTTTAAGTTGATAAGTTTAGTGGGGAAAAGATGGTAAAGCAAAGGTTGTTGGTTAGGGGTCTCCAACCGCGTCGTCCAAAAATCCCTTAAAAGCCCCAATACCGTTAGTCGCCTTTTACGTACAGTCGCCATCAGATATATCGGAGCGGCCGAGGTACTCAAATATTTTTGAGCAACAATAAATTTCAATAAATTCTTTACGGTAAATAAGATCAATAAGATCTGACCACCCAATTCGCCACAAATATATGAGCAGTGGGTTTTCAATTAATTCTGAACACACAACGAGACAATAATATCTGCTCAGACAGGGTGATCATAAATATCTGAACATTTAGAGAATATATACCTTAAAGCACTAGGCATACAGTTTAAAATTCTTTAACTAACTACGCTGAAATACATTTTCTACACAACCAACATTTGGTTTTATCAATGTCAAAACTAAAAAGAGTTTAAATCTTTTTGTTCATGAAAACCTCATGTGGGGATTTTTACTAATAAATAAAGAATAAATAAAGGAAAGAAAAATTTCGACACAGGCGGGATTCAAACCCGCGACCTCGGGTATACGCCCCCGTCGCTCTTGCCAATTGAGCTACCGTGTCAATGGCTGCCAGCGCGAAATTCTTCTATCCTTTATTTAACACTACTAAAACGTGTAAAAGAAATAAAGGATAGAAGAAGTTGTACGGTTAAGATATTTTATTAGAAAAAAGTACTAAATCGTTCCCCACTAACCAACTCTTTTTTGAATGGGTTTGTAGCTATATAATTTTCGCCGGTACAAAAACATCAAGAGGTAAAATAACTTAGAATTTTTGAAACATTGTATGCAATTTTTTTACATCGTAAGTACCAGGGTAGCATAAATATTAATGCAGCTTTAATAAAATAAAAGGATAAACTAGTTTTTACAAAATTATACTTTTTCCTGCAGTTTTCTCTAACGTATTCTTCCTCTTCATATGTATTATTATTAAATGAGGACAATAAATCTAATGGTTAATAAATAAAAATAAAAAAGAACACGAATTCTTAATAAAATACAAAAAATAAACACAAGGGAGGATTTGAACCCTGACGCAACGAATTATATGTATGATATCAAATTACTAAACCGCTAGGCCATAGTGACTGACACAATAGTGGATGAAATATTGCAAAGCATTCATACCTATTTTAATTTGGCAGCTTTAATATTACCATAGATATAGAAGCACATAGTTTGGCAGTAAGTGACAAACGTCATAGCATTAACGTCAAAAAAGGCTGGACTTCTCACGGACACGATAACAGCCTACAACGGTTTTGGCATAAAACATACTCGTAAAAGAAAATAATTTACTTATTTTCGTTAATTCTGGTATTTAAGTCTTAGCCTTGGTGATTTTTTGATAAAGTTATTAATATTTAACATCACAGAACCTAAATCAAATACATATTCTTTGGCAAACATAATTTTTTTAGCCATTTATGTTTAAATTAAGACTGTAATAATCACCAGTCTATAGCCCGATTTCTGAATTGAGTATTCAAGCTGAGAACAACTTAAGTATCGTTTTGTCTCATTCAGTTGTTAAGATTTCAATGCGAGAGAACGATACTTAAGTTGTTCTCAGCTGAAATACTCAATTCAGAAATCTGTCGTAAATGTTTGATTATAGATCTCAAAGTTTTCAATGCAAATATATGATAAACAATATCTTCTTTCATCATATTATTACAATTACATTACAATAACAAATACGTGAATTATTTATCAATTTTAGTAGGGCTATTATGGAATCCGCTATACTAATATCACGCACATACACTCATTTACGCACACCGTTGTACTTATTTTGGTTTCGCCTATCATCTTTGTATTGCCCATCTATATACGTAAGTGTAGCATAATAAATCTGTGAATATTTATTTATTTATTTATTGTACTTGACTGTAAAGTTACTTTTCGCAGATTTATATTTTGTATACCTACTAATTTTGTAAAAGGAAAATTCATTACATCTGTACGATTACATTTAAGAACTTTAAACTGTATACCTAGAGCTTTAAGGTATATTTTCCTTAATTGTTTAGATATTTATGATCACCTTGTCTGAGCAGATAACTTTGACGAGTTGTGCTTTCAGATATTATTGTCTCGTTGTGTGTTCAGAATTAATTGAAAACCCACTGCTCATATATTTGTGGCGAATTGGGTGTTCAGATCTTATTGATCTTATTTACCGTAAAGAATTTATTGAAAAATATTGTTGCTCAGAAATATTTGAGTACCTCGGCCGCTCCGATATATCTGATGGCGACTGTACACCCACCGGCAGAAATGGGGTAGTTCTATTTGAATATAAAACATTACATTCGCTTTGATGCAAACGCTACACAGCCAGATATCCAAATAACAGTATTATAATAATATTAATTATTTGTATCAAAATGGAAAGCACTACATTAACACCCCGTTAAACGGGTGGTGGACGACAGCGAAGAATGGCAACTCTGCCTGTTTTATGATACTTGCTTAGCTGAGATTTCATTTTAAGTTTTTTTCAGTTTTAATACAATTTGTACTGATTTGAGAATAGCTGAGCATAGCAGTTTCATTTAAAAGTTAAAGTTAAAGAGCCATATAATTTGCATAAGGAAACTTTCTGTTCTGTGGTCTCTTTTATCACAGTTAACTTAATAATATAATAAAACGCATAAAGGAATTAAATGTAAAACTTTGTATTGCACACCAAACATAAATATAAACAGTTATTCAAAGCAGCACCAATGGCAGTCTCGAAGCGAGAATTCCCAGGTTTTATTTCCAAAACTAATAACACTACCCCATTTCTACCCGTGGGTGATCGTAAGAGGCGACTAAGGGTATAGGGGCTTTTTAAGTGATTTTTGGGCGATGTGGTTGGAGACCCGTCACCAAAAGCATTTATTATAACCATCTTTTCCCCAATCAACTTCCAAAAGTGCCTGAGGAATTTCTCATTCCAAAGCTCTGGCTACCCCGTTAAGGGATTTATAGCCGTGAGTATATGTATGTATGTATGTAAACACGAAAATAAAAGACTATTTTGAATATTTTTCATTTAAAATGTTTAATTTATGTTCTTAGTGACGTCATCGATCGAAAGAATCACGTAGCGAAATGCGAAGTGCTTTGAAAATTTTGCTGATTGCGAAACATTTCACGAATTTGTAATCTTGAATGAAATTATTACGATATTACACTAAACAAACCTATGATTTTCGATATTTTATTAATAAACTGCAAAAACGAATGTCTTTGAAATGACCTTGAAGGTGTACTGTAACAGTAACAGTTTTTTGATAAAATAACAGTCATCTTAGCTTTTTTTATTTAATTTCAACAAATTATGGTTTAAAAACATAATTTCTCGAAATGGTTTCGAAATCAGCATCACTTTTGTAAAACTTTGCATACCGAATTATAAAGCTCAAGGCTCCCATTTTTCTCTCGTAACATTTACCAACGTAATTTTTGAAGTTTAGGAATAAAAATATTGGTGAAAAACCGAAACTGGTCATGGATTTTCAACATGTTCAATAATATCACCAACCATTCATTGACAGCACCCAGCGCTATTCTAATTTTCTATAGCCAAGTATTATGTTTGATGTATAGTAATTTCTTTGCCACTAAAATGCAATAAGGTTCGTACACCAAACAAAAATATTGTCTATGGACTTAGGAAAAGGAAAAGTAAATACGTATTTTATCTTACCCTAAAATATCCAGCGCATTTTAATAAAGCGGTAAAAGCTACATCCCGTTATCCGACAACATCATTGTAAACAATAATATCTGCAAATTAATCAAAGTTTCAAATTATTTAAATATTTATTTAGCCGCAGTAAGTGAAGGGCAATAGCTTTCAGTGGGGTGATTCTGTGCATATTTGATGTTGCGAAATGGGTTATTTTACTTAGTTAAAAATGTTTGCCTTGTAGTGCCGGCTTAGAATGTCGCTACCCCTTTCTATCCACGGGTGTCGTAAGAGGCGACTAAGGGTATTGGGGCTTTTTATTGGATTTTTGGGCGATGCGGTTGGAGACCCATCACAAAAGCCTTTATTTTTACCATCTTTTCCTCACTCAACTTCCAAAAGCGGCTGAGGAATTTATAATTCCTTAGCTCTGCCTACCCCTTCTCGGGAAATATAGCCGTGAGTATATGTGCGTATGTATGTATGTTAAAAATGTTAATATTAATATCAATTTGTTTTTTTACTTTTCTTATTACTTTTACTGCTGCATAATGATTAAATTTTATAGAAAACATTTGTCTATAAAATGTCATAACTGCGTTGTGCCATAAAAAGTTTTCTCTTATGCTATCAGTATATAATATCCTATAGTTTAGGCAGAGACCAAAAAATATCACTGTGGTGATATTGTTCCCGAGAATAGTCGTATACTTAGCTCATGATTCTATCTTCTGCATTTTTTTTTGATAATATATTGTGAAGGCATAGTTTTAATACATTTGAGTTTTATCCTTAATTTGAATACCCAAATTTTACAACCTTATAAATATTTATTAATATTTTTGATACTAGATAACTTAATTGTAGACTAACAGCGACCAGCAGAATAATTATACTATTTCTAAATAATCCTAGTACCTCAGCCCACCCTTTCCCATAGCACGACTAGATTACAGGGTAAAACACAGGGTAAAGTGTAGAATGCAATAGAGACAGAATAAGCAACGGTTTCCCGCCAAATGTTTGCACAGAGTAAACAGTAATATCGTTCATCCCGTCCTGCCTGCAGCTATTCCGCCCGGGACGAAGCATTCTACTTCTTTTGATTCGGAAAGTCTAAATACCCTTTTTTGGGTATATTCGTAAGGAGGACTATTAATAAGTATGTTAGAGTTATTAATTGATGTCATCATCATTAAAAATAAATCATTAATAAACATTTTAATGACTGTCACCATAATCCTTCAGGAGCAGTTCATATTAAGTATGTTTATCTTTACACATGATACAAAAAGAAATTCAGCAAAAACATTAAATTCAGAGAATTTATCTTAACTCAAAAAATATGAACTTTATTGTATAAAAATGATGTAGTTGTCTACAAAATTTTCCTTGTTTGCTATAAACCGAGTTCGAATAGGACCCGACAATATTAAGCTTACAAGTATCGATATGTTAATGACGCACGCTGCGCGATTTTTAATGTGTTTCACGTCACGTGGGGTGAACTATATTGATTTACACTTGAATTCAGCGCATATTTTAGATAAGGGGCTATCTGACACTAATGATTGTGTTTTGCCTTTTAGTATTGGGTTGAAAATATTAGTACCTCAATATCTTCTTGTGTCTTTTTACAAGTTTACTGTATTATAAAAAGGGAGGTATAGCTTTTTTGGTCAGCGATAGTGCACAAGCTTTCAGAGCGGTCTTTTTTTCTTATAGCAAAAGTAAATCAAGGGCTCATAATCCTTGGTATCCGAAGTCCAAGATACATATTTTCAAGTTTATGGCTGTACTTGTGATACATGTTATCTCAAGCTAGTTGTAATTCTTTATACCTGAATAAAACCACTTATCCATGATTTTAGTAATTTAACTAAGACTATTAATATAAACATTGACAAAATTTACCGTTATTAAGCTAAACTATACACTATAAAATCATTTTTGTGATAAGCATTCAGTGTCTTTATGAAGTAGGTACTGATTTCCTCATGACTAGATAATCAGTGAAACAATGAAATGTTAAAACCAAAAGGCAAAACGCGAGTTATTTTCTACTTCATACATCCACCAAAGAACCGCCCCCGTTATTGGAACCAGCAAAATAAACAAATTACCTTTTTTTACATCGGTTAAAAAAAACATAGTATATCTCACAAATATTACAAGAAAGTCTTAAATCACGCCGCCGTCTTCGTAATCCATCTCAAAACTTTTCCGGCAACCAAAGCAAAGTTTTAATTCAATAATGGGTTTTGTCTCTCATTAAAAGTGACGGATCATTAGTGAGAAAGATGACAGTGATATCATGTTACTGTTATAATTGTTAGACAACAGCTGAGACCTACTTTGGGGTTGTTAATGATTGGGTTTGATATCCCTGAAGTATTGTTCAGTATAATTATTAGGAATTCAGCATCGTTGTTATCCTAAAGTATCCCATCATGTGGTTATTCCAACTAGTCTTATGTTAAGCTTTAAATGTGTTACGATATTTTGAAATAACAGGTAGTTTTTTGATGTCCATGTCACAGATTCGAACTATTATGGCATCAATGTCTACCATTGTGTAATCTACCTTCTTCCAAATGTTAAGCCATTTATTTTGTAGTGCTCTAGCTATGACTGTGTTAGGTTTTAATTTGCAAATAAATATTTCATATTATATTATTTTGTTTGTCCTTTAAGTGAAATAAAAAGATAATTTTCGTTTATTCACAATTTGTTCTAAACACAATATAATGTGTCTTTCTGAAATACAAAACGTATAAAATCTTATACAAATTGCTGAGACGCCTGTCCCTATAAATCGTGTTCATCTTCTCTAGTGCAGCGAATTTATAACTTTGTCGTGGCTTAATGAAGAATTATGAGTCTGCCGGATAATGATTATTAGCTTTGAGAGGACATTAGCTGCTATAGACGATACTTTTATGACGGTTTAGCTTTTGAAAGGATTTGTACTTCTAGTTTTATAAAAGGCGAATATTTGCATTGCATAGCTAAATTCTCTTGTGATATCTGGACAGTTGTCTATCATTGTGGATCAGGCTGCCAAATTATAATTTTAAGATATGTAATAAGTTAGTTAAGTTGGTAGTAAGGAATGCTGTCCAAAAAGCATTTGACTACGATAACTTCTCTAGCTTCCAAACCTCTGGGAATTAACGGCGTAAGTATTATTTAAAACAATTTTATAATTTTAATGGATAGCAGTATTTGCTATATAAGTGCAGTATTTTTAAAATGTATTTAATGGTTTCAATATTTTAAAAGCTTTTGTTATCTTGCAGTTTATAAGTTTCAACGATTTTTGGTAAAATTTACATTGTATTGATAAATTTCATGTACTTTAGTTCACGGTGACAATGAATGGCAATATAATTTCAGGCGATACCTTATAGTTTGATTTCAATTCTCGTATGTAACTTAATTGCTATTTTATAATTATAATGAAAGGTTCTGCTAAACTATGAACAAAATAGTAAATCCGGTCGTGTAATTGTGAATAGGTAAAAACTTGGTTTTTTTTTTTTATAAATAGCCTTATAAATAAGATAAGTTCTCTCATATTTTGTACCAAAACATATAATAGGATATAAAAAAAATATATTCAAAGTAACAGCCGTTGCGTAATATCCGATGAAAAAATCAGCCCATAGTCAGTCTGTTCCAGCTGAATGGAGATGAGTCATCAACGTCCATTCACTGGATCACCGGATTCGCAGACGATTCCGCTAGTGATGTTGTCCTTAACTGTTATATCGATAAAAAAACTTTCAGATACTATCCCAACGAAAGCGTCTAATTATGTCTGTAAGGTTTTAATTGGTTTAAATAAATATATTTTCATTTATGTTTTTGTTTTATACATTCATACCTCAGTATTCCCGGAATAAATATATCAGTGTTATTATATTAAAGATAAGAAGGTAATTTATGAAAGTATGTGTAAGAAAGTGAAAATAGTCATTCCTTATGCGTGGGTTCGTCTCATCGTTCTTGCAAAAATAAGCTTGCCTTTTGTAGCTCAGAAAGAAGGTTATTGCTTTTCTTTTTGAGCAAGAGTCTTCATCATGGTAGAAATTGGCTACAAAATATAGTCGAAAATAGTGTTACCCCTTTTTGAGATTTAGACAGTACTTTCTGAATTTAGAGAGACATATCATGACATGAACAGTTACCTACTTATTACAATATCATGAACAGTTTTTTTCATTTAGTTTCAACTACGTTTCAACAATAAAACAACCCAACTATATCGACACTTTAGGCCCGATAAGACTGGCATTGTCGTGATAAAAGCCTTTAAATAAATATTATAAAAAAGCCTATATCGATAGTAAACTGAGCCTTTGTTTCACCATCCCTAAAGTTTCCGAAGAGAGATTTAGCAGAGTTGTCGACAGTCGCGCGGCTTACCGAGATTTCCCCGGGGACGTCCCGAAAAGGCACCAACCATACCATGTATTACTTTCGCGTTATACCGACCAGGATACGGTACAGTCTGTTTTAACTGTTATTTGATAAATAAAGGTATTTTCGCTTATGCAAAAGTATATTTTTTTATTACATTCTTAGGCTCGTACATTTTCTGTTTAAATAGTTGGTGTTTAATAAAAACTTTTGGAACCTGCTCTTTTATCAAAGAAACTATAAGAATATGAAACCAATATAGCTGAGAATTAAAATCGCATTTTTCGATGATTATGGATGATGACTGTGTTTTGAAGTTTCTGAAATCTGTTAATCCCTAAAACTAAATATTGTTCCTTATTACTCATTGAATGATTTAGTAGCTGAAATGGTAGAATAAAATTGATAATAGATATATATGTTTATCTTGATAATTATATCAATAGTAAAGTAATTATTCAATTTGAATCACTGGAAAACCTGCAGTTTCACTAAATACCAAGATGATAGAAACAGATTATAGCTGAGTTACTGTACCGCCTGTATATCATCAGTTATCTCACGGTCGTAATTATTTGCTGTGAATGTTGTAATTATTTCTGTGACGGATGAGATATTAATGGGCTTTATATACTTAAAATAGGAATGAACTTTAACTCTTCGAGATATATATCAATCATGATTTGGATCCATCATTATTGTTGTTCAGTAAAAGCAGAATTCAAGTGTATCAGACCCCACCAGATACATTTTCTAGGCACTTGTACCTATATAGTTACATAAGGGTTACAGATGACGAATTTACTATTTTTGAATTACATACGTACATACATATACTCACGGCTATAAATCCCTGAAAAGGGTAGTCAGAGATTCAGAATCAAAAAGTTCTTCAGTCAGTTAAATAGCCTTAGATCAAGATCTTAGTCGCCTCCTACGATCACCCATGGGAAGACATAGGGTAGTGCTATTTATTAATTAGTGGCAGAGTAAATCATCAGAGTATCAGGTGATATCCATATACAACAATAATATTCATTGAGATAGCATTCCAGTATTGCCACATGAATAAGTATAAACTCAGCCATATGGATTACCTCACCATACTTTCTGTTCCTCAGTGTTAAAACCTTGACTTTTTTTTATTTTTTCACTTATTTACATACATGTACCCATGCCGTTAATTCCCATTGGGGTAGGCACAGAGTATCGATCGCCACTTCGTACGATCCTGGCAAACCTCTCTTGTTTCGTCTACATCCATCAATATTTTCATAAATGCTCTTTTATTCTTCATAAATCGGACGCCTCCTTATTTCTCATACAAAATATTTAATGAGATGTTGTGCTCTATATTACAAAAACTAAAACCTCAGCATTTGCACCAGTTATAATATACATTAAAAAAAACCAAAAGGTCAAATTTCTGTAATAACTTTTACTGGACAATATAATAACTTATGCAAAATCTTTTTGATTATAAACCAAAATTATTAAAGAACCCCAAATACTTTTCAACAACTCCATTAATGTTTTTTCCCAACCCATTAAACATTACATTCTAAACGTATTACATAATGCAATGGAAGCTATATTTCAAAATTGGAAAGTTGGAATAAAGCGTCCGAGGCGCCCCCGGGCGACAATGCGTCACGACAAAGCGTCATGGCGACTTCCGGCGGATGTTGCGTAACGAGACCGTTGTGCCGCCCGCCCTAAGCCCTTCTATTTCGTCGCATCATTTCCTTTTCGTTTTTAACTTATAAATATGTTTGTGATAATCGAGTGCCAGACAAATGTTTTGATTTAATGATGTTGCTGTGATTTTATAACAATAATATCATCATGGGTTCTTTGGCTATATTTCTATTTAAAAAAATATTAATATTTGCTTTTTGTTAAATTACATGAATGTGTTGAAATAAATATGTACATACATACATACATACATATACTCACGGCTATAAATCACAGGAACGCTAAAGAAATAGAAATTCAGCGACTTTTGGAAATTTGAGTGGGGAAAAGATAGTAAAAATAAAGGTTGTTGGTAATGGGTCTCCAACCGCATCGCCCAAAAATCCCTTAATAGCCCCATGCCGTTAGTCGCCTCTTACGTACACCCACCGGAAGAAATGGGGTAGTGCTATTCTAAACCGACACTTCACGGCAAATATGTCATTTTATTAATGCTAATGCTAATGCGTTTTTGAACTGATAATGAGACACTGTTAAAAATATCTTCATAATATTGACCCCTATGCTTTTTTCTAAGAAGGCATAGGAAGTTTAAGACTGTTATATGTTTAATAATTCTGGCTGCATTCACACAAACGTGACATATTCCATGAGTAAACGCTCCATCCTTCTATTTTCGACTCCATCGGCTGATGCGTCCAAATGGAAGATAGCAACCGTGAACTATTTTGACTCTATTTTCTAAACAATTTATTGAACACATCATACACTACATCAAATATAAAAACGTAAAAAATACGAAATCAAGTAAACCATGATTCCCCAATTATGTTGTTTTCGTATCACGTTCCAATTAACTGAGAATTATTTGTATCAATAAGTCCCCCGTCGGTCTATAGAAATTTGGACGTCTTTTCATTTGGTCGACAGCCATTCAACGTTTGATGAATATTATATCCTGAAGCTATTTGCGATGGAAACTTGATATTCTTTAATGTAAGCTTAAATATGCTATTGATAAAAAAATATGGTTTTTACCTCTGGATTTTACTTTATAAAAGTTTATAAAATTTGTAACTTTAAGTAAACGTATATGATAAAATAAGAGATAAAGAGGTGAAAAGACCGACACTGATTTAAATTAACTCCATCCCAGGAGTAGTTTTAATTAAAAAAAAATAACTTTAACAAAGCCATTTTTATATTGAAATATCACACACTTAAATAGCTACCGAGCGAGCTAAAAATCTTCGTATATAATGTTTTTAGTTCAAACTAGTGGATCGGCCCAGCTTCGCACGGGTAGAGTTGTTTTTTAAATATTGTTTTTTAAATAGAGTTGTTTTTTACTGAGGTTACTTTCTTTAGTCACTGCTCAAGCATTGTGAAATTTAGCGCAATGTTTTCAATTTATTAAATTTATAGCACTCCCTGAACAGTTTAGTTTGTTGATTTTGAATGCGTTTTTATGAACGGTTCAGTATTTCCGTTTAATAGCAAATTTTGGAATAAAACGCTATGAAGTATTTATAACAATCTAAAAAAGAAATCATTACCACAATCTATATTATTACGCGATGAGCATGCAACTACTGGCGCCATCTAGTATGTTATATGTAAATTAGTAAAGATTTGGTTTTGGTCACGGGCGCGATGGCTTATTTTATGTATAATTTCAGTGTTTCTCTACCGATTTCTATGTTTCTTTTTTTATTGAATAGGTAATAATGTTACCTTTTTAAAATTGTGAGTCAACCATAAAAGATAGACATATACTGTTGCGGATTTTTTTTTAGATAATTTTATGAAGAATATTTCCGTCATACATGATTTCTATGTAAATTTAACCATTAAGGCTGCATACGCGACGGAAGCTTAAAAAATGGAGTAATTTTTCCCGTTTTCCCAAAATTTCCCCAAATTCCCCTTCACTACTCTGCTGAAAAGTATACTATAACCTGCCCAGGAGTATGGAGAATAATTGTGCCAAGTTTCGTAAAAATCCGTCGAGTAGTTTTTGTTTCCATAAGGAACATACAAACCGACAGACAGACAGACAGACAGACAAAAATTTTACTGATTGCATTTTTGGCATCAGTATCGATCCCTAATCACCCCCTGATAGTTATTTTGAAAATATATTTCATGTACAGAATTGACCTCTCTACAGATTTATTATAAGTATAGAAGATTAAAAGTAAATGTAACTTTAAAACATCCAATTATTATTATTTTTATATTGAAAAATATAACGCTGAATAAATTCCAAGCCAGCTAAATGTTATAGTTAATTTTTTTTTTTTTAAATCAAATTTTTTTTCCAAGACAATGTCTTAGCAAACCTAATTATATTACAAAAACAATTTCTTTAGAAATATTAACATCAATTTTATGTAGTAATATTTCTCTTCATTTCAAAGAACATACTAAAGTGCGTCATCGTTGAAAAGCTGTAACGAGACAGGTAAAGTTTTTGAAGTAGGATTACCGCCCACTGCTGCCAATTAGGCCAGCTTTCGCCGTAAGGTGCTTTTCTATTTGTACTCCAAGTATTATAAACTAACCTATTGTTCTGTATGTCTGTGTAATTTAATTGTAATATTAAAATATGTACATAAAATATTTATTTTAAAATGTAGCCAGAAGGATTTGTTAAAGAGATATTTTCACAAACAGAATGAATCAATTTTATCTGTAAAGTGAGACTGTGTTTCAGAAGGACAGCCAGTCATTCTATAGTGTCCAAATGGCTTGTCTTAATTTGTTATTCAGAAAAAGTTCATTATGACGGATCTTTAGGTACATTAAATGTGAATTGAATTGATTATTAATTGAAACAATATAATATACTAACTGTTTCATTGTTTAATATTTTTTATTACATACATACATATACACACGGCTATAAATTCGTAGAAGGGTAGCCAGAGCTAAAGAACTTGAAATTCCTCAGCCACTTTTGGAAAGTTGAGTGGGGAAAAGATAGCAAAATAAAGGTTGCTGGTGATGGGTCTCCAACCGCATCGCCCAAAAATCCCTTAAAAGCCCCAATACCGTTAGTCGCCTCTTACGTACACCCACCGGCAGAAATGGGGTAGTGTTATTCTAAACCGACACTACACGGCAATAGTAATATAGTAGTAATAGTATTATAGTAAGTAATAGTAATATAGTTAATTTTAGCATTTTTTTATTATGTTTTATTATTATTAACCCTGTAGAGTTGGAGTTTTGGGAAGTCTTTTGGCATGTTTTCACATTTCTATAGATTGTACACAACTGAATAGCGAGTTATTGCAATGCAAAAAAGAAAAAAAAATACTCACTTTTAACCCCATAACCTAAAAAAATACAGATATATTAACTACAGTGATTTTCACTTTTGTAAAAAATATTCGTAAACAAAATCACGGCAACCGCCAACCCTGCGGCGTCAGTAATTCGATTAAGCAATTTAGTAGTCGAGTAATCCGAATGCGATTTGATTAAAGGGATATCCCAACCCTATCCGCAGTGACGTAAAATATTGGAAGAAAATCTAATCTGTGCTAACCGAGTTAGCTTGACCGACGGAAGAAGGGTTTTTTGAGATTAGGTTTGCCTTACTATTTTAAGCGATTAAGTAGTTTTTTTATTATCCTTCTAACTGTGGGTTTTATGGCCCAAAGTATGAAGTTACTCGTATAACGCTTGTCATATTATATTTTTGCAAATTTATTGTTAAATATCACGTTGTTGTTGTTTAGTGCCGGATTAGAAAAAAAGAAAGAAAACATTTATTCATTTCTACATACAAAGAAAAGCACAGTTACACTCACATACATTAAGAAACACTTAACAATAAACATAAAGAAAGTAAACGTAAATTTCATAAAAAAATATAAAAATATTAAAAAGGAAAAGAAGATCAACAATAGAATACTGCACATTAAACTCAGATACACATTTAAAATAATATTACTGGTACTCAAATGAGATATCCATTAAAAGTTTCTCGTACTTAAATGCCTGCGTAGCAATGAACTGGTGACTGCCTCAGCATTATTGTTGGATTACAATATAATTAACCCCTTTCTTTCGGTGCGTGTATTTTTAAAAGATAAGCTATGAAGGTAGCTGTGTTGCTATTTTCACTTAATACACTTCTTTGAAAAAACAAGTTCCGTTCTTGTTATTGAAATATTATCTTCAATTGCTTGAAAGTAATCTTTAAAAGCATTTGCGTATAATTATGCATTATTCGAATCAAACTAATCTCAAGCACAGTGTTTTCACACATTCAAAATTGTTGATACTGATAATTAAAAATCACCTTAGTTTCCTATACAACTAGTATGCTATTTTACTATAGAATTAATAATTATTATCATGGGCTGTATTATTTACTATAGGTAAGAGTTCCTTGGATATCATACGATGTGATGAAGAGTATATCTGGAAAACAGTATTTTTTATTTAAAGATTCAGCTAGGTATAATTAAAGTCTCAAAAGAATAAGGCGATTTTCTTTTTTAAGGGACCAAGAGACATGGTATTAGTAATACTTATACGTGAAAAAACAAAAATAAATACAGTATTCAGTTGCAGTAATATGAGTATATGCAAGCAATAATTAATTTCGATAGCATGCCAGTAAATCCGATAACTGACTACAATGGAAGACATAATGGTTTAACCCCATTAGCAGAACATCGGTGTTGCATTAAAAATATAGTATCAGTTAATCTAAACTCGTGCTATTATGAACGTTAATGTTAATGTGTATTGTATTCACCTCTATTCAGAGCTAGTTAAAATACATTCAACAGAAATTTTCGAAATCGATCGTACATAACAAGAATAGCTGTGTAGTGTCGGCTTAGAATAGCACTACCCCATATCTTCCGGTGGGTGTACGTAAGAGGCGACTAACGGATTTGGCGCTTTTAAGGGATTTTTGGGCGATGTGGTTGGAGACCCATCAACGAAAACCTTTATTTTACCATCTTTTCCCCACTCAATTTTCCAAAAGTGGCTGACGAATTTCTAATTCCTTAGCTCTGGCTACCCCTTCTAGGAATTTATAGCCGTGAGCATATGTATGTATGTATGTATAACAAGAATGTTAAAATAAAGACCCGTCGGTGTTGAGTTGCTAAACCATAGTAAACCCTTTAATTGGTATCGTGCAACGCTCAAGCGATGAGACTAAGTGGTGCTATTTTAAGCCAACACTACATAGCTTATAATTTAAATATACTGTTCGTATTTTCTTGAAAATTCTTAACATAAGTAAAAATGCCCGTTGCTGCAAATGGAATAGAGATGATATTAATAGTAAATTTATGATTTGCAAACTTACCATCCTAAAATCATTCAGTAGAAGATTTTTTTCGAAGTCAACTAATAAATACCACCATGGTATCCAAAATGCATCCAGTAGTTCTATATATAAAATGATTATGTATAACATAGCACTTTTTAATACTAATTTTTTCCCTCTGTAACTGAAATGCGATTACTAATTTTGGTGGTGATCATAAAGTTTTCAGTTCATTTAAAATCTTATTTATCTATCAGCACTGAATTATTTTTGATTGTGCATGCATACCATCAGGAGGCTCTCTAGGAAAGATAGCTTCAATGACTCATAAAGATGACCAATAATCGCCAGTTATTAAAAAATAATATAGTCGGTACATCTGTGTTATAAATACAACGATTTTAAAATTATTAAAATATCAATCAATGTCAATTAAAATTTCAAACTATTCTATAACAAAGACGAATAAAAAAATAGCCAGGATTCTCACAACAATGATTGAGGATTGATGATGGGGTTTATGGTATGAAATATTTACATTTATCATTACGTGAAACATATCCAAAGTTACATACATACATACATATACTCACGACTATAAATCCCTAGAAGGGTTAGCCAGAGCTAAGAAATAAGAAATTCCTCAACCACTTTCGGAAAGTTATGTGGGGAAAAGATGTTTAAATAAAGGTTTTTGGTGATAGGTCTCCAACCGCATCACCCAAAATCCCTTAAAAGCCCCAATACCGTTAGTCGCCTTTTACGTACACCCATCGGAAGAAATGGGGTAGTGCTATTCTAAGCCGACACTACGCAGCTTACAAAGTTACATATAAAGAAAATACTCTGTAAAATGAACAAAACCACATAGTATCAAAGTTATATTTAACAGATTATAATACACAAGCTCATGCAGCCCTCCCGCGCGGAGCTTGATGACGGAAATCCCATTTTTACGACTCCAACCCCCTTATCTTGGTTTCCACGCCAGCGGCCCCGGCTTTTGAGCATTTAGTTCAGTCTATTATGGATGTTACTCATTTATTTTCCAAGTTATGTTACGATAATTTGTACGTCATAGAATATTATTACTGGACACTTATTTTTCCAAATATCGCAGCGTAGAATGGGTTTAGAATAGCCGTCCTTTTCTATGAGTGTTGTGCGAGACTGCTTATAGGATTTAGTTGGAAAAATATCACACCTAGGTCAAAATGGTTAATTAATTAAACTAACTAATTTAATTTGTCATAATTTTAATAAACATAAGATATAACATAACATAAACGTTCACGCCGAATATCCCCGAAGGGGTTGGCAGAGGTACTAATACTTCTGAACATCACGTGACTTTGTCACCTGGTGTTCAGAGTACTCACGTTTTGCATGGACAGTGTACTCACGTGATAGGGGGCAGGCCTATCGCCGTTTTGTACGAATACACTGTCACATGACTAAGTACAACTCAGCCATGTGGGTTTCCTCACGATGTTTTACCTCACCGTTAACAACCATGATAAATTAACTACACATATGTCTTTAGAAAAGACAAATTGGTGTAGGCCCGACCCAGGTTTAGAACACTAGTCGGTTGCACGATAACCGAGTGTTCTACCCACTGGGCTATCACGGTACCCGCCTGCCTAAGATTCTATGCCCTGTCATTTTTTTGGTTCTGCGCTTCCTATTAAGCAACCAAAGTTGATAGCAGTATTTTCATATATGCAATAATCTCCTATATTCTGAAAAGGCTGCGTAATGTATATAATAACAATGCATATTATTGAGAAATTTATAATTTTCCTGCATCACTACAATTTTAATGCTGTGTAGTGTCGGCTTAGAACGGCACTACCCCATTTCTTCCGGTGGGTGTAAGTAAGAGGCGACTAACGATATTGAGGTCTTTAAGGGATTTTTGACCGATGCAGTTGGACACCCATCACCAACAACCTTTATTTTACTTTTTTTTTCCAACTCAATTTTCGAAAAGTTGCTGCCGAATTTCTCATTGCCTAGCTCTGGCTACCCCTTCTAGGGATTTCTAGCCGTGAGTATATGTATGTATGTATGTATTGTATGTCACTATAATTTACCTCTTGATTTATATTTAAAAATGGGGAGACCTTACATCCAACCAGTGCTTAAACTAAATCTGTTGCTAATTTTCCCAAACTTTGAAACTAATTAATACTTTTGAAATGGGCGAGTATTTTTATCCTGATTATTTCGTATAAGTAGTATTTTTATGTGAATCATTTCAAATATTAAAACCAGTTTATTTTATTTTACATAATTAATTGCCAACGGCACGATTAATGATGGTTTAAAAAGCCTTCATTCACTTTAAGAAGTTCAAAGAGAAAAAGATGAATAAGTAAAGGTTTATTGGTAATTGGTTTCTAACCTAATCGTTCTCAATCACCTATAAAACCTTAAATCCCTTACCCGCCTTGTACGACACAACTGCAAGGACGAGTAGGATATTGATAAGACTATCTGGGGCGTATTATTGTACATATTACAGGCTATTGGAATTACATATGCAATTTTCATGAGGTAAAATATTTATGAGCTTATATTGTAGTAAGTATATAATTAAATTTTAACATACATACATACATACATACATATTCTCACGCCGTTAGTTCCCATTGGGGTAGGCAGAGTATATCGATCGCCACTTTGTACGATCCTGGCAAACCTCTCTAGCTTCATTCACATCCATCAATCTTTTCATACATGCTCTTTTATTGTTCGTACTTCGGACACCTGCCTTTTTAAGCACATTGTCTATTTGATCTAAATGTGTCCTCCGAGGGCGTCCTCTACTAATTTTACCTTCCACATTGGCTCTATAGATCTCTTTCACCACTTTACTGTCATCCATCCTCTCTATGTGCCCAAACCATCTCAACATTCCTTTTTCTATCTTTCTTACAATATCATCTTTTACACCACACCTTTCACGAATTACATCATTCCTCACACGATCACATAACCTTACATTACAAACTTTTCTGAGGGATCTCATTTCAACTGCATTCACTCTGCTTTCATGCTTCTTCTGCCACACCCAACATTCACTGCCATACATAAGCGTAGGAACGAGGACAGCATCATGCACAGCCGTTCGGGCCTTTTCGGACACCGATTGACTAGACATGAGACTATCCAGTGCTCCATTTACCGCATTACCCTTTTTTACCCTTCTTTCAATGTCTTCATCACACTTTCCATCCCTAGTAAACAAACTTCCCAGATATACGAACTCTTTCACTTGTTCCACTTTCTTACCATTGATCTCAATCACGCATTCAGTCATATTATTAGTGTTTTTTTAATTCTATCCTTTACTTACATTTGTAGTCATTTTTTCTAATATTTAGTGTCACTGTTTGTGTTAGTAATAAGAATATTTAAGTATTGTCGCATTGGCTGCAAGCTGTAATGGCTGTACTTGTACATAAATAAATAAATAAATAAATATTCTCCTCTCTCTCGAAAACCATGGTTTTGGTTTTATCCACATTCACTCTCATTCCTTTTTCTTTCAAACGACGCACATGCAATATTCATCAGCTCTTGCAACTCTTCAACCGACGATGCAAGTAACACTTGATCATCAGCATATAAGAGGCATTTGATGACGAATCCACCCATTCTCAGTCCATAATCACTTTCACGCAACTCTATCAGACAGTCATCCATGAACAAATTGAAGAGCCACGGATAAGCTACACATCCCTGTCGGACACCCCTAGAGATACCGAACCAGTATAAATTTTAAATATCTTTATAACCACTTTTATCAGATAGTTAACAAATTTTCGATATGAGGCTTTAATAGTCATAGAAAGATAATATTGAAGCTTACTTCATTTAAATTGAAAGATAGAATTTCAAATCTACGATGAAGCGATTAGGCGTTATTGTTAATTTTTATCGAATCGTTTATAAAAGAAAAGTTACTAGTCAAATCATGTATCGATTTTCAGTAGAACGATAAGTTGATGAAGCGAAAATGCGAAAACCATATCGTTATCAGAGCGGGGATTGGCGACTGAAGGGGCGGGGAGAGAGGGGACGTAAACACAAAGGCTCTCCTGCAGACGCCGGCAGTCACGTGGCGCGCCCGCCGGGGGCGCATCACTCTCAAAAACATTATAAACATTAATAACACCCAATAAAACAGTAAAAAACCAGTGAAAATCAATACAAAAGATTAATTTTAAAACATACTCTTTGCTGTGAAATAACTTGGCTGTTTACGTTTATATCCAAGCTTCTTTAGTGCGAAAAAAGTTTTTTGGCGGGAAAGTTTTTTGTTTAGTTTTCACAGTGAAAAATATTGAGAGTGATACATCCCCGGCTAGGCTTTACTATGAACTGGTGGAATTAACTAAAAATGTTTTGTGCAACCGAACAATGTATTGAACTTAGGGTAATTGTATCAAATGCAACAACCACTCTAACGAATATCAATACTAAACATATCAAATCAATATTATTAATTAATTTTAATTAAGTAACTTAGTCTAAAATTGATGTTAGAATATTTAAAATATGAATATTTCGACTAATTGATGTTTGTAAATACAACTTCGTGTTCACCTTCAAACCTTTCGGCGAAAGCTACTTGGTAAGTAAAATTTTGATTAGTCTTAATTCAAGTTATAAAAATGACTGGGGCATTCCCAATTTAGGATTTGTAGTCGTGAGTATATGTATATGTTGCTGTGTAGGCTTAGAATAGCACTACCCCATTTCTTCCGGTGGGTGTACGTAAGAGGCGACTACCGGTATGGGGCTTTTAAGGGATTTTTGGGCGATGCGGTTGGAGACCCATCCCAACAACCTTTATTTTACCATCTCTTCCCCACGCAACTTCCAAAAGTGGCTGAGGAATTTCTAATTCCTTAGCTCTGGCTACCCCTTCTAGGGATTTATTGCCGTGATTATATGTATGTATGTGTGTATGAGTAAATGGATATATTTTTTAAAATATTTGCAATGTATTTTTGTTTATTTCTTGTCATATAGTTAAACACCTGTTAAATATAAATTTGATCGTATCCAGTCGGTTCTATTCGTGGGTGATGTTGTTAGGAACCATTACCAACAACTTCTTGTGCTTAGATTTGGCTACCCCTTTTGGGGAAAATGAACGTGACTGTGTCTGGAGGCAAACCGTACTGTTTTTCTAACTCACGTAATTGCACTCAGTTTGATACTGGTTTATTTTTTAATTAATTACTAAAATGAAGTATTAATTGAAGAAATAAGAATAGAAAACTATTATTATTATGTTAGGTAATGTTAAACTATATTGGTGAAAGGTGTATTGTTGTTAGGGAAACCGCAAGGAACTCATCAACCGATGTCTTTTTAAATAAGGGTAAAATTTTAGTGTTTTCAAAAGTTATGAAGCCTTGTCTTATGCATAAAACTATTTGTATGAAATTAAATGCAAAAGTATTTGATTGAACACACGATTTTAAAATATCTTACTTAGAGCTGACAAATGAAATATAGGTTTGTAACAATCAGAATAAGTACAGGTACAATTTAACCATGAGTCATGAAAATGTATAACATAAACAAACTAAATTATTAAAATAAAACTTCATAAAGTTAAAGTCAAGTTATACCAAACTTTAAATGAACCAAAAGTTTTCCTATATACTCACGGCAGTAAATCCCAAAAAGGGTTTTAGAGCTATAAACTCCTCATCCACTTTTGGAAGTTTATAGGGGACAAGATGGTAGAAAAAAAGTATTGATGGTGATAGGTCTCTAACCTCATCGCCCAAAAACCACTTAAAAAAGCCCCATACCCTTAGTCGCCTCTAACGACAACCGTCGTGGGTTGAAAGGGGTATTGACTTTACAAACCAGCACTAAACGGCCAAAAAATTTGTGGGAGTCATGTTAGAGCGCACACTACTGCGGACTCACTCGCACATAGCAGCGTCTCACTCATATTCCTACATCGCGGAGTGTAAATGTTTTTCGAGTTAAGCATAGATACAAATTATAAGTTGGTACACAGCAGGGTGTACTGACCAGTATACCTTTGCTGTTCCCACAAATTCATATTAAGTTATTTTTACGTAAAAGAAAAGGACTCGAACTAAAATTCAACCCTCAACAAAACCTCCCCGTAGGTGTCCTAAAAGGCAACTAGCGTGTATGGAGAAATTCGTTCAATAGTCGGGACAATATTTTATCAACATACATACACACATATACTTACGACTATAAATCCCGAAACGGGGTAGCCAGAGCTAAGGAATTAGAAATTCCTCAGCCACTTTTGGGAATTTGTGTGGGAAAAGATGGTAAAATAAAGGTTGTTGGTGATGGATCTCCAACCGCATCAACTTGTCACCAATATCATTTAAAAACAATTTTTGACAGTTTTGCCTGAACTTAAAATAGCAGTATGTAATATGTATGTATATTGTGTGAATTTTATACATTTATAATATTTTTCTCATTTGTCTCCTTTCATTTTGCGAACATATAAAATATTTAAACTCAATCTCCTTAATTAATTTTTTATCATGTCATCTTTATAAATTCGTGACCATAATTCGTATTTCATACATAATTCATACACATAAAGTTTTATTGGTTACTAGTGGATCGGCCCCGCTTCGCACGGGTAGCGTAGTTTTAAAAATATTGGAGGTTTCTTCAATCACTGCTCAAGCGTTATGAAATTAGCGCCTTAATTACAACTTACAGCACTCATGTCTGAATATAGTGTTACTTTGTGATTTTGAAAGCGCTTTTATGATCGGTTCAGATCAATATCTCCGAAATTAAGCTAATTTTTAGGTTTTAATTGATGCAACTACTGGCGCCATCTAGTACGTAATATGTAAATTACTAAGGATTTGGTTTTGATCGCGTGCGACTATTATGTTGATACTATTAATTTTGGTGTTTCTATACCGATTTCTATGATTCTTTTTTTATTGAGTAGATAATAATGTTAACTTTTTAAATAAGGCTGATTGAGAGTATTATAAACGTAAGAGAAAACAAATATAATCAGAATGCGCCGAACTGCTAAGCTATCAGGAGTTACACGTGTTGTTGTGAGTCAACCATAAAAGATAGACATATACTGTTGCGGAATATTTTTTAGATAATTTGATGTAGAAAATTTCCGTAATACGTGATTTCTATGTAACTTTGACCATTAAGGCTGCGCACGCGACGGAAGCTTAAAAAATGGAGTAACTCCTCCCGTTTTCCCAAAATTTCCCAAAATTCCCCTTTACTATTCTGCTGGAAAGTATACAAAAACCTGCCCAGGAGTATGAAGAATAATTGTGCCAAGTTTCGTTAAAATCCGTCGAGTAGTTTTTGTTTCCATAAGGAACATACAAACCGACAGACAGACAGACAGAGAGACAGACAGACAGACAGACAGACAGACAAAAATTTTACTGATTGCATTTTTGGCATCAGTATCGATCCCTAATCACCCCCTGATAGTTATTTTGAAAATATATTCCATGTACAGAATTGACCTCTCTACAGATTTATTAGAAGTATAGATGATATAACATCCGTAGCAATTGACTCAGAGAAAACAAAAATAAACCAGAGTTGTTACCATCAGAGCAAATAGGCATGATTGTTACATATATACATACATATACTCACGGCTATACATTCTTACAAGGGTTAGCCAGAGCTTAAGAATCAGAAAACTCTTCAGCTACTTTTGGAAGTTAAGTGGGGTAAATATTGTAAAATAAATATTTTTGGGTCTCCAACTGTGTCGCCTAAAAATCACTGAAAGGTCTTAAGTAACCTCTTGCAATTCCCCAGGAGAAAGAAAAAGAGTAGTGCTATTCTAAGTCGACACTACTCAGCATTTTTGATTATATCACTAATAAATAAAGAATAAATAAAGGAAAGAAAAATTTCGACACAGGCGGGAATCGAACCCGCGACCTCGCGCGCGTCGGGGCATATACCCGAGGTCGCGGGTTCGATTCCCGCCTGTGTCGAAAAAAAAATTTTTCTTTCCTTTATTTATTCTTTATTTATTAGTAATAATCCCCACATGAGATTTCAGGAACAAAAAGATTTAAATTAAGGATATAATTAATACAGAAACCCTTGTATCAGTATTCGGTTATGATAAAACACCACCATAATGTGTGATGTGGTATATGCTGGTCGCTGTAAAATTAAACAACTAAATCAATTAATATTCTATTAAAACTAAATGTATCTTAAAAACTAACTAAATTCATTGCGTAATTCCCTACTTTTAAACCGAATAAAATGGAGGTTATCAATTTGACGCGAGTATTATGACGGTCACCTTTTTTGCCATTCGTTTAGTTTCGTTATCTTTGATTGTCTGTCTGTCCGTATGCCACAGCAATTTATTTCCAAAACGATTGATGCTTGGTAGTTGAAAATTAATAGGTAGATGTAACTGTGAACCGCTTCAAGGTTAAAGGAATGTATTTAAAAAAATGTGGGGCCCCTTTTCATAACACTAAATTAAAAAATAACTTTTCATTGAACCCGTTCATGTAGGGTATATTTAGTAAGATCTTTAATGGTGAGACCGTGGTTCCTGGAACCATATAGAGAGTATTTTAAAAATATATAGTTTAAAAGAAAACTCCCAATAAAGCAATAAAAGAAAGTAAAATCGGGTAAGGATATTAATCACCCGCCCGAAAAACAGAAGGGCGTGAGTTTCAATCCTGGGACGGGCCTACACCAATTTGTCTTTTCTAAAGTCATGTGTGGTTAATTTATCATGGTTGCTAACGGTGAGGGAAAACATCGTGAGGAAACCCACATGGCTGAGTTGTACTTAGTCATGTGACAGTGTATTCGTACAAAACGGCGATAGGCCTGCCCCTATCACGTGAGTACACTGTCTAAGCAAAACGTGGGTACCTTCTCTGGAAACTAGATGGCGCTTGCCATGTGAGTTCAGGAGTAATGGTACCTCTGCCAACCCCTTCGGGGATAAACGGCGTGAACGTTTATGTTATGTTATGTTATTTAAAAATATATAGTTTAAAAGAAAACTCCCAATAAAACAATAAAAGAAAGTAAAATAGGGTAAGGATATTAATAAAATGTATGTTGTCAAAAGCCTACTATAAGGGCTATATATATTATTATTGAGGCTTTATTTACTGATTGTAGGCTTCAAGGCGCATTACATTTTACAGAATTCAGTATTAACTGATTTGTTTTTATTATATATATAGTGAATTGCAGTATTAGTCTCACATTGTAGGTAAAGTTCTTGCACTATGGGTGGAAAAAGGATAGTGTGCGAAACCAGAGATGTTGAGCTGTGCATTGAAAATAGTATGATTAAATACTTGAAATCATTACGATACAATTTTTGAATGCGGTAAGAGAAAAGAAGGAGGAGAACAGATAAATTATATTAAATTAAAACTAAACCAACCAAAAAATAGAGGTGAAAATTCATTACCCCTTTTGCTTAACCTTTGTAAGTAAATTAGTGGTACAATTGGAACTACACTTATGTATTGATGAGTTATTGTAAGACAATCAAATTTACAAATATAATAAAAAATATCAAACTAAAACAACAATACAACATGAAATATCTGACATCCAAAAAAATTCCTGGTTCTTTATTTTTTGGCACCAACTCATAATAACAGAAGTGCAGTTTTATTTCTTTAATAATTTAGTTACAAAGAACAAACCAAACGGTTTTATTTTTGAGTTTTTTTAATAAACATACATACATACATACATACATATACTCACGGCTATAAATCCCTACAAGAGGTAGCCAGAGCTAAGGAATTAAAAATTCCTCAGCCACTTTTGGAATTTGCGTGGGGAAAAGATGGTAAAATAAAGGTTGTTGGTGATGGGTCTCCAACCGCATCGCCCAAAAATCCCTTAAAAAGCCCCAATACCGTTAGTCGCCTCTTACGTACACCCACCGGAAGAAATGGGGTAGTGCTATTCTAAGCCGACACTACACAGCAAAAATAATATTTTTTTTAATAAAATGGTGAGCAAATTTACTAATCTTGTGTTCTAACAATCCGATATGGTAAAAAACGATTTATTTAAAGATTTTAAAAATATATTAACAAAAATCGCATACAAAAAATTTCGCTTGATCCTAATCTCATTGCCGTCGTCAACCGCTCCCTATCCACGTCCCATTACACGGCCGTCAGGAGTTGTTTGCATCAAACATAACTAAGTTATTACATTTAGCTCGGGCGTTTGTTAATTTATTCAATTTGTCGTGAACAATGGCCGATAGGGGCGGGGCCTTCAGACTCCGCCCCTTACCTGTGATGAGTACCTGTCCATTAGCATACGACACGATTTCACCATTTTGCCTCCGAAATTGATGAAATAGCTGCATACTAGAATTCACAGAAAAGGTTAATCGATAAGGTAGATCAATAAGTGTCAGTTGAAGCGCGCGTTTTCTTCAATGGGTTGAGCGTCAAAACAATTAAATCATATTTGTCAAAAAAACTAATACAAAACAATTGAAAATTGTAACATTAAACACATTTCCACATTTTTAGTCCCATCATAATGTATTTCAACTGGCCAGCAAATCTTCTGCCTATAAAATTGCAAAGGGTAGGCAGAGCTATATAAAAAGAAATTACTCAGCCAGTTTGGAAGTTGAGGCGGGCAAAGTTTGTGAAATAAAAAAAGGTTAACTTAGCATAGTAACTTTAAAACCCCCAAAAACCCAAACTGGTTTTTTCCGACAGTCACGCAAAGAAATGAGTTGGTGTTATTCTAAGCTGACACTACACAGCTTTTATTTATCTTATCTAAAAAAAAGTTTTGGCCTTGCATAGTTATATGGAAACTTACAAACTCATAGATGTAGTCAAATTAAAGTAGTATTTTTTCGAGATTTTGATTACGTTTGACTCCTAAAGAATAGACTAACTTTTCGTGTAACCACTGTCTTAATGATATGTGAAACTTTTATTCTGGAGGATTCTTTACTTTACCGCGGACCAACTGAGAGACTGAGACTAATTTTGAGTATAATGGAAACAAATACCTCAACTCACGAATTCATTCGTATTTCGTTGTCGCTATGTACTGTTATATGTTATTAAAACGAATAAAATGTATTTTATAATTACCAGCAATAATTTATTGATAAATATCATTAAAATCTAAATAGTAAAGTAACTGTGTTATCAAAAATATTTGTCCCATTTCATCTCAGCCCTTATATGGCCCCACCGAGGGGTTGAAACGAAAGCACCTTAAGTCGCATATTTTATTGCTAATTAAATTACTTTACTTTTTATTACGAATGCGCCAAAACTTTAAATGTCACATTAAATTAATCGGTGTAATGTGTATTAATGATAACATTCTGTAATTTGATTACTGATAAGATGGATTTTGTAATACTACAAGTAATTATTACTTTTTTAAATAGATTTAGGTGCGGCGGGGTGTCCCCTACCCTGGGCCACACTTGAGTCGCAAACATATTATTCCATGCACGTGTCTTAATACCGTTAGTTAGATGCGGTTGAAGCCCCATCACCACCAACCTTTATATTTACCATCTTTTCCCCACTCACATTTCCAAAAGTGGCTGAGGAATTTCTAATTCCTTAGCTCTGGCTACCCCTTCTAGGGATTTACAGCCGTGAGTATATGAATGTATGTATATATGTATGTGTCTAAATGATGCCTACAACATTGTATCAATTTATTTTTACGCCATATATGGTAGTGCTAGTTACAGTCGTTTAGTTTTTCTGGTTGAATACAATTAATCCTAGTACCTACTTTATTTCAAGATAATTTATTACAAAGGTTGTAATGCTAGTTATTTGGCCGTAGTCTCTACGCTGGCCTAGTGTGGGTTAGCAGACTGACGACTACTAACGTGATAACAGCCACCATGTTATCAAATTAATTTTCGATAAGCAGGTGATTTAGTGTAAAATGTCCTATCAGACTGCAATAAATAAAAAAAAAATCAGATTACAGATTTCAGAGTACAAAAAAGTCTACGTTTTGATCCTGAAATACGCGAAAAAAGGAGAACTCACAATGCAATTATAATTAAAGCCAGTCTAAGTTTGCTATGAAACAATTCGAAACACAATCAGCCCGTTTATATAATACACTAAATAAAACTCTAGACATCTACCCCAAACAACAATATGAAGTTAAAAATCTTTTAACTAATTGGCTAAAGACATTAAACTATGACGAGATAGAATTGCTTATAAGTACAAACACTTAGGTTTAGGTACCTAATTGTATCAAGTGTTTGTACTAAGTACTTATTATATTGGTATAAAATTATCGAACCCATACAGTTAGTTCGTATAACAATGCTGAACTAACATCAACACACACACACACACAGACACACAAACACACACCACACACAGAATCACTTTGCATTTTTGCGTATATTACGAGTGTCTTTTCTTTGGTTTTCATTCTCAAATTTGTTTCGTTATAAAAAAAACCTTTCTTTTATTTTCTTTTACTTAAAGTTTTTAAAATTATTTTTAATTTATATTTCGATTTATGTTTGTAAAACTAGCGCCTTAAAGTTGTTAATCAGTCACGGACGTAAGGGAGCGGGGTCTTCTGATACAGGTACTATTACTTAATAGAAGGCCCCAGCAGAAACTTGTACTGTAACATCTGGTTTTTGAAATAAACATATTTTATTTTATTTATTATTTATTACCGTTTAACCGTTTACCTAGGAAGAAATTTAATAAAACTCACATTTATTTTTATTTTCTCTATTTTATATTGATTGGAAAACTTACATCAATCAATATATTTCAACTAATGCTTGGGTTCTGCTAATGAATCATCAATATAAAGCAAGAAGAAACGCTGTACTAGCCTTCTAAATATTCATCTACAAGAGCTGAGCTCGCCAATGTCCTTTTGATTTAAAAATATCAATTTCTCAATGAATAAATTTGTCATTAATGAAATAAAATAGGAAAACGTTTGTTGCCGCAAAATTTGTATCCAACCACTAGATGCACAATCATAATTAGTAAAATAATAATAATGAAACAAAAAAAAACAGAAGAAGAACGAGAACCAAAAAGAGTTACCACGCTATTTCTAAATACTACTTCTCATGCGCAGCAACGAATACAAGTAGGAATCTGACTCAGTATTTCGTTATGAGATTTAACTCACAATAGAGTACTATAATTTGGTAAATTTCACTCAAAGGTCATTGGGCACCATAGTATGAAATGTATACCCATGGCGTACAAGAACAAAATAGGGTAAAATGGATAGCTAAGTGCCCCCAGTTTATGGAAATATAGGGCGCATCACTGTGGCTTCTGTCAGGATACAAAAAAAAATAGACAATATTTAGAAAAAGTATTTTTGTAATTAGCTTCTAAGAACAATACAATTCACTTTATGACAGATTAACAATATACATATAACATAATATACATATAATATACAATATACAAAGCTGTGTAGTGTCGGCTTAGAATAGCACTACCCCATTTCTTCCGATGTGTGTACGTAAGAGGCGAATAACGGTTTTGAGGCTTTTGAGGGATTTTTGGGCGATGCGGTTGGAGACCCATCACCAACAACCTTTATTTCACCATCTTTTTCCCACACAACTTCCAAAAGTGGCTGAAGAATTTCTGATTCCTTAGCTCTGGCTACCCCTTCTAGGGATTTATAGCCGTGAGTATATGTATGTATGTATGTAACAATATACATTTTTTCAATACTTAAAATAAAGAAATTCTACATAATCAATGTCTATGGGTACAATTATCTGATCTAAAAATGCCGCAGGTGCATCTGTTTGTTCCTGGTGTCTGGCCCATGACAAAAAACCGGGCAAGTGCGAGTCGGATCGCGCACTAAGGGTTCCGTACTATCATATATATAGAAAATCCCGTTTGTGTGAAAATCATGGGAGCCAAATTAGGTAAGTAATTTGATTTATGACGTTTAAAAATAGAACTACGGGCTAGATCTCATTCAAACCAATTTTCGTTAGTAGTTTGTATAGTAATACACATCATATATTTTTTTCAGTATTATCATGGCCATATTTTAGAAGTTACGGGGGGGGGACACACATTTTAGCACTTTGAAAAAGTCTCTCGCGCAAACTATTCAGTTTTGAAAAAAATGATATAAGAAACCTCAACATCATTTTCAAATACCTTTTGATAGATACCCCACACGTATAGGTTTAATGAAAAAAAAAATTTTGAGTTTCAGTTCTATGTATGGGGAACCCTAAAAATTTTGGTTTTTTTTTCAGATTTTATTTTAAAATCTTAATGCGGTTTACAGAATACATCTACGCACCAATTTCCAATAATGTAGTTCTTATAGTTTCGGAATAAACTGGCTGTGACATACGGACGGACGGACGGACGGACGGACGGACGGACAGACAGACAGACATGACGAATCTATAAGGGTCCCGTTTTTGCCATTTGGCTACGGAACCCTAAAAATAGACCACGCTGGCTATATGCGCGCAGCTACCAATTGTACGACGGCCGTGTATGCAAGAGCAGTAATAACTTTCGATACTACGTCTACCTTATTCTGTTGGGTTCAAAATTCCCATTTTTTCAATGTTATATTTTAAGTTACAAACAGCCTTTCTTTTAATAAAAAATACCGGTTACGAAATGTGGGATGTAACTTAATAATTTACAACTTAGTTTGGTTTTTGTACACAAACTTTCATTGACCGGGTCAGATTTCGCCCATTGACCTTTTGATAACTAAATAAGAAAACATCATTAAATTGGGGTTTATATTTACTAGCATAATAACTTTTGGAATAATCTAACTATTATGATTTTTACATAAATATGCCGTAGAGTGGATGTAGGGGGAGAGGCCTTTGCCCAGCAGCGAGACAAAGGACATAAAACGTTTATCTAAGAGTAAATCTGAAAATCATTAAGCCTTAAACAAATTAAAAAGACTGCCTTTAAGTTGTCCTATCATGAATTTTTTTTTCTCTTACCTAAGGTTAAGCTTCTATTACAATTTGGTTAAGGTGCTAGCCTCCTGCTTAATCTATTTAGCAAATTATTATTATGTTCACTCATAGATTCAGTACCGTTAAGTAATTTAAACTATTATATACAAAATTAGTTCTAGTAGATAGGAATAGGAATTAATAAATCTTACATAAAAGATCATCGTGTCACCTGTACACAAACCAGCGAAATTTCACGGACCCTACAGAGCATTACATTATAAATGCGGTTGGGGACCCATCATCAAGAACCTTTATGTTACAGTCATTTCCCACCTCAACTTCCATAAACTCTGGCTCTGGCTCTGGCTCTGAGATCTAAGCGGAAAAATGCTATTTTTCCTTGTCCAAGGGACTGAGCGGGTAGTGCGATTGTTCGGTTTGTATCAAGTCCTAGGTACACTGGGTATACTAAGTGTTTGGTTACATTTTAAAACCACAAAAATGCAACAATCATTCCTTTTTCTATATTTCTTACAATATCATCTTTCATACCACACTTTTCACGAATTACACTATTTATCACTAGATCACATAAACTAACATTACAAATAGAGATGATTTGGGCACATAGAGAGGATGGAAGCTAGAAAATTGGTATAAGGGATGTATAGAGCTAGTGTAGATGGTAATGTTAGTAGAGGACGACCACGGAGAACACACTTTGACCAAATTGAGAGTCTGCTCAAAAAGGCTGGCGTCCGAAGTATGAAGAATAAAAGAGCATGTATGAAAAGATTGATGGATGCAAACGAAGCTAGAGAGGTTTATCAGGATCAAGTGGTGATCGATACTCTGTGCCTACCCCAATGGGAATTAACGGCGTGGGTACATGTATGTAAATAAGTGAAAAAATCTTTGTAATTTAACTTCTACCCCAATGGGAACTAATGGCGTGAGTATATGTATGTATGTATGTAATGCAACAAAATGTGTCCGGATCATTAAAACAACTATTCCTGGATATAATTGAATTATTTCTCTAATTGAGAAAATGCTAATAGAATGAGTACGAAAAAATTTTTTTTTTAAACTGAGTGTATGTTAAAGACTACACGAAGGATTAAAGTTTAAATAGTTGTTTGCGATTAAGTACCAGTGTATAAAATATCATCTATACACTGGCTATGTTGTGTCGCTTTAGTACTAACCCGTTTCTTCCCGCGGGTGCTGTAAGAGGTGACTTAGGGGAGGGCTCCTTAAGTGAATGTTGAGCGATGTGGTTGGAAACTGGAGACCTATTATCAATTTTTCTTTATTTTACAATATTTTCCCCTCTCAAACTCCGAAAACGTCACTTTTATTCAACAGTTTATAACCGTGATAATATCTTTTGCAAATCTTATTTTATGAGTTTTGCTTCTGAGTATTTAATATTTTCATGATAATTTAAGCAATAGATGCCTACTAGTGGCTATAAGCCCCCCTTAAAGTTCATATCCATCGAATACCCGACGACTTTCACCAAGTGTAAGGCCTACCCACGCTGCGTTATCCGGTATGTGGCCGCTATATGAATATATACTCACAATGTACCCCAAATATTGGTGGCTTCTTTCCATTCATAACCTCATCTTAGAAAATATATCCTTATTTAACCCTTCAGCGGTTGAGAGGCACCGGGCGCCTCTGGTTTTTAATTATGAAATTTCGTCCACGCTTGAGAGGCGCCCGGGTGCCTCTGTCGGAGCGGGTCACTTAAAACGTTATTTGTAATATTTATAAAGACTTGTTTTGCATGCTGTATTGTAGCCGCCGAGATCTATGAATTATTTTAGCGGAGATGCTAATTTAAACTTTTTTAACGGTGTTCCTCTGAGGGGTTAAAAGCTCATTTCCTTCATTCCAGCAATTTTGTCAGTACCAACCCAAGAGAAAATCTAGAGCAAGAATTCAAAACTATCCTTCTGTTTAAACCAAATATTTCAGAAATTCCTTTAAAAGCAAAGACCAGAAATCTGATTCCCGTAAACACAGGACCGTAACCCCAACGAGCGATGTTTGCCGACCGATCGCTCCTCGGGGACGCCTCTCGAACGTCGTGACACCAAATAAATATAATACGGCTTGTTACTACTCTGTTGAGATTTTATTTCACTTCACCTTTATGCTTTGTGATTTATATTGCATTGCCTGTTAGTGTCTTGCTGGTTTGTGGGCGAAAGGTAGCATTTGATACTAAATAATGCGATTGGATAGCGTTCGAAGCGTATTTTAGGGGATATACGGGATAATGATATAATAGAACCAATTGTTAATTGGCCATTGCCACTGGGATCCTTGGTCATGTTTTGTGCAACGAATTGCAAAAATTTTGTGATTAACAATCTAATAGATAAATAAAAATCAACAAATAAACTATAATAAGAATATTATAAATCACTGAGGACATCATGAAGTAGTTCCATAAAGATAAGCTTATTGCTATAACATGGGTCAGTGTTGCGAAACTTAGGTGCTAATAGAAAGTTCACATTATGAACTGGATACCATAGATGATGGTGAGGGGGATCATATGAGTGATTTTTAGAATATCTTTGAGGGAACTGTGGAATGTCTATTGCTTATAATGACGATAAATAATAAATCACATTATCATACATTATCAGCCGCAATCTCGTATTTTTTACAGTTGGCTCTACCTAATCGAATGGTTTTTCTACGTATTCGTGTTGGTAACAATTGGTGGTACGCCCGCGTGAAATGGCCTTTTAGTGACCAATTGCGGAAACCATTTTTATAATCTATCGTGTTGGTAACAATTTCTAGTGTAGAGTCTCCAAGTTTAATTTACATTCATAGATATACTCACGGCCATAAATCCCAAAAAGGGGTAGCTAGAGCTTTAGAGCTGGTAACTCCTCAGCCACATTTGGAAGTTGATAGGAGACAAGATGGTAGAAATAAAGTATCGTTGGTGATAGGTCTCCAACTGCATCGCCCAAAAACAACTTAAAAAGCCCCATACCCTTAGTCGCCTCTTACGACACCCGTGGGTAGAAAGGGGTAGTGACATTCTAAGCTGTGCCGGCAAGTTTAACTTGAGGGCACATTAAACGATTTTTATAAATTTAGGACAAAATTCCTATTTACCACTTCTATATTTTTGAGTAGAACATTCTAAGCCGTGCCGGCAAGTTTAACTTGAGGGCACATTAAATGTTTTTTTTTTATAAATTTAAGACAAAATTCCTATTTACCACTTCTATATTTTTGAGTAGAACATTCTAAGCCGTGCCGGCAAGTTTAACTTGAGGGCACATTAAATGTTTTTTTTATAAATTTAAGACAAAATTCCTATTTACCACTTCTATATTTTTGAGTAGAATCTCTATGCTCTTTCTTTCATAATTATGATGTTTTTTACCTCAGGCAACTTGCACTAGGCTCGCATAGTGGATATAGGCCTTTTAACAATACCTAGGGTAGGCTCAAACTCCTCGGTGGAAATAAATAAAATCTGTGATGATGTTTTACTAATTTACTGTTGCATTTTTATCATTTACCTACAGTGAATTCATTCTTAAATCTTTGTTTATTTTCTTATGCTGCATACAAAGCAATATTATAACGCGATGATAGAAAAATTTAATCGCTATTTACTCTCTCTTTGTCTTTGTAATAAACCTTTGCATCATGCAAATAATGCTACAAACATTCCTGCATTCCTCATTTTAAATCATTTTGAAGCTCAGAAACATGCCAGATATTTCCACGAAACACTATTGAAGTATATTTAATAAAGTCAGTATACACTCGACTTCACAATTTCCTATATTACTTCTCATCTAGTCAGTTGCTATGATACCTTTGAGAACTTAATAAGTCATAAATAGACTGGGGGAACGTGATAGAAGAATCTTTATGTGTTGGTTAGAGAGAGATGGAAGATCTCCCCAGGTAGGAGTTGATCGTGCGGAAAAAGGTGACGTCAAGGGAGGCGAGGTGTAGCCGTATTTAGTGTGATTTCCAATGTAATCGTTTTCGATTGCTGTGTGCTATTGAGTGGTTTCGAAGCCTTATTAAATTAGGATAAATAAATTTTTATTGATGATTTAGCGTAATTAAAAAAAGACAATGTTTTCCGCGAAATGTCAAATCTTAGGTAAAAAAATGCAAATAACTTTGGAAACTTACTTACTCATGCCATTAGTTTTATTTGCTTCAAATCAAATAAAAAATATATAATGATAATCAATACACCCGCCATCGCATGTTTAGTCGTGGATTTGAAACAAAAAAAAGAAAACCTACAATTTCCTTACTAAATGGTTGTCCGACACTGAAGGAACATTCAAAATCTAGGTAGTAGTTTAAAGTTAAATTTTGATAATTTTAAATTTTAATTATTATTAGTTGGTTATGTTTTATATTTGTGCTTTGTATATAAGATGGGTCTTTTGTTTCGTACCTTTCCATAAACCTTACTTAGGTGCTTCGGTTATGTTTCTACCGTAACATTCTACAACAATATCCAACCGTAATTTATTTGTTTCTCGCACCTTTTTTTGCTTAAACAATGTTTGACAAGTAATAAGTTTGTTTTTTTTTCTTATTATAGAAAACAAAATTTGAAATTAAGAATTTTGTATTAGTTATTTTTGTAGTTCCTTACGGGGTAGTGGAGAGTTGAGAGTTTAATTTTCAAATAGATAAAATTAATTTTAATATCTGGATAAAATTCCCATTTGCGTTATAGATCACTATGCAGGAAAACCCCTTCAGTATTTGTGCATTACTCTCAACATGATAAGATGTATGCACCAAATACCTTAATATTATTCCTTATCTTACTTTACAATTAAATATCTCAAAAAGGAGAGCCGGAGCTTCGAAATTATTAATTATTCGGCCACTTTTGGATGTTAAGCCTTATTTTAAATAAAATAAAGGATACTAGGTAATGAGACTTCAGCCACATCATCCAGCAATAAAAAAAAGCCCCAAGACTAACTCACCTGTTACAACACCGAGGATATGTAATAAAATAAGGTATTCAAATTCAATTAAATACGAAACGAGATTTTTCGAGTTTGTCAACTTTTCCAGGATCATGATAAAATATACCATACCTCATGTTACGTAATAAAACTGTAAAGTCCTCCATCGATCTCATCTCACACATGTAAGGGTAGCACAAAGCATCGATACAGTGATCGGCTAAGTGCGTTCGAGGGCGCGGTGAATGCCGACGCTGAGTGGACGATATCGTTCGAGTGGCCGACGAGAGCGCCAGCCATTTTCGATAATCGACATTTAAGTGTGGCGTTAGGTTATTGCTTCAAATATGAAGATTTTAATTTTGTATCCCTTTTGGTTTTTAGAAAATGGAATATGCTTTGAATATACGATTACGATACGATTGCAGTCTCCCCTGATGCGAGATTTTTAACGCTATAGTTATGTGAAATAATTCGCAAGGATTCCGACCCATAGTTACATTTGAGTATGTACGAAAACATAAAAGTTGAGTGACACAGAAATTGGCAGGTTATTTTAAAACTATAAAAACATCAAAAAATTCAAACTAAATGCTTTGAATAGCAGTTTTTTGTTATAAATGTTACCAGAAGTAAAAATATTTATTTGAGAAACAAACGGTACACAATATTTCAAATAAGATAAAAATACAGAGAAGTTTTTAAACTATAAAGTTTCTACCAATTGTTACACAGACGATACAGAAAAACGCTAATATGTAACAAGATTTTCTGGGAGAGATCGATTAAAGTGATGAGGCCACCAATTGTGGGTAGTTAAAACAAAATGGTTGTAATTTGTTTTAAATATGATGAGCACAAGGAGTTTTCTATTCTATGTTATACAGAATTGTCAGTGGTAAATTTAACAGATGTGAGTTTTGTGTCCTAACTGATTTGTACCACAAAATGAATGACGATGAAAATATAAAATTTCCATATTTAAATTTGCGAGCGTCTCATAAATCAGAATAAAAAGGTATGGACGGTCGACTGAGCGAATATTTCGATTTAAACGGAAACTGAACGCAATATGAATCATTCCGGCGAATGAGAATTGTGAGAACGAAAAATGGATGCGGCTTTTTAATATTTATATTTTACTTTGTTTGCATTTCACATTTGATCACAGAATAATAATATAATTTGAAGTAATTAAGCATGATCTAGACTATACTAGATTTGCTGGTAATAAAAGTATTTTTCTCGAAGAGATATTATACACATAAGTAAATATATTGCTCATAAATAAAAGATGTTATTAAAGGAAAGAAAAAATTCGACACTGGCGGGGTTCGAACCCGCGACCTTCGGGTATACGCCCCCGTCGCTCTGCCAACTGAGCTACAGTGTACAGTTCTTTCCTTTAATAACATCTTTTATTTATGAGTAATAATCCCCACATGAGGAATTCATGTCAAAAAACATTAAATTATGTGATAGTTAGGCGTTTCCAACATTTGCATTCTATCTGAAAAGGTAGACAAGTGGCCGTCCGAATTAGTTAAAATTCGGAGGTAGGAAATGCAAACACTACTTGAACGTGTAAAAAAGAAACAAAGGATAGAGAAATTTCGCGCTGGATGCCAACTGACACTGTAGCTCAGTTGGCAGAGCGACGGGGGCGTATACCCGAAGGTCGCGGGTTCGAACCCCGCCAGTGTCGAATTTTTTCTTTCCTTTAATAACATCTTTTATTTATGAGTAATAATCCCCACATGAGGAATTCATGTCAAAAAACATTAAATTAAATATATTGCAATGAAAATAATATTTTACTTATATCAATATCTTTACATTTCTATAAATTACAGTGTTCTAAGATAGCATACATACATACATATACTCACGGCTATAAATCCCCTGAAGGGGTAGCCAGAGCTGTGGAATTAGAAATTCCTCAGCCACTTTTGGAAAGTTGCGGGGGGAAGAGATGATAAAATAAAGGTTGTTGGTGATGGGTCTCCAACCGCATTGCCCAAAAATCCCTTAATAGCCCCAATACCGTTAGTCGCCTCTTACGTACACCCACCGGAAGAAATGGGGTAGTGCTATTCTAAGCCGACACTACACAGCTTAAGCTAAGATAGCATTGTTGCCCCTTCGATGGCTGGTACAAAATCAAAAGGCTCGCAAAATTTCGTAACTCCATTTCTTCAGTGGACCATGGAAACTTCATTTGCGGCTCCTCTGCCCGTGAAATGAAGTCTATGCTATCGATATAAAGTCATACCGATTACGCTGCCATGCAGATAGGGGCGGTTTAGCTGACTTGCCGTTTCAACTGCTCTCATTTGACGGATACAAAGGGTGCTTTTGAAGTTTTTTATTTCTATTTTATTACATTAATATTAGAATATAAAATATTAGATTTAGGTATTTTCTTGTTACGTTAACTTGCTATGCTATTTAAAACGGTGGTTCTATTTTACCGCTAACATTGCTTATAAATTTGAATGTTTTTGTTAATGAAAACCTCATGTGGGAATTTTTTATTTATTGCTTATAAAATAGGATGTAAATAAAAGTTTATACTAGAAATTAATTTTTGAGGAAAGACTAGTTTTTTTTTTTGCATATCATTTTGCATATTTAAATGGAAATACACAAAGCCATGGAATGAAAAAACTCAGTTTATATCTAAACTAGCTTTTTGCCCGCGACTACGTCCGCGTGGACCTCATTTTTTGCATCCAGTTTACATCCAAACTACCGAAACACTATCTCAACTTCTTGTTTTTTATATTTATATTCCCGCGGGTGATGCAAAGGATATAAAGAACATTGAGGCTTTTTAAGTGATTGTTGGGCGATACAGTTGGAGACCCATCACTAAAATCCTTTATTTGACTACCTTTTCTCCAGTCAACTTCCAAAAGTGGATAAAGAATTACTATCTCCGAAGCTATGGCTACACTATAATACACTACATACTATATAATATACTCATGAATGATTGATGGATGAATTTCATAAATTCCTTTTTGTAGTGGTTATAACAGTCAATCGCACCAAGTTTCGAGTTTCTAAATACTGAAATGTCAAAAATCTCTATACTAACTTTCATTTGCTATTTCAACCGCTTAGTTCCATAAAATATATGATAAGAGTCATGAAACTAACCATTTTGTACCTAGTTTCTATGTTCGAGTTATTATGTTCGTATAAGGACGGATAGTAACTATTGATTTTCGGATCTTTAATCGCGTGTTATAACATGGGTTTAGTTTTATAATAGTTGTTTCAATTGAATGTTTTTGTGCGAAAGTCTTAGAAAATAATAAGTACGGATAGTAGTTTGGTGCTGCGGGGCGGAAGCCCGGTGGGTGCTGCCCCCTACACTGACCGTTGGTGATGGTGGGTGAGTTTGTAGCATAGATTGCTCGGGAATATGGGGATTGTCCGAGATTTATACATGTTGCGATAGTTCTTGCTATTATTCTAAGCTAGCACAACAACCTTATTTTTACAAAAAGCTTGTGTCCCTTGAGTTTTGATCCCGGGTCTCTCGAATGTTCATAGAGGTTAGATTTATCGCTACGCCACAGAGACGCTAACTTTGATGGCAAATTTTTAATACCCTTTATTTTCTAATAGTCTTACTATTGATAAACAATTAAATTTACTCCGGCTCCCGCTGTATAATCCCGCATTTTTATACCCTACCGATGTCAAGCGCCAAAATCCACAATTCAATAAAATGGTAAGTACGAAAAATAGTGATGAAACATGTGTGAAAAACAGTTTAGAAGATAAAACAAATTTTCCGTCATCCCTCGGGAATTCCTCATTTTCAAGGATACATTATCGTATCATTCAGCTTCTAAATTTATATGTTTATATTCGTTTGCAATATATGACCTTGTTTTATACGACACACAGCGCCATCTCCAATCCATCCAGCAATATTTAAACAATATTTTAGTTTTCCCTCGGGAATATCATTTTTTCCGAGATAAAAAGTACTCTATTATTTAATTTGGACTTTTAACTATACGTCTGCAAAATTTCAAAGCAATCGGTTCAGTAGTTACGGCGTGAAAGCGGCACAAATAAACAAACAAACAAACTCACTTTCCGATTTATAATATTAGTATGGATTTTATTATACTTTTTCAACTTTTAATACAGATTTTTTTAAATGGCTTCTGTTATTATTTTAAATTTTGACAGTTCTTACTATTACAGTAATAATACTAAACAATATGACTGAGTATGTGTCATGAGATTCTTGTTAAAAATATAAAAATATCCCATAGAAAGATTTTGTTTCAGAATTTTGAAACTATACACTAATTTACGTTTTTGTATGGATTAGTATGCAAAGCCAAAAGTATATTTGT
The DNA here is from genome assembly GCA_963576735.1 of Bedellia somnulentella. Taxonomy (NCBI): domain Eukaryota; kingdom Metazoa; phylum Arthropoda; class Insecta; order Lepidoptera; family Bedelliidae; genus Bedellia; species Bedellia somnulentella. The sequence goes on from OY755179.1 coordinate 16,516,624, forward strand.
ATTACAAAGACAAAGTCATTTAATTATTACAAGAAAAACACATTACATTGGAATTTACAATGATTCACGCACTAGGCATTGCCTGTATCGCATGAATCTAGGGAACGCATTTAAAATACACATCAATAATACAAATCTTAATTGAGAGAGAAAAAGATACAAAAAACTGGTTTAAATAAAAATAAAACTAACTAAATTACAAAAACAGCTAAGTAATAGTTTGTGCATATTGCGAATTGTTTAGTAACGAGTGTATGTGTGTGTTTGTAAAAAGTCATATAGATTTGCACAAAAAAAACCAAAACCTAGTGAGTCAAGGTAAGTAGCCAGAACCTTTTTCATACAAACACATACATACACTCACGGCTATAAATCTCAAGAAAGGATATATATCGGAATAAGAAATTCCTCAGCAACTTTTGGAAGTTGAGTGGGGAAGAGATTGTAAATTAAATGTTTTTGGCGATGGGTTTCCAACCGCATCGCCCAAAAAGATCCTATACCCTTAGCCGCCTCTTACAAACCTCCTCGGGAAGAAATGGGTTAGTGCTTTTCTAAGCCGACACTACACAGCTAGATATATACAAGAGCCTTGTAATATACTATAATTCGTAGTTAATATAGTGTGAACGGTAACATTTCGAATATTCGAATATTCTAAATCCGAATTTCAACATTCAGAAAACGGTTCACAGAATTTACGTATCACAGATGCTTTATTTTCCACAACTTCATTAGTACATAAATACATTTTCTAGGAGTATGACTTCCCAGAAAAACTAAAACCAGATTATTAAATTGAATTTTTTGCTTTTACCAACTATATATTTTACTATAATCTCATTATTCCAAAGGTTTAAAAGACCGAAGTAACTTTATCTATAGTCTTACAAATCGTAAATCTCTTCAACTAGATATTATTTATGTTAGAAAAATTGTATAAATAAAAACGAGGATGCATGTCTGTTTGTATGTATACTTGCTTGCTTGTTTGCATGCTTGGTTGCATGACGGGGGGGTGCAGGGGGGCGAAAGCCCCCTGCAGACAAAGAAAAGTTAGGTCACATTTAGTTAGGTTAGGTTAGATTATGTATAAAACGAGCGAGCGTAGCGCAGCGGAGCGAGCACCTAAATGCCTGATGCATGCCTATATGCATACTTGCTTGCTTGCAGCTTGCTTGCATGCTTGCTACATATAGGGGACGGGGGGCGGGGTATACTACTTACATAAAATATGCCTGCAAAATTATTCATAGCAGTAGGTATCATTCAATACATCTGTATTTCAAATGTATGGAAAATGATTTTTTGGAATAGTGATTATTCGGAAAAGTAATATTGCGGAATTAAGGTATATCTGGTTTTTGATTCTGTGGAAATCCGTTCTAGTGGTTAATCATAATGATAGTAAAGAAAAAAAAAGTCAATCGATAATCTGGAATGTAAGAATATGGTATTTGAAATTTCGGTGAAACAATATTATGGCAATTAAAAAAAAGTCGATTAGTTTTCGGTAAAATAATATTCGGGTTTAAAAGTTTCGGATATACATTATGTAACCAGTTTGAACACAGATATAGTTTGAACTAAATCGTAATAAGAAAGTTATATGCATCTGCACCGTAATATCGTTTTGATTTTTCAAGAAAGGCGGTAGATGTTGATGTATTTCTAATCTGTCTTATGATAGTTTATCATTTGGTGTTTAGATTGTCGGCTTTTATCAAACTCAAAAGTTCACCCCTTTTATCCCCAAATGGATGGCACAGTTCTAATATGTCTGAATTTCACGTAAAATTATGATCACCTGGTTATAAGAATACCCTCTTTCGCTTAGGCCACTTGATAGGGGTGGGCCTAATATGGTAATGAATATACTGTCACATTAATAAATGTAAGTTAGCTATGTAAGTTTCCTAACGTTGTTTTACCCATAGATGTATGTTATTAATACTGAGGTTTTACCTTTTCCTTCTCCTTTAAAAACCACAATAAATGATCGCCGTAAATAATTTTAGAAAAATTACAATGTTTTAAGCCCAAAACATGATTTGAACACACGCCTTTATGATAGGCGGCTGTTTTCCTCACTAAGCGCGAGGTAGCGTTTGTTTTCGTTTGTCTTCTTTCTGAAAAGCGTAGCAATAATGGGCTATTTTTTTTCCCGGTTTGTACAAAAACTGACGCAATTAGTATTAATGAGATCAAATGGATTTTTCACGATATTTACCATCACCGTTTACAACTTTGATTAATAAACAATTATTCCTTTTCATGTTAGCTGAAGAGCTTTATCAGCATCTTAAACATTTATGTTAGGATTGAAAATAATTTCTTTTTGCATCGGGGGCAACAGCTTTTAATAAAAATAATAATAACTAACAGATCCTTTAATAATATTCGATTTATTTCTGATGAATAATCACCTGATTTGAAGAGCGTGTACGAGCGAGCGTTAACAAACAAAATAAATTGAATTGATTAGTCAAAGTAATACATCATGAAATCTGTAAAATAGCTCAAAAATTCTACTTAAATTTGGTTCGTTGCTGTATCGACCAAACAGAATTAATGGTTTCTGTTTCACGGTACAAAACATAAGGAAAATTTACATGACGCACTCAAAGTCCTATTGCAGTTTGTACATAAGCCCACACAAAATGGTCCCACCACATTTAGGGGTCCCTGAAATTTTCTGAAAAACCGCAACGTCCCGCCTCTTTTCAGAAATCGCTGTGATTGGTCGTGATTCGCTTACGTTGGCAGCGACTACGTCCAATCGGCGCTACGTGCTACGCGCAGCCGTGCCCGTCTACGCCGTAGACGGTAGCTGCTGCGAGATCAGGTAGCTGCATCCTTCATACATCTACGGATTCAAACTATGTAAGTTTACATTTTTATTGCTAAAAAATGATTAAAAGACGCTATAATAATGCTAGAATTTAATTCCTTTTCATAAATTTTGAGCAGCGTCGAAAAGTATTGATTTTTGACGAGGGTGTCATATATATACGTATATCTATAGAACAGTGATTATGTAAGAGGCTCCACCTTAAATACATGTGTATATATTTATATAGGACTAAACTATGAAGAAGGGGTTGTGATGTGTTTTGAGGTTTTAATACAACGCTTAAAATATTACTTTAAGGATATTTAATCGAAACTTATTATAACAGTGTTAATCTCTTTCCAGTTTTTGTACAAAATTTGTCAATCAAAGCAAGACTTCAATATAAGGAAAAAATTTACTGACTTTTGACAATTGGGTACAATTTTCAGTAAAATTTTATTGTAAAATAAATTAATATCGCAACTCAAAAGTATTCTTTTCGAACCTAATAATTTCTAATCGTTTATTAAATATAACATTTGAAATGATATGTTCTTTTTTAGGTTTAGTGTAAATTAATGTGGTGGTGGCGGCGGGGCAGCAATGCAGGGCCTGCAGGCTGCAAAGGAGAAGGCCTCCGGGCTTTTCGCGAGCAAACCTCTTTTTGACAAGTAAGTTATTTTTTAATTTTTTGAATTCTTATTGTATATTAATTACAGCAATGATATTCAGAAGTATTGGTACCTTCGGGGATATTTGGCGACATAATTTAAATCTTTTTGTTCATAAAAACCTCATGTGGGGATTATTACTAATAAATAAAGAATAAATAAAGGAAAGAAAAATTTCGACACAGGCGGGATTCGAACCCGCGACCTCGGGTATACGCCCCCGTCGCTCTTGCCAATTGAGCTACCGTGTCACGGACACATGACGAATCCCGCCTGTGTCGAAATTTTTCTTTCCTTTATTTATTCTTTATTTATTAGTGATATTTGAGTTGAGTTTGAGTTTGAGTTATGCTTTCATTAAAGTATTCTATGAAGATAATATTTAAAGCTATTAATAAAAAAAATGCATCGTTTACACTCTTGATCCTAATTCTGTTCAAGATTTTTCTATTCATATAATTTTCTACAGCAACGGATAAACTTAGTATGACAATCATCATAACATTTTCGGTTATGGTATTCTAACTGTATAAAACACGACAGTATAAAATAATCAGTACGATTAATACAGACGAGAAATCAATGTTTGCTCTATTGTTCCAGCTATTCAAATTATTCCAGCTAATCCAGATATTATTTGTATCTATTAGTACAAATTTATTTACATGTTATCACAAATACGCGGTGTAGTGTCGGCTTAAATTAGCACTATTCCGTTTCTTCCCGTGGGTGTACGTTAGAGGCGACATTGCGACGAGGCATTGGAGCTTTTTAATGGATTTTTGGGCGATGCGGTTGTAGACCTATCACTATCAACCTTTATTTTACAATGTTATACCCATTAAACTTCCAAAAATGGCAAATAAATTTCTGTTGGAGCTCTTCTAAGCATAACGCTACTTAATATTGCAGCCTAGAGGTTTAAACTGAATAAACTTATATGCATGACGAACCTATGTATTTATTTTACTAATTTAATACTAAGATGAATTAATAACCAATGTAAAAGGAAAAAGATTGTTCATGCACAACTCTCATCTAAAGCTCCAAGTTCTTGAACTCCCTTCTTTTGGAAAATATACCCGAAAATCTGGGGTCATGTTATCTTCCATAATTCCAGTAGTTAATAAAATTTTCTGTCGATGTTATGTATTTTCACTGTGGGATTAAATTGTTAACTTATGTATATAATGTGTAAGTTAATAATTAACATAGGAACAGGCAAAAATGATCATCATTCCGAGATTTTACTCTGATTTGATATGATGTACGGTTTGACTACAAATGAGACTAGGAAATCATTGATTCTACATTTGTGAGAAGTCATAGTAAGAAACTAGAACAATAACTTAAATTTTATTTTTCTTTACCAACGCTCTTAGGAACTATGAGGGTTTAAAATATTCTGAAATGATTAGAAAAACTTATAGGAGTAACATAATGAAAGAAAATAAACATTTATCATCTGATGCTTGGTTGAATATTTTCAGGAGGGTTCAAAGCATTGTGAATGAATAAAAAAAACTTATAGCAGTCATAAAGTGAAAGAAAAATAAAACAGTTATTTATCATCTTGCGCTTGGTCGAATATATTTTTTTGCAAATTAGTAATGAAATGATCAAATTAGTCATAAAACAATACGTTTAACTGAAATTATATTATTAAAATAAATTCCTTCTTTTTAGAAGTACAATTAATGTTTTAGCATTGTCACGCTTGTCTCATCTTACAATATCATACGTCAACATACATACATACATATTCTCACGCCGTTAGTTCCTTTTGGGGTAGACAGAGACTATCGATCGCCACTTTGTACGATCCTGGCAAACCTCTCTAGCTTCATTCACATCCATCAATCTTTTCATACATGATCTTTTATTTTGACTTTTTGAGCACATTTTCTGTTTGATCAAAATGTGTCCTCCGAGGTCGTCCTCTACTAACATTACCTTCCACATTGGCTCTATAGATCCCTTTTACCAATTTACTGTCATAAATCCTCTTTATATGCCCAAACCATCTCAACATTCCTTTTTCTTTCTTTCTTACAATATCATCTTTTACACCACACCTTTCACGAATCACTCAATTCCTCACACGATCACATAACCTTACATTACAATCTTTTCTGAGGGATCTCATTTCATTCACTCTGCTCTCATGCTTCTTCTACCACACCTAACATAAGCGTAGGAACGAGGACAGCATCATGCACAGCCATTCGGGCCTTTTCTAATACCGAATGACTAGACATTCAGTGCTCAGAGACTATCCAGTGCTCCATTTACCGCATTACCCTTTTTTACTCTTCTTTCAATGTACTGATCTCACTATTCAAAGGTTGTCTGGAAGACTTTGCTTTATAAGAATATATGAAGAAAGAAGAATATAAGAAGCGATAATACCGCATTTAAGAAGTAATCTGTGTAAAATGTTTTTAACTGTGATGTACAATTTAGAGTTTTCTATTCTATTCTATTATAAAAATATAATCGGATTTCGCAAAATACAGTCGAGTTTCAAATCGATAGAAGCTTTCCACAGGAAAACGTTTGTCTTATAATATTGACAGCGCATTGTTATTGCGCTGGGAAAGATTAGTTAGGGTCTCTGCGTTACTTTCTGTGGATATTGTAATAACTTAACATTGTATTATTAATATCACTAGTTATTTTTATTCTTTTGAATGATCTAGAAATACGTTATTCATGTGCCGTGTTCTTTGAATTTTATGAAATAACATTTTTTGTAGAGTAATTTAAATATAATTGACCCAATTCGGTGGTTTGGGCACATAGAGAGGATGGATGACAGTAAATTGGTGAAAGAGATCTATAGAGCCAACGTGGAAGGTAATGTGAGTAGAGGACGACCACGGAGGACACACCTGGACCAAATAGAGTGTGTGCTCAAAAAGGCCGGCGTCCGAAGTATGAAGAATAAAAGAGCATGTATGAGAAGAATGATGAATGTAACAGAAGCAAAAGTGATTTGCCTGGATCGTACAAAGTGGCGATCGATAGTCTCTGCCTGCCCCAATGGGAACAGTGGGCGTGAGTATAAGTAAGTAAGTGACCCAATTCGGAGTATACTCGTTTCTTTAAAAAATCAATTATCTAAATAAGACTCCTCTTTAAAAAGAAATGCGTGGTGTAATTTAACACCATCATCTCCCCACATCCCTGTTTTTTACTTTGGATTGGATATTTCATCAAAATGGGTCCATTGTCGGAAAAAGTTATGCGTCGAATGGACAACCTCCTCCTTCCTTTTGTCGCCACAAAAAGGGATAGCCACCTAAATATATGATCAATAAATTAAATAATTAAACAAAATAATATAAAGAACTCAGTACTAAAAGTCTACATAAATATATTCAACAAAAATTCTCCACAATTTATGACATCAAGTCAGCGCCAACCCTAACCGGTACAGTCGAGTGCGCAACGCTGATAACAAACAGACATCATCCGGATTTGTGACGTCATGCAGACTGTGTCGGATTTGGCATGCTTCTCAACGCTTTCCACTATGTTCTTCTCAATACGATCAAGTCATATTTTGTGGTAGAAGGCAGTATTTATGTATATTTGATGTAATAAAAAAAGATGTTTTTTAATTTTTCTGGTAAATCAATCCAATACATACATATAATTTCGGCTATACATCCCTAGAAGGGGCAGCCAGAGCTAAGGAATTAAAAAATTCCTCAGCCACTTTTGGAAGTTAAGTGAGGGAACTGATCCGATATAAATAATAATACATTTATTTTAAGTAAATTACACTGATATTTGTTAGTAACTTAAAAACCATAATTAATATAATAGAAGATACAACACCAAATATAAAATATATATATATATATATATATCAGTGTGATTTACCAACACACTGTTGTTTACTCGTTTTCCAACATAATACAGCTTGCATAATAAGAATAACGAGATAAAACCTCATAAAAACAATCAACCGAGATTATAGCAATTTATTATAATTGTTCTCATCTTTGACAACCCTTAGGTACAGTCGAGTGCATTAATCAGATAATAGACGAAAATAATCCGGATTTTGTTTATCGTACAGACACAGAGGATTTGTTGGATTTCTATTTCATTATTTCTATTCAATTATTGTTTGTGCCTTTATGACGGTTTCTGGCGCTTACTAGCTTTTATTATTTCGGTGTACTTTGTAACAGATACTATGTGTGAAAATATTTATTTTTGTTTTATGGTAAGAGAGCAGTTTCAATACAGATTCGTACTGATTTCATGTAAAGCAATTTTTCTGAAATTTGGTCTAAAACAGCACAGATTATCGATGGTGTATATGTTGACAGTTCTATTAATTAAAGATCTTAAAAAAACAAATTTTTAATTTAAAAAAAAATATGTTAAGTTTTCGTTAATTGCATTTGAGAACGAGGATAACTATAACTAAATTACCCAATATTAATTAACATGTATTAAATATTTCTATGGACTATCAATAATAACAATTTTATCTTACAAAATAATGACAATGTACATAAAATATTTGTAACTTCATATAGCTCTACTATGAAAGGGGTTCACTTCATTACGTAGTCCGTTTAAATCTCTAAGTCCTTAAAAGACATTAGCAGGCTTTGTACTGCTATCGCTGTACACAAAAGGGAATTTAGCAGCAGGAGGGGCGGTCAATTATACCTTCTGATGTTATTAGTATGTCTGGATTAATTATGTATATTTATATATATTACTATACACTACCTAATTGACGGTAAAAGAGTGTTATAGTTCTCTGTTCAGTGATCAATAGGGAAGTGGTTGTGATTTAATAACTTTAGTAATTCAATGAGAATTGTCTTTATTATTCCTTCTTATGACTAGTTTTTCTCAGTATTTCTCAGACCTTTATGCATTTTGTTCGTACATATGAATGATAAATTTTATGGGATTATCAAAAGTTATATATTCTTATAGTTTCAAGACTTACATTAGTAACAATCTGATTATTCATGTGATATTAATATCCAAATTAAAGTTTGTAAAGATCATGACGTAAAAATGGAAAGCCGTTTTAACTTAGCCGAATATTAAAAGGTTTGTTCTTGCTTAATTCTCCTAACATTATTTCAACGTGATTATTCAGAGTAAACAGTACATGACACCCGGCTCCAGGGTCCAGATGGCACTTAGTATAATTGTTTCCGCCATTTAAATATTGCGACAATTAGTACAATTAGTCGATTGGTCCGCCGACAGCACTATGCGTCCCCGAATTGATTGCTCTCTTTGTACCTCGGTTCATTGTTCATGTTTTGTCTGTGTTGTTGTTTTATACTGTGCGATATTTTTTCTATTATTTTTATCATTTCATTTGTTATAAAATAAACATGAATATTGTATTTTTGCAATATAAAACATGGCCTCTCATGTCATAATTGTTTAAAATTGGTTAACACCAGTAATTAACCAAATCACAGATATCGCCATCCATCGAATATTTTTGGACAAGAAGATAAAAGGTGCTATTTTTGAGTGTTATATACAAATACATAATTCGTTTTAACTGATTTTGGTTAAAATACAGGTATATTTCATATGGGGAATATAATAAAATGGAATCGTAAATAAATTCAAACATCTTCTTTTGTATTCTTATAACTTATAACTCTTATTTTCTCTCAAGGATCCACACACACTGCAACGTTTTATTTACACTAACCCTATATTAACATTTACTATTACTAAACGAAACATGTACTTTTTCTCAAATTAATCCATCCAGAAGCGCATTACACATTAACGTATCACCATTATCTAATGGCAAAACGGTTTGGCTGCGGTCACCATTAATTGGCCAGCCGTTCCCCTTCCAAACCCTGAATTGCCTCAAAGCATTGCTCATTAAAATTTCATACAAAAACCCCTTGACGTATGCTTCCCACACCACGTGATTTTGCAACTTAACACCATTGAAATGTTCTCAATAGGGTATCATGTCTCCTTTCTGTTAATAGATGTTTATTTTGATGTATTTATTCATTAGTGTTTGACGTTAAAATTTGAGGAGGAAATGTAGGTTTTTGGAACGCATAGGGTAGAGATTTTTTAGTTCGAAATATAAGTAGATCTAGCATATTGCCAGTTATGCCTTTTTGTTTGTACACCTTTTAATCATTTGAGGTTTCTATTCTTCGTGTATTATTTTATTTAACTTAACTTAATTTACGAGTAGTACTATCATTTTTATCAAATCTCTTACAGGTCATGAAACAGCAAAAACTACGCAAAACATTCATTTCTCTAAGCCAGTTGATTTCTAAAAGCATTTCTATTGCAATAATACAAAATAAGCAGATCAGCTATGATGGAAACAGTTGCGGCAATATTTACGAGATGCGTCCCCTCGGCGCCGCCAGTTTTGGCGCCAAACCGTCCCGCCGGGCAGACTTGCCGGCGACTTTGTATCGATCAGATCTTACTGTCAGCTGCTTGCCAATACACATTCAACTAATACAAATAAGACTATTAAAACTGTGCTATATTTAGGTTAATTCATCTTAAAACTAGCCTGGAGAAGCTGCCTCCCAATACACATTCTAATAAAAGGATATAACTATTAGAATTCTAGTTTTTTGAGGAAATAATTAGGTTAATCCATCTTTAAACTAGCCCAGAAAAGCTGTCTGCCAATACACATTCTAATAAACTAAATAAAACTGTTAGAACCGTAGTTTATATAGAATTCATCTTAAAACTAGCGGAAAATTGCTTTAATAAATGAAATAAAACTATTATAATTGTAGTTTTTAAATAAAATAATTAAGTAAATTTATTTGAAAACTGGCGTTAAAATATATTCACACAAGCAGCTCTCTTTTATGCATGCATTCAGAGGAGAAATAAAAACTTCCAAGATATATAATATCAATGGAGGGAATCAATAAAAAATACCTATAGAGTTCCACATTTTTGTAATTTATATTTAAATAAATATAGAAAGATACGAAGCAAAAAGCAAAGAAAACTTTAAATAATGCAACGAATTTCTTCCGCCCGGAACATCGCAATCATCCCGAGAACTTTTTTTGATTTAACATCCCTTTTTCCATATCTCTTCACGTAAAGATAAAATCTCTAAATATATTTGTCTGATCTTAATTTATGTAGCACACAAATAAAATGAAACATAATAAGACCAGCGTTTATTAAATGATAAAATCGGCAGTAGAGTCGGAAATAATTAATCCTACATAATCTATAGAAGCCATTGCTACCACCGTTACTCTGGGGCGGTTCACTAATTACTAGCGTCCTTTGAAGTGAATTCTGCACAGACTTTGTCCGACAAAATTAAAATATGATTAAAATCCGAGGCTTTGATACTAGACTCCGGTAGATGGATATCACATTTTAGTCTTCCGAATTTGGTACCATGGATATAATAGTTATAATTAGGGTATATTAGGGTACAATAGTTTTATGGTATATGGTGATTTACGTATATTATTTATTGATGCAATAAATTGAACGTCTTGAGACTTGACGCAGATTCTTAAATATGTATTGGAATTAAAGGAATAAGGAGAAAAGTATAACTTAAATTTTGCGCTTTATAACAACGTCATAAACGCCTTTCTTTTTTAATAGTGTTACAACAAAGATAGTGAACGGAAAAACTCGAATCGATCGAAGAGTATTTTGTTAAAAAATATCATCATCAATTTTGTATATAACCTAACGCCTTTTAATACGTTTTTTGTTTTATAATTCGTTAGGCACAATACTATACATTTTCACTTCATTCCATTCAGGCAAAACTATCTATTTATGATATTGGATACGTTTTAATGTATGAGCTGTTCTCTTCCTGATGTAAGGTAGAAAGGAATTATTGCTTTTTTTAATTCAGGCGCAAAACTATTAGGTTTATTATTTTTAAGTTATTGGCATACAACGGATAAGCAAACGCCGATGCATTCCGTTCGTCATAAATATAAAGAAATCTTATTCTAACTTTCCGTCATAAAAAGTAATAGAAGCAAAATACCTGACTCCCTAAAACCCCTTGTAAGCCAAAACCTCTCACTCCCTCAACACATAGAATCCATTCAACTTCGAAACTTCGCCGCAATGTCAATCAAAGTGTAGTCAGAGAAAGGGTTGCACTAGTCTTGATTGCTTAATGGAGAGTGAAGGCGAAGATAGCGAGTGATAAATCACTGGTGATTACACTCTTATTATCTAAAATGCAATCTAGGGTGACAACGCCCCCCTAACTGAAATGGAAGGCAGTCGTCTTTACCGCCATTTTCCTTTTTTCCCGCCTCTTTAAATGGAATTGTTTTAGAACTTTTTCTAATCGCGTTGTTTGGCTGATAGCGTTTGAGTTTGGAAAGTAATTCTGTTTTAATCTTATTAAGAGAAATACACTAGCCTATCCTACCGTTAGCCGTGTAGTGCCGGCTTAGAATAGCACTACCCCATTTCAGCCGGTGGGTGTACGTAAGAGGCAAATAACGATATTGGGGCTTTTAAAAGATTTTTGGGCGATGCGGTTGGGGACCCATCACCAAAAATCTTTGTTTTGCCATCTTTTCCCCACCCAACTTTCCAAAAGTGGCTGAGGAATTTATGATTCCTTAGCTCAGGCTACCCCTTCTAGGGATTTATAGCCGTGAGTATATGTATGTATGTATCCTACCGTAAGTGTGACGGTCAGCGACGGAATCAGATTTATTTTGTGACACAAATTGTATAAGTTAAGTAATGAACTAATATTAGTTATAATCCCTCATAAGACAAGTACTAATAGTAATAATAGTATTTTGTATTGCAATATAAGATCATTCCGAGCGAAAATTAAATTAAAATATTTTTTCTAGTAATCATAACCATCATTATAATGAAAATAAGTCCGATATAGAACGAACATAAATTAAATTGTACAAGCACACGTCATTATTATGTAGAATCAGCAATTTGTTGATGTATATAAACCGTTTTGTTGGTAATTTAAGTTTAGTTCAATACCAGAAATCATACCAAACACTTGTCGTTTTATTAACACGGTGTAATCAAGATCGATCTTATCAAGTATCTTGCACAGGACACTAGACCCTGTACAGAAAATAAATTAATTATGATATGATTTCACGAACTGCACTGAAATTCTCGTAGTTATATGACAAAGCAACATAAATTGGAAACTCGGCAGTGTATAAATCGTAATTAAATGATCTATGACATATATATTGCAGCAAAATGTCTTCACACGTCATTTCCAAACTGAATTTCCGCTCAGTAACAAGCTCTGAGCCGTGGTAACGGAAATACACTTAATGCATAACAATCGTACGTCATTTATTAGCTACGCGCTGACACAAAACGTTAGAGATATATCAGCTTCTAAAACTCATCGTTTACGCTGAGAATCTCTAAAGAGTTAGCAGAGGTAATAATTATTTAGAACATTAAGTGACGTTTTAACTTGTTTTCAATATATATAAATATTTGTTTTAGTAGCGTACACTTATTATAGAGTTATTATATAAATATACAGGAAGTATCGCCCTTTGTTGCTTACTAAACTCTGCTTAAAAATAGGTGAAAAAACCCTTTAAACACTAAATATACATTTTTATTAAAGGATTGGATGCCTATATTACAAGAAATAAAAGCACCAGTATGGCTACAAATTCCACGCATAACAAAATACTCCTATAATCGCTCCAAAGCTACAGGAGCTTACACGCAATCTAAGCGAGCAAAGTGTACTGCAGACCTGTCATGATCCGAGATCAATAAGTCTTCGAACCAATATTTGTTTTAGGGGCACATTAGTGGGTGTTAGGGGGCACTCAAACTTGCGATGTACTGGAAGAGCTTCCGTTGAGAGGCCCTGAAATGAGCTTTTGGGGAAGTTTTGACAACTAGTTAAAATAAGAGTAATGTTATATTTGTAACTAAATGAATATTACTAACTCATTGTAGTATTGGCTTAGCGTTCAAAACTGGACCTGACAAAAATCTATATTGTGAATCTATCTCACAACTTTATACTGATTCAGGATTTTTTTCGACTTTAGGGTATAGTCTGTTGTATATGTATATTGATGTATAAATTATCAATTTTATAATGAATGTACATGTTTTGTGTTTTTTTGTTGAATTTTCTTCTATACTCTTAATGAGAATAAATTATTCTTTTCTGACTTTCTATCTTCTTTCTTATTAAAAAGGATTCAAAATGGCATTGTCAAACCTCGTTTACCGGAAGACAAATAAGATATCAAATATTCACGGCTATTAAACCCAAAAAGGGATGGCAATTCAACAGCCACTCTTAAAAGTTGAGTGGGAAAAGGATTGTAAAATAATGGTGGTGGCCACTAACCCATTAATTAAAAAAGCCCAGATACCTTAGGTCATCCATCCGTGGAAACAAATGGGCTGGGGCTATTTTTAGCTGAAACTTAACATGTAAAGTGATACTAATATTGTTGGTTTTTCGTTTGTAGTGTATATTTTTTATTTTAATTTAATTTTATACTGTAAATTTAAATATTTTGTGTAATAAAATGTATGCTCTAGATCTGGATGACATAACATAACATAAACGTTCACGCCGTTTATCCCCAAAGGGGTTGGCAGAGGTACCAATACTTCTGAACTCACATGGCAGCGCCATCTAGTGTCCAGAGAAGGTACCCACGTTTTGCTTAGACAGTGTACTCACGTGATAGGGGCAGGCCTATCATCGTTTTGTACGAATACACTGTCACATGACTTAGTACAATTCAGCCATGTGGGTTTCCTCACGATGTTTTCCCTCACCGTTAACAACCATGATAAATCAACCACACATATGACTTTAGAAAAGACAAATTGGTGTAGGCCCGACCCAGGATTGGAACTCACGCCCTTCTGTTTACGGGCGGGTGTTCTGCCCACTGGACTATCTTGTCGTCTCTGTCGTAGATATGGATATATCTTTTAATCCTAAAGATACAAAGTAATCGCCATAAAGTAAGCTCTAGTTCCCTTTTTTATTATCTCTGTGAACACAGCTGAAACCTTAAAAATCTTTCAGTAAAAAATTTAAGGTTCATTTATGTTGCTGTGCAGTGTCGGCTTAGAATAGCACTATCCCATTTCTTCCCAAGGGTCTTCGTAAGAGGCGGCTAAGAGAATTGTGGCTTTATAAGTAATTTTAGGGCGATGTGGTTGGAGACCCATAACCGAAAACATTTATTTTACAATCTTTTCCTCACATAACTTCCAAAAGTGACTGAAGAATATTCTGATTCTGAAGCTCTGGCTTCCCCTTTAAGGAATTTATTGCCGTGAGTATATGTATGTATGTATGTAATTTATGTACTGAATTATTTAAATCTTAGAAAACTACGCAATAAACAACAGAAATGACTATTTTTTTCGTTTAACTGAGGTTTTAATTATTTGCGGTTATTTTTATATTATTACACAACTGGCGTTTATTTTCGTCAAATAACTCACGACCTCCAAACAAGTTTTTTTTATCCAAGTCTAAAGTTTTATTTCCCAAACAGCCCCAGCGCAACAGATGTCGTACAAGTAACCGACAATAGAATACAATTACTTCAGTAAAAGCATGTTCAAAGGGAAGCCTTGAAAGTATCCTCACAAAGCATCTTATAGGAAACAAGTTCAAAGCTATATCGCTTACTTGTTTCTAGTTTGTTTCTGTACTACTATACAGATTGACAATTACTTTGAGTAGGAATCACTTTTACTTTAATAGGTAGAAGATGAAACTGACTGAAAAATATTATTTTTTGGGTAGTGCCGGCTTAGAATGTTATCACCCCTTTCTTACCATGCGTGTCGTAAGAGGCGAATAAGGGTATGGGGCTTTTTATAAGTGGTTATTGGACTATGCGGTTGGAGACTCATCACCGATGATACTTTATTTCTACCATATTGTCCCTTATCAACTTCCAAATGTGGCAGAGGAGTGTCTAGCTCTGAAGCTCTCGCTTCCCTATTTTGGGATTTATGGCCGTGAGTATATGTATGTATGTATTATTATCTGTTGAACAACGCACATCTTTGTTTTTACCTTTACAAGTCATACACACAGTCAACATTGATAGGTCCATACTGCGATAGGCTTACTGCATTTAATAGTTAACAGTGACAAGTCGAGCTATCCATTACTGACTAACTGATAAAGCTTTTCATGCATGGCAGCTCTTATCTCACGAAACTAAATCTTCAATCGACAATGAAAATATATACATACATAAATACACTCATGGCTATAAATCCATAGAGGGGGTAGCTATAGCTTCAGAATAAGAAATACCTTAGCCACTTTTGGATGCTGTGAAGGAAACGATTGTAAAATAAAGGAAGTCGTGTAATGTAGTATACTAACTCAACGATATATTTAATACAATATTATTATACACAGACAAGTAACATCCAAGACTAAGAAACAAACATTTATGCTCATCACATAAATGTTCCTCTCAGCAAACCCACAACCTTCGGAACGAGAAGCTATTTCCCTATCCACTCGGCCACGGCTGTCGTCATGATGATGTAAAATTTCAGAATGCGGATCGTATAACTGTTTTCTGCTACAATAAAACGGTTAGTATAGTGGAAAACAATGCAACGTTAAAATTATTTCATCCGAAGTTAAACACAAACTGACTACCAAAAAAGAATTGGCTAAGTTATAACCCTGTATCTGAAACTCGCCTTACCAATTGTATATGTAATAAAATCAGTCCCTAAAAATAAATATAATCTTCTATTTGATATATTTCTTTTGGGAATTTTACTAAAATAAAGATAAACCATTTGTTCGGAAAAAAAATCCTTTCTAGCAATCCTTTTTCCAAAGAGGTTCGTAATCAATATCCGCGAGCTGAGAGCAATACATTTAACAACAATTCGGGATTGAAATGTTGCTTTTGTATTTAAATGGATTCACATTTGTGGTCCCTGTAACATGAAAATAGCGTGGCTCTTAAACCGAATAGGGCGGTGTGTAGACCTATAAATATTTAGAAGCCATATTCGATTTAGGAAGCGCATGTGATACAATACAAAACACTTTCGGTTTTTTTAAAGCCATTTATGATAATAGAAAATGTTTGTAAGTTACAATAAAATCGTTTTCGAAATAACGTATAACCTTTTTAGTTATCCAAATAATGCATACGAACATTAACACACCGCTATGAAATCCGTAAAAGAGTTTGCTAGAGCTTTAGTATCAGACTTTTATCAGATATTATACTTTGGGAATTTTAGTGGGGCAAAGCTAGTAAAATGAAATATAGGTGGGTGTTGCATCTCCCCCATATCTGCCAAAACTCACCTTATAACCCTTAAAACACTCAGTAGCATCTCACGTCATCCGTGGGAAGAAATGTGTTGGTGTTATTCTTTAGCCTACACTATACAGCTGAGATAGCGAATAAATAATTGATTGACGTTTAGGCTTTTTAAATTCAAAACATTAAGTTTGTCACTTATGATTGATACTAAAGAATAAAAAAAAACACTTTATAGTGGTGAAATAGATTATCATTTATATTTTTTGTAGTTATTTTAACATTAACCCCTACACTCATCTTAAAAGAAGCAATAAGGCATGTAATAAATCTTTATCATATTATTTATTTGTTCTAAGAAATAGACTTTATTTTCTTAATGATAAATTTAAAATTGGTTGTAAAGGTTGTAAAATAGGTTTTTAACTTATGGAGGAAAAAATATGATATGTGACGACGATCCCACTAATCGAGTATAAAAATGTTCACTCTTAAAATTCATAAATTATAAAGCTGAAAAGCTCTTTTTCATACATAACATTTTCATTGTGCACACTTCTAAAAATTCACCGCTTCACTCTGTGACGTCACGTTAAACCACTCGAAGCAATGTGCATACATAGCATCACATCCACGATATTGTTGTAGAAGCGAAAACTTCCATACAAAGAGTCTTGCTTCCATGTCAAAGAATTTTCTCCGCATCTAAGAGATTCGTGACTCTATGCAACGCTGCGGATCCTTTGAATTTTGTGGTAACTTGTCGAGATTTTAAGCATCATAAAAATGTAAATTTAACTGTGTTGTAAAAAGGTTGCTTTTATTGTTATTCATCATTGTGTTAAGTATGGTAAGGAGCAAAATTTCTGGTTTTATTTTTGAAAAACTTGGTTATCACTTATTTTACAAAAATCTTGACATGTATATTTATTACAGTACCTTCGAATAAGAGATTCAACACAGGTTCAAATACTAAATAGGTTGAAGTCAGAGAGGTCTACACCTTTGATACTCAGTCAAGTCATTGTTGTTGGCATTTATGCCAGTTGTCAACAATGAAAGCAAATATCGTGAGGATAATTTTTTATAAAGTATGCAATAGTGTTTTCATACAATAGAATAAAAATATTTGTTCTTTGTCACTTAGTCAAAATTTAAGTTTGTGAAGAGCCTTATTTGATAAATCGGACCAGTTACGGAGTATTTGGGTTTGAAACCCAATCCATTTTTCGCCATCTATTCTGAATTTTTAAGTCTCAAAGTTGGCGATAAAATAAAACATATAATTCCGATTTATCTTGATTTTATATCCAGACATTAAACTTCATTTGTAAATCCTTTTCAATAAAGCGGCTAAACTGCAAATTTCTTTATTATTGTATACCTTAACTTAAATTACAATACAGTGAAATGTCTCGCCATTCACCTAATAGACGACCATCAAATCCATGATCTAAAGTAAATCAAATCACCCCATGAATGTTGAATGAAGTCGCCTATTCGGCCAAACCTTCACAATAGCCAAGGATCAACTCTTATCTGAGATAAGATCGTGAAAATATCCGCCCCTTAATGTGTATTTAAGTTCTATTCAGTTGATTATATTTGAGAAGGGTCTTCTGTAAGCGAAGTATCTTTTCCTTATATTGTGTCCCTTTTTATGAAACTTAAGCCTCAAAATTCATTGAAAAAAATGTTACATGAGAAAATACAATGTTAAAAAGTCTTTAACATATTAACATTTGAACAAATAATTTTAATAGTATTTTCTCATTTATATTAATCTAGATAATGCTGCCAAAGTAACTCAGTATAAACGACGTCATATATCAAGGTCCCCTGGCCACGGACGAGTAAGCTTTGCGGTCCAACTCACACGATTTAAAATATACCGACATGTTTGTCACCCAGCTTTGTTACGTCTCACTTTGGTGGTAGTGATGGAAAATGCGCGTCTGGTTTTAGCTATCGATTATGGGTTTAAATTTCAAGCAAATTTGGAAAGAAATTGAGTGTGTGATATTATCAATACATTTTTAAGTTTACTTACATGAATGCAGTGATTCAAAGTAGTGAACAAGTTTTTGTAGCTGTTCCAGATATAAAGTGTCAATCTTGCGTTGATGTATGTCTATACTTCCTACTACTGTAATAGATTTATAATTTTCAACTTAACCGATCGCAAAAAAACCTTGCTTTTTCATTCATAATCAGCCAGTGGGCGTCCACTGCTCGACATGGGCCTCCCCCAGATATCTCAAATTTGCATCTTATCTTTTCTTATCTCATCGTACATTTCAGTATTCCCAAATATATATTTTTTACCTTCCTACCGTTTAGTAAACTTTCTTGTTACACTTGAGTAGTTAGTATTTTTAGGGCTATTCGATTCCTTTCCGCGGGTGTCGTAAGAGGTGGCTTGGAGTTTTGGGTCTCTTTAGTGATTCTTCGGCAATTTGGCTAGAGACTAATCACCAATTCTCCTTTATTTAATCAGCCTTTGCCTAAAAGATTTCCAAAAATTGTTGAGATGTTTTATATTTTGAAGCTTTGATACCCCTTTTTTCGGATTTAAAGCCGTAATTATTTGCTCCAACCGCATGCGCAAAAATCACTTAAAAACGCCACAATTGCCTCTTATGAACACCCACGGAAAGAAATGGGGTAGTATCATTCTAAGCCAACACTACACAGCATACTATACATATACATACTATTATGTGAATGTAAAAACAAGCATTAAAAAAGTATCGATAACGAATCTGTTCCCATCCCTATTTCCACGCATTTGTCGTCCCGCCATTCTTCCCCTTCCACGCGACTAGTGCAAAGTTAAAAGCATTGCAAGACATATCGACTCCTGGCCCTATTGTTCTGCCCGTACAAAGGCTGAGCCCAGTTTTTAACATGATTGCCTCAGGTTTTTTCGAACCCTCTACTTGGTTTCACGCTTGTTTTATATGTATTATGTTTTCGGTGCAATTAATGTTATGAAGCTTTTCACGGATTAGCTATGTGAACACGTTTGTAGTTTTGTTGCAAATCACTCCGATGTCGTGTTTTATAAAATATTAATTTAAAATGTTTGACTACCTTGTTAGATTACAAAGGAACGAATGATAAAAAAGCTTTGCAACTTTATTGCTCAAGGCTTCCCAATAAAGCCTCCAAACCCTTTAATCATCTTTTATGACGCATTGGGAACAGAAAAGTGATAAAAGATTTCTACGATTGTGAATTTAAACAGTTTTGTTGTCTTATTAAATGATCAACTCTGATGTCTGAACTTTACTAACACTGATTCAGCTAAATTATTTTAAAATCATCTTTTGGACTATTACGGTTTACATTTTCCAAACACTGTGAGGTGTTAATTGAACATTTCAGGTGGTAATTTAACATATCAGATCCTAATTTGACTTTGAGTGACTGATAAATCATTCATTTAAATATATATATATTAAACGAATTGAATTAATTGAATTGACGATTTAAGAAAACTCAGAATCATCTAAGCCCGATTCAGGGTTCGAACTCATGGTACTTGTATTCGAGGTGGCTACCACCTGGATAGCACCAACCCACTTCTGCCCACAATATCGTACGAGACGACTAAGGAGATAGCCTTTGCTGTGGTACTCTTAACAATAGGTGACAATGTCACGTGATGTTCAGAAGTATTAGTCCCCTGCCACCCTTTCGGGGATATACGGCGTGAACGTCTGACCTGAGCTGAGTTGAATATAAATACATACATACATACATATACTCACGGCTTTAAATCCCTATAAGGGGTAGCCAGAGCTAAGGAATTTGAATTTCCTCAGCCGCTTTTGGAAGTTGCTTGGGGAAAATATGGTAAAATAAAGGTTTTTGGTGATGGGTCTCCAACCGCATCGCCCAAAATTCCCTTAAAAGCCCCAATACCGTTAGTCGCCTCTTACGTACACCCACCGGAAGGAATGGGATAGTGCTATTCTAAGCCGACACTACACAGCTTAAGAATATGCATCTAAAAAATATGAAAGATGATTTAAATATCATTTTTATACTTCAAGTTACATTTTGCATCCTCACACATCCTTTCCTCCGAGTGATATTCATACGCTATTTAACGAAATCTCAATTCCATATGAATATCGCCGCCACCCTGTGACCCCTGACCTCGCTAAGTGAGTTGGATATAAATTGGGCCATTGTCTGTGGAACTGGCACGAACGGAAGCTAACCGACTGATTCTGATTGAGAAAGTTATGGGCACCTTATTCTTTTGTGAAAAAAAACTTTGTATATATTGGAAAGTGGATATACTTAGCTTTATTTATTTATTCTAATATATTTATCTGGTATGATTGTTGTGTGAGTGATTTGAGAGAAATTTACTGGAAAATATATTAGTATTAATATATTTTTACACTATCAACATTTTTAAAGTAGCTGTGGTATTTTTTATGATAAATATACATACATACATACATATACTCACGGCTATAAATCCCTAGAAGGGGTAGCCAGAGCTAAGTAATTAGAAATTTCTCAGCCACTTTTGGAATTTGCATGGGGAATAGATGGTGAAATAAAGGTTGTTGGTGATGGGTCTCCAACCGCAACGCCCAAAAATCCCTTAAAAGCCCCAACACCGTTAGTCGCCTCTTACGTACACACACCGGAAGAAATGGGGTAGTGCTATTCTAAGCCAACACTACACAGCAAGATATATATATATATATATATATATATATATATATATATATATATATATATATATGATAAATATCTTGCAAGAATTTTTGGGATTATAGCTATGAGTACATCAATGTTTTTTTTTATTATCAATTAATGTAATGTATTTTACACGTAGTATTCTAATAAAATAAAGTAATTCAGTCACGTAAAAAGGCTATTACCAACAACGTTGTGATAGAGTTACTTCCAAAAAATACATTTTTGTTCTAATGGGTACAGTTCAAAAGAAAATGCCATGGAAATGATCAAAACAGAATAAGCCCTCCATTCCTGAATGAAGTCCGAATGGTTTTCTCTTTCTGAGCATATTGTTGTTCCTTTCTAACGTACTGACTTTTCCTCTCTGTCCTGTCACTAGGATACAGGATCAATTGGGCCGCTATTCAACCTTTTTTGAAGATTTTAGCTGATTAACTAAATATAAAAGAAATGTTGGTCCAAATCCTACTTTTCTATAAGAACTCTTCAGATCATATCAGTTATTTTTAAAACATCTAAAAAGTAGACGACGACATTTTGTATTCAAAAAAAGAGATGAAAAAATATGTGAGGTTTCAAATAAAAATTGAGTTCCTTTTCATAAACTTTCTTGTTATTCGATAAGTAAAACAAAATAATTTGACATCAATTCTGTATCAAATTAAAGTTATAGCGGAAAAAATTCATGCATACATATACTCACGGCTGTAAATCGCATGAAGGGGTAGCCAGAGCTAGGGAATTAGAAATTCCTCAGCCACTTTTGGAAGTTGCGTGGGGAAAAGATGGTGAAATAAAGGTTTTTGGTGATGGGTCTCCAACCGCATCACCCAAAAATCCCTTGAAAGCCCCAATACCGTTAGTTGCCTCTTACGTACACCCACCGGAAGAAATGGGGTAATGCTATTCTAAAAATATCATAACACCTCAAAAAGGCAGTACGCAATTATGTATTTCAGATCACATGTAATAATTAAGATCCTTATCAGAAGCAGAATAGCAACCTTTCAAAGACAGAGGGAACATGCCACTTCCCCGTTAGTACTTACTCAGACCTCGCGACCTCGCCATCTCCTTTTGTCTCACAAAAGAAAAAAAAACTCAACTATTACTTTATAACACTGGCCACTATAATACACATTAAAAAATATCACAAGAAATTTTAATCTCAATTTTGAAATTGGAACTATTCCGTTCGGGGTGAAAGGACTCCACAGGTTGCTCCACATCCGTTCAAAGAAAAGTCAACTTTTTTACAAGTAATGAAAGTGTAAATTTACTTGAACATATTGTGCACCTGTTGATTATAATTGGTGTTTCGTGATGTTTTGGAGGTGGCTCTTGTAAGTTGTTAAAATACGTTTCATATATTTATAAATAATTTGTTGTTCAGGATTGGTAATATGAAGAAAATGTTTTAAATATCTGATAATAGGCGCGCTAGTTCACATTTTGTTACTATAAAATGTGTTTTTTACAAATATGTGTTTTGAAGCTTTTGTAGTGACAATTTAATACTCGTACGATTGCGACAATAAATAGTTCAAATCTACAGGGTGGCGCATTCAAATCGGTCAGTATGGGAAAGTCTGAAACTATAAGACATACGAAGATTTGTTCTTAGGAACCATGTCACCGATTTTAATAAAAAGAAAAACTGCATTCATACATTTAAAAAAAAACTGTACCCAGCTCGGGAATCGAACCCGGTTGTTTTGAAAAAATAAACTTACACTTTTTCCATTTTGATATCGATTGTGTAGGTCTAAAGCTGTAAATGTCTGCATAAAACATGATGTCTAAAATGAATAAAATGCATTGTTTTGACATACTTTAATTTCTCAAAGTAGGTGTTCCAAGTGACCACCGTTACAATATTCAACAAGTTCAGGCATGTAAAATTGTCTCTATGACTGTTTGTACCTCTCAACTTATTAATAATAAGTTATTACATACATGCACCGTATCATGTGGTTTGCATTAAATTAAACATTTAAGGAAGTTTTGTTATCTACAGTAATTAAACACTAACAACGCCTCTAGACTATTTTTTATGGGGTTACGTTAAGGATGAAGTTTACAAAACAAGCTATGACACCGTTGAAAACCTAAAAGCAGCCATTGAGTCAATTTAAACACAAATTCACCACATGAAGATACAAAATGCAATAGTAAGATCGTTATCTAAACGTGTTGAAAATTGTATTGAAAAAAATGGTGTTCACTTCGAACACCTAACCTGAGAAATAAAAGTATGTCAAAACACTGCATTTTATTCATTTTAGACATCATGTTTTATGCAGACATTTACAGCTTAAGACCTACACAATCGATATCCAAATAGAAAAAGTGTAAGTTTATTTTTTCAAAAAAACCGGGTTCGATTCCCGAGCTGGGTACAGTTTTTTTTTAAATGTATGAATGCAGTTTTTCTTTTTATTAAAATCGGTGACATGGTTCCTAAGAACAAATCTTCGAATGTCTTATAGTTTCAGACTTTCCCATACTGACCGATTTGAATGCGCCACCCTGTATATAAAAAAAAACACTTAAAGGTTATTAAAGTTTGGCGGAAGTACGAAATACAGAAGTAGGGATGGCGCATGGCGCCTATATTTATTAACTTACCGTTGGCTTTGAAACATAAAATTAGAAAGTTTTTTAATTTTCATTTTTTGTTATTCATTCTTAATAAAATAAAAATATTAAAACAAATTTAAATATGCTTATGTTTTTGTAAATGTAATGTCTACTTTATTTTGTAGCAAGTATGTAGTTTTATTGCACATTAAATTGATTCAGAAAAAGTCACATATTACATACCAAACACCCTATTCCAACTAAAGTCTTAGAAAGGAAATTGAGGGAATATGTGACATCACAAAGCCGTCCTTGGGGAGCCCTTAGGGTTGTCCCTGAATATGACGAGGCAACGTCCTTAAAATTGATTTAGGACAATCATAATCTCCCACGAGAATAAAACACGTTCACAGAGGTCAAAGATTGTCTTCGATATGAGGAGGATGAATTGCAATGGAGATGTAGAAAAATAAATTGTAGTTTCAACTTTAATAAGACTACCTTTATGGGGAGTGTACCATACCAAGAGGTGACTTAGACTTAAAGTATTGCAAGTACATAGTAGTACCTAATGCTCGTAGCCCCTGTCACTTCCTTCCACAAATCCCATACGAACCGTTTCGTAGTCAGCTGAAGAATATCTGATACTGAAGACTAAAAACCACACGATCATTGCGTCATTGTACGCGTGTACATCTATCAGTTCTTTTTGCAATACGTCGATATGTTTCTCAAAATTAAAATTCAAACTCAACGACGTTTCCATATATCCCCGAAAGGGTGGCAAAAAGTTCTAATACCTATTAACATTACGTGACATTTTGTTTATCTGGTGTTCAAAGTACCTACTTTTTGCCGAGGCCGTTATAAATGCATACATACATATACTCACGGCTATAAATCCCTTAAAGGGATAGCCAGAGCTAGGGAATGAGACATGGTGAAATAAAGGTTGTTGGTGATGGGTCTCCAACCGCATCGCCCAAAAATCCCTTAAAAGCCCCAATACCGTTAGTCACCGCTTACGTACACCCACCGGAAGAAATGGGGTAGTGCTATTCTAAGCCGACACTACACAGCAATATAATAAAGTTATAAATGGTTGCGCGATATATTCTTAGCAAACCATAAAATACGTAGTACATATTACTTTTGTGTTCTACTATAATACTACATTAATTTTCCTTCCTTTATTCATAGTTATAATCCCAAAAGGAGCATCCAACCACTTTTGAAATTGAGGGGGGATATCTTGACGTATCTATACCAATAAATAATCATTTAAGCAGCTTTTTCCGTCGGTAAACACTCGTTGGAAGAGACGTGATAGTGCTCTTCAAACCTGACACTCTGAAGCATAACATAACATAATAACATAAACGTTCACGCCGAATATCCCCGAAGGGGTTGGCAGAGGTACTAATACTTCTGAACATCACGTGATGTTGTCACCTAGTGTTCAGAGTACCCACGTTTTGCTTGGGCAGTGTATCGCCGTTTTGTAGGAATACACTGTCACATGACTAAGTACAACTCAGTCATGTGGGTTTCCTCACGATGTTTTCCCTCACCGTTAACAACCGTGATAAATTAACCACACATATGTCTTTACAAAAGACAAATTGGTGTAAGCCCGACCCGGGATTTGAACACTAGTCGTTTGCACGATAACCGGTGTTCTACCCATTGAGCTATCACGTCGTCGTTTTTAAAATAAATCAGGTTTGTGTGTTACCTAAGATTTTTTCTAGATACCGTGGCTACCAAAGCTTCAAAGACTACCAAGTCTGAATAATTGCCAAAGGTAATCAAGTTCCAATGACGGATCGCCCGCTCGGGGGAATGGACAATATTAAAATTGCGTCAGCACTCCGCACTTCGCTGAAATAACCCCATGGGACGTGTGCCGATTCAATTTCTTTGTTCTAGCTTAATTTTAACCTATTTCTTGTGCTCGAACGTTTATTTAACTTATGTTTTAGTTACGCTGGGTAGTTTTGGCTTAGATATGCACAAACACATTTATTTCCGTGGGTGTAGTAAGAAACGACTGGGTTCACTTTTCAAGTATTTTTTGGGAAAAATGGCTGGACACTAATCATTAACCATCCTTTATTTTACAATATTATCACCAATCAATTTTTAATAATGAACAAAAAGATTCCTTATCTGAAACTACGGCTACCCCATTTTGGAATTAGTAGCCGTGTCATTATAGTGTGTATTTCAATTTAAAGAAAACTGAGTAAACAAATAATATAATTTTAATTGCTTTGTATTTAGTATGTTAGAAAGTACTAAAAGAGTTAGAAAAACTAAAAGATACATTTTTAGAAAGTATGATCGTGCCTCTTTGGACGTACCATTAAAATTTTGTGGGGACAATCGCTTTAAGTGAACAGACCACCAATTTAATTTCCATTCAAAAATATAATCTCTATACCAGCTAAATCACATGTCAAAATCAACAAATACATAAAGTTTTACTTTCGATATACTTTAGTACTTATAAAAAAAGCAAACATAAAAAATTGGAAATCAGAATTCCCATATTAAGTCAGCAACAAAACTTTCAAATATTGTACAAACACAAATCTAGAACCACATGAAAAAAGAACGAAGAAACAATTGAACGAAATCGTGCCATCAGCACCTCCATCTACGTGTAAAGCGTCTGAATAAAATACAACTTAAAATAAAGCTCCCTTTATCCCACACCCGTTTCTAAAGCCCAGAATAATCCGAGAAAAGCTTGCGAATGCAGGTTAGTAGTAAATATCAATTACTCTAATTCCGCCTTGAGGGGTAAATAATTTAAAGAGCGAACGGCTTACACGGATGAAGATTTGCTTTTATTGAGATTTTGGGATTGTGTTTCTGTTAGTGATTTGATTGGAAACAATAGTTTTTATTTTATACTAGACTTTTAATTAAAAATTGCTTACCTATTATGAATTACGAATGTTATCCAAAAAAGAAGTAGACAGAGCAAAGTCAATTACTTTTAAAAGTTGAGAAGAAATGGTGTAAAGATTCTAACCACTTTAGATACCCTATTCTACTGTCTCGTATTATCTTTTAATGGGAAGAGAGACTTCTTTTGGAGGATTGACAACTTGCGTATAAGTAAAAATATCTGCTGCCAAAAGGTCTACAAAAGACTCATTGTGTATCATCAATATTTATGTCAAATTAATACATTTTCCTCCGCATTCCCTTGACAATATAAATCAGTTTAATCAATAACAATATAGTCACATCAGTTTCGGCGGCTTGTCCCCGTCCCAGTCATAAAGTAACTCGACTCATAAATAAAAGTCGGAAGGCGCTAACAAGCGAGTCAAGTTCGTCCCCATATTTCCATTTGGTTTTCTTAAGGTTCTGTAGAAAATGTTACGATGTTTATTACCCAATTGATTTTTGTTTTTTTACACAACTATAGTATCAAAAAGAGTAGCTAAGTTATATTTTCTTTTAATAGCCAGATAATATAATAAAAAACTACACATCAATAGATAAACATTGTCAAAAATTCATTTTTGTCAAAACACAAGTACAATTGGCGGTCTTGTCACTAAAAGCAGTTTTTTGCTCTTATAATCTCTTAAAACACAATATCTCACACGACCCGGGGAAAATAGGGAGGTATATTTTAATAAGTTAAGCAACTATACCGCTAAACTTATTATAATGAAATTCATAAAATTACTTAAAGTTGAATATAACATTGTAACAGCAAGTGTTAGAATGAATCACCAAGCATTGAAATCACATTAGTAGCTGTCCAAAGATGCATGAGAAAATGCTGATTATATTTTACAATATTTTTATGCATTTAAACCACAAGCAGTTTCTTCCTTTTTCTGAGGAACCCAGTTGCAGAAATCAATTCACTCTTTACGATTTTTGTTATAACTCTATTACAGTCGCCCAGTGTCGTAATAGGAGACGGGAATAATTTATGGGTTTCTTTAAGACATTTTTATGTACGGTTCCGAGGTTCTGATAAATTGTTTCATCATTAATTTTATTTTATTATGTATTTAGTACTTTGCAATTATGCCATGGCTTATAATTTTACGTCGAATGATGTGGTCATCTGTATTTATTATAAAGACAAAGTTGTCTTGTTTGTCTGTAATTAATAAGGCGACAAAATTGTTCGATACTTTCTTTCACCAATGGAAACCTACGCCCTTAAGAAGTAACATAGGCTATATCATCACAGTAACGGGGGCGAACAGTAGTGTGTAACTTTTTTTTTTTACTTTTATACCATCGGTTAAAAGTTAGGATGGATTACTAGTAATTAATATTGATAACTAAATTAAATACCTATAGTATGTACGGCTAGTTTAGGATAACACCACCGCATTGATTAGATTTAATTTACTACGTACATTTTGTCTCGAAATCAGTTGACTCTAATAAAAATTGCCGGTAAATTTATGGATGATTCTACAACAGAAATATAAAAAACTAATAAAATTGTCACAAATATGTCCACTTCAAATCGTATTTCAAACAAGCACGAAATGAAATAAATCATAGCAAAGTAAGGAAATACGCGAAACGTGCTTTTCACTCAGTTTTCAAAACAAACAGCATTTTTTCTCAATAAAAATATAAAAATTGATGCAAACATTTATATCCAGCGTCTATTTGCCTTGTTCTTTGGCAGACATTTCTTGGTCCCTTTTCGTTCTGTAATCTCTGGAAAGCGGGAGAACGCACGTCGCGTAAATACCTTGTATTTCAGTGTTTCACTATTTTGTTGTTTGAGTTTGGACTTCAGAGTTAGTTTTTAAATAAAGGTTTTTAGATTTCTGGCAATAGTAAGTTTTTATGCGAATGTAATGACTTGCAAAATCTATGGGAATTAGGTTCGGGGCTGATAACATACATTAACATACCCATGTATCTCATAATTGTGTCACCGCCGAGGGTTTGGTCCATACATAGGCTTATTGGGTGATGTTCCTGGCCGATCACCATCAACCATCGTTTATTTCACAATTAATTCACTCCTTAATTTTATAAAGTGGCGGAGGAATTAGTAAACTTAAATAACATTTATTAATTTTAAAATATTTTTATAAGATTTTCATTTCATATTCATATAATAGAAATATTATAAACCATACTCTAGCTGGTTTCGGCTGATTCAATGTTTTGAAAAAAGTTCGACTAAGTACAGTAAAATCTTGGTAACAAATGATGAATTTTGCCAGTCAAATTATACGAAGGCTCAAGACATTGAATAAAACATGTAATGAATTAACCGTCCCGACTCACTCCGCTAACATTAGCAGCAAATTGTGCATCTATCCTTGTCACTCCTTATTGTGTCGCATTTGTTTGTCTCCTTCTGACTTGCGACAGTCTCTATTGACAAATGATGGGATTTGATTGATTAATTATATTTGATGTAACCTAGTATTGTCTTTACTTTCGCTTCAAATCAAAACGGTATGCTATAAAAAATGCGGAGCAAAGCGTAATGGTATGTGTTTAGAGAATGTGGATAAAAGGAAAACGCATAGAACACCGTATGAGAACAATAAAGTAAATATGAGGAAACTTCAGTTATTAATAGTTTCGTAATTGTCAAGGCATTGTAATTTATACAGAAATGTAAAGATAGATGTGATAAAGACAATAGTGGCACGTACCAATCTTCTAAAAGAAACCCCGCTGACTCGGGCGTTTGTGGCACTCGGTGAGATCGCGGAACAAATTGATATTTTCGCATGTTCTTAGACTGACTTCACCAAATGCTCATTGCATTATTTATGTTACAATGTAAACTAGTTGCTTTAATTAATTGTATTGTTAACTTTTAAATTATTAAATGTGTAATCTAGTTATTGTATTGTTAACTTGTAAATTATTTAATGTGTAATTTAGTTGCATTAGGTGACACTACCTGTAAAAACTATATTTCATGACAAATAAATAAATAAATAAATATTTGATAAAAACTTAAAAAAACCTCCGTACCCATATTAGATCTTAATAAGGGTGTATACCAAACCGCGGTCACGCAAGAAAACGTTCGTGCAGTCGAAAAACTTATTCGTGAAAACCGACTAATTACATATGTAGAGCTAGAGCGAGAACTAGGAATTGGATCAGCAGCAATGCAAACCATAATTCACGACCACCGTTCTCTCCGTAAACGTTGTTCGAGATGGATGCCGCACAAACTAACCGATGAGCAGAAAGATCGTCGGGTGGATTGGTGCCTTTTCATGATAGATAAATTCAACGGAGGCGAGAAAAAAAACATATATGATATACTGACTGGTGACGAAACATGGCTATATAACTATGATCCCGAATCAAAGCGACAGTCGACTGTATGGTGCTTTGAAGACGAGGCAACTCCAACAAAATGTCGCCATGCACGAAGCACACAGAAACAAATGGTCGCCTCGTTTTTCTGCAAAACGGGTCATATTGCTACTGTTGTGCTAGAGAATGAAAGAACGGTGAACTCCGAATCCTATGTGACAGTTTGTGCTCCAACAGTAATATCAGCTTGGTGTGACAAACGACCGAAGTCAGGAATCCGGCACCTTCTCTGGCACCACGACAATGCGGCGCCGCACACGTCTGCCAGAACACTAGACTTTTTCAACTCGAAAAATGTGTCAATTCTCCCTCAACCACCATATTCCCCTGACTTACCGCCTTGTGATTTTTACTTGTTTCCAAAAATCAAAGAAAAACTAAAGGGGAAGAGGTTTGAAAGCAAAGAAGATGTGCTGGTTGCCTATAATTTTGAGATTTCTGAGGTATCCAAAGAGGAGTGGTCACAGGTATTTTCCAATTGGTTCAGACGTATGGAAAAGTGTATACGTGCTCAGGGTGAATACTTTAAAAAGATCTATACTTGTAATAAAGAATAAATTTTATGATTTTTGAGTATCTTGTTCCTTTTGGCATGCCCCTCGTAATTACTCCACCTAATACACAAAAGGCAAAACAAATACGAAGTCCCAAGTCCCGCCAAGATAAGACAATACAATATGTCTCATAGCACTCGCTGCTATATAGCAATAGCGTGCTCTGGCGCGGACGTCGAGTGGCGAAGTCGCGTCTCCCCAATAAGCACTCGATACCGCCGCTATGAATACGATAGCGAGTACAGGGCAGTATTTGGAATGTAGTTAGCGGTTCCGAGATAACTCAGTGGGAAGAACAACCGCCATGCAGAGAGGCGTGGGTTTAAATCCCGAGTAGAGCCTACACCAAAATGTGTCTTTTCTAAATTCATATGAATTTCTCAATTATTCACGATATAATCACGAGCATACTACCGCCTTATGTGTCAAAGGTCACCTTATCATCTTCAGCTTTCAGAGAACAACCAGTGTTTTGGCAACAAAATAATTCGTAAACTAATTTTTCAAGATAAGATTGGAAATTATGATAAATATGGGATGGTTTGATGGGTCCCTTAGTCACTTTGTACTGCGTCTACAGAAATTCATTGGGTTGTGATATCCGGGACTCTCAAATATGCATGCATAAATGATGCAAAAATAAGTTTTCTTACATCATAAACATAACATAACATAAACGTTCACGCCGTTTATCCCCGAAGGGGTTGGCAAAGGTACCAATACTCCTGAACTCACATGGCAAGCGCCATCTAGTTTCCAGAGAAGGTACCCACGTTTTGCTTAGACAGTGTACTCACGTGATAGGGGGCAGGCCTATCGCCGTTTTGAACGAATACACTGTCACATGACTAAGTACAACTCAGCCATGTGGGTTTCCTCACGATGTTTTCCCTCACCGTTAGCAACCATGATAAATTAACCACACATATGACTTTAGAAAAGACAAATTGGTGTAGGCCCATCCCAGGATTGGAACTCACGCCCTTCTGTTTTTCGGGCGGGTGTTCTACCCACTGGACTATCATGTCGCTTTTCTTACATCACCCTTTTAAATAAAGTCATGACGCAGCTTTTTAAGTCAATCCAGCTTACAGCTACGGATGGTTTGAGTTATTTTTTTATATTATGAACAAACTTATTAAAACTAATGGAAATATAATAATAATAAAAACTTTTTATTGCAGATCACAAAAAATAACAATTACAAAAAAAAGATCGGTACAAAAGCCAAAGTACAACTGGCGGTCTTATCACTAAGAGCGATCTCTTCCAGACAACCCATTATAACTACCAACAAATAAAATACCATTAATAAAATATAGTAAACACTAACAATCTACAAATCTAATCCATTGAATCATGAACAAAAATATATTAAAACTACTTCCTAAATCCATCGCTGGCAGCTTTCACGGTGGAGACGATTACCTCCCTGGCTACCCTCCGTAATTGATTTACAATTGTTGGTTAAATTTGTTTCGCAGTCACCCCCGATCAGCCGCAATGGATGCATACTAAACATGATTTTTGAAATACAACTTACACGCTTTTTATAGTATTTCCACTTTAAAAAGACGTTTTAACGCATGCTTTTTAATGACGAGCTGTAGAGCTTTTAATTTCCGTTACATGAAAAATAAATCACTGCTAGCTTAGTTATAATTTTCATATCCATATTAATTTTACTATATTTTTTTGTATTAATCATATTAATGGTTCTGATAATCAAGATTGATTTACTTACTTGCATTGGTTTTTAACTTGGTATTGTCTTTTATACAAGCTATTGTTTCTTATTTAAAAACAAAATATTTGTTTAGACTCAATAATTGCTGTGTAGTGCTGGCTTAGAATAGCGCTACCCCATTTCTTCCGGTGGGTGTACGTAAGAGGCGACTAACGGTATTGGGACTTTTAGGGGATTTTTGGGCGATGCGGTTGGAGACTCATCACCAACAACCTTTATTTAACCATCTTATCCCCACTCAATTTTCCAAAAGTGGCTGAGGTTTCGAATTCCTTATCTCTGGCTACCCCTTCTAGAGATTTATAGCCGTGAGTATATGTATGTATGTATGTATGTACTCAATAAACTAAACAAGAACATAAAGTAGTACATCACTAGTTTTAGTTCGACCTAGCAACAATGGTTCATTGATCGTTTACCGAGTTTGCCATTTAATTATTTAAACTTATTAATATGCTATAAAATCAGATAACTACATTCATACATAAATCATCAAGACTATTTTATTTAAAGTAAATAAACCTGATTTTAAAGGCTTAACTACATTAGCCTTAGTGGCTTCACATTTCGTATAAAAATCACGGACCCTATAATAAGAAACGTACCATGAAATTAAAAGTTAAAAGTCAACGCATCGCAAATGTATTCCAAAAGTTAAATAACAAAATTACTATATCCATCAGCGTGGAAATCGGGGCGGGAAAACAATAATTACTATATTTTAGACGGATAATTATAAGTCCTGGTGAATGGGGTGCATTAGTGCGGGGATTCCGAGCGAGGGGTGACTGATGACAAAAATTATCGATAAAACATCTCTATTGTGTACGCATCCATCATGTGTAATGTGAAATCGGTAGGTTTTGGTAGGCTTCCTGCTTTATTGTTTTGTATTTTTGGTTTCACGGTATTTAAAACTTTGCGTGTTCTATATCTTGTACTGTACACTGTTTCTACATTATTGTACGTTGTATTAATATATTTACTTTATGACAAAACTTACAGATTTACAGGGTTTTGTCGTGACTTTTTAAATTTAAATATCGCAAACCTTTTCTTAATTTCTGCGCGGATTTCCATTATAATATACGAAAGCATCTTCAAGGTCAGACAAATGTATGCAGTAATAATTTCGCAGCTTAATAATATTTTCCCTAAATTGATAAATCTATATACAATATTTTTGATAATATATCATTAGTTTCCCGACCATTGGGCTCAGTATCTCCCGAACTGATGAGTTGACGCTTAAATCTTTGACATATTGTAGCTCTCTCAAAAATGAACCCTATTACCTTTGAAATATAATACATTATTCGTGCTTACCGCCCGAGGGATGTTTAGTGCAGTCGGTACCTTTCATCAAATCTCTTCCACTTGGTTACGCCTTTTATGCTCTGATTCATTATCTGTGATTTTTAAACTAGGGTGCGAACAAACCGTACTTGTAAGCCGTATAAAAGTAAGGTCGATATTTTTATACTTTAGTTTTAAAACAAATTTACATTTTAAATCAGTATGTATATTAAAATATTAATGCATTTTTTCTCTTCTTTTGTTTGAACACTTTTAAGCGTATTATAGTATACTATAGCGTAAATTTGGCTATAAAACCAGTATTAAAACTTTTTTTATCGGGAAAAAACAATAACAAGAAGCTGAAATAAAATAAACATTAAGTTACGGATGACAAACCAAATTACGTACAATAATTTAATTTAGATGCCTTTGGTTTGTATTGCGTAAAAAAAATAACAACCCGAAATAACATACTATCCGAAAAATCCTCTGTCAAAAATTCCTAAGTTAAGATAGCTCTTTTTTAAAAACCTTGCAGTCAGTCTATAAACACATATCAGCATTTCTGTGATATTTAAATTGAATATTGCAAAATCAGTCATGTCTTGTATAGCTCTAGTTCGCGCTAAAGTATTTTAGTCAGCGTAAAAGTTATTTGCCGCTCGAGACACCCTCCGTTTCATTGCCGACTCCATTTCACGATTAAATTTTTCACGGGCTCTATTCAATTAAAATAATCATATTTTTGTGCTGATTTCGTTAGAATTGTCAGTGTTGTTGAAAAGTTGTCCTTTTATTAAATGTAGGTATGATTTATCTTTATTGAAGCGGATTTTTGGATGGTAACAGTTTTAAAAGCACTCATTTTATATTACTGTTTAGAAGTATTAGTACTGTGTAGTGTCAGCTTAGAATAGCACTACCCCAATTCTTCCGGCGGGTGTACGTAAGAGGCGACTAACTGTATTGGGGCTTTAAAGTGATTTTTGGGCGATGCGGTTGGAGACACATCACCTTTATTTTACCATCTTTTCCCCACTTAACTTTCCAAAAGTGGCTGAGGAATTTCTGATTTCTTAGCTCTGGCTACCCCATCTAGGGATTTATAGCCGTGAGCATATGTATGTATGTGTGTAAGTATTAGTACCTCTGTCAACCCCATTGGGGACACCCGGCGTGAAACTTTGAGTCTCGGCTTAGAATAGCACTAACACATTTCTTCGCGTGGGTGTCGTAGAGTACAAAGGGTATTGGGGCTTCTAAGTGATTGGAAACCCATTCCCACCATCCTTTATAATACAATATTTTCCCAATTCAACTTCCGAAGTGTCAGGAATTTCTATTATTTAAGCTCTGGCTACTCCTCTTTGGGATTTATAGCCGCGAGTTTATGTATGTAGGCATTAATGAATAAGAACATTATTTTGTACAGTAATTAATAGCGGCGATAGGCCTGCCCCCTATCACGTGAGTACACTGTCCATGCAAAACGTGGGTACTCTGAACACCAGGTGACAAAGTCACGTGATGTTCAGAAGTATTAGTACCTCTGCCAACCCCTTCGGGGATATTCGGCGTGAACGTTTATGTTATGTTATGTTAATTAATAGAGACGTGTTTCTTTTTAAATAAAAGATCCGTATTTTTTCTAAAGCCGAAAGTAAATCAAAAATAGACAGGTACTTCTACATTTTAATTTATAATCACAAGTACAAATATTATTATCGACATTTAGCCGACATTTATAGTATACTCTTGAACTTAAAATTTTATTGCATCTTAGACTCACAGTTTGCTATTTTTTTGAGAAAACAGCCATGATAATACAAGTAGAGACCTGAAAATTTGGATGAACTTTAGCCGAGCCAACATAGTGAAGTAAATAAAAAAGATATTTTTTTTCACATACATAATATATACTTATGGCCACAAATCCCAAAAAGGGACCGCCAGAGCTTCAGAGTCAGAAACTCCTCAGCCCCATTTGGAAATAGATAAGGGACAAGGTGGTAAAAATAAAGAATCATTGGTAATTTGTCTCCAACAACATCGCTCAAAAACCACTTTAAAAAGTCACATACCCTTAGTCGTCTCTTAAAACATCCGTGGGTAGAAAGGGGTAGTGACTTTCTAAGCCGGCACTAAACGGCAAATTTTAACAACATTTATTTAACAGGAATTAAGATATTTTGTCTCGTATAACTATCAAAAACTGAAATAAATGCATATACTAGTTATACAATAAAAAACGGAATTTTACAACCTAGTCAGACGGATGAATGGGTGGACTATAGAGATGTGTAAATACGCCAGCATCGCTTACATTCTCGGATGCAAAGTTATTAAGGCGGCAAACGAAGTTTCATTCTGTCGCGCCCCTGTTGTTTGTCAACTTATTGTTTCACTATTAAGGACTAGCTACACGTCGGTGTAGCAAGCTATAATATGAAATGTGTTACAACATGACATACTAAACAATTATTAGTTTTAGAGACTGAGCAGGAGCAATAGCGTATATCTTGATAATGTAACACGCACTTGAAACAATTTAAAGTAAAAAAAATGTAAGTGAAAATAATACGTACCCATACTAATATTTATATCATAATTATTTTTATCATAGATTAAGATAAAAATAATAAAGTGCCAAGAAATGTTTTATTTGTGTCGGTATGCAAAACTATACCAATATATTTTAAGGTACCTATCTTTAGGGGCAAATACGGTAATAACCTATATTAAAATCCATTGGTGTAAATTTTAATTACTTATGTTACCAAAATGCTGATAACATACCAGAATATTATACATAAGAACATAGAGTACATAACTCATTATTTTTATATGAAACCTTACCTTTTTCATACCATAGCATATCTTTAACTACAATAGAACCCTAACGCAGCAGACGGGACATTCACTTCGTAAATCACAAGTGATGTGCTCGCTAAAAGCTTTGACGTAACGCACAGAATATAATCGAGTTAGAATCCCGCTTGCTCGGATTCTGTACTCCAAACTGTTTCTTGCTAGCCTTTAGTTGGTCGAGGCTTTTAGATGCAATACAATATTGCAGTAGAATATTACAATAGAAGTTTAGTGTGGGGTTTAACTTTTTAAGTCATAAAAGCAATTATTATATTGGATGTAAATCTAAAGCGGTTTTTTTGTATAAGGTACGGTTTAAGTAGCATAAGCTTTAGCTCACGCAGAAAAATTTTCATGAAAATACAAAAATATTTCGATCCTTGTTTCTCAAAAAAATCTATTATCTTTACACTCTTTTTTTGATGTTTCAGTAAAAAATATTATATATAATAGTTAATAAAACTTTTTTCTCGTATCTTAAATGCAATCAAGAAAATATACCTTGATACCATGTCTTGGCTAATGACATATTAATAATCAATAAAGCTTAGGCACGATTCAATTGAGCTTAAGTAAGCAGATAAGGAGATGCTCGAGCTTTTTAATTCTATTTGGTATGTGTCGCGTGCAAGCTGTTAATTACCGGCGAATGCACGGGGAAAGCTCCTTGAAAAGCTTGAGACTGCGTGCCATTGAGATTGCGATTGGCGAATCAAATTATTTTCAAACTGTTTTGCAATTTAGTTTTACTAAGTCAATAAGCTAAGCGTGTTTTTAATATAAAGTTTGAGAAAGATTTTTATTAGGAAATGGAGCCTTGAGAAGTGGCATTTGTAGATGCTTTCATTTAATGTACCTATTTAATTTCTAAATTCATATCATAAAGTTCCACTATGTTATACAGAGAGTATTGGTAGCGACCTATATCCTTGTATGATATTATAATGTATAGATTTTACATACCAATCCTATAATATTAATCTTGTATGTATGGTAATATGTATGATATTAATTGGAGCTTTAATTTTATTTGAATTGAATTTTTTAACCTTACATATATTTTCTCGTTGCTCCAGAAATGCGGCGTACGAAAACTTCCATGTGGAGCAGAAGGGATATGATCAGATGTACGATGGGGAGGATCTGGAGTCGCCACCCTCACCTGATAGACCTCCCCCGCGAGCAATTGGTAAGATTTTTTATTTATTCGATAGCTTAGTAGGTTGATTTGCCTGAAAAATGGCATAATTCTAGTAAAAGTTTATCTTCATTCAATACTTGTGTCAATACTTAATGTCCTAAAACTATATGATTAAAAATCACGTCCCTTGCTTTATAGTTATTGCTTGGAATAGCTCTACACGATATTATTCTCGTGACCGATAAAACTTGTTAGCAATGGTTGGACGATGTGGTTAGTACGCATCACAGAAAATCACTTCTTTAACCATTTATTACCCACTCAATTGCCAAGAGTGGCTAAGGAATCGATTTTCCTAGTCCCCTTTGGTTACACCTCTTTGAGAAGTATAGCCGTGAGTATAAATAGGATAATTGTCCTAAGAAAGATAAGTCCATTTATACACTAACCACTTTCCTGCCTACATATGTTTAAAACAATTTATTCCCAGACAAGTACGTCCGCGCGAGTTGCCCATGTCTGACCGCACGGTACACGGTGGCGCTACTAGCGTGCTTCGGCTTCAGCATCATGTTTGGGATGCGGTGCAATATGAGCATGGCCAAGCTTAAGATGACTGAGAAGCATAAAGTAAGTTTGTGTGGTTAGATTGTGGGATTATAGTTTAAATAATTGTATGAAGTACGTTACATTACGACATGTCGTATCAAGAGGTGAAGTAGAAGGCTAAGAACAGAGAAGAATGTCGACTACTCCACAGACAAGAGCCTAGCTCTTAAGAGCTTATTCCATTTGTCTGAATGAAGACATCTGAAAGCCACAGAATCTGAATTCAGACTAGTGGAATAAAGTTTAGAACGCTAGGCTACTAAAAAGTAGACAAATTTGTGTAGTGGAATAACAAGCGTCTGCGGCAGTAACTTCGAAGGACGTCTGAATTCAGAAACGACAAAGTGTAATGGAATAAGCTCTTTAGATTCAAGAAGAAGAAGAAGAATTGTATGAAAATAAGTATCAAATTTTATATGAATACACCGAAAAAATATCTACCATGTAGGCGTTCTTTGGAATTTAATATTATGATGCAACTTGCAAGAGCAAAGTAAATCGGCATTTTATGAAATGTTTTGTTGGAATTAGCAATTTTGATTTTTAATATGGTAAAAACAATTTTCTCAAAATTTAAAAAATCCTATACAATTTAAACATTTTAATGACAACAATAGTTGCTGCTATTTTGTTCTGGTATGGTAACTAAACAAACATTTTACAATTGAAAATAATCCTGTAAAAAGTATAAAATCAAGAAATATATCGTTCTTAAATATCATAACTCATTTTACGTTTCAAATTAGTATGAACTGTGATTATAACCAACACTCTCCAACATCAGACATCCGATGGCATCGTAGAAGAAGACACACCATTCAACTGGACAGTGGAAGTGGAATCATCCATCGACTCGTCATACTTCGCCGGGTACCTCATCACGCAGGTACCCGGAGGCTTCCTGGCCTCCATGTACCCGGCTAACAAGATCTTCGGCGCGGCTATTGCGGCATCAGCACTCTTCAATATGGCTATTCCAGGGGCCATGGCTGTTGGGCCCACTGCTGTGGTTTTCTTGAAAATCGCGCAGGGATTTGTTGAGGTATTTTATTTGATTTCTAATTTACTCTTAATTTGTTTGTATGTTTTGTTCAATATCTTACTGTACAATAACAACGGCAGATTAGTAATTCGGTATGCAAAATACTAACAAACACTAAAATCAAACAATTATTTGAATACCTTTCATTTACATACATACATACATACATATTCTCACGCTGTTAGTTCCCATTGGGGTAGGCAGTGACTATCGATCGCCACTTTGTACGATCCTGGCAAACCTCTCTGGCTTCGTTTACATCCATCAATCTTTTCATACATGCTCTTTTATTCTTCATTTAAAATAACTAATTCTAAAGTAAAGGTTTTTTTTAGCTTATACTATCAATGACGTCATCGAGCGCAAAAATCTAATAAACATTTCCCAAATTTGAAATCTCGAATGATATAATCACGACATTTAATTAAATAAAGCTACGATACTCGTTTTTTTAAGTTCACTTTTGTTTTTGAAAAAATATTGATTTATATATAACGTCGGCAGGGTAGATCGGCGTAGATTCATGATTCCTCAATCACAAATCAGACACAGAAATAAATAATCACAGCTTTAATCAACTTCGCCACTATTCACAAATTAACTAAGTACAAATTATATTGCGTTAACACCGATTAGAAACGTATGACGGTTCCGAGCACAACCGACCCACTCTTTGTCCATCCTCAGAATGATCCTTGCCCGAACCCCATCAGAGGGCGCACGATTACCTCGTGACCACACCCTTCCGCT
The DNA here is from genome assembly GCA_963576735.1 of Bedellia somnulentella. Taxonomy (NCBI): domain Eukaryota; kingdom Metazoa; phylum Arthropoda; class Insecta; order Lepidoptera; family Bedelliidae; genus Bedellia; species Bedellia somnulentella. The sequence goes on from OY755179.1 coordinate 16,557,116, forward strand.
TCTTACCACTTAGTCAACTGAGTCAAATCAGCAACTCTATTAGGTATTACTGACACGTAGTCAATTCAGTAACTGTATTAGGTGCCGCCGACATGTAGTCAAATGAGCAACCATATTAGGTGCCGCCGACACGGCCATCCTGACAAGACACACGTCCTCGTGTGTTACTCGGCATCTGAAACAATATCAGATGGCAATACCACTTGTCCAAAATACTGACTTCCTCAATGAGGATTGTTCAATTTCAAACAAAAAATACTTTATTACTTAAATGCTTTTCAGGAACTCACACACAAAAAGTTATTACAACAATCCTCACTAAAGAAAAGTCACTAATAAGTGTTCGCATTTATGGTTCATAGAGTGATCAAACAAACAGATCATCCCAGTGATCAAACAGTCAGATCATCCCAGTGATCAAACAAACAGATCATCCCAGTGATCAAACAAACAGATCATCCCAGTGATCAAACAAACAGATCATCCCAGTGATCAAACAGTCAGGTCATCCCAGTGACCTTAACCCATATCATTAACGGTCATCCCAGTGACAGCGAAAAATCAGAGTTGGTCATCCCAGTGACCCCAAAACACATCTTCAGCGGTCATCCCAGTGACCCCGAAACACATCTTTAGTGGTCATCCCAGTGACCCAAAACACATCTTCAGCGGTCATCCCAGTGACCCCGAAACACATTTTTAGTGGTCATCCCAGTGACCCAAAACACATCTTCAGCGGTCATCCCAGTGACCCAAAAACACATTTTTAGTGGTCATCCCAGTGACCCCAAAACACATCTTCAGCGGTCATCCCAGTGACCCCGAAACACATTTTTAGTGGTCATCCCAGTGACCCCAAAACACATCTTCAGCGGTCATCCCAGTGACCCTAAAGCCCCTATATTCATACTTGGTCATCTCAGTGACCACTACAATTTATCAAATGTCTTACAAAAGACAGATTATACCTACAATCAGAACTAAGAAAATTTATAAACTTAACTCAACTCATTCAATAAAGATTCAGAACCCAACGGGTCAAACCTCTCTGGCTTTTTCTAAAACTATCATGTCATGGCTCTATTTTTACAGCCTATTGTAACTGTCCAAAGCCGTTAAAGTGTACCTATATCCTTCTTAAACTTCTACTATTCCAAAGGAACCCTTACATAATGCGTTTAATTTTGTCTGAATTCGTTCTTCGTTTTTGCATTAATAGAAAATCACCGACAGAAAACCTAGTGAATTTAGCCTTGTGCTTATCAAAACCCTCAATAGATTGATCGGTACTCGAAACGGGAATCAAATGAAATCCACTAGTACAATCAAAGAATAAAAAGAAATTCGCGCCGTTTAATCACGCAATTAAATCTGATATGAAAGGTACAGGAAACTAATCGGGCACTGTATTACTATTTAGTTCGCGATAGTCTACGCACGCACATCATATTGGTACCATTACGTTTCTTTACTAATAACGCAGGGCTAGAAAAATGGGGAACCACTTCGCCTAATTATGTTAGCTTGTAAAAGTTCATTGACCTTAGCTCTTATAACCCGCCGTTCATCCGGCGTGAACGAATTTTCATCAACTCGTATAGTGGAAAAACCTACAATAAGATAACTTTCTATTTTTAAAATACCTAGCATCTCGCTTTTTGCAGCGTCACTAACATCGCATCAACTTGTGCTAAATTTATTTCAGACGCTATGATTACTTGAGAACTATATTCAACATTTAACTTTCGAGCGTGAAATTTGAGATAGACATATTTACGGCAAAGCCTAGCGCTAAAATTTCTCTACCTAACATTATGTTACAACGCAGGTACATATCTGGCAAAACGTGGAGTAAAAATACAAATCTAAAATCACAGATCTTCACCTTACGCTATATTTGTACAGTGCTAAACACGTACTACTCAAGCCTATTCCAGTTAATTAACAGCATTGTTTTTTTGTGTTTCCACAAATCTTTAACGCTACGCTCTCTTTAACTAAGGAGAATTCGGCACCGGAATCATAATGAAAAATAAACTGCTCACCAGAATGAGTCAGTGTACCTGAAGGTGGTTACACTGCAAAAGTCGACTCTGCTCGACGCGAGTACTGGTACCTGACCTGACCTCCGGCGCTGGTGGCGCTCTTGCACCGGCTCGCAACGTGTCGCGTCGTTCCACACTTGAAACACACCAATAGCTTGATGAACTGGCTAGTAAAGAGTATGACGTCGCAATTTTCCCGCTCACTGGCTTAGACTAGAAGCGATGTTTAGGTCTTATCTTAGACCGTCATATATCGGCTTTGTGTCCAACTTTTCCACAGCTGTAACACTGTGATAACCAATTGGATGCAGATCCTTTTAACGCGCGGCTCATCGCCACGACGAGGCTTCCATCCTGCAGTGGATGGAACCGTATCCGTACAGAATCCGTAGTTGCACATCAGGAGCTCGGAGTCGAATTCCGGTAGAGTAACTTTATCACTGGACACTGTAAGAGGTTTTAACGCTCCAATAAAGGCTAACATATTTCGATTTTGCACTTCAAATAAACTTTTCCATTTATTGTCACTTTCTTTATATTACGATTCACGAAATCGGCGTTGGGGAGATCCCGCTTCTGATAACGTCGGCAGGGTAGATCGGCGTAGATTCATGATTCCTCAATCACAAATCAGACACAGAAATAAATAATCACAGCTTTAATCAACTTCGCCACTATTCACAAATTAACTAAGTACAAATTATATTGCGTTAACACCGATTAGAAACGTATGACGGTTCCGAGCACAACCGACCCACTCTTTGTCCATCCTCAGAATGATCCTTGCCCGAACCCCATCAGAGGGCGCACGATTACCTCGTGACCACACCCTTCCGCTTCTTACCACTTAGTCAACTGAGTCAAATCAGCAACTCTATTAGGTATTACTGACACGTAGTCAATTCAGTAACTGTATTAGGTGCCGCCGACATGTAGTCAAATGAGCAACCATATTAGGTGCCGCCGACATATATATACTACTGTTAAGAGTTTTTTTGCTAAAATAAAGATGATCAGATCAGAATCACTTTTACACAAGTTTATAAAACGAATTCCAACATAGTGTGTAGTTAAAAGGATATGCACAACACAACTCATCAAACTATTATGAGAACCGAAGCACATGTGTAAAATGCTATACAATTTAAAGGAAACATCAAAATCGTCACAGGAGTACAAAACGTGACGAGCCATGATCAGGCTCATTATCTGATAAAATATTGCATGTCAAATGTGTTCGGATAAGGGACAGGCACGTTTTGTATCTGATCCCCTCGATAAAGGATTTGTTAAATTTCACACATGTCATAGGCTTTGTGTAAAATTTAAGATAAATCGTGACATGTTTTTGTTATATTTAGATACAATCTCTGAAAATCTCAACTCGAGTTAGAGTGGTTTAGTTAGTAAGTACTTTTTATGATTTAAAATTTATAACAATATTTGCGTAACTTCAAAAAGGTAAAGGTATAAAAACTGTCCAAAGTATTTTTTTTATAGCATAGTATTTTTACTGAATTATTTTAAAACTAAGTTTGTCACAGACCAGCTACAAAAGCCTAAACAAAAGTGTTTACACCTACTATGACCAAAATTATAGAATTTAGTAAAAACACTTTATAGCACATCACAAAAAAAGTAAGTCACAAAAGCGTTGGCAGGCAGCGCAGCGTTATCACTAAAAGCAAGCTTCCAGACAACCCTTGGAAGGTATGATCAATAAATAATAATCATGGTAGGTCTGATTCTTAAGATGTCTTATTTATATATCAAAACTATTTTCTTGTTTTAAATTTAGAACAAAGTGGTAACTTAATTAAATACACGTTTATTTTAATAACGATGTGATAGCTCAATGGGTAGAACACCGGTTAACGTGCAAGCGACTAGAGTTCAAATCCCGGGTCAGGCCTACACCAATTTGTCTTTGCTAAAGACATGTGTGTGGTTAATTTATCACGGTGGGGGAAAACATCGTGAGGAAACCCACATGGCTGAGTTGTACTTAGTCATGTGACAGTGTATTTGTACAAAAACGGCGATAGGCCTGCCCCCTATCACGTGAGTACACTGTCCATGCAAAACGTGGGTACTCTGAACACCAGGTGACAATGTTACGTGATGTTCAGAAGTATTAGTACCTCTGCCAACCTCTTCGAGGATATTCGGCGTGAACGTTTATGTTATGTTATGTTTATGTTACTTTAATAAATAAATATTATTCAACAATTATTCAAGTGCGGGATAAAATTCATAACTTTTTAGTTTACGTAAGCCCTGAATTACGAAATCATTTTTTATGTGTTGATTTATATTCCGTATTCAATGAGATAGAGTTTTTCCCGAAAAGTGAATGACACACAACTTAATTACATTTAACTGATATTTACGTTTGTATTGACAAACGCATTTTCAATTATAAAATCGATCTCGATTCGCATTTGAATCGCTCTTGACGATATCGCCGATGTACAAAGGCTCTCAAGGATTACGGAGCCCTCGGGTTTCCATGGTAACTGTGCCACGCTTTGAGGGATAAAGGCAGCACCCAGCTTTGTTGAGCAAGCCACATGCGATCCTATTAAACTTAACAGATACTGGAGTATTCATTCGTATCTCTGAAACGTGGGATTGTCGAAGATTTCCTTGATACGAGTATTAAGAGATTCATAGTTCCATTTATAGGATTATATTCTATTGAATGTTTTGTATCAAGATTTATCTTCTTATATTTATTTTTGTGTTATGACGTATTTTAAGGTTTCTTTTGTTTGGGATGCATAAAAATATATTTTTATAACAAGCGGTAGTGAAAACCATGTGAGTTCAGAAGTATTGGTACCTCTGCCAACCCTTTGGGGATAAAACGGCGTGAACGTTTATTTTCTTCTTCACGTTGATTCATTTAATATTTAACGTTGATTCATATAATATTTTTACTAAACGGGTGAAAATAGTTATTGCTTACAAAGTGTATCAAAAACTGCAGTAAAACTATTGTCAAGGGGTCAAATATAAATTTAAATATAATTAACTATATGAAAAAAAATGAAAAAAAAAAACTGAAATTCATCTCATTTAAACTAGCTAAGAGAAAATGAACACATCGGATACAACTCTATTTGTGTTCGCACTTGAAATGGTTGATGGTGAAAAGAAAAATAATAGGTTGCCGTGTATAGTCAGCTTAGAATGTCATTTCCCCTTTCTACCTACTGATGTGTCATAAGAATTAGAGAATGTTACCCAACTCTCTTATCCCACAGGGAGTAACGTACCCGTCTTGCCACGGCATCTGGCGCAACTGGGCTCCACCTCTAGAGCGCTCGCGGCTGGCAACCCTCGCGTTCTGCGGCACGTACGCCGGCATCGTGGTCGGGATGCCGCTGTCCGGCCTGCTGTCCGACTACATCTCGTGGCAGGCGCCCTTCTACTTCTACGGCGTGGGCGGGGTCATATGGTACGTTTTACATAATAGTGGTGACCCCGAGGTAATATTGTAGAATTTTATCATTGGTACGATATACGTACGATAAAATAATGTAGTTTCAAAAGACACGCTTGCCTTCTGTGGCACGCACGAACACATCTCGTGGCAGGCGCCCTTAACATTTGCGTCTCGTAAATGTTTTGTATTATAACGTAAATATAACTTATATAAATGTGTTTTAATGTTTTGTCCCAATGATGCGTGATTATCATTGCCTATTATTTTTTATCGATTTTATTAAGCACCCAGTATCACCACAGGTACATTTCCTGGCTATGGCTGGTGTTTGAGAAGCCGAGCAAGCACCCGACGATCTCGGGCCGCGAGCTGGTGTACATCGAGCAGTCGCTGGGCACCGCGTCGCAGGTCGCCATGCCCAGCTTCTGGGCGACGCCGTGGAAGGAGTTCGCTACTTCGCCGCCGGTGAGTTATTATTTCTATTCCTGCCTACCCCACTGCGGGAAACCCTTTTGGCCGACAGTGCATTGTAATTTTAATATTCTTGTTTGTTATATGGATCCAATAAAATCTTTTTTTATTTGATTTGGAGGCCTATCCCGAGCGTTATTTTTGAGATAGTATACAATACTATGTAAGTGCTGGGATAGCTGTGTTATACCACGCGATATCTAGTTAAAAGGACGTTCGAGCTAGCCATACTGAAATGCTATGAAAAAGATTTTACAGTATGTATCCCCAATTTTGGGTTTCTTTTGGATGTTGAATTAATACGAGAATATATGGTGAACCAAAGGGATGTTAAGACACTGGTGTACTGAGTTGCTTTACAATATTACGAGTTTACAGCAAACTTGTTAAAAATAACAAAATACAACTTAAATAGTGACTCTACTAGAAACACCACAAATACAAATTGGAACAAAAAATTAAATGGAAAGTCCAAAATAAATAAGGTTTTTTTAAACGCATGTAAAAACAATTAAAAAAGATTTTGGCTGCATTGCATACTACAACACAACTATCTCTTGTAGACATAATAATATATTAAATTAAAATGTTTTGTTGAAAAAAGTAATTTTCCTTTCCTTTATTTATTAGTAATAATAAAATATTTGTTCTCAGGTACTCGCTATCATAGTAGCTAACTTCTGCAGAACTTGGAATTTCTGTCTATTGGTTATATTCCAGTCTTCGTATTTCAACTCCAGGTTTAACATGCAAATCACAGAGGTAAGAATAAATCGAAAATAATTTTATTATTAACATTTCAGTTTCAAATTACATACATATATACGTATACTCACGGTCATAAATCCCAAAACAAGGTAGCCAGAGCCTTGGAACTAAAAACAGGTTTAGCCACATTTGGAAGTTGATAGGGGACAAGATGGTAGAAATAAAGTATTGTTGGCGATGGGTCTCCAACCGCATCGCCAAAATTAACTTAAAAAGCCCCATAAAATTTGCCTATTAAGACACTCATGGGTAGTGACAAATTATATTTGTATTTTTGATTCAATTTTAAATCCTGACTAGTAGTGAAGGATTTGCGAATTCTCTGAGGTCTACTCTTCACATCGAGAACGATAATAGGCATTCGTATCTCTTCTAACACCCACTAAAATTTATTTCTATCTTGCTCGCACGAAAAGAATATTTAGATTTTGAAACTTTTGATATTCGACGAAGTTAAGTAGTTGTCGTTGGTTTTAATATTGTTTTATACATTTCAAAATGTCAAAATCCGAATATTCGTTTCGTGCGAGTGAGACAGAAAGAAGTGTTAATATGGGTAGAAGACATAAGTATGTTAATTATCGTTTTCGACGTGCAGAGCAGACCTTCATTCATATGTGTCATTGATTATAGTTTTTCGCTTTGAGGGAAAGGTATCTTGAAACAAGCCATAAAACTGAGTTACAGTGAATGAATTCATTCTGAGCGGCAAATTGTCTTGGTTCTTTTCACAAATAACTATCTAGGTTAAACGGGGGCTCTTTCAACATAAGGTAGCAGAATTTTTACTAATACTAATGTACTGTAATCTTACGTATTGTAATTTTTGTATGTATGTTGCTTAAAATTTATAAAAATGCATTATACCTAAACTACTATACTCACACAATAAATCCAAAAAAGGAGTAGCCAGAACTTCAGAGTTAGAAATACTTCAACCACATTTGGAAATTGATACGGGACAAGATGGTAGAAATAAAGTATCGTTGATGATGGGTCTCTAACCGCATCGCCCAAAAACTACTTAAAAAAGCCCCATACCCTTAGTCGCCTCTTACCCTCTTACGACACCCGTGGGTAGAAAGGAGTAGTGACATTCTAAGCCGGAACTGCACGGCAAATTGCATGTATTATACCTGTAACATATATTCGTATACTTAGATATTAACTAAATAAAACCCTACAGTCAGGCTTCGTAGGCGCAATCCCGCATCTAATAATGACGTCACTGGTCCCCATCGGCGGAATGCTGGCGGACTACCTGCGGAGGAACAACATCATGACAACCACCAACGTGAGGAAACTGTTCAACTGTGGGGGATTCGGGTTGGAGGCTTTCTTCTTTGTGCTCGTTGCTTATGCCAGTAATAAGGTGAGAGTTTTACGAGTTGGAAAATGAATTTGTGTATATCTGTCTGTTCTACATACAATTATTTTACCACAATGTTATGAGATAAATTTGTTAGATACTAAGTAACATAGAGCGCATAAAGAATTGCTACTGAGTGTTACTGACGATCGCTTAATAGTAAACACAGTCGATCATATAAAAATATAGAATCACCAAAAAACTAGAGAGTATACTGCCAATCTATAATTAATTTATTTGTTACGATTTCTTAGCCTGCGACCATTTTTATAACTATTAAATTATACAATAATATCTAAAGTTATTGCTACAACATTAAACCATGGCATACCTCAAATCATTCATTAATCCTAACCCAAAATGCCTAATCCACCCTGATTTTTCCCAGTACTCCGCCACAATAGAGCTAACTCTCGGCGTGGCGTGCAGCGGGTTTGCGATCTCAGGCTACAACGTGAACCATCTCGACATCGCGCCGAGATACGCCTCCATACTGATGGGGCTGTCCAACGGCATAGGCACCATCGCCGGCTTCATTGTGCCTATTGTCATCAATAATATCACTAAGGATAAGGTATATTTTAATACATGCTATCAGCAGAGAAGTTATATTTTACTACTCAGTGATTATTTTATTACCAGAAGGAAATTTAAAAACCTACATTAAGTCTAAAATTACGTATGACGTCCAGAACTGAAAAATACTTTTCTTCTCTCATAACTTTTTACTCTTAATATTTTTTAGATATAAAGTAAAGCTTTTAGGGATAAGACCGCCGATTGTACCTCACTGTAAACTGTCTGATAATTTCTTTTGTAAATTTGTGTTTGATGTACAATAAAGAGTTATTCTATTCTATTCTATTCTAAAGATAAAATTATAAATAAGAAAAATAAAATCAAATAAAACGGCCGTATCGCAGCAAAATATCTCTATTCACGACACCTCGGCCCCACATCAAAGGAACTGATTGAAAACCGTGCAAAACCTTATAAAATATCCTTTTGTTCGAAACGTACAAATGCACAAGTTTTCCATTCATAAAATTATTAGGCTCCCCTAGCATTGCGAGCTCGAAACAAAGAGTACGCTCGACCATAGCTAATTTTAAAAAGAAAATCGGGTGCGTTTTGAATGTGAAATGAGTTTGTTTGTGGGTGCGCGGCCGTGCGTGCTCGACAGATACGCAAGATATTGTGTGAACTTATGAATTCGATAACTTGGCGTTTTGTTATGACCAAGAATACTCTTCGTAGATATGACACTCTATTAATATTTACTACTTTTTAGTTTTTTACTTAAGTATAATGTTGCAGCTTCTTTTTAATAAAATAAATTTCCGTATGAAAATAATAATAATAATGATATCTTAACAACGTGTAGTTTTAACTTCAATAGCACCTCTGACAATGTCAATGAGACGACATTACCAACTTTGACTTAGTGTTTCATTGACTGACGAATCTCTTCCTCTCACTGCGGCCAAGACACCTTAAGCCGTCATTATTGATCACTCTTCTGAGCCTGGTTGAGTGGCAGTGAGAAAATCCTTTCCTGTGCACATTGCACGTCGTGCACACCCCCGATTTCCTTCCCCCTATCCGTCTGTTACCTTAGGTCTCATGGTAACAGGCTTCCCGTACTCATATATCTATATATATATTCACGCCATTAGGTCCCATTGGGGTAGGCAGAGATTATAGATCGTCACTTAGTGCGATCCACGACTTTCTACTTATTTATCTATTTAATCACCTTGTAATTATTTTATTATACATAGTTATCTATATATGTATTTTGTTTGTATGGTTAGGGCTAGGAACTTAGGGATTTAGGGTCTGTAGGGATATAGGCTTTGTAGGTTCCATACCCCATCATACGAGCAACTTAATGTTACAGTCAACTAGCTATATTTGTGACTACACAGACTACATTTATATAGTTCCACTGCTTACTTCTAGACAGAAAATACAAATATAGTTGGGTGATTGTACATTTGGTACAGATTTCTCAAATTGTTTCTTTATGGGTTTAGTACTATTTTAATAAACCACGTCTCTAAAAATCTCTAAAACTTAAAAAAAACCTCGAACCCTAATCAGATTGTTGTATTTTCCTAAACAGAACGACCTAGAGAAAGCTATAACGGAATGGCGCGAAGTGTTCATAATGGGCGCGACGGTGCACTTCATCGGCATCACGATCTACGGGATCTTCGCGTCCGGCGAGCTGCAGCCGTGGGCCGAGCCCGCGCCCGCGCTCGAGCCCCGCAAGAGCCTCGATTATGAAACTAGTTTTGTAAGTATTAAGAGTTATTTTTCATTGGACAGTGTGGGAGTACTGTTAGAGCGCACACTATAGCGGACTCACTCGCACATAGCAGCGTCTCACTCATATTCCTACATCGCGGTATGTAAGTGTTTATCGAACTAAGCATAAATACAAATTATAAGTTATAAAGTATCCACAGACAGTAAAGATGGGTTGCCCATATGTGATGATTAGAAGATAGTATAGTTAGATGGATAGTATAGTTGGGCATATAGAAGTGTTCATAATGGGTGCCGCGGTGCACTTCATCGGCATCACGATCTATGGGATATTTGCGTCCGACGAGCTGCAGCCCCGGAAGAGAGTCGATTATGATACTAGTTTTGTGAGAGTTATTTTTCATTGGACAGTAATGATGGGTTGCCCTTATGTGATGATTAGGAGATAGTATACAAGCAGAGTTGTAACAATTCGGCAATAGATGGCGCTAACATCAGTAAGGTGTAAAAAAACAAGCAAATTCAAATTTTCGCGCGAGTGCCATAGCGATACCATAGCTCAGTTGGCAGAGCCATGGGGGCGTATACCCGAGGTCGTAGGTTTGAGTCCTGCTGTGTCGAAAATTATTGTTTGCTTAATTGATAAGGAGATAGTATAGTTAGATAGATAGTATAGTTGGTGATATAGAAGTATTCATAATGGGTGCCACGGTGCACTTCATCGGCATCACGATCTCATAATGTGATGATTAGAAGATAAAGACACTTTTTGTTGCTGTTTTGACTGAAGTGTGAGGTTTTTTGTTTTAATTAGGTGTTTGATTTGATTTAAGTACCACAAATTACAGTTAATATAAACAAAATATATCCCTTAAATAAATCTATTAAAATATTTGTGTCTGTTTGTAACTTTTTTGACATCTAAATTACTTTAAAATAGAAAAAATAAATTGCTTGTATTCTTTCGTTTCTACAAAACTAATCACTTACAGATTCAACAATATTATTATTTATTTTACCTACGCATATTTACGAAAATGTTACCATGAGCTATCTTTTTCAGACGGAGCATCCATCCGCACCACTAAAGGGCACAGAAACCGCAGGTTACGGGGCCCTAGCTCCCCCAAGACCTCCAATACCTTCCATTTCACCACAACAGCATGTACCTAATAACCCATTTGTCTCAGGAGCGTTGTACCAAGCGGAACCTATACAACCTCCCACGGAACAATACATGGATCCAACTGAGGGCAAAACTTATTAGGTAGTTTATTAAGTTCATATCTCTCCCTATATGTTTAACGGCCGTTTTGCAATGGCTAGGTAAAAATATCTGTTGAATAAATGTAGCACCAGCTAAATGAAACAGTGTGTCCTTATTTTCAATATGAATTTTACCTGATTATTGAAAATAGCCCTTAGACAAATATTTAAAATTTTCATTGCAATATTTTCAAAATGTATGGGCAAATGGCAATATATTTTTGAGATCTAAACATTTTTGTAAATCGAAGTTAGAGTTTGTTAACATTGATTTACAGAAATTGTATGTATCCTATTATTTGTTAAATTTGATTAAGATGTGAAAACTGTTATTTAATATTTATCATTGTGACCTCACAGAATTTAATCGAGTCTGTGTTTTTACCTTACGCTTGTCATGTCATATCCAATACTCAAATGTTAGTTTCTCAAACATTTACTATTAAGTAGATAGGTGAAATTGTTGTTCTCGTAATTTTAGATCAAAATGTCATATCTGTGGTATCTGTTGCTCTTTGAACGCGGATACAAAGTGTGTTAGTCGTTCTTAAAAGATTTTATAGTTCTAAAACATTGCTATTAAAAATGTGCGATCAACTTTTGAAAAAATTTCAACACACATTTTCCTGTATCTATGTACACAAAATAAAAATAATAAACTTCTTTTTAAAATTAATAAAAACGAAATATTAGTTTTTGTTTGTTCCGTTAAAAAAATACCAATCAATTTATACAAAAAAATGTTTTTCTTTAAATATACCAAACAAAAAGGTATGTCTTTTAAATTTCATAATTTCAGTTCACAATCATTGATTGCACAGTTATTTTCCTACTAAATTAACTATTTGTAAATACTGTCCAAAAACACTATAACAGCACTTATGATTGTACTCGAACAGAATAATAAAAACGTCATAGGCATATCAAAAATCGATTTGTTTTCGCAAATAGTTCACTTTCATTAATTTAGGTGTTGGTATATAAATTTAATATACACTGACGTTTGGGCGTACAGACAAATGTAGGGGAAGATAATCATTGTAATACAATTTAAAAAAATACATTTACACTATATTATCATTTCAACACCGTGAGATTAGTATTTTATAGACATTTAAAAAACTTATGTTTTAGATTTGAAATAAACAAGGATATTCATCTTTTTTATTATTTGTCTGAATACTAAAATACACCCTACACATTGTTGAGACAAGTGATAGAAACTCTCACCCTTGTGCGAGTATGTCCTGCGTATAGTATATATTAAATTTATGGTCAAATAAATATATTGGAAACATAATTTATATAAAATATACTTAATGTTCTATAACGCACTGTATTGCGTTTTCATGATGCTCTGTGAAATATGGTGTTGTAGGAATAGAAAAAATATCTTTACCAGGGAAGTAATGTTATCATTTTTGAATTTATATTTTATTGTTTTAAATAAGCTGTTAAACGTTGCATTATTTTTGGTAGGTTTTATTAAAAAATAATGTCTAGTCTCTCTATAATATGTATTGTGTAATGTTCGTTTATATATAACTACAGTTTATGATTAGTAATAATATTTTAGATCTCTAAGACATTACAAAAGTGATGCATATGCCTTTGTAATAAGCTGAAACCGATAATAATAACTTATTATGTAACTTTTTTATGTTTGATAAAAATACGGCCTTAGTTATTACTAGTATACCTTAGTTGCTGGCTTATTTGAAATCTAAAATGTTAATAAAATGGATCAACAAAATATAATTTAAGTAATAAGAAAAATATATTGATTGATAATATGTTTTTATTTACATTTCAAACAACCATTTAATCTTATCTGTTTAACTCACATAACAGAAAAAAAATGCATAAAAATATAATATGTTTTTCAGGACATAAATACCGTAATATTAATGGAGCAGACAATACATTTATGTAATTAATAAGTAACTATAATATTGTGTTAGAAATGTGCACGTATAAACATTTTTAGGAAACTAGGTAACAATTTAAAAGTATAAACCTTAATTACCATCCTAGCTTAAAAACATTCCAACCGAGGCATTTGAAGCCAACATAACGCACTCTCAAAACGAAAGAGGCTCAAGTCCAAAATTAGTGATATTGAGTTAATATTTTTGAACTTGAGCCTCTTTCGTTCTGAGAGTGCGATAAATGAGGTTAATTAAATGTAATATAATATTGGGAATATCTGTTGGCTTAAATACGAGTATATTCGGATATAATGTTTAGATTTTAGTCTTAAAATATGCGTGCATGCAACAAATAATAATTTGTTTCTTGCATATATAACGTGTATCAAATATATATTGTGTATTTTTATGTATATATAGTGATATTTGTACAGCACTAATCAAGCACTACATTTTCGCTTTTGCACAAATGCACTGTTCATATTAATTCAACCATCTGCATCAATTCGATTTCATCATTTCATTACAAGTCCTTATTGTACTTACTTTGAGGCTTACTTGATCTTGATATTTATGTATTAATAAAATTGCAAAATATATTTTCGTTTTAAAGGAGCCACCTTGATTTTTTTTTCATTTTTAAAATTTATGAGTATGATTATACTGAATTTGTAAATATTTCTTTTGTTTATATAATTTTTAATCAATAACTAGTAAAAATTAATTGTCAATTGTATGTAACCCCCGCAATATTTATTTTGATAAAATTTGTTTTGCATTTATTGTTTACTGGAACAGAAATACATCATTTGACTAAATTTCAGAGCTCTAAGTATTACGTATCACGAGAAAGAGCTTACCGACTGATGGACGGGCAAACTTTTGAGCCGCAGTAATAAGAACAAGTTTTTTTTACTTCGGATCCTTAAAAATTTACTGCCCCATTTTGTTAGTATTTTATTAAAAACCTAACCCTTCAGGAATTTGAACGATGCGTTAGGTTGGGACAAGAATCAAGGTATCTGGCTAAACCATTTGTTACATTGTATCACATGGATTCTGACTAAAATTTTAATATCAATTGGCAATACACCCATATATTTTCATTGTGCAAAAAATAAATTGTTATGTTCGATATTTTTGCATCGATTATACTGTACCAAATATTTAATGACAATAAATTTTTGACAATAAAGCACTTGTTAAATCTTACACAAATATATGACAAATTATTCGTAAAGGAGACAATATTTTTGAGCTTTTCTTACCGAAAATGTAGTGACTTTGATAATAAATTAAAACAGTACTTTAATATTTAGTTAAAAAATTTGGACATGAGTGATAATTATCATGGTTTTTAGAATTTACATAAAACTTCTGAATATTAGTTTAAAAATTCGTTTTTAGTAACAATTTATTAATACGACCAACATTTTTAATAACGATATCAACATATTATCAAAAGCAATATTAAATAAATGTGAAATAATTTTATCAAACTTTAAGTATATTTGTAGAATAGAACAACGAAGGTTGTAAAGGAAATCTCTACGCTGTCAATTCTATGTTTTAATAAAAGAGACGGCTATGCGTCCTCACGCTTTTAATTATAATATTTTAAATTAAATTAAAATAACTCAATGCACCCTGCACTTCACACAAGCATAAATCATTGCAAAAAAGTAATAAAAATTGAGACTTTTTGAAATTTCTCATAATTTATGCTCACCCGTTTTACAGTGGGTACACCGTGTTAATTTTTACTCAACAGTTTTTACAAAATCTCTAAACATAAAACATACATACATACATATACTCACGGCTATAAATACCTATAAGGGGTAGCCAGAGCTAAGGAATTAGAAAATCCTCAGCCACTTTTGGAAATTGCGTGGGGAAAAGATGGTAAAATAAAGGTTGTTGGTGATGGGTCTTCAACCGCATCGCCCAAAAATCCCTTAAAAGCACCGAAACTGTTAGTCGCCTCTTACGTACACCCACCGGAAGAAATGGGGTAGTGTTAGTCTAAGCCGACACTACACAGCATACAAAATATCTAAACAAAAAAACATATTGTCACAAATGTTTGGCATCCTGTACATACGTATAATTAGCAAGAGACATGAATTACACGTATGTTTATGATGCTGCTATTTGTTTATCGGTAAAAAGTTATTCTGCAATAGGAAAAATGTAACTTCCGAATTGTTTTTTTCTATTCATGAATGACAAAAAACTACGTTAAGACATAAAATATAATGATTATTTCTACATCTCTTTATTCTTCCAAAATTTACGTAAGTATTTCAGTATCAGTAACGTTACTTTTTACCAGAAAAAGTTATAAAAGAATCTATCAGCAGGTGTTTACATTAAATTAATGTTTTTATAGCAAAGTCTATCTGAATTATTTTAATTAAATTGTTATTTCTCTTGATGATAATTTTCACGATGTCCAAACAATGGCGGAAAGGGTATGGATCCCCCAAGCAATTGTTACACGTGCACCTAATTCTAAGATTAATATTAATTAAAAGTATTTATAATAATAATAAATAATGTGCTGTTTTAAGAATAACTGTATAAAACTAAATGGCCGGTTTTGAGTGATTAAAATTATATGTAAAACTATTTGTTGTTCTTGTTAGACCTAGCGTCTTAAAATATTGTTTCATTTGCTAAGAAATAAATAGATTTCGTGTTATGGTTTATTTAAATGTATTTAGCTTTTAATTTTGGTTATATATGATAAGACAATAATTTAAAATTTAATATGGGGTGATCTCACTCTAAAAAGGCTGTGGCGACAATAATATCGTTTTCTTGAAAACGAATAAGTTTAGGTGTAAGGAAATAATAAAACAATATATTTAATATTAAGATTAGACTACGAAAGCCTTTTGAGAGTGCTTTTTAATATTTGTAAAGCTTATTATGTGAAATGAACAATAATCAAAATAATATTTTTTTGGTAGCTGTTCCTAGAATAATGATAAGTCTATATATTAGAAGATAGTAAAGATTAATCATAAAGTTGTTTTACACATTTTAATTTCTTTGTCAGCTACAAAGAGGAAAACGAAATTTATATTACCGCTCGCATTTGTTATTCACTCAAAAGAATTAATATCTCTTGAATGATTTTATTTATTGGCGGAGGATACGTGATTATATTGGATAGTAAACTTTTTATTATTATTTGGATAATAATAATAATTTTATAAAATTTACTTTATTATTATGATAATATTACGAAAAACACAGTTTTTGAATTTCATTTATTTTATTTGATATTATTTCTTTATGTAAATATAGTAAGTACAAAAATAGACTAGAATCTTTCGAAAGTATGTGTGTATGAATAGATAAGAGAGATAGAGAGAGAGAGAGAGAGAGAGAGTTTATTGAATGGTAAATTACAATAATCATTCCCTGACGAATAAAGTATTCAATAAAAATATTATTGTTAAGGTAAAAATAAGGTGTTTCATTAACGAAGAACTGATTTGTCAATTACTGAATAGATTCATGTATAAGGATTTATTTGAAAGTCCTGACGATGTGTCCTACGTGTCGCTGCTTTTAGTAAACCTTGGGTTCATGGCAACATTTGTTTGATGTTGTGTTATTTGCTTAGTCCTTTGTACTGAATTATTACATTTGAAAACTATTTTGTTAATTTTACCTTGATTTAATTCATGTGTTGTAGCTCATATGTGAGCAACTTGAACGTACATGATTTCTTCGTGCCTTTATTTTTTTTTTCTTTGTCTTATTATTATTCATATATATAAAACCATACTTCTTTGTTTTTTTTCATATTTAATTTGTATATAACTGCGAAACTAATAAAAATATGAATTATTTACATACAGTTCATTCAGTATTTGAATGCTTGCTTTTTAACTGTTTGTGTTTTAATTTATCAAATTATAGTAGTTATTTGTTAAGTACGTTTAAATATTGCAATGTTTTCCGTAGGCCTAAGTGATGTGTAAATAAAAATAATAATTGAGAAATATATAAAATAAATAGATATGATATAATAATAAAAGAATCAATCAGTAACTTCATTAAATACGTATGTTTCAACTTATCTCAACATTAATTTTGTTCTGTCAATCTAAGAATTTGTGGAATATTTTTTTCACCTGTTCAATGTTTTTTTTCATCTAGTTCGTATTTCTTAAGAAGAAAACTATTACAAAAGTTATGTTAACTTAATTATTAAAAATATGAAGAACATAATTTGTTTTGTAAATAAAAGAAATTGGAACATAAAATAATGTGACACTAAGAAAAATGTACTAAAGATACTGCAATGATGTCGTTTGAATCATAATCATTAATGAGGAAATTTAACTGTTTTCGCAATATAACATCTTGATGCTGTAATATTACTTAAATAAAAGTAATATTATGATATAAAATAAAAAGTTGAAATTTTCATGGTATTGGCTATCAAAATGTTAACTTATTTTCAACCATAATAAAGTAATGTATATGATTCAAAATTAACAAAAACATCTCTTAGTTGAACGAATAAAGTACTTACGCTTAATTAGAAAGTAAAATAGTTTAAGAATTTGGGATTAATATGTCTAAAAATTGGCATAAAAATGTAGTGAAATTGTAAGCATTTTTGATTGATTGGTTCAATTCCGCTATGAATTGCTCAAACCTCTGTAAGTAAATTTACAATATATAAATAGAGCCGAGTCCTTCACTAGTAAAAGTATAATAAAAATCTATATTAGTTTGTAAATAAATACAGAAGAAAAATAATAAAAATGCATTCGCAAGTACAAAAGTTACTTCAAAACTCTTATACATATAACCTGGACATAGTTTCCGCGTATATGTATATATAGTGCTTCATGTATGTAATATATATTACGCACTCTCAGAACGAAAGAGGCTCAACTCAAAAATAGTGATATTGAGTTACAATCATAGAGAGGCATAAAAAAGTATGTTCTAAAACAAAGGCACTTATTGTTATATGATCGGAAAATTCGCTATCCTGTTTTTTAACAATTTTTTTTTTTAAATTAGTGCCTTTGTTTTACTATTCATCGGATTGAGCATACCTTTTTATGTCTCTCTAGGATTGTAACTCAATATCACTATTTTTGAGATGAGCCTCTTTCGTTCTGAGAGTGCGATTAGTTATTTTTTAAACAAAACTATTATTGCATTTGAATATTATGTTTTATGTTTCTCTCCATAGCATTTATTTAAAAGTTTCAAAGCTTTTGTGCACTTCTTTTGAAAAAAATTGTATAGTATAATATATATTAACGTGTAACTTTATCATATAAGTAATATATTTATAAAACTTATGTACCGAACATCACGAGACGCAAGACATTCTTATGTTTTCAGTGTTGTATAGTTTGTCTGTAGTTTTCTAGTTGTTCGATTTATTTAAAAAATGATTACATTAACTTCCCTAATAAATGTTGAAAAAAACAAGTGTTTTATTTTAAAAATTACATTATCTTGTGACATGGTACCTTTTCAGGGAGTCATACGTTTCACCGAATGTCGCGAGCTCGACGCACGCGAGCTCGAAAAAATATTTGAGTGGTACGCCAGCTCGAAAGTACGTGAATTCGAAAGCCGCCAGCTCGAAAGACGTTGGCGCGAATCACGTTTCACCGAAAATCTTTCGCAATGGATTATCAGTTTGAGAAGCAGATTATAATTAATGTCTTAATCTTATTAATATTAAACATATTTTCTTTGAAGGTACTTTGATTTTTTAGTAATTCATGTTATTTGCATCCACCCTCAGTAAAATATCTACGCTTATTGGAAAATTACCTAGCTACCTAACTGAACTTACCTACAGGACCCAAAAAAGTAGCCAGAGCCACAAAATTAGATATCATACATACGTATACTCATATATATATTTATCACTAAAATGGGTAGCCAGAGAGAGAGAGAATTAGCAATTCCTCAGCAAATTTTTGAAAGTTATGCGGTGAAAAGATAGTAAAATAAAGGTTGTTGTTGATGGCTCTTCTACCGCATCGCCCAAAAAGCCTTTAAAACCCGAATACCCTTAGTCGCCTCTTTCGTAAACCCGCGGAAAGAATTGGGGTAGTGCTATTCTAAACCGATACTAAACAGCATCTATTATTGCTAAATAATATTAAGACATTAATTATAATCTGCTTCTCAAACTGATAAACCATTGCGAAAGATTTTCGGTGAAACGTGATTCGCGCCAACGTTTTTCGAGCTGGCGGCTTTCGAATTCACGTACTTTCGAGCTGGCGTACCAATCAAATATTTTTTCGAGCTCGCGTGCGTCGAACTCGCGACATTCGGTGAAACGTATGACTCCCACCTTTTCATGTTTCACCAACTATTTCATCCAAAATTTTGTTTAGTTTAGAATTTTTATTTGCAGTCTTAAAACGATATGTTAACTTAGAATACCTGACAACCAAATCTGTCAGGTGAAAGGTTTAGATTGAGTAAATTTTTGGAACAACATATATTTATTTTGTGGTACACGGGTTGTACATTTGTTCTTTCTTCGTATTATATTAGTCAAAGAAAACAGGTACACAACAGCTCAACTAAATGATCAGAATGTACTTGTGCCGCCACTTTCAGGATTAGCGGCGTGATAGTTAATACTCATTTAAATATGTATAGTACTACCCCATTTGTGCACGTGATTTTTGGGCGATAGATTTGGAGACCCATCATCAAAAAATATTTATTACCATCTTTTCCCCACTCAACTTCCAAAAGTGGGTGAGGAATTTCTTATCCCGAAAGTTTGACATCCCCGTTTAGGGATTTATAGACGTGAGTATATGTATGTGTGTTCGTATAATTATACCAGGTAAAGGCTATAGTCCAAGATCCCGGTGCCCCCAGACGTTACTTATTTTCTCATAAGAAATATAAATGGGATAAAGTAGTGTTAGTACGTACTTTGAGTGTGTGCATACCTGCTACCTTGGGTCGACGGCCAATTCATAGGTACCAGGTGCTAAAGGTAGATAAATTCAGTGCTGATTTTTCTTAAATTCTCAGTGCTGATTTTTACATATGTTTTAGATATTGTTGTTAAAAATTAATAATCATTATTGCCAGACACTTTCCATCGGCGCTTACCCTTACCAGACGCTTTAAAGCTTCAAAAAAAATAACACATTCTTACTTACAATCTCTTGTTCAGACTTAACGCCTGAACAAAATATTACGCAAGAATACAATCAAGAAAACAATTGCCGTCACCCGTACGTCAGGCGCTTAAAGATACTATATACAAATCTGTCTACTCATGTCACTTAACCTACGACCGTTGTGCCATTAACAACCTTTTAAAATATATTAATTTGTAAAGCATTGTAAGCATTTAATTTACACCGTCTATCCACCAAAGATAGAACACGTATAGTAGCCTAAGTATAAGAAAGATATCCATAAATAGATATCTCTCTCACACTCAAGCGTACAAATAATGACCTCGCGCTTATACACATAGCGACACTTTATGTGTGTCTGGGGGGATGTTTGACCCCTCCAATTGGTCTGGCTGCTGACCAGGGGTGTTCAAATAGTTCCCCAAGGATCATACATAAAAATTAAGAGTGAGATTGTAAGTAAGAATATGTTATTTTTTTTAAAGCTTTAAAGCGTCTGGTAAGGGTAAGCGCCGATGGAAAGTGTCTGGCAATAATGATTATTAATTTTTGACAACAATATCTAAAACATATGTAAAAATCAGCACTGAGAATTTAAGAAAAATCAGCACTGAATTTATCTACCTTTAGCACCTGGTACCTATGAATTGGCCGTCGACCCAAGGAAGCAGGTATGCACACACTCAAAGTACGTACTAACACTACTTTATCCCATTTATATTTCTTATGAGAAAATAAGTAACGTCTGGGGCCACCGGGATCTTACTCTACTAGTTTAATAATGAAACATCAGATAAAGTTAAAATAATAATTTACTAACCATTACAGTTATTAAATCTATTTTGGTATAAAACACAGAATATCTGGCAACACACATTTGACACCATCACTTATTTAACCATTATTAATAAACTATCACAATTTTCAATAAATATCACAAACGGTTACACAAATATTAATTTCGTAGGCAAAGTTATGTTCAATCTTATTCTATTGCTTTTTCTCCAACATATTATGGTGATGTTTAATTCATTTGGCTGCTTAAAATTAATTTTATCATTGATTCAGAAAACCGTTATAAGCTTCAAAAAAAGTTACTACACATAAACGTTAAGGGACCCTTTGTCACGCTGTTGACTTCTCGAGTCGACTCAGAAACCCACGTGCGACAAAACATATGCTCCAAGAGCCATAATGTCTCTGAAGCAATGCAAATATAAAGTTTTGTGACACATCATGCAGAAATGCTTATACATGCGTTATTATTACATATTATATATAAAGCAACCGTGATAGCCCAGTGGGTAGAACACTCGGTTATCGTGCAAACGACTAGTGTTCAAATCCTGGGTCGGGCCTACACCAAATTGTCTTTTCTAAAGACATATGTGTGGTTAATTTATCATGGTTGTTAACGGTGAGGGAAAACATCGTGAGAAAACCTACATGGCTGAGTTGTACTTAGTCATGTGACAGTGTATTCGTACAAAACGGCGATAGGCCTGCCCCCTATCACGTGAGTACACTGTCCATGCAAAACGTGGGTACTCTGAACACCAGGTGACAAAGTGAACGTTTATGTTATGTTATGTTATTTATAGAAATTGTAACAAAAGTTACTTCTTCACATGAAACATTTAAATAATAACAATATGATGAAAAGCTTATTCATACAAAACAATAATGAGTAAATAAATAAAATAAGGGCTCCTGCACTCAAACTAAAATAATATCAACGCTGACCTTTATTACATTACAGTCATCAATTTTCAC
Organism: Bedellia somnulentella; assembly: GCA_963576735.1. Classification (NCBI taxonomy): domain Eukaryota; kingdom Metazoa; phylum Arthropoda; class Insecta; order Lepidoptera; family Bedelliidae; genus Bedellia; species Bedellia somnulentella. Next base: position 16,579,627 of record OY755179.1, read on the forward strand.
ACCTAAGCAAAATTTATTCTAAGCTCACATTTTATGGTCATAAACATTTCAAATCAGTATACATACATATACTCACTAAACTGTACTCTGCCCAAATCCGATCCGACCAATTGTAGGTAAAAAGAATAAATTTAATAGTAACTATTAATTCACCTAATGATATCAAAATTGTTAGCTATTATAAGGAGAAACGGAACGTAGTCTTCTTGATTTCCCGGGGAAGCCCCGCGCGTACGGCGGTTTTGCGTTTGTTGTCACGTAGTAAATACCTCGGGCTCTGTAAAAATTATGTAATGAAAATATGAATCAAGAGAAAATTATATTTAATATGTACCCACTTAAATTTTAATGACTCTCTGGCTACCACTTCTAGGGATTTATAGCCGTGAGTATATTTACGCAAGTGTACAAAAAATATATAAATAAAATATTATTATTTTTTGAAAATATCATCGTTCTTCGAAGGTTTTAATGCAACGTGTCGTCTAAGGGATAGCTCTATGTAAAAGCCCAAATATCTAGCTGGCTATATTTAATCTTGTTCAAATGGTTGTACATAAAAACCTGATACCAGAATTGAAAAGTATGGGAATAATAAACGTTAGAAACCTTGATGCATTCAAATCAGAAGCAAAAACCGCAAACCAAGTAAATAGTTGCTTAAAATAAGATATAATATAACACGTTCAAAACGTTGCTGTGTAGTGTCGGCTTAGAATAGCACTACCCCATTTCTTCCGGTGGGTGTACGTAAAAGGCGACTAACGGTATTGGGGCTTTTAAAGGATTTTTGGGCGATGCGGTTGGAGACCCATCACCAAGAACCTTTATTTCACCATCTTTTCCCCACTAAACTTTCCAAAAGTGGCTGAGGCATTTCTAATTCCTTAGCTCTGGCTACCCCTTTCTTGGGATTTATAGCCGTGAGTATATGTATGTATGTATGTATGTACGTTCAAAACAAAACAACATCAAAAATATCTTAAATAGGAAACAGCAACATTTAAAGCAATCCTTGTATCTTGAAGAATGAAGTAAAGATCCCGTAATAAATCTATACTTACTTCTTGGTAACATGTTCACCCATCAATACATAGTCAGAATCCTTAGGCTCGCACCAGCCTATTAAATACGAGAAGAGGTTTGGACAGGGCCCGGCCCAGAACCCTACTCGACTGTTGATTGACTCTATGAAGTACGGGGTCACTTTAGTGTGGTCACATGACAGCGTTTCTGTAATGTAACGTATGTGTCAATTATTATAATAAAGCCGTAAACATATTCGCAATGTATTCGCAGAACAAACACAATGACATCTATACTTATAATAAATCTGTAGAGAGGTCAATTCTGTACATGAAATATATTTTCAAAATAACTATCAGGTGATGATTAGGGATCGATACTGATGCCAAAAATGCAATCAGTAAAATTTTTGTCTGTCTGTCTGTCTGTCTGTCGGTTTGTATGTTCCTTATGGAAACAAAAACTACTCGACAGATTCAAACGAAACTTGGTACAATTATTTTTCATACTCCTGCGCAGGTTTTTGTATACTTTCCAGCAGAGTAATAAAGGGGAATTTTGGGAAATTTTGGGAAAACGGGAGAAGTTACTCCATTTTTTAAGCTTCCGTCGCGTGTGCAGCCTTAATGGTTAAACTTACATAGAAATCATGTATGACGGAAAAATTCTGCATAAAATTATCAAAAAAAAAATCCTTAACAGTGTATGTCTATCTTTTACGGTTGACTCACAATAACACGTGTAATTCCTGATAGCTTAGCAGTTCGGAACATTCTGACTATATTTGTTTACTCTTACGTTTGTAAACCTCTCACTCATCCCTAATTTAAAAAAGGTAACATTATTACCTATTCAATAAAAAAAGAATCATCGAAATCGGTAGACAAACACCGAAATTATACATAAAATAAGCCAGCGCGCCCGTGAACAGAACCAAATCTTTACTAATTTATATATAACATACTAGATGGCGCCAGTATTTGCATCCTAATTCATGTAATGATTTCTTTTTAGATTGTTATGAATACTTCATAGCGTTTTATTCTAAAATTTTCTATTAAACGGAAATACTGAATCGTTCATAAAAGCGCATTCAATATCACCACTACACTGTTCAGGGAGTGCTATACATTAATAAATTGAAAACATTGCGCTAAATTTCACAATGCTTAAGCAGCGACTGAAGAAAGAAACCTCAGATATTTAAAAAAACAACGCTACCCGTGCGAAGCTAGGACGATCCACTAGTAAATAATAATAGCAACCGTGATAGCCCTGTGGGTAGAACACTCGGTTATCGTGCAAATACCAATATATCGAATTATAGGAGATCCCGTTTTTTTTCCAAATATTGTAGAGCCGGACATTGTTTCATCTGACTATTAATTTTCAGCAATGAAGTCCGATTTTTTCGGATATATGTTGCTATGATATGCGGACAGACACAAAGACGTATATGGCGAAACTATAAGGGTGTTATAAAGTTATTTTAAATCATGATTCGGTTATAATATTCTTTATAAATAAGCAGTTTGTATAAGAGACTTTATACATTGGAATCTTTTTAACCCAAGGAAAATATATCAATTTCCATAAGTCAGACGGTCGTACGTAATTATTGCCATAACTTGTGAATTTAAAGTTTAGTCGGTTAATGTTACAAAATACCTAAAATTTAATTCATTTCATAACAAAAAACTAAAATTAATCAGAATTCCTTCTTTTAAAATATATCAAAGTTTGTAAAATTTAACTTTCAAATTTCAAATGAATACCAAGTTTACTATGGATTCGGAAGGTGTTTTGTTGAGAGAATAACCCGTAAGAAACTCTTCAACACACATCTCTTTTACGTCCATTACAATTTTGGTGTTAGCCCGGAAACATCCTGTACAGAGCCCTGATGACACCAAGCCATTTTAACATTAATATCATTATTAATCATTAGCATTATAATAGGCTTTCCAACTTAGATTTCTTTAACTACTGCTTTGCTTGCTAGCGCCATCTAGCTACTAGTAAAGCAACTATTATAAATTATAGCACGTTAGTTTAGATTATCGTTGTATTTTACCGCACCATGCCCGTTGCATTCACCCAATTAAATTAATTTTATGCATCCTCACTAGATGTCACTATATAACTTTAAGTTTCAATAGGTATTTAATTATATCTACAAGTGTTGCCTCTGCTTATTAGCTATTCACATGTAGTGAAATTAATGGCTTATTAATATTCATAAAGTAGACTAAAAGTATCTCAATACTTACGAAAAATGGTGTCGTGAGCACAACCAGGCTGACTTGACCCTCCATTGACATAAAAATCGGCATGGCCATTGGGTCCCCATTGACCCAATATACCAGCCCCTGTATGGAGTACATCGACGAATAATGCATCTGTGTGGTCAAGGTCCCTAGACCTATTGTTTCCCATGTAGAAGAATATTGTTGGATCTAAACCTGGAAATATATCATAATAATTATCTATTTAGTTCTTCTGAACAAGGCTTATCGATCGTATATCAAGTGGCCCCTTTCGTTTCCAAAATTTATCACAAAGGTGAACTTTATACATAAAATATATCACTAATTTATACATCATAAAAAATAAATGATATTTATAAAGGCCTAAAAAATAAAGATTAAGGTAAAAACAAACAAAATATATTTTTTTTAATTAAAAATAAGATTTATATGCTCTGTAAGAAAACTGCTGATCTGATTTATAAATAAATTAAAAGTGCTGGCATTCAAACAGAATAGACTCCAGAGATTAACTATCAACAATTTTGTAGCTACTTTTAACGATAGAAAGAATTGACTTGCCTGTAATTCTTCCCAACTTTCCCGTCGACAAATGATTGGCCACCAAACCCAATATGTGGGCCCCCACACTGTACCCGATTGTGTGGATAGCCTCTGCAGGTACAGCTTTCGACGGGTGGTACTGGATGTAGTCCACCAGCTGGGCGATACACATACCGGCGAACCGGGGAGCCCATTCTATCTGAAAAATGAAGATAATACTATGCAATAAAATTTGATAATTTTAGCTTAATAGTGATACTCTTCTCATTTATTACAATCTCGGGATAAAATGAGATACTGTTAGACTGTATATTATGACACGCGAAAACTGAAAACCTTTTATTAGCTTTCGATAGTAATGATCTTCTTAATGATTCGGGACAACTAAAAACCCACATCACTACAGAAAAGGCATTGTTTTAAAGTGAAATAATTTACGCAAACGGATTAATACATTCAGTTATAACGCCTTTATAGTCTGTACAATAAGTAAAAATACTTATACTTAATGACAAAAACGTCTAGTGCCGTGTAGTGTCGGCTTAGAAAAACACTACCCCATTTCTAGCTGTGGGTGATCTTAAGAGGCGACTAAGGGTCTAGGGGCTTTTTAAGTAATATTGGGCGATGTGGTTGGAGACCCGTCACCAAAATCATTTATTATTACCATATTTTCCCCAATCAACTTCCAAAAGTGGCAGAGGAATTTTTCATTCCAAAGCTCTGGCTACCCCGCTAAGGGATTTATAGCCGTGAGTATATGTATGTATATTTACCTGACTTAGGCAAGGTTCCTTGACTAGAGTGCCATAATCAGCAATAATAATATTATAATTTCCTTTGGTGAAGTAGGCTTTCCTCATATCCGTGCTGGGAGACAGGTTCCTGCCCCCACCGAAGCCATGCACCACAATTTTCGTTGGGTGAGCAGTATTGAACCGGGAGTAGGTCAACGAGTCATTGTCTATGGTATTTATCAGCTCCCCGTTTTCTTGTGTTGTCCTGAAAATATATTATTAAATTTGCGTTTACTCGTGATTTGAATTGATTTGCCGTGGCTTAGAAAGTCACTACTCCTTTCTACCCACGGGTGTCGTAAGAGGCGACTAAGGGTATGGGGCTTTTTAAAGTGTTTTTTGGGCGATTGGAGACCAACGATACTTTATTTCTACCATCCTGTCAACTTCCAAATGTGGCTGAGGAGTTTCTAGCTCTTTAGAGCTAAATTTTTTTGGGATAATAGGCTTGATTATATGTATGTATGTCATGACTTGCATTGATATATTATGTAATGTTACATCGTAAGAGGTAATTTTTTAAACCAATAATACTGCCTTTTTCTAAACTCTTTTTCTTCAAGTCGTTAAAAGCCATCTGTGGACGTCGTTTACTTATAGTGCCTTCCACATTAGCTCTATATATGCCCTTTATCACTTTATTATCATCTAGATAGGTGTATGGTAAATCAAAACTAGTTGCTCTAAGAATGCATACATACATATACTCACGCCATTATTTACGATTGGGAAGGGCAGAGACTATCGATCGCCAATTTGTATATTCCTGGCAAACCTCTCTAGCTTAGTTAACGTTCATCAATAGTTCTATATATGCGCTTTTATTCTCCATACTTCGGACATCAGCCTTTTTGAACACACTGTCTATTTGGTCTAAATGTGTCCTCCTTTGTCCTCATGGAGCTGTTTGTCCTCTACTAACATTACATTCCACTTTAGCTCTATAGATCTCTTTCACTAATTTATTGTCATTCATCCTCTCTATGTACTCTAACAATATAATTAAGTAAGTTGACGCGATGGTTAAGTTCTATGGATTACGAGAGTACAGAGTCAATAATAACAATTTACATGATAAATTATTCAAAATTTAGTAATAAACAGTAATATCACAAAATTATATATATGCCTCAAAAAATGTATGTAGGTCGTAGGTGTTTTCTTACCGTATTTATGAATATTTATGACACCCTCACTAACACACTAACAACGTCTATGTTTTTATTTTATTTTTTATTACTAATATTAAATTTGATTCTCTTATTTTTATATTATATATATATGCACATGTATGTATGTGTGTGTACCTTCTTCTTGTAGTGTTAATTTATTTTTATTGTTATTACTTATTTATATTGGAAGCGCATACTCTATTATAATAAGTTATTTAATTGGTTTCCCAAGGTACAGGCTGTGCCTAGTTTGGGAACCCCAGTAAATTGAAAAAGCTGTATTTCTTTTATTAAATGTATTTTAACTTTTTTTTTTAAATTTAAATACTGTTTTTCTCTACTGGCACTAGACGGTTATTACTCATTTACCATTGATGATAATGTGGTTCTCCTATTAACATACCTATAAAATGTTATGCATCTGTTTATTAATTATGTCTGCGAATAATAGCTTTGTCATAAACCATCAACTTCATGTCATTAACCATGAGGGACACCAAAGAATCCGATAATTAATATAAAAAAATAACTCTATGGTAAATATAAATATTTCTGTTCCATAAAAAAATGTATCTAGCTCTAAAACTCTGTCTACCCTTTTTTGGGATTTATTGTCATGAGTATATGTATGTGTTTGCTGTGTAGTGTCGGCTTAGAATAGAACTACCCCTTTTCTTCCGGTGGGTGTACGTAAGAGGCGACTAACGGTATTGGGGCTTTTTAAGGGATTTTTGGGCGATGCGGTTGGAGACCCATCACCAACAACCTTTATTTTACCATCTTTTCCCCACTCAACTTCCAAAAGTGGCTGAGGAATTTCTAATTCGTTAGCTCTGGCTACCCCTTCTAGGGATTTATACTCGTGAGTATATGTATGTATGTATATGTATGTGTGTAGAAAAATCTTACCGTGTGTACAAATAGAACTGCATGTTCGGATGAGGACATTTGTACGGAGGAGGTATACAGGAGGAGGTGTTGAAAACATCTTTCAGAGCCTGCGGAGGTTTCTTCTCTTGTCGGGTTCTGCGAGACTGTTGCTGCGCTTTACTTACTGAAATAAAAACAAACACTATTAAAATAAAGAAAAATTTAATAAGTATACAGACTTATTATACAGAGATCAAGTCAGGTACAAACTATGTAGAACTTCTATTATGGGATACTAACTCAACGATATATTTGATGTCCTGTAATACACATACAAATAGAATCCAAGACTAAGAAACAATCATTTATGCTCATCACAAATGTTGCTCTTGGCGTGGATCGAATCCGCAACCTCAGCTAGTCACCTATCCACTCGACCGTGGATTCAAAAAAAAAGATGAAGACCCGACCCAGGATTTGAACCTACATCGTCTGCACGGTAAGCGGTGTTCTACCCACTGAGCTAACACGGCGTCTTTAGAGTAAATTTTAGGGTTCCATTCCACAATGGTAAGTACGACCCATTACTTAATAGCTAAAATATTCACATGTATGTTCTATTGCCCCCAAAAAATAAAAATCTAAAAATATTTGAAGAGGTGCCCCATACAATCATTACATACATACATACATTTGCTTAATTTTGCGTTGAAATAATAAGAACAAATAAATAATTTAAATATCTCAAGCATATTGAATTATGAATTCCACCTTAAAATAAGTAATTAAAAAAGTAAATATGTTTAATGAGAAGTTCCAGCAACAGACATTAACTGCCGTTATGTGCGGAACCCTACGTTCACGAGCCGACTCGCACTTGACCTATTTTATTATATTTAACCCACTACCGCACTATTAGGAAAATTACTGGAAAGTAACCTAATTTGTAAGGCAACATAAACCTCAATAAAGGAAAAATTTCGTTGGAAAGTAATACATTTTGTAATGTAACATTATACGGAAACTCGTACTATGACGTCAAACAACAAAATACCAAAACAAGATCATTACGGATCTCATAATGCGCTGGAGTCACTCAAGAAACTGGTTATTACACAACCGTGAAGGTTTTCTCATAACTAAATAACGTGATCTAGAAAGTAACTTAGGATCCCACAGTATAAAGTTTTTTGTACGTGTAATGCGGTTGTTCTCACACTATGTACTATTAATTTATCACCTATTGAAACATTTGAATGTCCAAATAATAAAAGGCTGATTAATTTTACCCTGATTAATTTTGACTGATTAATGCTGTGTAGTGCCGGCTTAGAATAGCACTACCCCATTTCTTCCGGTGGGTGTACGTAAGAGGCGACTAACGGTATTGGGGCTTTTAAGGGATTTTTGGGCGATGCGGTTGGAGACCCATCACCAACAACCTTTATTTCACCATCTTTTCCCCACGCAACTTCCAAAAGTGGCTGAAGAATTTTTAATTCCCTAGCTCTGGCTACCCCTTCAAGGGATTTATAGCCGTGAGTATATGTATGTATATAATTTTACCCGACTATAGCAAAGCCATGGGAAGGGTAGATTTTGGCAGTCTATTTAGGTAAGCATGTTCTGTTCCCGCGTCATTCCGGTCTACGCCCCGGTCTCTCTTCCAACTGAGCTATGGTGCCAAGTAACCACTAGACCGTAGCGTAGACCGGGATGTCGCAGGTTTAAGTCCTACTGCAGAACAAGCACGAGCACTTTTTATCGACACGATAACGGTTAGAATGAGATGGCAGTATACAATACTAAGTAAGTGCGTAAGAGATGGCTGCTTTATCCCACGCGATAACTAGTTTAAACACGGCTCGTGCTTGCCCCGCTGGTGTCGAAATTTTTCTTTCCATGATTGATTAGTAAAATAATCCGAACATGAGGTTCATGCACAACAAAGTCTAATTATGTCATAGTTAGGCGTTTTTAACAGACTTGCATTCTATCTGCAAAGATAGACGAGTGGCTTTCCGAATTTGTTAAAATGTGGAGGAAGAGCTACAAACTCAATGTTAGGTAAAGTAAGTAAGGAAAGACAAATTTTGCAACAGTGGTTACTTGGCACCATAGCTTAGTTGGCAGAGCGACCGGGGCGTAGATCGGGTTCAAGTCCTACTGGAAGCCTACTGTTGTCGAAATTTTTCTTTCCCTAATTGATTAGTAAAATTTCATAACAGGACATAACATAAACGTTTATGTCCGAAGGGGTTGGCAGAGGTACCAATACTTCTGACCTCACATGGCAAGCGTCATCTAGTGTCCAGAGAAGGTACCCACGTTTTGCTTAGACAGTATACTCACGTGATAGGGGGCAGGCCTATCGCCTATAAAATTTTATCTAGCGCATTATTTTCTATATGTAGGTGCAGATGAACAAAAATTCTAAATAGAGCTGGTCAAGGCTTTAGGTTAAAATATGTGTCATAAGTGGCACAACTGATAATAACACCGCAGGCAGACCGATTCAGAAAACAGAAAATCTTTGCTGTAAACCAAAATGTACAACTCTCACGCCATTATTTCCCATTGGGGTAGGCAGTGACTATTGATCGCCACTTTGTACGATCCTGGCAAACCTCTCTAACTTCGTTTACATCCATCAATCTTTTCATACATATTCTTTTATTTTTCTTACTTCGGACGCCTTTTTGAGCACACTCTCTATTTGGTCCAGGTGTCTACTCCGTGGTCGTCCTTATACTCGTATATAAAGTTATACATACATACATACATATGCTCACGGCTATATATCCCTAAACAGGGTAGCCAGAGCTTTGGAAATAAAATATTCCTCAGCCACTTTTGGAAGTTAAGTGGGGAAAAGATGGTAATAATAAATAATTGTTGGTGACGGGTCTCCAACCACATCGCCCAAAAGTTACTTAAAAAGCCCCTATTCCCTTAGTCGCCTCTTACGATCACCCACGGGTAGAAATGGGGTAGTGCTATTCTAAGCCGACACTACACAGCATATATATGCTATGTAGTATATAAAAGTTATGTATAGTATTAACGTTTATTTTTTTCCATAAAACCAGATTTTCAGGAAACAAGCAATGCAATTATAATATGGCAGCCGATGTCGTAATAATGAACTTGACTAATTAGAACCTCATGCTAATGCGCTGGTTACTGTTTGTCATTGACTTTCACTATTTTTACTTTCATTGACGTATTGCTGTCATATAAACCGTTCTTTGCGTTTGTTAGTTTACGGGACCTAAGTCATAACTAAAAAAAATACTTCCAAATGTGGCTGAGGAGTTTCTAGCTGTAAAGCTCTGGCTACCCCTTTTTGGAATTTATGGCCGTGAGTATATGTATTTTAGATTAAATTATTTATTTCGTAGCTACGAAGTAAATTACGTATTACGTGTTCTCGGTGACAGGTAGGAGATAGCATCGACCAAAAAAAAGAAATGGGGTAGTGCCATTCTAAGCCGACACTACCCAATTCTAAAATATTAATGAATATTTCAATTTGTATCTCATACAGTAAGATAAATGACACAAGGGTAAAATTGTTTCCTTTATATGTAATATATAACGTAGCAAACAATACGATTGTGAACTGAGATGAGTTTTTCGACCTCAGACGGGACATGGTTAGACTATTAATGAGCTGTGTAAGGTAAATTAAGAATATATCAACAACGAATCAATTACTTATACTCGTGGAACTAAAAAATCGTTAGCGAAAAATTTTGCAACAATAACATCTTAAGCTTTAGCTATGTAGTGTCGGCTTAGAATAACAAAACCCCATTTCTTGGCGTGGGTGTTCGTAAGAGGCTACTAACGAAAACCTTTAATTTTCAATCTTTTCCCCACTCAACTTCCAAAAATAGCTGAGAAATGTCTTATTACGAAACTTTGGCTATCCCGCCTAGAGATTTATAGCCGTGACTATATAATAATAATGTATGTAATAAATAAAGGAAAGAAAAATTTCGACACAGGCGGGAATCGGACCCGCGACCTCGGGTATACGCCTCTGTCGCTCTGCCAATCGAGCTACCATGTCAATGGCTGCCAGCGCGAAATTATAATAATCCCCACATAAGGATTTCATGAACAAAAACATTTAAATTATATGTGTGCATATGTGTGTATGTAACATCTTAAGCTTTGGAAGTTGTTAGCCACGTTGGGGAAAATATAATGATTAAATTCAAACATCAAAAAGACACGATTCAAGAAGAATTCAGAATAAATCACGTATTCACCTTGAGCATAAGAATTATAAATTCCTCAGCCACTTTTGGAAATTGAATGGGGAAAAGATGGTAAAATAATGGTTGTTGGTGATGGCAACTGCATCGCCCAAAAAATCCCTTAATAGCCCCAATACCGTTAGTCGCCTCTTACGTACACCCACTGGATGAAATGGGGTAGTGCTATTCTAAGCCGACACTACACAGCTGAAGATGAAGATAATTTCAGCTAAAACTGCACATGCACATTAACAATCAACTAATATTCACACCAGCGCCATTTTTAAAGAGCGTCGTGTAATCACTAACCTCACGCAACTAATTATCGCCTCACATGCACAGGAGTTAGAAAAAATCTTGATTATGTTCAATCAAATTGTTGAACTTTGTTATTATCCATAGAATCGTAGAACTCTGTATCGTTTGCGATTGCAATCAGTGATATATCTTCGGAAACAACCTTTGGTACGGGTGTATCTAAGTTAATATGGAAGATTAATTTATCATGGTTGTTAATGATGAGGGAAAACATTGTGAGGAAATCAAAATGGCTAAGTTGTACTTTACTGTATTCGTACAAAACGGCGCGGCGACAGACCAGGGGCCCAATTCTACACGACCATCTTTTCTGTATGTTGGTCTTAGGTGTATCAAAACTGTGGTTTTGGCATTCTCGAAGCAAAATTGACAAATGTCATTTGTGTCACTGTCACAATAGTGAGACAGCTAAGATCGTATTTGCTATTCTACAAGGCCATTTTACGTCACTTTTTGACACATTGACGTATTTGGTATTCTGCAAATTAACGATTTTTTTCAGCGTTATGATGATTGAACGAATGATTCACCAAATCGGTATTCTAAGCGTTTTTAAGAGTTCTTTTGACAGCTGTCTGAAGCTACAATCCACCATAATGCTACAGTTTTTCTCCTAAAAAACAACAGTAGCTTTTTGTGTATTGTTTCATACATTCGAAAAAAATTTTTTTTTGTGGAAAATGATTATGAATATTTATTTGAATGTATTTACACATATTTTATTGGATTTTATTTACATTTTACTGAAAATTTAAAGATATCAATAAAATATGCGTTTTTTATAACAATATTTTTTCTGATAAAAATATCTTATGGGCAAGGCTCACGAAATTGTCAATTGTAACACAAAAGTCACACAAAAGCATTTTGTGTTATCGTAACGCGAAAGTCACACAAAAGTCATACAAATTTTGGGTAAAGCTTGTTCCATAATGTTAAATTTTTGTCTTTGGTTTACCCATGCTTTTTTTAATTTATTAATAAAAAAATAGAATAATTAAATCACATTTATTATATATTTTTTTACTTGTTCATTATATTTTCGTATTTTTTATTCATGTCCTAAATTTGCTTTTGTTGTGTTTGAATTCTCTTGTTAAGGCTTATATACCCTTTCATCATTACATTTATTTGGTTTTTCAGTGTCACAATTTGTTTTTCATGTTTTCGTGCAACTTGATTTTGTTTAATAGTTTTAGTGTCTGTGGTATTTTCTTTGGCCTTTCCTGTGGCAGAATTTTGAGAAATTCCCGGTGCATTTTTTTTTCTTTTCGTTCTCTCTCCATTTTTTTCGTAAGTCTTCTTTTTGTTCCTCGCTGAAACCATTATTTTTATATTGCTCTGAAGTCTTTTCACTGTTTCTCTGGTTCTGTTCACGAAGTTTTTCAGGATTTGTGGCCTTTAATTTTTCCCGGTATCTTTTTAGCCGTTCCGCGTAAGTAAGCGGCGGCATTTTCTAAAAAAAAAATATGCTCCATCTAATTATGATCAATTGCGACTATAATTATTCTTCACATAACTTTAAAACATCACTACAAAATAGGTCCAGCAGTTTTCAACTAATGGGGCAACATGGAATTGACTTTTAGTATAATAATAATTTACCCTACATTTTTATTTAAATTTATCTCAAGACCATTATGGACAAGCCCTTATTTATAACTTTACCTTCCTAGTAAAAAACTAAATAACAAGTATTTTTGCACCAATTAACAATTGACATACGGGCAAGACATTCAAGTGTCAAATGAAAGCCATTTATGCAATATTTTCTTATGAGAATCATAAAAATATTTTAACATCAAGTTGTAGCGGAAGAGTAATGCAAAAAAGTCACACAGAAAATTGACAATTTCGTGAGCCTTGCCCTTATTCAAACTTCGAAAATATTTCAAATGTATCGAAGTAGATTTCGTTTCAATATGGCTCAATGAAAATCGATATGATAAATGCAGTTACACTTATTCAAGAAAACGTTAACTCATTATGAGGTCCCAGTCAAAGTAGATATAAGATAAATATGTTTTTAAATTATCATGGTTGTTAACGGTGAGGGAAAACATCGTGAGGAAACCCACATGGCTGAGTTGTACTTAGTCATGTGACAGTGTATTCGTACAAAACGGCGATAGGCCTGCCCCCTATCACGTGAGTACACTGTCTAAGCAAAACGTGGGTACCTTCTCTGGAAACTAGATGGCGCTTGCCATGTGAGTTCAGAAGTATTGGTACCTCTGCTAACCCCTTCGGGGATAAACGGCGTGAACGTTTATGTTATGTTTATGTTTATGTTTTTATAGCAAAACAGCAGAATAACACTACCCCATTCCTACCGGTGGGTGGTCATAATAATAGGAGTGTATGGGTTACCCTTAGTGATTTCGCGTGGGCTTTCTAGTGATTTTTGGTCGATATGGTTAGAGAGCCCGGCACCAACAATTATTTATTAATACCATCTTTTCACCACTCAACTTCCAAAAGTGACTCAGGAATTTCTCATTCCAAAGCCTTTAAGGCATTTAAGTAGTACAGACCTAAGCAGAGGTTCCCAAACTAGGCTAGGTCTGTATTATGGGAAACCAGTTTATATGTATGCATGTCAGTTTCATCACCAACACCCCTATGATATTTCGTGTGATGATATATAGCCTACGTTACTTTTGAATAATTCCAACGTTTCATTTAAAAAAATATTTTTTATATCGGTTGAGCTATTGGGGAATTAGGAACCTATACATACAAACAAATATCTCTCCTTTTGGAAATTTGATATTGATTTTGAGATGATTGGCTGATTAGTGTATAGTCGGATATATATACATACATACATACATATACTCGAGGCTATAAATCCCTACAAGGGGTAGCCAGAGCTAAGGAATTGGAAATTCCTAAGCCACTTTTGGAAAGTTGAGTGGGGAAAAGATGGTGAGATAAAGGTTGTTGGTGATGGGTTTCCGAATACATCGCCCAAAAATCTCTAAAGCCCCAATTCAGTTAGTCGCCTCTTACGTACACCCATCGGAAGAAATGGGGAAGTGCTATTCTAAGCCGACACTACACAGCAAATATACACTACACAGTATATATACACTACACTATATATATATATATATATATATATATATATACTACAGTGTATATATACTTTGTATATATATGTATATATTAATAGGCTTAAGGTAAAATAAAAGTCAGGATCATGTGCGGCCACACTACGAAAACCGAAAACATTATAGGTTGCCTATGTACTAAACGTATGCATTGTAAATTATGCTAGGTAACGACTATATAAAGTCTAAGCGAAAACAGTTAAGCTTTTCGTTTTATAGTTATTAACGTTGCCGTTAGCCCTCTAAAAAAGTAATTCCTAATTAAATTATCACAGTTTTCATGCCAGTAAATATTGGCCCTAAGAAACACAGGCGTATATTCAAAGTATAACAATACTCGTGCAAATCCGAAATGGTCCACTAGTAAATTAATAAAGAAACAAGTATCAAGAACATATTATTTATTATATATTTGTAACTAAAGTATAATCACTAAGACGAGCAAAGAACTTTTAATACAAGTTTTGGTATGATAAATATACGCTTTATTATTTGTTAGCTTCTCCTACATGATTTGAAATATAAATGTATATTCTTGGGTAATTTTCAGTTGGTTGATATCTTCCGCAAGGAATTCTTATAAAATAGAGACACCATATGAATGTTCCAGTTTGAAAACTTTAATTATGCTGCATCGTCACGAATAATTGGTACCAAAATCACTGATAGCATATTCATCGTTAAGTTCGTATCGTACGAATAGTTCCGCAAACAAATAATGTTTGATATTAACCAGTCCGTTAAATTAATTATTATTCGGTATAAGAAATTTATTCATTAGATTTCAAAATATGTAATAATGAAAATGAATTATTATTATTATTATTGGGTATGACATTTAGTTCCTCGCCTCTCCCATGGCCGAAAAAGAAAATATAAATTTTAAATGGGAGAGGCGGTACTCCCCGACAAGAGCACAGTCGGTCGGGGTCAGGGAGTCAGGTTCAAGAACCGACGGACGATCCGAGCCGTATCGAGCAGCACCGCTTTCTGCATCTGTGCTGGAACCGACACGCCACAGAAATCCAACCGCCTCAAGTTGGTCGCGAGGCTGGTTGGAATTAACCCGTTCGCGGACAAAACAATTGGGATTATTTCTGTCGAAGTCACACCCCACATGTCGGTGATCTCGTGAGCCAGATCGAGATATTTCCGACGCTTCTCGGTGTCGGCTTTCACGAGACCCTCGTCATGAGGGATAGTGACATCCACTAGAAATACCCTCGACTGCGACCGATCCCATACCACGATATCAGGCTTATTCGCTAGAATAGTCCTGTCCGTGATAACGGATCGGTCCCAATAGATTTTGGCACGGTCGTTTTCTAGGATTGGCTCCGGCAGATACTTGTAATACGGCAGCCTCTGTTGCAAGAGTCCGTATTTCAGAGCGAGCTCCTGATGCAGGATTTTGGCTGCTTGGTTGTGTCTGTGCAAGTACTCAGTGTTAGCAAGAGCCGAACAACCGGAAATAACATGCCTAAGTGACTAAGTTATTATTATTATTATTATCTTGTTCATTGGCCCTCGTATACAGTTTATACATTCTGCCAGCGTCAGAGTGAAATAGAAACAGCTTACTTTTTGAAATAAGTCCGATAAAAACGAAATTTAATTATTACTGTTTTTAAATATCTTAGAGTCAGAAAGAGATTAATAGATACAAATATATGTATATTTTAAGATGACATATAGAAATAAAAATAGATAATATTTTTTTAGGAATTTGATCTATGATATTATAATTTAATTCCATTAAAAGATATGAAATAACTTAAAGTTTTCACAAAGTCAGTGTGAACAAGTGATAACACATTTATCATGTTAGTAGG
This sequence comes from Bedellia somnulentella, assembly GCA_963576735.1. Lineage (NCBI taxonomy): Eukaryota > Metazoa > Arthropoda > Insecta > Lepidoptera > Bedelliidae > Bedellia > Bedellia somnulentella. The sequence goes on from OY755179.1 coordinate 16,595,830, forward strand.
TTTAGGAATAGAAGAAGGGAGAATATCATAAAATGATGTCGTTAATTTTGAACAGTTAAAAAATAAATGATCCAAAGTTCAATGAAAATGAAAATTGATTAATTATAATTTGTTTGTTTGTTTATTGTTTTTTTATTTTTTTTGTTATTGGCGGTATCTGCCGAATATTTTTTCAGCAATTTCGCCACAAACAGCGTGATTTAGTCTCGCATGTGAATTTTAGTTGTAAGGATTTTTATCATTAAAGCGAAAAAAAAATTATGTATAAAGAATGAAATTATAAAACAATGAGATCTTGAAGGTATTTAATCAATGGTTAAGTAAAGACTAAGTTAAGAGTTACTTATATTTTGGGAAGAACATAAAATTAAAGAAAAAATTATAATGAAATCCCATTATCGCGAATCCCAACTAATTATGTCACGCTTATTGTTATTTTCCAAAGATTATCTTTCTTCTATTTTTTTTCTTTTGAGCTTTGGGTATATTTACAAGCAGCCTTTTTGGCTCAATTTAAATATAATTTATTTAATAATCTGGCAATTCATACTTGGTAAACATTGGAAACATATTTTAAATAATTTACAATTAAATTTTGAAGAAATAATTGAGATCTAGTTACAAAATCGGGGATGATTCTAGATTAAGAGCATAGGGTACATAATAAATAAAGTGGTAGGTATTTGCAATATCAATATTAGAATAAAAATGGCAATACTGGATTTAAAATCATTCAACTCAATGACCGAATGAGCAAGAAACTGGGCTAAAACGTCAAATTTGGATCACCATACCAGAAACATACACCTAAGATACATCTTAAAAAGATTGTGAATACCCATTAAAAAGTTCTATTAAGTTTGCATTGTGACGTTTAGTGACATGTGACAGAATTTTGACGGTTTTATGTCAAATTATGACAGTTGGAAAAAGTTTTTTTTCTTAAAGCGAGTTCGTGTTTGGCCAAGAATTTGCGTAATGAGTTTGTAAGAAAAAGTTTGACTTTACTTTGAACAGACCGCAAAAATCTTATCTTATAATCACGACTTATTATAAACAAACATAAGGAAAACTTAAAAAAGTCTAATATTTCAGAAAAAAAGGTCTTGTAACAAAACACAAAAAAATCTTAAACGTGCCACATTTTATCTTACAAATATTTATTTCATCATTGATTAAAGATAAATAATTCAATAAAAATAATAATTTCAAGATTTTCTCTATCAAAATAAAAAATAAAATAAAAGAAAATGATACAAACCTACTTGCGTAAACTCACGAGATTAGTTCCTATCGGAGTAGGCAGAAACTATTAATTTTGTTGGATTTGTACGACCCTGGCTAACTTATCTAGCTTCTTCTAGTTTAATGAATCTTTTATACTTGCTTTTTTATTCTTTACACTTCGGACGTCTGACAGGTTGTGTGAAAAATTTAAATGTATTTATTTTGTGATTTTGACCAATTTGTCACTGGCACAATTATAACAATTCACTACTAACTTATCTGTAGAATATAAAACAGAGCAAAAGAGAGGTGTCATTTTCAAAACGCAGGGTACCTATAGAGACTTTGAGGAAAAGAAAAAACAATTTTTTATTAACATTGAAAACAGCCTTTAAATTCGCGCTTGTACATCAATAAAAAAATTGGGATAGGTTTGTTTCAATGAAAACTAGTATTTTTCCATATACTAATACTAAGGCAATAATATTTTTAAGACGGTTCGGGCATGATAAGGATGAATAGGTAAATTATATAAATATTAAATAAAAACCCAATGTGGACGGCACTGGAAAGTGGTGTTAGTAGAGGACGACTACGGAGGACACAATCGGACCAAATAGAGAGTTTTCTCAAAAAGGCAGGCGGCTTCTGTAATAATGTCATGCCTAGAAGACATTCCATTAAAATAAATGATAGTTACGGAGTAGGTACATACATACATAAATACATATACTCACGCCATTAGTTCCCATTTGGGTAGGCAGAGACTATCGATCGCCATGGAGTAGGTACCCGCATAAATTTAACCATTTACGTACCCATACAATTTTAAATTTTTATAACGATGAAATCAAAACTCAGCTCTTTTTTTTGAGACTTCACTTCATCGGTTTGAGTTTAAATTCTCGTTGGGCCTTGACCAATGTCTTTTTTATTTATTGAGGACGTTAACCGCGAGGGAAAATATCGTGAGGAAACTATTATAGCTGAGTTATACTTAGTCCTGTCATGTGACAATGTATTTGTAGGTACATTGTTACAGGTTTTTAATTTTGCTATACATATACTCACGGCCATAAATCCCTAAAAAGGGGTAGCCACAGCTTTAGAGCTAAGAACTCCTCAGCCACATTTGGAAGTTGATATGGGAGATGATGGCAGAAATAAAGTAGCGTTGGTGATGGGTCTTCAACCGCATCGCCTAAAAGTCACTTTAAAAAGCTCCATACCCTTAGTCGCCTCTTACGACACCCATGTAAAGAATTAACCTATAATAAAATATTTCAGTCGAATCTTCTAGCAGAAAGTACTCATAAACTGTACATAAAATTTAAATGATATTTCTTTAGTCTTGGGCGATGGTACAGAAATAGGTACAGTTATGCGGTAGATTTTAAAGATCACTGAAATGACAACACTTATTTGACTTATTAAAGAATGAATAAATGACTGATTTGGAATGTCAAAATTGACAAAACCATGCTCCGGCAGCTAAGATAATAGAACCGATTACGTTGTAACGACTAAAATTAGAGATACAGTATTGTACTTATTTGACCTACAGACTGTAGCAAAACGGTGACGTTTCTTAAAATTGTAGAATTGGGCCCCTGTCCCCGTTGACGTATGTACACTTTCAAAGCAAAACGCGGGTAGTCTGAACACAAGGTGGCAATGTCAAGTGATGTTCACCAGTATTAGTACCTCTACCAAACCCCTTCGTGGATATACGGCGTGAACATTAGAGTTTGAGATTAACCTCTAAAAAATGTGACTTAACACATATTTTATTTCTTCAAATAGAATCGTTTTAACATAAGATGTATAATAAGTTAAGACATAATTAGCGTTGAAAAATAAAATGATCCGATATATTTTTCCAGACACTAACGTTTGAGAGCAAGTATGCCAAGTCTTATACAAAATCTTTCAGTCTGTCGCAAGAAGCGTGACGTATGCACTCTCAAACACATCATGCTATATTACATTTCTTGGATGTTAGTTACATCAAGTACATCATAAAATTACTCACAAATATAAAGTCTAAGGCCAAAAGATAATACTTGAGTAACCTAACCTTGAATCAAGAAATCTTTGACCATAATGTAGCTTAACATTTCTCATAGTACATAACTATCTTCAAATTTATGTACTAATGTTTTTCATCACTACAAATATCTCTGAGACATCTTTGTCTTTCCTGTAGAACATACATATACTCACGGCTGTAAATCCCTAGAAGGGATAGCCAGAGCTAAGTAATTAGAAATTCCTATGATGGTAAAAATAAAGGTTGTTGGTGATGGGTCTCCAACCGCATCGCCCAAAAATCCCTTAAAAGCCCCAATACTGTTAGTCGCCTCTTACGTACACCCACTGCAGAAACGGGGTAGTGCTATTCTAAGCCGACACTACACGGCAATAATTTAATAATAATAATAATTTCCTGTAGTGTGGCCGTCCCGGAGAGTCACTTAGGCATGTTATTTCCGGTTGTTCGGCTCTTGCTAATACTGAGCACTTGCACAGACACAACCAAGCAGCCAAAATCCTGCATCTGGAGCTCGCTCTAAAATACAGACTCTTGCAACAGAGGCTGCCGTATTACAAGTATCTGCCGGAGCCAATCCTAGAAAACGACCGTGCCAAAATCTATTGGGACCGATCTGTTATCACGGACAGGACTATTTTAGCGAATAGGCCTGATATCGTGGTATGGGAGCGGTCGCAGTCGAGGGTATTTCTAGTGGATGTCACTATCCCTCATGATGAGGGTCTCGTGAAAGCCGAAACCAAGAAGCGTCGGAAATATCTCGATCTGGCTCACGAGATCACCGATATGTGGGGTGTGACTACGACAGAAATAATCCCAATTGTTTTGTCCGCAAACGGGTTAATTCCAACCAGCCTCGCGACCAACTTGAGGCGGTTGTATTTCTGTGGCGTGTCGGTTCCAGCGCAAATGCAGAAAGCGGTGCTGCTCGATACGGCTCGGATCGTCCGTCGGTTCTTGAACCTGACTCCCTGACCCCGAACGACTGTGCTTCTGTCGGGGAGTACCGCCTCTCCCATTTATAATTTATATTTTCATTTTCGGCCATTGGACAGGCGAGAAACAAAAATGTTTTCCGAAATAATTTCCTGTAGAAATATATGTATTAAGGTTGGGAACCCATATTCAATTCAAATCGTTTCTCCTCTCAACTCCTAAATCTGGACTACGATTACCAGGAATGACCAGGATAGTAACTATGAGATTTGAAACTCTTCCTGCCCCTCCTTGAAAATATCTAAGTCAGTACATGGTTCTGTAGCAATCGCTTGAAAATAGACAGATAAGTGCATCGAAACTTTATTAGTCTTCTTTAAAATCTGAGACGAAACCGGAAAAGAAGTTTATCTTATTCAAAGCATTAAATAACTAATTAATTGCGTGCGAGGAGATTGAAGATTGTCAGAGAAAAAGTCTCTGTTTACCGCTTTGATAGATAATATTTGCGTGAATATACGTTGAGTAATATATTTTTTCTAAAACAATAACTTTTCGGCGAATCATCTTGGTCATAATATGTTAATTTGATTGAAAGAAACCGCAAGTCATTTCGCGAAAGGTTACTGTTACGAAACTTATATCGTAACTTGTTTTTATTGATGATTCTAACGCTAATTAAGAATAATGATGTGATTTATTTGCATTACAGTGATTGAAATTAATTGCTAATAATTAAGTGATGTGATTCATTTACACTACGGCAATTAAAATGCCCATTTCAGAGGATGTAGTCAAGGGGTAACGTAGCTATAGCGGGTCCGGCTTCGATTGAAAAAAAATTGCATAAAATATATTATAATATCTGTTTACCTATTGTAACAATTATATTTTTGAAAAGGATAATCTGAAATTTGTATTAAAATATTGTTTGTTGTTATGAGAAGAAAAGATGATCAAGATGAATAAGTAAGCTTAGTGATGTTTTCTGAGTCAGAAAACATCACCGGAATTCCGGAATCGAACCAGTAGTATCGTAACTCAGTTCCGGTATCGAAAATCATCCGATATTACATGCCCTATTTCTGACCACATCGCTCAACAATATTTAGAAGCTCAGTTTCCTTATATCCGTATCCAGTGAAATATAGGATATACTATTCTAAACCGCCTGAACATTGTATGATTTTCTTATTAATAATAAAATATTATGTATGTATGATTTTCTTATATATAAAATAGTTTCACATTCTACAAGAAATGTGCTCACTCTGAAACCATTTGGCCTGCCCCCTATCACGTGAGTCCACCATCCAAGAAATACGTGGAGTCTCTGAACACCAGGTGAAAATGTCACGTGATGTTCAGAAGTATTAGTACCTCTACCAACCCCTTAGAAGATATACGGCGCGAACGTTTGATTTGAGTTCGATTGGGCAGAATTTGAGGATGACCTATGCCATTTAAGTCACCAAGGTCGCATTGGAAATTCTGCTACCAGTTTTGACATTTTCCTTTTTCCTGTTATTATTGCTTCTTAATATATGGTAGCATTCGATTAGTTGATTTTTGTCGTGTTGTCGACACCAAACATAGGATATTGTGACATTTAAAACGTCCTAGGCAATATACGAGTAAGATTGCATATATTTAACTTCATGCAACCTTGAGCAGATTTTATTGCAATTTTTAGTGCCCAGCTTAGTCTAATCATATGTATTGCTAAATTATGGTCATTTTTGATAATCAAACTATTATATAAAAACTTAACGAAGAAATATAAATGTCGATTTCTCATTTTTTCGGGTCGGGTGAGTCGGGTTAACAATGTGTAACGTAATATATGATCTTATTGAAACTATGCACTTACATTCAAGTGTAATGTAAGTAATCAGTGCAAGTGCAATTTCATTTATAAAATTTGTTAAGACAAGCGTAAATCGCGATATATTATCCATGTGTGTAACTTTTATGTTTAAGGTATTAAACCACTTATTCAGTCATTCATAAGATGGTAAAAACGTCTCGAGTTAATTCTTAATTTATTTGATTGAAAAATAGAAAAATATCTACATTTAAAACTATATAAAAATGCCCGGTTCGTACAAAATCTCTGTCTCTCCCGATGTAATTAAATGTATCAAAATCAAAATTAATTATTTGCTCTCATTAGCAGAACTCAAAAATAAATAAATACGTTACGCAAAATCACCTGTTTTTGCCCATATCAATGCAAGGATAAGACAAGTACTATAACAATTCAAATAATTTTAAAAATTGGTCTCAACTACAAGTTTTACTACATACATACATACATATACTCACGGCTACAAATCCCTAAAAGGGGTAGCCAGAGCTGAGAAATTAGAAATTCCTCAGCCACTTTTGGAAGTTGAGTGGGGAAAAGATGGTAGAATAAAGGTTGTTGGTGATAGGTCTCCAACCACATCGCCCAAAAATCCCTTAAAAAGCCCCAAGTCCGATAGTCGCCTCTTATGTACACCCACCGGAAGAAATGGGGTAGTGCTATTCTAAGCCGACACTACACAGCTTTTACTAATGAAAAATACATACATACATACTAACGGCCATAAATCCAAACTGATAAATAGTCTTTTAGAAAGGGAAATTTCTTGAGCCACGTTTCGAAGTTTACTGGGGAAAAGGTTGTAAGTAGTCCACCCAAAATCTCTTAAAAAGCCCGAATACCCTACGTCACCTCTACAACAACTGCGAGACGAAACGGGTAAGTACTATAATTACTAATGCCGTATACATACATACATATACTCACGGCTATAAATCCCTAGAAGGGGTAGCCAGAGCTAAGGAATTAGAAATTCCTCAGCTACTTTTGGAAGTTGACTGGGGAAAAGTTGGTAAAATAAAGGTTTTTGGTGATGGGTCTCCAACAGCATCGCCAAAATATCCTTTAAAAGCCCCAATACCGTTAGTCGCCTTTTAAGTACACCCACCGGAAGAAATAGGGTAGTGCTATTCTAAGCCGACACTACACAGCAAATGCTTTATAAGATGTAAAATATAGATTGGATACAACAAATTGAGTGGATCGGCGCCTTCGCGTGGTTATCGGTATTATGCAAGTGGTGTGGCTTACAACTTGTACTGGATGTCCGGTTGCTTAGTAATGAACTTTATGGTACAATAAGATGTACTTTTTAATTCACTATTAGTTAAATAAAAATGATTTTAAGTTTTAATGTTTGAAAGTTTAGGTTTTTTGATCATTTAGTGTTTGCCTAAAATATTTTTTTTTCTTAGTCTTTGTTTAAAAATGTTTAACAATCCTAGTATTTTAAAATTGAACTACGTTAATAAAATAAAACTGCATATACGTACTAACTCAAAGTAAACTTTGTATAATCTAGGGATATAATATGTGTTTATCAATACATAGTATAAAACAAAGTCGCTTTCGCTGTATGTCCGTATGTATGCTTAGATCTTTAAAACTACGCAACGGATTTTGATGCGGTTTTTTTTAATAGATAGAGTAATTCTTAAGGAAGGTTTGTATGTATAATAAATGCATAATATAGTAGAGAAACACTGATAAATTTAAAGGTTTCTAATGTGATGTCGTAAATAAGCCCGTTTTTTTGCGCTTATATTACAAACGCTGGCTGAACCCTACGAGATAGACCAAAATAATGTACTACAGTATTGTTCATCTTAAAAAGTTCAACAAAAAAGTCCGCGATGGTATATGTCTATCTCTTAGGGATAACCCAGAATAACCATTTTTATTCTTTACTAAAAAATGGTTATTTACGAAGTGATTTTAAACAATACAGCATTAATACTTATCCAATTAGGTACCCTAAATAAATTGTGCATTTATTATAGATCAATATGCTTTTTACAGCATGTAATTTAAGTGAATTTTACCGAAGATATTACAAATTTAAAATGCAGGGTCGTAGTTGTTTGCGCCGGGCGGCGCGTGCCTATAAATAGCGCGTCGATGGCCGCGCTTCGCCTTATAGCACTTTATGATTTGCAGCGCCTCCTAAGCTCTGCAATGGCACACGTTTGCTGGTAAAATCACTAAAAAAATTCATAATAGAGTGCACATTACTCACCGGATGTGGTACCGGAGAAGATGTACTAATTCCCCGAATTCCTCTGATACCATCAGATTTACCGTTCCAATTTAAACGCCTACAATTTCCGGTAAAGATATCTTTTGCAATGACCAGTAATAAATCGCAGGGTCAAACTTTTAACGTTGCAGGATTAGACTTGAGTGTTGAGTGTTTTTCACATGGCCAATTATATGTCGCGCTGTCAAGAGTAACGTCTAAGCAAAACATGTTTGTACTGGCTAATGACAAAAAAGCTGTGAACGTTGTGTATAAGGACATTCTGTAGTAGGTATATTTTGCATTGCACCCGTGCGAAGCCGGGGCGGGTCGCTAGTATATAATATAGTATAGGATATAATATAGACAGTGTTTTAATGATGTTAGTTAATACAATTAAAGAAATGAGCTTCAGTAAATAATTGAGGCTCTTTTGAAAAAACTACTGCATATAGTAAGTTTTTACGTAGCCAAATCGATATAATACGAATTTCGTATTTACCACTGACCTTCAATCAAGAATAATTGTAATTATAATTTTGAAATAAAAAAATAACAAATAAAAAAACCTGGTTACACGAGTAAACTCTTAAATAAACATGTTATTTCTAGCCTTTTACAGTATGTAATCCAACGTAATTATTTTAAACTACAGTAGGCTAAGCTCGTTATTAAATTCAAGATCATATCATTTTAATTTAGACAAAACTCGAGTTAACCAGCAGCGTACAAAAAATAAACGAGGAACCTCAATAACTTTTAATTATGTACATTTGAATAAATTATATATAGTTTGCTTCGTGGAATAAATTATATAACATAACATAACATAAACGTTCACGCCGAATATCCCCGAAGGGGTTGGCAGAGGTACTAATACTTCTGAACATCACGTGACTTTGTCACCTGGTGTTCAGAGTACCCACGTTTTGCATGGACAGTGTACTCACGTGATAGGGGGCAGGCCTATCGCCGTTTTGTACGAATACACTGTCACATGACTAAGTACAACTCAGCCATGTGGGTTTCCTCACGATGTTTTTCCTCACCGTTATATATTATATATGGTGGTATATATTATATATCGTGGTATATATTTTAAATACTTTAAATAATATTTCCAACATAAATATCGATAAATAATAATAATAAACAAATATATCTTGCAAACAAAATAAAAATACTAAGACATTTTTTATGAGAATGTTTGTTTTTATTTAGCTTTTTTATTATACTAGATCAAAGATACTGAACCTTCTCTACAGATGACAGAGCACGCGTGTTCGTAAGTCGGACACGCACGGTCACGAAACCAGCCGAATAAATTTACCATTACATCGCCAATATACGGAAGCGCCATTTAATAACTTATATTTATGTAATCTTATTATTAATATAACATTTGTACACTATCACGCATATAGGAATATATTTTTCCTTGTATCGTCCAAAGGCAAAGGTTTCAGCCGAATATGACATGATTTTACTTTTTCAAACTTATTCTAAGGCATATTGTAACTATAATTTAATTTGGGACTTATGATTATTGCATGCTTAAATTTGCTAAGTCTGTTGGTTTGTATAAGTCTTAACTACTTTGTATGTTAATCACATTTATGCAAATAAAACGATATGATTTGATTCATTCCATTTCAGCAATTTAGTGTGCAGAACATGTTCAGCCTATAGTTGAGCGTATAAAGTTAACAATATTATAACTTAATTTCACGGCTACATATTTTCACGGCTATGAATCCCAAGAGAGGTAGTCAGATCTGTAGAATTAGAAATACCACAGCCATTTTAAATTTGATTTGGAAAAGATAGTAGAATTAAGGTTAGTTGGCGCTGGGTCTCCAACTACATCGTTCAATAATTTCTTTGAAAGCCCCAATGGAATAAATTTACCACTCAATGTACCGAAGTTTTTAACCCATATCAGGTTCCTTCGTAGGAAACTATTTTTCTCTCTTTTTTTAGGCTCAATTTAAAATTGAGGCATTTATGGTCTGATAAATATCCAGCTTTTATCCGTGACTTTGTTTGTGATAATTTAGTTATTTGAGACTCCTTTTACATTAACCTGACATTTATTTATTAATTTAAGAAACACGGATTTTATTAAAAACTTGAGTTATATGTAAAAAGAAGTTGAAATAAGAAGGTTTATTGAGATAAAATAATCATTTAAAACTTTATAACACACTAAATAAGATAAACTTTTACTGACAAATGCATAAAAAATGTGTGTTTGTTTAAAAATTTAAATACAATTTCATATACTAAATATTAGATTAGATTAGAAAAAAATGTAGTGTATAGTCATTTAAATATATGAGAATTACATTATGACAAGCTGCAAAAGCAACTTGATGTTAGTAAACAAAACTATTTAAAAGTTCCATAAGTTAGAAAACAGTTTTTTCTCGGATCTTTATGTTACTGTAATTATCAACCATTATCAGATTATAAAAAAAAAATACTCATCTAGTCGTGTATTTGTGTTTTCAAGACCACAAATATTTTATGTCTTTTTAATAAGCGACACCTAAATTCCTTGCTGATAAACGTTTATAAATGTAGAATTTCCTGTTAACCTTAAATCGATCAAATCTTTTGGTTTCGAAATTCAAGCCAAGGAAAGCTATTGACGCATTAATTGAACAAGTTTTAAATTTTTAATTCAAGGTTTAGCATTGAAATGAAACAACAATTCAATTTTAATGTTATTTCAATAATATTATTAATATGAAACACAATTATTATCAATTTTAGATTTTTTAATATATTACACGCAACGAAAGTCAGCGTTACTGAACTTTATGTAATAATGCGCTAAGTGATTCATAAAAAGCTGATTTGTTCTCTCAGATAAAGAAAACAATAGTAACTCAAACTTACCAGAAAATTCCAGCGCTGTTATGCCAATCAACAACAACCATTTAGCACTGGCCACCATTTTAAGAAAAATAACACAGAAAAGCACTCAATTTGAAAATGGAACACTACATGTCATTTCAATATTTGCCGCCGTATTTTGACGTTCGCCGTCAAAAAGACGCGCTTCACTCGTGTATGTTACACGCACTGCGACCATCGACTGAACACCTCTCTGCAACATGCAGCGAAAGTAACTATATGATTTGAGTGAGACCCTCAAACTATTGCATTGAAGGACGTACAAATCACCTTCGAGGTAGTATAAACATACGTCAAAAACTATTAATTTTATTCTAATGGGATACAATTAGGCGCATTCCTAGTTTTAAAAATAACCAGAATTATTTCGTGCAAAAAATTGTTTATTGGTCTTCTGATTGCATAATTTTGGAATGCTGTTAATAACTTTACTATCAGTGAAATAAAATAATTCAATTATAAAATTAAATAAACATTTTTACTATTTTATAAAACCATCCTTCATTATACAGTCTTTCACACACTTAACTTCCAAAAGTGTTTGAGGGAGGAATATCTAATTCTGTAACTCTGGATACAATTTTTGGGATTTACAGCCGTATGTATTTTTAATAAAATTGAATTGATACATGTAAATTCCCCCTATTAATGGTGTCATTCTTGGAAGCTGCGACTGAGAACGAAACAGAGAGAGAGAGTCTCATACAGCCTTCCGTTGTCCTGAGAGAGACGAAACGCCACTGAATGACATGTAGCAAATATCTATATCATTATATTATTAATTGTGTCCAAAAAGACTTGTTGAGGGAAAAGGTCCAACAATATTTGTTGATGATGCAGAAAATTCACTCATCAAAGTCCCATACAGCCCCTCTACATAACATTTGAAAAACCTACCTCTTTTTCTCTATTGCAACAAAATCTATTCAAACTTTACTCAAAATGCATCGAAAACCTCTTTTCTCAAATAAATTCGAGATTTCTCCACTTACAACTGTGATTTTAAGTATGCATATGTCACAACCCGTCACTGTAACATCCTCTAGATATACCATAAGATTGCATATCCGGTCAACCGTCGCCATACGATACTTTGTAGTTGGAAGTAATAGTAAGACAGTCACTTGGTACTAAGTGCACGTCGTTACTCAATTTATGATTACCAATAATGGTTTTGAAGGCTTTACGTGGTTGTAGGGATCTAATCGTTTTTGTCTTAATTTTAATTTTTAATGTCTTACTTTCTGTTTATTATGATTCTTTTCCAAACTGACTTGCCATTATATATTAATTATACTCATACTATTCTTTCCCATTAGGGTAGGCAGAGACTACTGATTGCCACTTCGTACAATCCTGACAAATCTATTTTCATTTATCAATAATCATTTCATTTACCTGCCTCTTTCATGGAATTTTCTATTTGATATAAATATTCGAGTAATAAAATTTTATAATAATAACATACACTCTACGAATAACAACATACACATCAGCTGTATATAAAAGTCTCCAAATTAGGCTGATGAATTTCTAATTCAGAAGCTCTGGCTAATCTGTTTGGGATTTCCAATCGTGAGTGTATGCATGTATGTGTGTTTATAACGGTGAGGGAAAAACATCGGGAGGAAACCTACATGGCTCAATACGTACAAAACGGCGATAGGCCTGCCCCCTATTACGTGAGTACACTGTCGAAGCAAAACGTGGTTACTCTGAACACCTGGTGACAATGCCATGTGATGTTTAGAAGTATTAGTACCTCTGCCAACCCCTTCGAAGATATACGGCGCGTGGCGATAACGTTTTTAAGTTTGATATTATTTTCGCGCAACAACAAATTCATAATCAAATTAATTTTCAGAATAAATGCCGAACTCATCAAAATAAACATTTGAAAACTTAACTTTGAGGAATAATGGCGTGAGTATATGTATGTATGTAAGTGTGTCTCTGTACCAAGAACGATATACGAGTATATTTATCTTATAAATTAGAATGTATATTATCTGCTTAAAAGTTGTGAGTATTTTTTTAATAGTAAAAGTTCGATGTTGTGGTTTCTATGTCTATCTGCTGCCAGGAAAATGGGGTAAAAATTTATATTATATACTTTTACATACATACATACATATTCTCACGCCGTTGGTTCCCATTGGGGTAAACAGAGACTTATTAAAAACAGAGTCCTCTACTAACATTACCTTTCACATTGGCTCTATAGATCTCTTTCACCAATTTACTGTCCTCCATCCTCTCTATATTCCCAAACCATCTCAACATTCCTTTTTCTTACTTTCTTTCAATATCATCTTTTACACCAGACCTTTCAAGAATCACGTCATTCCTAACACGACACGATCACATAACTTCACATTACAAACTTTTCTGAGGGACCTCATTTCTACTGCATTCACTCTGCTTTCATGCTTCTTCTGCCACACTCAACATTCACTGCCATACATCATGCACAGCCATTCGGGTCTTTTCGGACACCGATTGACTAGATATGAGACTATCCAGTGCTCCATTTACCGCATTACCCTTTTTTACTCTTTTTTCAATGTCTTAATTACACTTTCCATCCCTAGTAAACAAACTTCCCAGATATACGAACTCTTTCTCTTGTTCCACTTTCTTACCATTGATCTCGATCACGCATTCAGTCATATTCTCCTCTCTTTCAAAAACCATGGTTTTGGTTTTATCCACATTCACTCTCATTCCTTTTCTTCCAAACGACGCACATGGAATATTCATCATCTCTTGCAACTCTTCAACCGACGATGCAAGTAACACTTGATCATCAGCATATAAGAGGCATTTGATGACGAATCCACCCATTCTCAGTCCATACTCACTTTCACGCAACTCTATCAGACAGTCATCTATGTACAAATTGAAGAGCCACGGAGAAGCTACACATCCCTGTCGGACACCCCTAGAGATACCGAACCAGTCTGTGTTACTTTTACTTAAAAGATTAATGCTACGGAACAGAACTAACCATCCCCCGTAGCATGAAGCGTGTGAGAGCGAGTATGTCACGTGAGACGTATGTTGACAGATTTTGTATGATCCATCTGTCAGTTTCTCACTTCTCATATGACATACGCGCTCTAACAGCCTCATGCTACTAGTGCATGAGTGAAAAGTGCATGTATTTTGCAACAAAATGATAAATGTACAATAAAATTGTAAATGTAGTTTTCTTCTCTCTACGTGATGAAGCATTTTACAATGAATTTGAAATATTGGGTTTTATAGAGAAAAGTGCATAAATATTTATCAAGCAGTATTTTATAAAGACAAATACGCTGTAAAATTGTAATGTGAAATTCTTTGAATATTAGTAATATCTTCTGTATGTCCTATATTTCACGATTCTGACTAATTTTATCGAGTTATTTCGTAATTTTACGGCATCCCTTGCTCGAACCAAATTGTAAATTGTGTGTTATATAGATATTAATTACAATGTCTAAATTGCATGCTGATGGACTGGTTGCGCTGATCGAACGTTTTGGACGAAACATCGCGTCGTATCTTGTGTAATCAATCAAATGTAATATAAAATGCAATGATAATTTATTTATGTCCATTCCTTCGAGACGTTTTCCCTCACCGTCAACAGTACTATGTTGGATTAAAATGCGACTTTCTTATCAAGTATGTCAAATAAGGGATAAAGTAAAATTAATAAATGTACTGACATTTTAAGTTTTACTCTTTTACTCATAAATAACTAATAAGAACGCACTCTTTAAAACAAAACTATACTATCCACTTCTCTTCATTAAATCATTAGCAATATCCGTTTCTAGGTATCTTGGAACATTGTTTTCAGTATCAATCGCTTTGGCGCCATCTTGTTTGTAATACTCGGCATCTCTTGGCTTCCGTTTGTTGGACCCGCGGGCATACGGGGGCTCTGAGTTCGTTCTGAAGAAATATATACCCGATGCACTGAAAAAGTAATCGGATGTGAATACCAATGCTATATTTTTTTGGTCTTATATAGTGGATTAATTTATTGATAGTTATTACCAACATAATAATCTTTTGGCAGATGCCTTTGTATTGCTTGAAATGGAAATCGCTTAATCTTGAGATTTGTCTTATATTTTAAGATTTTAGACACTAATTTAATGTAAATAAATACCAAGTTTCTTTTTGTTTTTCTTCTACAATGTCATACTTATTTATATACCCAGACAAAACTGGAAACCCCGAAATGGCTGACAACTAGCCGTTTCCTAAACTGAAATCATAATCTAATGCTACAATCACAAAACTACATAATATAAATATAATCCACAATCAAATAACTCGTAAATTCGTACAGATGTTTGTTTTTCAAGCCCCGGCAGTTTAATGCGAGGTTGCGCAATGCGCAGGAGTTGACTAACAGGCGCGGGAGCTAAGGAAATATCAAGTGAAAGTGAGAGGGGAAGTGCTTGAGCACGCGCGCTCGTAGACTAAGTTTTGGTAGATGGTATACTGGTTTGTGTCTAGATAGGCTCGCTTTTGGATCTTGTTTTATAGTTAGAACTAGTGTGGAAAGTAGTGCAATTATAACTGTTTTAATTAAAGGATTAAATAAATTTGGTAATTTATATGTAATTAATTTTTTTTTCGGAAAAAAAAATACCTATAGGTGTAAATTACTGCACCCAGACAGAAGTAAATTTTGAAGCCAAGACATTTAAGGCAGGTTAGGCAAGAAATAAAATATAAATAAAGAATATTATGTATAAATAAATACCCAAGTAAGTGTCAACTCCCAAAAGTATTCTATGATTGCTAATGATAACAATGTTGCACTGAAATTCAAAATTCATACATATATTCAAAACATAGTTTCATGAAACAAACGTTTTCATATTTCTTAACTGAGGACAAACCAAACAGCAACACTTCCAGTCAACAGTCATTTCTATAGAGGCAACATAATCTATGGCGAAGATTTTGTTGCATTAAACGTTGTAATGTGTTGCTATTGTGGTAAGCCTGCTATTATGTGCGCTGGTGATTCACAGATTATGAAGAATTCTGACACCACTCGTGCAATATTTAGCAAATATTACTAATTTGACAATCTTATTTTAAACAGTGAGTATTTTAATCTAGTCCACCAAGCAGTGTAGTGTCGGTTTAGAATGTTACTATCCCTTTCTACTCACGGGTGTTGTAAGAGGTGACTAAGGGTATGGGACTTTTTAAGGGTTACCCCTTCTAATGGTTTTACTTCTATTCTCTTTTTTGTTAAAATACTCCTCAGATTACGTAATAACTAAATAAAAATTAAATAATTTTCAGTGCTTCGCAGGTTAGTCACAACGGTATAACGAAACGTTTCAAGAGATTCGGATAAGAGAGAGGGAATGTGCTATCCGTCATTAGAAAAAGATAGATAGCCTTTATCTTTCATTGTGAAATGAAAACTATGGATAGATAGGCGGAGACTAGTAACCGGAGATAGCTATCCATCTATAATCTGAGATTGGTTATTGAAAACCGCCGTAAGGGTATGAAGTTTTTTAAAGTGTATTTGGGCGATGTGGTTGTGTGTCCCATCGCCAACGATAATTTATTCCTACAATCTTGCCCCTATCAACTTCCAAATGCGGCTCAGGAGTTTCTAGCTCTACATTCTGGCTTCCCTTTTTGAGATTTATGGCCGTGAGTATATGTATGTATACCAAGCTTTGCTAACGGTAGTTTCGTACAAATATAGATAAATTATCGCCAATTTGTATAAACATACATATGCTCACGCTATTGATTGCCATTGGTTAGGCAGAGACTATCGATCGTCACTGTAAAATCCTGATAAACCTCACAAGCTTCGTCAACATGTATCAATTTGGGGGCGAGCCTTTTTGAGCACATTAGATCATGATTAGATTTGGCCTGCGTGGTCTTTCTTCTGACATTACCATCCATATAGGCTTTAAATACTTTTCACCTATTTAATTTCAAGAATAAGGCTTCATGCATATTTACTTTCATAGTTATTTAGTTACGCCAGTTTAGAATAGATATACCCGTATACTCCCTCTTTAAAAAGAAAAAGAAAAGATTCCTTGAGCACATTCTCCCCTCTGAATTGAAGAGTGGCAGCAGTAAGCACAACAGACATAATTGTTGATTATTTAAATTAATAAAAATTTAGTTGTTAAAACCATTAGAGGCGTACACAACATTGTCAAATAATATTATCTTAACAACAACACTAACTTAAAACTAAAGTATCTTAACATATAATTTTATTGTAGCAATATTTAAACAAGAAAATTATATATAACACAGTTAAGATAACACGATGCAAAAGAGAATTAACACAATTAACAATCATTACTATTTCTGACATATTTTTTTCTTAAACAAACTGAACGAGTCATGATGTCAATGTCTAATTTGTGATTGTATATGTAATAAAGGTCGCATATCCTATTAATTGGAGAATGGGTTCATAGTTATGGTTTCTATACCACTGGTAACTATTTATCTCAATTATAGCCATAACTATATTTTTCGATTAGTCTAATTATTAAGTCCATAAGTCATATATGATCATTGTGAACATAAACATAAATATAAACGTTCACGCCGAATATCCCCGAAGGGGTTGGCAGAGGTACTTATACTTCTGAACATCACGTGACTTTGTCACCTGGTGTTCAGATTACGCACGTTTTGCATGGACAGTGTACTCACGTGATAGGGGACAGGCCTATCGCCTTTTCTAAAGACATATGTGTGTATTTTTTTTCCCGTGTAGTGCCGGCTTAGAATGTCACTACCCCTTTCTACCCACAGGTGTCGTAAGAGGCGACTAAGGGTATTGGGGCATTTTATTAAATTTTTGGGCGATGCGGTTGGAGACCATCACCAAAAACCTTTATTTTTACAATCTTTTCCCCACTCAACTTCCAAAAGTCGCTGAGGAATTTATAATTCCTTAGCTCTGGTTACCCCTTCTATGGAAATATAGCCGTGAGTATATGTATGTATGTATGTATGTATATGTGTGGTTAATTTATCATGGTTGTTAACGGTGAGGGAAAACATCGTGAGGAAACCCACATGGCTGAGTTGTACTTAGTCATGTGACAGTGTATTCATCATTGTGAAGCCGAATCTAATCTATTCCCGAACCGAAAAATATCAGTCATAAATCTACTTATATGTTTTGCCTCTTGGCAATAACAAACGTTGAGTTACGACCCATTTTGTGTTACGATATCACTAATACGTTACTTAAGAAAACAGATGTTACTCCTATACGTGTTCTATAATTTTTTTGCATGGTGTTATGAATAAATCAATGAGTAATCTATCTATTTATATATTGATTTGCACTACATTCAGTATGCCATTAATCTAATCTATGTATCTACAACGAAAGTTCTTACCTAGTGGGTACATATTCTCCAAACAAAACTTCCTCACTCGTGTCCGTTAGTTCGCACCAGCCGATCATATAGGTGATCCAAGACAAGCAGCGAGTTGCGTAGAATCCGACTTTGGTGGTGATGGACTCAGCGTAGTAGGCTGGGGCTCTGGCGTGGTCGCAACCTGATTTAGCTGATGGAAATAAAACTTATGTTTATTGGATTATTATTAATTTACGAGTAACATTGTATGCATATTACAATAAGATTTAAGATCTCATTTTAGTAGAAAATGGCCCGAAACTCAGCAGAGAAAGATTTAAGTATCGAATTGAGTTTAATGTCTTTTGTTTGACGTTTTCTTGTATTTCAATATGTTTATTCATGTCACTTGGCTAAGTTTATACAGGGTGTAATTGTAATGACTGTTTTCCTTGAAAAGTATGATTAATTATCACGTATAGAGGCAGAATTCGTTAAAAAAAAACACACTTATTTTTTTTCAAATTTTGTTAAAATTTGCACTAAGAAAGTAGTACTATTGACACCAACACGCTCAATGTATGCGTGAAACGCGATGACAAGGCGGGCAACTCAGCTGACAGCTGCGACCCGCCCCGTGACCTTTAACCGGCGGCCAAATCAAATCAAGGCCAGTAAAGTAATCAATCGAACTTAGCTTCTAATATCTTCTTATTTTTTACATTTTATTATTTGACATGATAAATTTGAATAACACTACCCCATAGTTAATACTGCGTTGGAATGCGGCAGTATTTTCAGAGAAAAATTCATAATTCGTAAACATCGATCGCCGCGAAATTCAAAATCTGCATGTATCAACAAGTCGGGCGGGCTTGTCGGCATTACATCAAAGGAACAGTATTAGTACTAAGTAGTTGTTTGTAGCTCATTGTGTTTGTGTCGCTTATGATTGGATGTCACTTTGATTTTTCGCATTAATTTTCGGAGTGTGAGTTCAGTTTTAGTATCTTGTGTTGTGATTGTGTTGAGTAAATATGGCGTACACGAATCAGCAAAGTTCAGTGTTGGTGTTTTATAATGTTAATTCTCAAAATGTTCTGCGTTTTGCGCAAATTAAGGTGATAGCCCGGATCTGCCACTGCCAATCAAAACGGGGTGAGTTATTTTTATTCATACTCTTTAGTTAACTGTGATAGAGTACAGATACACCCGTTTAGAGCCCTTTAGCCCCGAGAGAGTTTAGTAAACACCAAGAACTCCTCCAATTTCGATGTCGGTTAATGAATGAATAGGTATCTCTTGCGCACTTTATTTTATGCCACGTAAATGCATCGTTTCGAGGGTCTCTATTTGTTTTTAACTTTATTATCTTACGCTCATGAAGTACATACATTACATACATACTCACGCCGTTACTTCCCATTGGGGAGGCAGAGACGTAAAGTAAAACAAAAAAAATAGCGGTAGCTGATTATTTAGGACGACAGTTTTGTTATAATCGTCGGTGTTAATTAATAGAGATAGATTTTTTACATACATATTCTCACGCCATTAGTTCCCATTGGGGTAGGCAGAGACTATCGATCGCCACTTTGTACGATCCTGGCAAACCTCTCTAGCTTTGTTTACATCCATCAATCTTTTTACTTGAAAATGTTTGAATTACACTACCCCATATTTAATACTGGATTGAAATACGAGGCGACTAAGACCACAGCCACACTAGGCGCGTTGATAAGTTCAAAGAAAAATCAAACATAACATAGCCGCGAAATTCAAAAAATTTTTGCATTGCTGTCATCATAGAAATATAATTTCTATGGCTGTCATAGTGCGGTTTATACGGTCACGAGCAAGTGTGCGCAAGACTAGATGGTCACATGACGCGCCCGCTGTTCTCTGTGTGTGGGTGAGACATTATACGGGTAGGAGTGTGTGCGCTAGGCTAGTGTAGATAACCACAATTTTCCATCTGATGGAGAAAGTAAGTTTTTCTGCTAAAGCGGTTTTAATCTTTTTGTTTATTTCATATGGTGGATATTAAGCATTAAACTTTAATATACGAATTAATATTGAAGTAACAATCGCCGTCAAACTAACACGCTGTATATGAAATCGTATGTAGTTATTGCCATTGCAAAGCAGGGAAGAAAGATTTATTCATTCTTATCTTAAGATATAGAAAGCTTCGTTGCACACATATTTAAACGCATAAATAATATAAAATAAAGTTTTTTTAAACACATTTAATAGGAAATAGCGGGAAAAAGGCCTGCATAGCAATGACTGATGACCAACTTAATTATAGTAATTGAAACTTAACGCTGATTTTCAGCCAGCACAATCGAAAATATTTTCCTTTTACGATTTTTCATTACAGATTAGACGACGAAATGCCTGCCCCTTATATCGTGAGTATAATGTCCAAGCAAAATGTGGGTACTCTTGCCACCAGGTGACAATGTCACGAGATGTTCAGAAGTATTAGTACCAACTTCGGGGCGTGAAAGTTTGAGTTTTGTTTTAATTGACATACATACATATACTCACGGCTGTAAATCCCTAGAAGGGGTAGCCAGAGCTAAGGAATTAGAAATTCCCCAGCCACTTTTGGAAATGTGAGTGGGGAAATGATGGAAAAAGTAAAGGTTTTGGCGCTGCGCTGTTAGTAAGAAAATGTTGTAGTTTATTCAAACCCCACGTTTAATTTCACTGTAATTTGCGTTTTCTTATCCATAATTAAGCATAATTTGATTAGTACGTCCCGCCGCCATATTCCCGCGTATCGTATGTTTTCAATCGCTCTTCCATATTGACTCCTCTCTTGTTTACATACATACATACATACATATACTCACGGCTGTAAATCCCTAGAAGGGGTAGCCAGAGCTAAGGAATTAGAAACTCCTCACCCACTTTTGGAAAGTTGAGTGGGGTAAAGATGGTAAAATAAAGGTTATTGGTGATGGGTCTCCAACCGCATCGCCCAAAAATCCCTTAAAAGCCCCAATACCGTTAGTCGCCTCTTACGTACACCCACCAGATGAAATGGGGTAGTGCTATTCTAAGCCGACACTACACAGCATGTTTTAATTGAGATTACATTTAATCAAGTCAGTCCACTGTCAGATAAAAAATATCCCCGAACAATATGTGATATTTTCAATAAAAAGTCCTCCTTTACCATTTTGGGCATTCTGTTGTGCACAGATTATTATAAACCTTCTTACTTTGATTTTCGTTAGACATGCACCCAGGTTGAGTTAATCCTCCGTTCGCGTAGAAATCCACATGACCACTCGCCTCTAGCTTGCCTTTTTCTAGAGCATTCGTGTGTAACACATCAACGAATTTACCATCACTAGAATCCAGCTTTTTGGAATTGTTGTTAGTTGCAAAAAGAGGCAGCGCTGGATCTAGTCCTGGGAAAGAAAAAGAGATAAAAAGCAAATTGTAGCTGGTGTAATTTTAAATTGTTTTGCTTCTTAACCCCAATAGAAACTAGGACGACGTGATAGCTCAGTGGGTAGAACACCGCTTAACGTGCAGACGACTAGTGTTCTAATCCCGGGTCGGGCCTACAGCAATTTGTCTTTTCTAAAGACATATGTGTGGTTAATATTTCATGGTGGTCAACGGTGAGGAAAAACATTGTGGTTAGTACCCACGTTTTGCTTAGACAGTGTACTCACGTGATAGGGGGCAGGCCTATCGCGGTAAATCTCCCTTTAAAATTGCAATTTATTGCTCTGACATAGACACAGTCAGAAATAACTATTCTACAAGGGCATGGATTTTGTCGTTCGCTCACAAAACGCAAAAACCTGCGTGGCTGTTAAATTGCCAATGTGAAACTTCAGGCGTTGCATTAGGACAGCGAAATATATGATTATATAACTTCTATCTGAATAATGTTAAGTGAAATACGTATTCTAACTTATTTGAAGAATTATTTCAACACCGTCACAGTCTGAAAGTCATCCGGACGTTTTGGCGCTGCGCTGTTAGTAAGAAAATGTTGTAGTTTATTCAAACCCCACGTTTAATTTCACTGTAATTTGCGTTTTCTTATCCATAATTAAGCATAATTTGATTAGTACGTCCCGCCGCCATATTCCCGCGTATCGTATGTTTTCAATCGCTCTTCCATATTGACTCCTCTCTTGTTTACATACATACATACATACATATACTCACGGCTGTAAATCCCTAGAAGGGGTAGCCAGAGCTAAGGAATTAGAAACTCCTCACCCACTTTTGGAAAGTTGAGGGGGTAAAGATGGTAAAATAAAGGTTATTGGTGATGGGTCTCCAACCGCATCGCCCAAAAATCTCTTAAAAGCCCCAATACCGTTAGTCGCCTCTTACGTAAACCCACCGGCAGAAATGGGGTAGTGCTATTCTAAGCCGACACTACACAGCAAGTCACACACACACACACACTCTCTCTCACACACTCTCTTGTTTCTGCTACCAAAACCTATAATTATACTCAAGAGCCATAAATCCCAAAAAAACTTAGCTAGAGTTTCAGAATTAGAATGGATTAAATTGGTGATGTAATGATATAATATAATGTGATATGAGTAAGATAGACTACGAAGGACATATCTAGATGAAAAAGAGAATGTGCTCAAAAAGGCAGGCTGCGTATTTTAGCATAAAATAAGAGAGTCATATTAGAGACAACATTTTGTAACCCACGAACGGCCGAACCGATTTACAGAAAATTGGTGGAGAAATATGTTAGAACCAGTAGAAGCACATGGTATAGTTTTTATCCCATACAGAATGTGTGATAAAACCTATGGTAACCCACGACCTCCAAGAGAAACACAAGCTATGTAGCATCACGCAAATACCCGAAGAATAACATAACCGACTCGAAATTGGGGCGGTCCACGACATACATACAATACATACATACATATACTCACGATCATAAATCCCAAAAAGGGGTAGCCAGAGCTTCAGAGCTAGAAACTCCTCAGCCACATTTGGAAGTTGATAGGGGACCAGATGGTAGATCGTATCGTTAGTTATTGGTCTCCAACCCCATCGCCCAAAAACCACTTAAAAAATGTTCCGCACCCTAAGTCGCCTCTCACGACTCTCGTGGCTAGAAAAGGATAGTGACATTCTAAGCCGGCACTACATGACATCCACTAGTTTTTTTTTTATTTTGGGGCTGACTGAAAATCAGTGTTGTGAGGTATTCATTTACTTCACAACGATACTGCTGAGGCAGCTTCCAAATTCGTTGCTACTACGCAGGTTATACTATACGGCTATAGTTTTTTTTCTTTTATATCTTGGAATTAGTGTGTATGATATTGTCTTTTTATTATTATTTTTCTGTGTGTTTGTATATACTTATTTTTGTGCTGTGTCTTCCTTTGTACGTGTGTAGCAGCGAATAAATGTTTTTCTTTCTTTCTTTCTAGTTTGAAATAAAAGTCGTTTGGTTTTATTTCTGTAGTCGCGTAACGTGTGTTTTTAGTGTGAGTACTGAGTTCTTGAACCTTAATTCTTAGAAATTGTAGATTGTGAACTTTTGACTCCTTGATTACATGAAGTAGGTTCAGACAAAGTTCAAGTTTCTCAAAACTTAGTTCATTAACTATGATTTAGAATAAGATAAGTGAATAAACTTGGCGTGAATAATGATTCTATTAAGAGTTCGAATTAATTAAAAGTAATTATTTCAAAGTTCTAGGTTAAAAGATATTCTATTAGCTCTACTCAACATTCACGCCATATATTATTATTTTATTTTAGTCGCCTGGTGTCAATTGTGACTTCACACGTTAGTGCAGCTTTAGTTTAGAATAGCATTACCCCATTTCTTCCCGTAGGTGTTCGTAGGAGGCAAATTAGGGTATTTTTACTTATAATTGATTTTTGGGCGATGTGGTTGGACATGAACACCCATCACCAACAAAGTTTATTTTATAATCATTTTCCTACTGAATTTTCTGAAAAGTGGCTGAAGACCATCTAATTTTGAAGCTCTGACTACTCCTTATAGGTATTTATAGTCGTGAGTATATGTATGTGAGTACACTGGTATAGGTCTGACTCGGATTTCTAACCCGCGCATGCATGAAAGGCGGGTGTTCTATGCGCTAAGCTATAACGATTCTTACATTTTACTCACAATAATATCACTCACCAGTAATCCTGTCCAAAGTCCCAGATTTCATAGACGAACCCGTATACCCGGCAGTCTGCCCGCCAAGACTAAACCCAATGACATGAAATCTCTTCAAAGCGAAGTTGTGCTCCTGGACTAGCGTGTCTATCAGCTGCGCCGTACATTTGCCAACCAGCTCCGTGTTGGCTGCAGCCTGGACGTAGCACGGCTCCCGGGCTATCGGGTTGTAGTCCACGGAAATTACGTTGTAGTCGCAGCATTGCATGTAAGCTGAGAATGGAATTCGTCTTTGAATGAGGAAAAGAAAGAAGATTTTTCTGATTGTTTTTATTTTAGTGTTTGTTTTTTTAGCATCTATCAGTATTCGTGAACTGAAAAAACCTTTAGGATTAGAAATCGAGTCTCTCCATTTAGCATGTTCTTAGATATTTGATATAGGTGTTATAGGCAGAGGTTTCTACTGAGAATTACGTGAAGCTTTCGAGTGGTTTTTGGATTTCTACTTTTTGCATTGTCTATCCCTATATCATACATATACTCACGCCATTATTTCCCATTGGGGTAGGCAGAGACTATTGATCTATGTACGATCCTGGCAAACCTCTCAAGTTTCGATTACATCCATCAATCTTTTCATGCGTGCTCTTTTATTCTTCAAAGTTAGGACGCGGGTCTTTTTGAACACACACTCTATTTGGTCCAGGTGTGTCCTCCGTGGTCGTGCTCTACTTACATTACCTTCCATATTGGTTCTATAGATCTCTTACACCAATTTACTGTCATTCATCCTCTCTATGTGCCCAAACCATCTCAACATTCCTTTTTCTATCTTTTTTACAATATCATCTTTCACGACGCACCTTTCACGAATCACGTCATTCCTTACACGATCACATAATCTTACATTACAAACTTTTCTCAGGGTCCTCATCTCTACTGCATTCACTCTGCTCTCATGTATCTTCTGCCGCACCCACTATTCACTACCATACACTAGCGTATCCCTATAAGACATCTTATATTTAAGTTATTGATATATTTTTTAGAATATAGTGATTTTTTTTAAAAATTATCCTTTTAATTTATCTTTCTGTAACTGTACAGAAAAAGGATTTATGGATATTTTGAGCAAGAACGCGTATAAATTATAAATATGAAATACTTCATACTTCTTGCAAACTATTTTATCAACATAAATCCTGATCTCTCAGTTGTATGCCATTACCTGGTCTGATTTCAGTATTTGGTGAGAAATCTCGGTGGCCTGTGTATCCATGTATTAATATTTTAATGACTGCATCTTTCACCCAAGGTGCAGATTTAATTGAATTAGGATCTGAAACTGTCAGCTCGTGAGGATTGTCCTTATTTGATCTGAAAAATAATTACACCACATAAAGTGCATACATATACTCACAGCTGTAAATCTCTAAAGAGGGTAGCCAGAGATAAGGATTTGAAATCCCTCAGCCACTTTTGGAATTGAGTGGGGAAAAGATGGTTTATTTTAAGGTTGATCGTTATGGATCTCCATCTGGATCGCCCAGAAATTCATTAAAAAGATCCAGTACCCTTCGCCGCCTCTTACGTACACCCACAGGCTGAAACGAGTTGAGCCTTTCTAAGCCGACACTTCTCAGCAATTGTTTGCAGTATAGGTCTCTTCCAAACAAAACTCAGCGCTAATCAAATATTTCTCGGAAAGTGTGGTAGAATACCTCTGAACATCACTTGAAATATTCGTCACTGGGTATTAAGAGTACTTACATTTTGCTTGGACAATGCAGTTGCATCATGTTTTGGGCGAATGTAATTCCAACTTAGCCATGTGGGTTTCTCACAATGTTTTTTGCAACTTTAAACCTTAATAAATTAACCACACATATAAATTATGAAATATTGGATTGAATCAGGCGTTACTTTGCGGAAATCCATAGCAATACTAATATTAATAAATTTCTTCGCTTTATTCCGCTAAATAATACCTGCAGTCTTCATGCAACATGCACTGTGCACCGCCCGCCCTCCCACTTACAAGAAATCGAAAAGCAGACAATGCACCACACACACACCCGCAAGCGAAAACCACAGGCAACCACAAACATGCGACGCGTTTCGACTCAACACGAGTCATTGACGAGCAGTTAGTAGACAGTTCGGCAGCTGACCACCGAGAAATTATGAAAAGAAAGACCTTGCACTAAACTTCCAATGTTTATCTGTAGTTAAATGTTGTATTAGGATGTTATTCGTTGGATCCAAAATTTGAGGCATTACGTAATTTCTTTTGCAGATGTCACTTCTCATTTATTTGACAACATAATCAAACTAGTTAACGTTCTTGATCATGATATAATAATTGAATAAAAGTTATTCGAAACAGACGAAACAATATGGCCCTGTTTGGAGGCAGTGTACGGAAAATTAGTCATTTAGTGTGTTCACAACTCATCTTTGAAAATTAACATCATTTCGTACTCAACATGTAGTAACACAATTATTGTGTCCAAAAATTGATGTTGTTCTTATGAAAATATATTGCTGTGACATGGACAAACAGACAGACAGACATAACCAAACTAAAACGGTTTTCCTTTTGCCATTCGACTATGAAACCCTAAGAAAGTAAACTAAATATGGTACATACATACATATAATCACGGCTATAAATCCCTAGAAGGGGTGCCAGATCTAAGGAATTAGAAATTACTCAGCCACTTTTGGAAAGTTGAGTAGAGAAAAGATGGTAAAATAAAGGTTTATGGTGATGGGTCTCCAACCATATCACCCAAAAATCCCTTAAAAGCCCCAATACCGTTAGTCGCTTCTTACGCACACCCACCGGAAGAAATGGGATTCTATTCAAAGCCGACACTACACGGCTAAATATGGTAGTTTATATTAAATAATATCTACATCCGCTATTCTGCCAAAGGGGAAGTCTAAGATACTTCGCACGCTACTGTCGTAAAATAAAAACAAAGAGTAAAACGAGCATAAAAATAAGTGCTTATTCTGATTTAACAGCCTTTCATATTTTACTGTTTACTTGTATTTTTATCTTTGCTGATTGCAAGAACTTAAGGCGTTAATCCTTGCATTGCGGTCTTTAACTATTAAAACAATTTATTGAGTCGTAAATGTTAGTGCAGTTTTCTTGGATCATTTATTGTATAATTGTATCCCTTTAAATTTGATCCTTGGGTGCCCCCAAGGATCAAATTTAAAGGGATACAACAACTACCGAATTAAACACATATGACTCTAGAAAAGATGCATTGGTGCAGGCCCGATTAGGGGATCGAACCAAAGCCTCTCTGCATGATTAGCGCATGTTCTAACCACTGGGCATTCTTTGTCTTTAACATTGTTTTTCTTTATAAAATATTGGAACTCAGATTCTGCAGATAAGTTGGTGGTACTTAAATGGTAAATATTTATTGATTATTAAATGCCAAACTGTGGTTTTTCTTTGTTTGTACTATATTGAAAGCAAGATCAACTTACCTGGTATAGAGCCAAAATGTTATATTTTTGTTAGGGCACTCTAGTGGGGGCTGAACACATCCCGTCATCATGTCATCGACCATTCCAGGCTGAACGACAGAAACAACTGAAAATAGTATACAATAAACATACCTTTATGAACAGTATTTTAATCTATACTTATAATAAATCTGTAGAGAGGTCAATTCTGTACATGAAATATATTTTCAAAATAACCATCAGGTGGTGATTAGGGATCGATACTGATGCCAAAAATGCAATCAGTAAAATTTTTGTCTGTCTGTCTGTCTGTCTGTCTGTCTGTCTGTCGGTTTGTATGTTCCTTATGGAAACAAAAACTTCTCGACGGATTTTAACGAAACTTGGTAAAATTATTTTTCATACACCTGCGCAGGTTTTTGTATACTTTCCAGCAGAGTAGTAAAGGGGAATTTTGGGAAATTTTGGGAAAACGGGAGAAGTTACTCCATTTTTTAAGCTTCCGTCGCGTGTGCAGCCTCAATGGTTAAACTTACATAGAAATCATGTGTGACGGAAATATTCTTCATAAAATTATCTAAAAAAAAAATCCTAAACAGTTTATGTCTATCTTTTACGGTTGACTCACAATAACACGTGTAATTCCTGATAGCTTAGCAGTTCGGATCATTCTGATTATATTTGTTTACTCTTACGTTTGTAAACCTCTCACTCATCCCAAATTTAAAAAAGGTAACATAATTACCTATTAAATAAAAAAAGAATCATAAAAATCGGTAGATAAACACCGAAATTATACATAAAATAAGCCATCGCGTCCGTGATCAAAACCAAATCTTTACTAATTTACATATAACATACTAGATGGCGCCAGTAGTTGCATCCTACATCACTTAATGATTTATTTTTTAGATTGTTATAAATACTTCATAGCGTTTTATTCCAAAATTTGCTATTCAACGGAAATACTGAACCGTTCATCAAAGCGCATTTAAAATCATCAAACTACACTGTTTAGGGAGTGCTATAAATTTAATAAATTGAAAATATTGCGCTGAATTTCACAATGCTTGAGCAGTGACTGCAGGAAGAATCCTCAGATATTTAAAAAAACAACGCTACCCGTGCGAAGCTGGGACGATCCACTAGTATCTAATAAATATACTACCTATCCTTGTTCATTCATTAGACTAGACTAGAAAATCTCGCCTGATGTTCTGAATAACTAGTACCAGCTAGTACACAGACTTTTGCAATGCCTTTCAAAATATATGGCGCGACTAGATATGGGATTTTGCCCGGGTATTTTGGGCGGATTGGATTTATGCCCAATAAATGTCCATAAATGCCGAATAAATGTCCATTACTTGGGCATAAATCTTATTTAATTTAAATTTTTAAAATATCATTATTGTAAGAGTGTGGTTGATGTTATTAGTTAAAATCATCATAAAATGACCTATTTTATTTAAAGAATGAATAATACTTATAGGGTTCATGATAGGGACCATTAGCATAAAATTTAATGGGTGCAATCCAACCCGTTTTATGAAGTTTTGCAGACAGAAACGCAAACATTTTTAAATGCAAGAATCTTATCATACTTTTTATGATAATTCATTAATTTGTTACAATACAATAGGGAAAAATTGTGATACTGTTTTAAACTTTTAATTTAAACAAACATTCTGGATGGTCATAGTCCAGATTATGATGATTTTCCACTATAAACGTATCTAACCCTATTTACGTTGGGCTCGTATCAAGTACAAATCGCGCGCTCCTATTGGACACTTTATATAATATAAAGTTGAGTATAATTATATAGAGTTGAGACCAAATTGACATTGACATTCCGCCGGATTCAATTTCGCTATTTTGTACCTAGATTTTAAATTCTGACAGCTGCCATTTTTTGACATGTCAGAGGTTATAAATCTTTTTGACCAGGCTCATTTTTTTAATTTCTATTAAAGTATGAACATCCACGTCAACTCATTTTATTTGTTAGAATATAATATATAAATTTTATTATGTTCTACGCTGCAAATGCAAAAGCGCATTCACGGTAAACAGAAAATTTTAAAAGATAACAGTTAATAATAAAAAATAATAGCAAATACCGAAAAGAAATGAGCGCATTTGAGTATTCAAAGAAGTCGAATGACATGGCATGACAAGACACACGCATAACGACAGCTAAGAGCGACATTGAATAAATAATACAGAGCGAGCGATGTGCTTTACGTTTTACATCCATCTACTTACGGCTACAAATCCCTAAAAGGGGTAGCCTGCTCTTCTGAATCTTAAAATTCTTTAGCCACTTGGAAGTTAAGTAGAGAAAGATTGTTATATAAATATTTTTGGTGATGGGTCTCCAACCGCATCGCCCAAAAGTCCCCTTACCTAAAAAAAGATACCCTTAGTCGCCTCTTACGATAACCCATGGGAAGAAATGGGGTAGCGCTATTTTAAACCGGCACTTAGCCGACACAGCAAAAAGGTTTACTAAACCTGGATAACAAAGAAGGTGCCAGCTAAAAAAATAAATAAGGTAATTAAAATTGAATTGATATCATGTTCGTAATATTGAAATATTATATAATATATAAATATTTTTTACTATTGTATAATTTTACTTAACTTAGGTTATATTTGCATTTGCCTTTAAAAAGGTAAGACACAACTTAACAAAAATCTAGCAGCGGATATACGCCCCCGTCGCTCTGCCATCTGAGCTATAGTATCAAGTGAACATGATCACTGGCGCGAAAATTGGTTTTTGCCTGTTTCTTTACTTGTGTCAACGCCATCATCCGCCAAATTATTACAACCCGGAAATATGCGCCTTTTGCCACGAATAGTTCATGTCCTCTGTCAATATATGACATCAAAATCATTCGTGCCCGCTGTGGTTTTTTTTCCATACATTGATGCTCATTGACCTTTACTAATTAAACACGAACTGTTTTTCAGTTTAAAACCCTAATACCTAAGTATTATTTCATCCCCTTTGATTATAAAAAGTAGCGTGAACGTGAGTATTTACACATTTTAAAATTTTGTTAGCGGAATATACCGTTACTACATTATGTTAATAATCTTGAAAAATAAAAATAAAATGTTTTTTTTCGCTTAGTTACTTTATAACATTATTCGTTATACTAAAGTTAATATCTTATAGCTACTCTATCGCTTGATATAATTGAATGTGTTTTTTTTATTGTAAGGGTATAAATAATTATTATTATAATCGTTCAAAGTAAAAGTGGGTTAAGATTAAGAATTTAACATAACATAAACGTTCACGCCGTTTATCAGAGCCGGTTGGCAGAGCTACCAATGATGAACATCACGTGACAGCGCCACTTAGTGTCCAAAGTAGGTACCAATGTTTTGCTTAGACAGTGAACTCACGTGATAGGGGGCAGGCCTATTGCCGTTTTGTACGAATACACTGTCATATGGCTAAGTACAACTCGGCCATGTGGTTTCCTTACGATGTTTTCCCTCACCGTTGACAACCATGATAAATTAACCACACTTATGACATTAGAAAAGACAAATTGGTGTAGCCCCGACCCGGGATTTGAACTCACGACTGTCTGTTTACGGGCGGGCGTTCTACCCATTGGACTATAATGTCATCTAAGTAAGAATTTAAAGTACTTATATGCCTATATTTGGCATATTGTAACTTTTTTTTTCTTCTTATTACTTTATTCTGATGACGCTGATGTATATGTATAAGTTAAATACAATTAAAATAATGATCCACTTGTAGTTTAATTTTAAAGTAGAGTTTTGTTTTTCCGCCCAGCGATTGGGCATTTATCGGGCGTAAATTCATTTTTGCCCATTTTAAGGCGCGACACTTATGTGATACTTGGTTACAACATTATGACTAATACATATAAACAATACTCATCACTATTATTAAGCTAATTGATATACTACTCTGTGTAAAAAGTATCGGGAATATGTCAATAAAAAGACCCGCGTAAAAGAGGTCGTTCAAATTTTTTTACTGCATGTTGGTAGCACTGTACTGATTTAGCGCGCAAAATTTGAGCGGGATCTGTCATTTAATTTGTTTTAAACTACATTTTTTGTTGGTCATAGTTTTGAGTCCTCGGCGATTTTTAAAATGGAAAATATTGTTGAACAAAGAGTGTGCCTTAAATTTTGTGTTTCGAATGATATTTCATGTGAAGAATCACTAAAAATGTTGCGAAACACCTACGGCAAATCGTGTATATCGAAAACAAGGGCTTATGAATGGTACAAGGCTTTTAAAGAAGGCCGAGAAGTAGTAGTAGACTTGCCTCGTTCTGGTAGACCTTCAAACGCTACGACCAAAGAAAACATCGACAGAATCAAGAAGCTAGTGATCGAAAATCGACGTATGAGTCTGAGAGAGTTGGCTTGTGAGGTGAACATATCTTTTAAGTCCGTCCACAACATTCTCATTGACATTTTAGGCATGAAACGCGTCGCCGCTCGACAAAAGAGCTCAATTTTGTTCAAAAAGCGCAGCGAAAGCATGTCGCTGAAGACATGGTTTCCTGAGCTTCTACGGAACCGACTTTTATAAAACGTATAATAACTGGCGACGAGACATGGGTTTATGAGTACGACATGCAAACAAGCCAACAGTCTTCAAAATGGCGTCTCGAATACGAGCTGAAACCCAAAAAACCGCGGCAAAGTCGCTCCAAAATCAAGGTGATGCTGACAGTTTTTTTTGACTACCGTAGTGTGATTCACTCCGAAATCCTTCCAGAAGGAGAAACTGTGAATAAAGAATATTATTTAGGCGTCATGAAGCGTTTGCGTGAGATTATCCGCCGAAAACGTCCAGATTTGTGGCAACACAACTCATGGATGCTGCACCATGATAATGCACCATCACACACAGCCATTATAGTGAAAGAGTTTTTAGCGAAAAATTCAACAAAAGTTCTCGACCAAGCACCGTATTCACCTGATATGGCTCCGTCTGACTTTTTTTTATTCCCCAAGTTAAAATTACCATTTCGAGGAAAACGTTTTGAGTCGATAGAAGCCATAAAAGAAAATTCGCTGAATGAGCTAAAGGCCATACCGCAAATAGCCTATGAAAAATGTATGGAAGACTGAGTGAAGCGGTGGAGATGTTGTATTGTAAGCGATGGAGCCTACTTTGAAGGCGATAAAATAAATTTAGATGAATAATTTGTATTTTTTGTTTTATTGACAAATTCCCGATACTTAGTACACAGAATGTAAATCGTAAAACTTAAACGGGTTTCAAATATATATATTAAATCATCCAAAAAATCTAACTACTATAATAAACTTTGGTACAATCTGGTATATAAGAATAATTTCAATTTAAGATTAATATTTTTGACATATTTTTTTTTAAATTTAATTCCATATTTTCTCAGGGCTGATAATTCTGTCGCCCTTCTTTTCTTACACATTCTTTATGTATGAGCAAGTCCTCTACTGTACTGATATTACATCCAATTGGCTCTTTAGATCTCTTGTACC
This sequence comes from Bedellia somnulentella, assembly GCA_963576735.1. Taxonomy (NCBI): domain Eukaryota; kingdom Metazoa; phylum Arthropoda; class Insecta; order Lepidoptera; family Bedelliidae; genus Bedellia; species Bedellia somnulentella. The sequence continues at coordinate 16,629,628 of OY755179.1, forward strand.
TGTTTATGGTCATCCATCCTCTTTATGTTACCAAAGCACCACAGCTTCGCAATTTCTTATGATTTATCAGCCTGTGATGTAAGATATCGTTTTTCTGATGGACCTCATCTCTACAACATTTGCTCAGCTCTCTTTTTTTTCACCACACCTAACATTCGCTGTCGTACATAAGCGTAGGAACTAAAATATCATGTACTGCCACTCAGACCGTTTCTATTTAATCTTTTATTAATCTTTTCTGGTTCTATTTGACATTTAACTATTACTTGACACATAACAAGGATACGGGCAACGGATATAACAGATATCGCTGAGGAAGGCTTGTATTCTGCATTAAATATTGTTTGGTTGAAGCTATGTCATTAGAACTGAATTCTCCTTCTTTACTAAGAAATTTTCGAAAGATAAAAAGTGGATAGATAATGAAAGTGGTTCGTATTTAATTATCAAACTTATCGGCACTCAATCCCTTAAAAAGGGTCATAGTAAATGAATTACATACATACATACATATACTCACGGCAATAAATCCCTAGATGGGGTAGCCAGAGCTAAGGAATAAGAAATTCCTCAGCCACTTTTGGAAAGTCGTGTGGGGAAAAGATGGTAAAATAAAGGTTGTTGGTGATGGGTCTCCAACCGCATCGCCCAAAAATCCGTTAAAAGCCCCAATAACGTTAGTCGCCTCTTACGAATACCCACCGGAAGAAATGGGGTAGTGCTATTCTAAGCCGACACTACACAGCAAAGTAAATGAATTGTAAGTGTGAAAAGGTAAGTAAGTCTATGTTATCTTATTTTATTTTCTTATTTTATTTTATTATCTTTAGGGGGCTTACAGCTAAATTTACAATATGAAATTATTACATAGGCAGAAATAGGCAAATAACAAGCTCCCACATATGCATAAAAATAAAGAACACCGAAAACAACAGAGAAACAGAAGGCTTAACTAAAAAAGGAACTTAACCAATTAATAAAACAACAGCAAGAAAAATAGAATACAATGATCGATACGATCGAAAGCTTTACTGTAATCTGTATAGACTACATCAACTTCACTCATGTTCTCGGTCACAAACTCATTGATAACAAAAAGATTTGATTTATCCCACTACATATTGACTTGCGTACCCTTTGTGCCATGTCGTGAAACATCTGCTCTAAAGTGGTGTAACAATACAGGACCCAAGAGGCACTGAGCTCAAAAATATGGTTTTTTATCTATGAGAGGAGACCTATGGCCATTAGTGGGACACATACATACATATACAACTGATAGCTGAAAATCTCGAAGTTTATTAAAATTTGACTGAGTACAATGTGACGATTTTTACGAATAGGGCCCCCCTATCAAAAAAAATGTCACGGGTCCCAGACGGTATAGATACGCCACTAGCTCCAACCCTAGATCTTATTCCACTAGTACAAAAATATACATATACAGACGCCAAAAGGTAATAATTTCATAACCTGACATCCCAGAAATCTGTCATTCAAATACAGGGTACTCTGCATAGGTTTTCCATTAAAGATCGAGGATGGTTCAATAAAAGCAATTAGCTTTGTCAAATTTAGCACAAGCTATCGCAAACGACATGTTATTTAAATGAACTGCCTAATTAAGATAAGAACTGGCTGTAAAGGCGTAAAGTACAATTTAAAATTAGTCACATTAGAATGTAATTGCTACTTTTACAAAACACTTTAGGCATGCATTTAGTGAGTGATCTATCTAGATCAATATCTCATTATATCGTATAGTTATAAGTATTGGTGTATTATTTTATACATTTATACATGGGGAGCACCTTCAATTTTAACTGTTTTCATAACTTATTTCCTGTTTTATTACAGGGAAAGCATTTTAGCAATTTAACCTTTATAAGTAACATAACATATATATGCTCACGGCCATAAGTCCCAAAAAGGGGTAGCCAGAGCTCCAGAGCCAGGTAAAAATAAAGGATTGTTGGGGATGGGTCTCCTACCGCTTAGCCAAAAAATCCCTTCAGAAGCCCGAAAACCCTTAGTCACTTCTTACAATCACCCATGGGAAGAAATGAGATACTGCTATTCTAAACCGACACTACACAGCAAATTATTATGCATAGAGCAACAATTAAACCTTTATAGTAAATCTTAGATATATTAGTAAACTAGTGGATCGGCCCAGCTTCGCGCGGGTAGCGTTGTTTTTTAAATATCTTAGGTTTCTTTCTTCAGTCACTGCTTTTTTGTGAAAATTAGCACAATGTTTTCAATTTATTAAATTTATAGCACTCCCTGAACAGTTTAGTTTGGTGATTTTGAATGCGCTTTTATGAACGGTTCAGTATTTCCGTTTATTAGCAAATTTTTTAATATAACGCTATGAAGTATTTATAACAATCTAAAGAAGAAATCATTACGTGATGTAGGATGCAATTGCTGGCGCGATCTAGTATGTAATATGTAAATTAGTAACGATTTGGTTTTGGTCACGGGCGCGATAGCTTATTTCATGTATAATTTCAATGTTTCTCTACCAATTTCCGAATGAGAGTATTATAAACGTAAGAGTAAACAAATATAATCAGCATGCTCTGAACTGCTAAGCTATCAGGAGTTACATGTGTTATTGTGAGTCAACCATAAAAGATAAACATATACTGTTACGGGAATTTTTTTAGACAATTTTATGAAGAATATTTCCGTCATACATGATTTCTATGTAAGTTTAACCATTAAGGGTGCACACGCGACGGAAGCTTAAAAAATGGAGTAACTTCTCCCGTTTTCCCAAAATTTCCCAAATTTCCCCTTTACTACTCTGCTGAAAAGTATACTATAACCTGCCCAGAAGTATGAAGAATAATTGTGCCAAGTTTCGTAAAAATCCGTCGAGTAGTTTTTGTTTCCATAAGGAACATACAAACCGACAGACAGACAGACAGACAAAAATTTTACTGAATGCATTTTTGGCATCAGTATCGATCAATAATCACCCCCTGATAGTTATTTTGAAAATATATTTCATGTACAGAATTGACCTCTCTACAGATTTATTATAAGTATAGATAATATGTTTAACAACCTTAATAAAATATATAATTTGAATATTAATTAGACGCCTTATAGTATACAATCATATTATTGACAAATAAAAGCATCCTAAAAAAAATGCGTTGGGGTGGTAAAATTGAATGCGTTTAGTACTTTGGTTTAATATCATAAGTCCTTTTAAGGTAATTCTTGATTGAATTATAACAAAAGTTAGTATGCTAGTAAATATAGAACCACATTTATATACTCACAGCTGTAAATCCCAAAAAGTTTCTCAGCCATTTCATATGGTCACTAGAACATCAGGTTCACGTGTTGGTGGCCTCCCACAAGGTGAACTGACGACTTGGACAAGGTCACAGGAATTTGGTAAATGAGGGCAGTGCAAGACCGGTCTTTTGGAGATATTTTAAGGGGACATATGTCCTGCAGTCATTGATTTTCTGAGATAGTTTCGATGATGATTAATGCAAATAGATTGAGGGAGACTATAGTTGCTCTCGCCAGTCATAATGACCCTTATTATCTTTCACAACCCATGCATATTCATACATTTTTCCTTGTAAGCAGTGTCGGTGATTGCGTGTACTTTAAAATGACCCCGCTTTCAAATTAACATGGATTTGGTTCCTTTTTTTCTAATCGAAGTGATATTTTTTTAACTGGTTTTATAAAACTGTCTGTATTTTCCTATTAAACGATGAAACGGAAACTCGATGCGTCAAATATTTCCATAGAATTAATAGCCATTACCTTCCTAACTGTAAGTTTCGGTATTTTGCAAGTCTGCAGCTAGCAGGTTTGTTTTAGGAATATTTAGTCCCTTTTTTATACTAATGCATTGAAAAGACTTATAAATAAAATGGTTTTTTTAATACGTTATTTCAGCTAATGGTGATAAATTATTGAAAACTTAGAATTTTAAGTGTGTAAGATCTCTCTTTAGCAGCTGCTTCTGGTTTTCCATAGCCTCAACATCCTGACCCAAACTGATTTGTTTACTAAAAAGGCCCCTGTTTCAATAAAAAGAGGTGCCTTGTTCTAGGATCACTAAATGTTTCACTTCATATATACACAAACTCACGGCTATAAATCCCTTAACGGAATTTTTTGGAATGAGAAATTCCTCAGCCACTTTTGGAAGTTCATTGGGGAATATATGGTAATAATAAATGTTTTTGGTGACAGGTCTCCAGCCTCATCGCCCAAAACTCACTTAAAAAGCCCCTTAGCCCTTAGTCTCCTCATACGATCACCCACGGGTAAAAATGGGGTAGTGTTATTCTAAGCCGACACTACACGGCAAATGTTTCACTACTACACTAATAAATGAATCCAGGCCTTTCTGCACGAGAGGCCCACTAAGCTATCGCGGTTAACTTTTAATCTTAGCCGCCTTAATCCAAGAAACGCGTATAAATGATGTAATCAAGAGATTACATCATTTATACGCGTTTCTGGTGCCTCTAAGAAGAGGCACCAGATTTAACTGTTATTAAATAAATACATATTTAAACTCAAGCCATTATTAGCCATTTGGGTAGACAGAGACTATCGATTGCCAATCTGTACGATCAATACATACATACATACATACATATACTCACGGCTATAAATCCCAGGAAGGGGTAGCCAGAGCTAAAGAATTAGAAATTCCTCAGCCACTTTTGGAAATTTGAGTGGCGAAAAGATAGTAAAAATAAAGGTTGTTGGTGATGGGTCTCCAACCGCATAGCCCAAAAATCCCTTAATAGCCCCATACCGTTAGTCGCCTCTTACGTACACCCACCGGAAGAAATGGGGTAGTGCTATTCTAAACCGACACTACACGGCATGTACACTACACTGTACGATCAATATTTTCATATATGCTCTTTTATTCTTCAGACTACAAACCCCTCACTATTTGAACACATCTGAATGTGTCTTACGCGGTAACCTTCTACTGAGATAGTAATATTAGAAGTAATTCAATTAATTATTTAATTTAAAATCGACTCTTAAAAATTCAAAAATACTTACTCAAAAAAAACAAAACACTTAAACGTAACATCCACTGCATAATTTATAATTATTTTGTTCCCACCACAGGTATTAAAAAATACAATTTAAATTATTTTTTAAGACACAAGCGTGCAAGTTTCCACAGCAATGTATCTACCGAGCACTTCAACAATTCACGAATAGACAAAGACACGAAAAACCTTGGAGATAACTTCGCTAGAATTCTTTCAACTGCAAACTATACTACCCCGTTATTTCAATTTGGTGACGATAGCAATATGTAGTTTATGTTAATGATTGAAATGTGTCACTTATTACCCAATTTATAGGGCGACACTCTGTTGCACTATATATTATCGACACGCAAAAAATATAGACGTTTTTCCTAATACTTACATACATACATACATACATACATACATATACTCACGGCTATAAATCCCAAGAAAGGGGTTGCCAGAGCTAAGGAATTAGAAATTCCTCAGCCACTTTTGGAAGGTGCATGGGGAATAGATGGTGAAATAAAGGTTCTTGGTGATGGGTCTCCAACCGCATCGCCCAAAAATCCCTTAAAAGCCCCAATACCGTTAGTCGCCTTTTACGTACACCCACCAGAAGAAATGGGGTAGTGCTATTCTAAGCCGACACTACACAGCAATTCCTAATTCCTAATACTTCTGGTTATGTATTAATTTACCTTTGAACATAGTTTTGCGTGCGGCGGGGTGAGCCCCTGGGCCACCTGCAAGCCGCAATTTTTTATACATATAATTTACGTGCATGCCTTAAATAGAAAAGTTGTGCATTTAGGTCTTATGATTAAATATAATTAGCCTTACAAACGTTCTTCTAAGTTTTACAAAAGTTGTTATTATGTTAAGGGGTGATGTTGCTAAAGGCCATCACCATTCATATTTTAGATTTACCATCTCTCAATCTTCAAAAGTGGCTGAGAAATTACTTATCCCTACCCGTTGTGATATTAAAACGCGTGATTGAAGGTAGAAGGGATTTCTATTATATGTTTATGTATCCACAGTTTAGTCTAAGATTTGCTTAAAAAACTTTGTCGTTCCTTAAATTAATAATTAAATTAATCGTTTCCAAAGATACTTTTATTTTATTCAAACGTCTTATTAGTTACGCATTTGAAATATTTTTTTACAAATTGGCCAACCCTCGTTTTTAAAACACACCCTTTTCATATTTTAAATTAATAAAAGCATAGATAATAAGCACTCTATAGGCAAAGTTGTTTAGTTTGATGTCTTTTATCAATTTAAAAAGGGTATGTTTTAAAAATGAGGTCTAGGCCAATTGGTATCTTTTTTAAAAATATATTTATTGTGTTCTTTTTACCAGCGTTAAAGTCAATCCTTTCTTAAGATTTTCCTTTGTTATTATAAATTTGATAAGAAATGTATAGACTTAGACAGCTTAGAATAGCACTACCCCATTTCTTCCGGTGGGTGTGCGTAAGAGGCGACTAACGGTATTGGGGCTTTAAAGGGATTTTTGGGCGATGCGGTTGGAGACCCATCACCAACAACCTTTATTTTTACCATCTTTTCCCCACTATCATTTCCAAAAGTGGCTGAGGAATTTCTAATTCCTTAGCTCTGGCTACCCCTTCTAGGGATTTACAGCCGTGAGTATATGCATGTATGTGTGTATAAATGTATAGACCAGATTAAATACACCCTGAATACGGCCAGAGACCCGTGTTTCCTCTACATTGTGTATATGTCTCTACACTGAATATAATATATTCATATAGTATCTCTATGGTTATTTATTCTGATAGTAGTAATTGGTGTACGTAAGAAGCGACTAACGGTATTGGGGCTTTTAAGGAATTTTTGGGCGTTGCGGTTGGAGACCCATCACCATCAACTTTTATTTTACCATTTTTTCCTCCCCACTCCAAAAGTGGCTCAGGAATTTCTTTTCTGGCTACCCCTTCTTGGGTTTTATAGCTGTGAGTATATGTATGTAAATAAGTTTTTTTTAATACAATAATACCATATATTTTACAAATGTCAAAATACAATAGAATATTTTTATTTTTTACTGTATGGTATCGTATCCATAATACTTACAGAATTTTCTTTCTGGAGGGTCAATGCAATTCATTGGCCAAGGCACCAGCTCTACGATCACCGCAGATTTTTACTAGGCGGTTTAAGGCAGGTTTTCAATCTGGTATTGACATGAATGTTATGGATAATATGCCTTTAAGTAAAATAGGAATAGGCCTGGTGATAGGGGATCAGATGAAAGCACTTTCCAAACAAAACGTGGGTATTCTGAACTCCAGATGACATGAATGTCATATGATGTTCAGAAGTATTAGTATCACTGCCGAACTTCTGTAAATATAGCAAGAACGTTGGAATTTGTGTAAAATGTGAAATATCTTGAACAAAGTAGGTAAAAGAAGAGGGTCCATGCTTTTTGTTGTTTAAATTTATGTATCTTGTTAATTGCCATGTATACAACGAACAATATTTTTTATCTCCTTACTTTGTGCTTAAAGTAATAATATGTAATATACATATCTCATAATATTTTATTTATTAGGTGGTGAAGAATAAATTAACAATTTATTGATTATATAACCAGTTTTATTTATAAAATTACAAAATTAATCAGTCAGTTCACATGAACGTTAGAGGCATTTGGCACTTCGTTCACAAAAATGTTTAAAATTATGGCTTTAATCGACAGTTTTTTTAATGAACATAATAATTAATCTTTACACAAAAAACAGTACATGTCTAAATCAATTAAATTACAATTTAATTAAATTTTGAAAATACGTATGCCAAAAAAGGTTATAATACATTGTTTTCCTCAAAACTATCTACAAATTATATGTTTACATTATTTACAGTAAATTGAGGTGTTAGCGTTTTCATTCTAACATACTAATATCATAAAAACAAAAATATGGCAAGAAGTTTTAAACACGATCTTGATACAAGATCACAATAATTTGTACAAAATCTTAAATTATTAAGTATTTACATCAATAATAACAGATTTAAACATACTCCTCTGAAGGCTTTGGCGTTCCGTTTTGAAGTCGGAGCGAGGAAGACAGTCGTCCGTTTACTGAATCAGGTAATTCAGCAATATCTTTAAAAACTCCTATCATACTTTCATAATTTGGTCCCCAATTCAATAAATAGTCCCACCCTAAGGTAGCGGGCGCGGGGGACCCATTAGCTTGTCTGTATAAAGCTGATCCGACGTGTGGTGCTAAATCATCGTCTGAAGCGACTAACGTACTTAAAGAACCTCTAAAAGATGAATCAAAACTTTCGTAAGGTGGTGGTAGAATTGGGGTTTTTGAGCTACTGCCAGCACTAACATTATTTCTTCTTATATCATCTTGTTTATCAGCATTTATACTATTATTGTCGTACTCAATTTCAGAACATGTAAAACTATCATTGCCGCTTTCATCATCTGAACCTGTAGAACTTCTATTGTCAGCTTGAGGAGAGTGCCTGTGATTAAGGTGATGTCCGCCGCCACCGCGTGGGGCTTCACTGGAGCTTGAGACTGCATCTAATGTTGAGACTAGACTAGATGTTCTTTGTCTTGCATTCATTCTTTCTATTTCTTCAGCAGTCAAACCAACCGCGTTTGCTCCAACAGACACTACTGGTTTTGTTGGAGCATTAGGAGTTTTTCTGCCAGCTGAAGAACTTTGCCCACTTAATTGGGACATCACAGGACTATTCAAACTTCTTTCACTGTTGCTATGAAGTGCATCTTTCCCAACACCACCTGAACTTGATGTTGTTGCTAGTAATGCACTCTGTAGTGGTTTCCCAGAAATATCGTGCAGAGTGAGAATTCTGGGTTGTTGACTTAATTCACTGCTCGGTGATAATCGAGCTAAAGGTGTGCTTTGATGTTGTCTCGGTTGCGAATGTTGTTGTGATGTTTGCGTTAAGACTCTTGGTGGAAAACCAGCTGGGTGATGAGGAGAGTGTCTGTGTGGTGGAGTTTGATGTTTATGGTGATAGCCAGCAATAGGTGGAGGGGTAGCTTTATATTTTCGAATACCACCATCTCTAAAGCCTTTGTAGTGATAAACAATATCTATATCAGAAGGAGCTATTGAACTAGCATTTTCTAAATCATAGTGCTCAGGTAAGTCAGAATTTAAATCTAATCCATTAGGGTGATCGTGAGTGTGGTGAGAAGTATTAGTTGAAGGTGGAGGAGGAGGATGATGATCCTCTCGCATAGCAGGACTTTTTCCAACGACTTCACGTTCAATAATGTCGGGTCGTTGTGGTCTTGGTGGATCTAATCCCATCAAATCACGATCTTTGTATTTTTTAGACAATAACTCAGGCCCGACTATATGGCCAACATTTCGCATTAAATCAGCGTTGTCGGACATATAACTGTTTAGATTTGTTTCATTGTTGTGCATGCTGCGATTAATTAAACTATCATTGGTTCCAGCTATTAAATTAGGAGCATTTAACATGGCAGGTCCTCCATTTTGTTTCGAATGCATCATGTTGGTTTTTCCTGATGGCATGTCACCCTTTTCTTTTTTTTGTTTGCGGAGACGGAATACTACGAATGATACTAAAATGGCAACAATCAGTGTAACAAAGAATACTATGACTAAGGTGATTCCTATACTAAGTGGATCAGGGTTTTGCGCTCGGCCCACTCCAAAAGCACTATGACATCCATTCAAGATTTTGTTCTTATGAATAGTTTCTGCAAATATACTTCCATTTCCATTAAAAGGTTGAATTTCATTGTTGATTGTAAAATTAACTAGACATCCTTCAAAATTTTTGAAACTATTAAGAGGAAACCACTCATTAGTAGCTCCTCCTAAAGCTAACACTGTAAGATAAGGATCTAAAAAGTCATGGACTCCAGCTGAGTCTAGTTCTTCCCCTAAGGGTTTTCCATCTATAAAAAGTCGAATGCTTCTTCCAGCTGAATGTAAAGTAATATTATGCCACATACCATCAGAAACATCTTCTTGATCAAGTGTCATGTTAACGTTATTGTTTTGTTTTGACATGTAATTAACCTTTCCATCTATAAGTTCGATGACTGTATAATATTTATCTGTTGCAGAGAAAAACAAAATTCCATCTTTTTGGTGAGTTCTAAAATACAACGACATGGTCTTTGGAGGATTTCCAGGTTTGTTCATTTTGGTTTTCCGTTTTTTCTCCCATTCAGTTGAACCACCATAGAATGATTCTAACAATTGCATTCTTCTATGTTTTTCTGATATTGTAAATTCAATTAATCCATTTTCCGTTATTGAAACGGGTTGTAAACTTTCAGAACAATCTGGAGATATAGTATTGCCATCGCATTTACAGTAATTACCCCGCCACCTATCAACACACGTACCGGAACTGCATAAGTTCTTTTTATAACAAGCACCGTTTTCTGAGCGACCACACGTCAGATCAACTCCACTGCTTTCAATGGAATTGGTCATGTTGAGAAGACGACCATTGATTGATAGACTGTGTATGCAACCGACGAAATCATCTGAGTGAACTTGGCCGGGTCGTTCAAGAACAGGATCAGCTTTGTGAAGTCCACCGATGAGAAGAGGCTCGTTGTTGAAGTTCAGCGTTCTGAAAAAATAAACATAACCGTCCAAAAACAAAATCGTAATGTAAATGGAAACCCACTTTATATTGTAAAACCCCTGGATTGAAGATTCAGAAGGTTAGCAAAGGTGCTAATACTTCTGAATTATAACGTTTTATATATATTTAATTTATAACAGCTGGTAATAAGAATTTGTCTTTTCTAAAGTCATACGTGTGGTTAATTTATCAAAGTTGTTAACAGTGAGGGAAAACATCGTCAGGAAACCCACATGGCTAAGTTGTACTTTCTTGTGATGATGTTACGTAATGTTCAGAAGTATATTAGTACCTCTGCTATATCCCCCCCCCCTTTCGGGGATATACGGCGTGAACGCTTGAGTTGAGTTAAGTTGAGTCTTAATGGAGTGAATGTAAATAATATATCATCTCGTTCTTTATTTTAATGAGATTTAATTGTTATCAACATCTATGTAATACCACTATCCTATAACTTTAACATACATACACTCACGGCTGTAAAACCCTAGAAGGGGTAGCCAGAGCTAAGGAACTAGAAATTCTTCAGCCACTTTTGGAAGTTGCGTGGGGAAAAGATGGTGAAATAAAGGTTGTTGGTGATGGGTCTCCAACCAAATCGCCCAAAAGCCCTTAAAAGCCCCAATACTGTTAGCTGCCTCTTAAGTACACCCATCGGAAGAAATGGGGTAGTGCTATACTTAGCCTACACTACACAGCTATCCGACACTACACAGCTGATCAAGTTGAAATTCAAAATTAATTTCGGGCTTTTAATTATTGAGATGTTTGCCAGGATTATACAAAATGGCATTTGATAGTATCTGCTTTCCTTAATGGCAACTAATGGCCCGAGTATATCTATATATGTTAATCATTGATCAGGAATGTGATCTACATCGCAGGATAATTATTATATTGGGTGATGCGGTTAGATACCCGTCACTAACGATACTTTATTTCGACCATCTTGTCCCCCACCAACTTCCAAATGTGGCTGAGGAGTTCTGGCTTCTGGCGTGAGTTTATGTATGTATGTACATTGTAAGTAAAAACAATTAAAATACGTACCCTGCTTGACCTGTTTCATCTGCATAACACGAACTGTCACCAGGTTTGCATTCCCCACAAACATCGCCATGTTCTGTGCAGGACGTAGCACTTAATGATATAACTCGGCCATTTCTTGTAGCCGTTAGCTTGTACCATCCACCATCCGCTAAATTGTTATCCATATTGGAAATAGATACAGTTGTAATAGATGTTCTTGCTCCTCCAAATGAAAACATTGGTTTGCCTCCAATTAGCTCAATCGCAATAAAATCGGAGCGACCGCCTGTTTGCGCTCCGTAATTGTACAATAATAAAGAATCTGGCTTTTTGGTTGCAAAAATTATAGTGATATCATTAGTTGCAGCATCTAATGCTGGGAATTTCATGAAAGATAACTCATTGAATCCAAATGTAGAACTTTCACAATGTTTGCCATATCTTCCATCAATGCAACTACATTTATATCCGGGTTTCAGACTTATACATATTCCTCCATACATACAAGGGTTAGGTCTACAGGAATCAACTAAAGCTTCACATTGGTTTCCACGATACCCAGGCCGACACAAACAGAAAAATGAATTTCCATCCGAGCTTTCTTTACAAGATCCACCGTTTTTACACGGGTTAGTACTACAAATATCACCCTTTTCAATTTCACATGTTTTACCTTCACGCTTTGTTGGACAAGTACAGGTGAAATCGTGACCTTGCTTCTTACATAGTCCACCAAATTTGCAAGGATTAGGTGAACAAGGGTCCTGTCGTTTTTCACAATTTTTACCCATAAACCCTTCGATGCACTGACAGGTGTAATCATTGTTCACTATTGCGGATGATAAGATTAATGACGGAGTCTCTATGGATTTTATTTCATCTATTACTTTTAAAGAATCTGTACACTTTCCTCTATTTAAACATTCTGATGCTGAACATGGTCGGTAAGATATAATAATATGCTTTTTTAATGCTTTTTTCAATTCATATTCTTTACTTTTAAGCATCTTTTCAGTGATCTCTCTTTTTTGCACTGTGTGGTCTTGTTTCATTGCTATAAATAAGTCTGCGCCATGTTTGTGTTCTTTGATGCTATATAAATATATGTGTTCATTATAATTCAATCCAGTTTTTATTATTTCCAAAAAGTTTTGGTAGTGGTTAATAAGGAAATTAAAAGCAGTTATATTTTCGATTCTGACTGTTACCGTTTGTTCAACCGTTTTATTATCGAATTTGAAAAATTCAACGCTAATCATTGATGTCACATCTTGATGTACACCATCATTACCTAGTACAGAAAATGAATAGCCTTGTCCAGGTTTGATAGCATTAGCATATAAATCGCAAGCTCGTCTTATTTGTAACATAGTGAGTGTACTATCAGAAGTTGACTCCTTCAATATTTTACATTTATAATCACCAACAACATCAGGATCATTTGGTCTTACGTCAGCAATTTTTCCCAGAGGTACTTTATCATTAAATGCGTACACAAGAACATGAACAGACCTAGGGCTGGGTGGGTTGTCATTGCGGTCCAAGATATTTATCTGAATTGTATAATTAGCTTTCATTACAGGAATACCACTATCTTCTATTTGAATTTCTATTTCCAAACTTGGTGTAAGCTCTCTATCGATTCTTTTAGTAGTGGTTAAGATGCCAGTATGTTTTTGAACTTTCACATAACTTTGGTGTCTCCCACCAATGATTGAATATGAAAAAGGCGCCCCATTTGGTGGTAAATCGGGGTCGCTTGCTGTCAATGTAGCAATACTTGTATTTGGTGGTTCATTTTCATAAACTGATCCGTGGAAGTTGGCTGTATCGAACAATGGTCCATTGTCATTGACATCTGTTAAGGTTACTTTTACTGTTGCCGTACCTGTTTGTGGTGGTATACCAGTATCTATTGCACCAATTATTAGAGAATATGCTGTCAGCTTTTCTCGGTCAAGGTGACGAGCTACTGAAATTTCGCCCGACTGTGAGTCGATTCTAAATTGTTGATTTATATCACCACCAATTATGGAGTAACTGAATTGATTATTTTGAGGTCTTACATCTTTATCGATAGCTTGAACATATGTTACTTTTTCACCAATTTTTGCATCTTCTGAAACGGATGCCTCGTAATAATTCCTTAAAAATTCTGGAGGGTCATTTCCATCTTGTATTGAAATAATTATTTGTGCTTCATCTGTATCATTCCCGTGTATTCCACCTGCATTTTTTGCCAATACTGTTAATACTACACGATTTTGTGTTTCTCTGTCTAGATAGCGTGCAACTCTTATGACTCCAGTTTGTGAGTTAATGCTGAAACCTTTGTCATTGCTGGAACCAACAAATAAATAGTAAACAATGCCATCTTCCCCTCCATCTTGATCAGTAGCTTGTATAACTCCAACATTAGTTCCTACTTCAGCTGATTCCGACACATCAAAATGAAAAACGGGTTGAACAAATTTAGGATAAAACTCATTTACACCTGTAATGTGCACTTCAACTAATGTTTTGTTTCGCATTGTAGACCCAGGGTTTTCTGCATGGACCGTTAGAAGGTACGTCTTCTTTTCTTCATAATCAAATACATCTTTTGAAAATATTTCACCTGAATTAGTATCGATTCGAAACAATGATGCCATTTGATCCCTAATATAATATCGTATAATAGCATTTTTTGGGGAATCTATGTCTTTTGCTTCGACTTTGAAAATACAACTATTAACTGGGGAATTTTCAGGTAAAAATGCTTCATAACGTAACTGTTCGAATTGCGGTGCATTGTCATTGATATCAGTTAGCAAAATCGTTAAAGTAGCAGTCGTTTCCTTTGGTTTGAATCCCAAATCATAGGCAGATATATTCAATCTGTATTCTTGTATGACGTCATAATCTAATGGTGAGATAATGCTTATTACACCAGAAATCATATCTATTTGGAATTCTTTACCGTGATTTCCTCCTGATATTTTATATCTTATAATACCATTCGGACCGTCATCAACATCTGTGGCTTTAATTGTAAGTATTGAAGATCCAACTGGTTCATTTTCTGGTACAATAACTTGATAACTAAGAGCACTAAACTTTGGTGCATTGAGATTATCGCCAGTTACTACAAATGTGACTATGGTCTCATCTGACTGTGGAGGTACTCCTCTGTCAACCGCTCTTACTTTCAGTTCGTAATATTTTCCCAGTGAATTAAACAGTTTTTTAATCTTTATCCAACCACTGCTTTTTTCCATGCTAAAGTAATCAGAGCCATTACCACCAATAATATAATAATCAATGTCAGCATTGATCCCAAAATCTAGCTTATCTTCAGCTGTCAGTCTGATTACTCTCTCACCGACTAAAGCTTCGTCAGGAACAGGAACCAACTTTTCGTGTTCATTAAACTGTGGTGCATTGTTATTAGCATCAACAATATTAATAGTTACTAGACATTCAGATGACATAGGTGGTTTACCATTATCAGTTGCCAGAACTATAACCGAATACATATTTTCAGGAGAAGAGTCAGAGGAAGTCCTTTTAAAATTCATTTTAGTTTTGCTGACGATTTCTCCACTTGCTGGATCTATGGCAAATAAATCAGAGGGTTGTTGGAAAGAGTAAGATATAATAGAATTAGGACCTTGTTTATCTCTGTCAGTCGCTATAACTTGGCCAACATAACTATTTCTTCTTTGTAATTCTGGGAAATTGAAGCTATAATATGAGTATTCAAACTCTGGTGCATTATCGTTTTGATCTTGAATTGTAATCGTTAAAGGTGTTTCAGACCTCCATGAACCATCAATAGCAGCCACTTTTAGTATGTATTCGTCCTGTTGTTCTCTATCCAAACTGCCAGCTACAGTAACATTTCCACATATAGGGTCAATAATAAATTTTTCACCTGGATTGTGAACAAAACTGTATGTTGCGTTTGCGTTTGCACCAATATCAAGATCTGAACTGGTGACTCTTATAACAAATGACCCAATTTCAGCATTTTCAGTAACATTTACACTAAACAATCTGGTAAATCGGGGAGGGTGGTCATTTTTATCTAATACTGTTACCAATACTGTAGATGTTCCAATCAGTTGGGGATCACCGTGATCTAGAGCTTCTACACCAATTTCATAAAACTCTGTTGTTTCTCTATCAAGCTCTGTATTAGTATATATTTCACCACTGTTAGGGTCAATTTCAAAGGTTCCATCAAAATCGTCAACAAGCCTGTATGTTATTCTTCCATTTTCATTAGAATCATCATCATGAGCGTTAATTTTAATCACAAACTGTGGTGGCGTCTCTTCTTCTAAAATTGAAGCGTTGTATAAAGTACTTTCAATTATAGGAGCATTGTCATTTGCATCTGTTACTTTAATCTCAATTTCTATGAAAGATTTAAGAGGTGGATTATCAGAATCCTTTACTTCAAACCAAACTTCATAAGTAGGCATAGTTTCATAGTCTAAACCTTTTCCAGTTATATAAATTTCACCATTGGATGGATCAATTCTTAGTGCATCTCCAATATTACCGCCAGCCACAGCATACTGTAAGATTCCATAGGGTCCTTTTTTTGGTGAAGTGGCCGAAAGTTTGGTTACTTGTATACCTTCTGGAGTATTTTCAGAGTAGGTAAATGATAGTTTATTGTTGACAGTGAACTTAGGAAAGTTTTTAGATGATTTTGGTATGAGTATCAATTCAGTCGAGTTCTGTCGAGGGTTTTTACCCGAATCCGTTGCTGTTACAACCAAATTAAAGGTAGAACCGGATTTCAGTCGATATTTCATAAGATTTTCTTTTGCTTTTATCACGCCTGTTTTACTGTTAACTTCAAATAAGTTATTATGTTCACCTTTTAAACTATATATTATTTTGCTATTTAATCCAATATCTTTGTCAGTAGCTTTGGCCCCAAAAACAAAATCACCCAAGACAGTCCTTTCGGATATATAAGTTTCATATACTGAATATAAAAATGTAGGTGTATTGTCATTTTCATCCTCTATCTTAATAGTCAAATTCGCTGTAGCCGTTTTAGGATTTGTTGTAGATGAATCTTGAGCCATTAAAATTAAATAATAAATATCATTCTCTTCCCGGTCTAAAGTTGCATTAGTAGATACTACTCCGGTGGCTGCATTTATAGCAAATCTATCAGATTTATCACCAAGTAAACTATATCTAATCTTGGCGTTATTACCAACATCCTTATCGGTTGCTTTGGGGCTTAGTATTATAGTACCAGAAGGTAAATTTTCTTTAACGGTGGTTTTGTAACTTTGCCTTTCAAATTCAGGGCTGTTATCGTTAACGTCTTGAACTATGATCTTCACAGTACCAGAACCAGTTAGTGGTGGAGAGCCTGCAATAAGCAAAATACAAATTATACTAAAGCATTACAAATTGTATGAGTCGTTTGATATAATCTTAAAGTTTACAAACCTGTATCCATAGCAACAAGAGCTAGTGTATATTCATCCTGTGCTTCTCTATCCAGCGTTCTTAATAATGATATTTGCCCAGTAGAAGCATTTATTTTGAATAGATCGGCATTCCCTTCCTTTATGAAGTATCGCACTTGATTGTTGAATGGTGGTGAATCAGCATCGTAGGCTTGTATTGTTATTATATTGCCTCCGTTAGGTGGTATAATATTTTCCATTACGTACGCTAAGTACGGAGAATCTAGGAACGTGGGCGGGTTATCGTTTATATCTTGAATAGAAATTGATAGCTCTGCCGTATCAAATCTAACATCGTTTTCTGCACAATCTTCCGCTCTCACAGTGAGTATATATCTAGATTTTCGTTCAAAATTCAAGTTTTTTGCTACTCTTAATATTCCAGTGTCTTCACTTATACTAAAATCCCTGTTGTCATCGCCGGAAACTATTGAGTAGCGAACTCTTCCATTGATACCCTCATCTATATCAGTAGCTGAAACCTGAAGAAAACATATCGTTTTAGAACAAATAAATGTAAGCCGGGATAAATCAAACAATAGATCAACTGATAAATAAAGAATAAATAAAGGAAAGAAAAATTTCGACACAGGCCTAACTATCACATGATTTAAATATTTTTGTTCATGAAAACCTTATATGGGGATTATTACTAATAAATAAAGAATAAATAAAGGTAAGAAAAATTACGACACAGGCGGGAATCGAACCCGCAACCTCGGGTATACGCCCTCGTCGCGTCGCTCTGCCAATTGAGCTACCGTGTCAAAGGCTACCACCGCGAAATTCTTCTATCCTTTGTTTCTTTTACACTTTTAAGTAGTGTTTGCGTTCCCTACCTCCGAATTTTTTATCTTCTTTTTATGACATTAGATTAAAACATATTGTTAGTCTAAAAGTGGGTTAAAAAAAAAGATGGTCATGACATATGAGATTTAAAAAAAATTGCGCTTTTGGTTTATATTTTAACATGGTTATATTCTCTGAACTAACGACTATGGCAATATTAAAATTTGTGTAAAATTTTTATAATGCAAATTTTTCATGTAGATAAGTAGTTATTTGACGCCCTATTATTAATGATTCAGACTGTTACGCACCTGTAGTACACTTGCTCCAATACTTGCATTTTCAGGAACAGCGGCACTGTATTGTTTCGGATCGAAAACTGGACTATTATCGTTTTCATCCAAAATATCCACTCTCAATATAGATTCACTTATTTTCGGAGGATCCCCTCTATCTCTTGCTGATATAACCATATTGTAAGAAGATTTTAGTTCTCTGTCTAGTTTTCCAGTTGCTCTTAGAATTCCGTCAACGTTCCCAAGTGAAAAGAGTCCGTTTATTTCTGGATTTGGCAGCATAAAGTATTCAACATAGCCATTTTTTCCTTCATCTTTGTCCACAGCTTTCACAGTCATAATAGCTGTGTTTAGAGGTATATTTTCAGACACCGAAGTTCTGTTTGGGTTGATAAATTCTGGAGCCATGTCATTGACATCTTTTAGTTGAATAGTAACCTGAAACCCATCAATTATTTATTTAAACACTTTATTGCATGCATCAATCTTAGAATCAGTAAAAAAAACACATAGTTTAAAGTTAGTATTCATGCAAATATATGTTAAGTTATTTATATATTTCGTACCTATATAATATAACAAATTAATGTTAACTATAAAACTAAATTATAACATACACGTTTTGTTTAGGTAACTTTTATATATTACTTTTATGTACTGTACGCTATATGGATAATTTCTACAACGAAATAATAAAATTCTTAGCATAGTATAACTTTAAACCTTTAGCCTGTAAATCGAAGGAGTTTTTTAAAATCAAATCTAGTCGCATAAGAAACTTTTCGGTTCAATGACTATTCTAAAATGTCAAGTAGTCACGTATTATTCCAACCAAAATGTTGTTTCACAGTCAAAGAGTACTTCAAATCGTTCAACCATAAAGTTTTCAATGACCCTACTAAAAGCTTGCCCCAAAGCACAGCGTTTAATTCGTAAAAAATACAAGTCAAAACGTATTCGGATCATAACAGAGATGCGTCAGAAATATAAACATCGTATGAACAGTGTAATCACTGTCATATTGAGACCGGCGGGATTACTAACAATAGTTTTTAACGAGTTTCATTCTATGGCGGGCTTAGCACGACGCCTTTGTTGGTTATTTCCACATAAATATTATGGTCTTCACCTGTGTAAACGAAGATTGATTTTTAACTCGGCAACAATGAATATGCCTCTTTATTTAAACTGCCTGCTAATAAAAGTAATGACAGACGTATATTTTATATACACTTTGATATGTCTGTATTTTTTCATTGATTTATGTCAATGATTATTTCGGCTACAAAAAACTATCGGAACAAATGAATTAAAGTTAAGTCAAAAGAAACTCTATTTGTCTTAATCGCTTCTACAAAAATCAAACGATAGTTTTTCTTACTTTGTATTGGATGTGATGTGTATCATAAAACGATTATATTTCTTCCATTATAAAGCATTGATAGGTTCTGCGGTACGCATATAAGTAGAAAATAATTATAAACTATATGAAAACCGACTTCCTTAAATACAAAATATTCTTTTATTTTGTTTATTAAGTTAACTCGAACTAAAGAAAATATTATTTAAGTTTGTGTCAAAGGAATTGCTAACAAAGTTTATTGACATGCTGTTTACATAATGCAGAAAGGGATGTATGGCTGTTGGTTGAGCAAACAAACACAACTTGTCATGATCCTCATAGTTCAACAGGGCTTCGTAAAAAGTAACACTTCATAGTTAAAGTCAACAACTCCAAGAAAAGGTCATTATGAGATGCTTTTGGTTTTATTTCGAAGCCTTATTTGAATACTGCTGGAAGACGATAGGGTAAAATTGTAGAATATTTGGTTTAGAGAATACTAATAAAAATAAGATTTGTATTTTGCTACATTCTTTTAGTATAACAACAGAGAGATCATACAGTCCGTTCACAGTTATTTTACCGCTAGCCATTAAACATTTTTTTTTGGCGCTACTATGAATCCATATCGGGATGATATACCTTATTATAATATCGAAAGCAATAAAAACAGCAAAGAACACCACGGCGCCCTAGACACACTTCACAGCTAGTAATGCTTACATAACATAAATGATTATCAAATTCAGAGGTAAAATAAATGTGCATGGACTGTAGAGTTCTCCGAGCCAATAAGTCGAATACAAAAAGCTGGAATAATTCATTTTCGGCACACTTTTGTATTTTTTAATTTTATCTCAACACGTTTAGGTTATGTTATGGCTATTTCAAAATCAGGTTTTTGTATTGTTATGTTATGTATTTATTTAGTCAACATCATTTAATCCGCTTAGGTCAACTTCACTCATCGATACTATAACTATTTTACTATTGTAAAATTCATTTAAGTATCAAAATATGGACTTACTTGTACAGTCGACGAAAGTTGCGGCTCCGGTTCTTTGGCCATGTCTTTTGCTGTTACAATAAGATTATACACCGGAATTTGCTCCCGATCTAACATTTTTCTTGTGTAGATTGTACCATTATCTACGATTCTGAATTCTTCATTATTGTTGCCGGAAGTTATGCTGTATGTCAGTTTTCCGTTTAAACCTGTAATGCAAGATTTATTGTATATAATCTGGGATAGGAGATCAAATTATGTTACTTTTTTAAAGTATTTTTATGATTATTACATATAATATAATACATAATTTGAAATAAAAAGCAATATATGTGTCTGTACAAATTTAAATTACTTAAATATTAAACCGCGTTATAGTAAAATTGGGCTTTACAAAATTTCTCTCCTAAAAAACACATAAACTAGTATACCGAGTTGAAATCTTTTGAATTGAAATATTAGAAAAGCTTTTCTCTTTAAATTCATATGGCTCAAAAAAAATGAGACACATAATTATAAAATCTTACCAGAATCAGAATCCGTAGCACTGATGGTCACAACCGAAGTCCCGATAGGCACATCCTCAAATATTTCATTAGAGAAACTCATAGGGTCGAACACGGGAGCGTTGTCGTTGAGGTCCACAACGTTAACATACACTACCACGGTCCCGGACAAGGATGGGTGGCCGCTGTCCTGAGCCTGTGCTACCAAGATGTAATGCTGCACCTGGGACAAAAAAATTAACACATATAAAAATTGTAATCGAACATAGAACAAACGTTTTTTTAACTAGGCAAATTTTGTCATCTTCTGAGATCCAATGTTTTCTAAATTCTACCTTTACATAGTGTCAAATTCAAAAGTTTTGATATACATAATTCTCACAAATTTCTTGAAAGGTACACATTGGAATGTGAATCCAATCTAAACCTCCTACGTCTATTAACGTGTTTGTCAGAATAGGTAGGAAATTGTATCGATTGCTTGATTCGAATCCTAGAAAATTTGAATCACGACTTATAATCGTTAATCCCAATTTTTTTATAGTTTTTATTGGAAAAATATAGTAGAATGCAAGCAAATAGAAATACAAGTGTAAAACTTTGTGTCGGTATACTATAATCATTGTCATTTCGGTGATACGGAAAACAATAAGCGCCTGATTAAAAAGACAAACGACTTATTATAAAATTTCATGACGGACAAGAACAAATTAGAAGGCATTGTCCTGCACCATATAAGCAATAAACGAATATTTGAGATGTATTCCGAAATTTTCCACATTATAGGACACGATGGTATTTCGACTATGATATGGTGGGTCATTCCGAAAACAAAACATGCAGTTCGCAGGAAAAACAGTTTGGAATTCCAATGTGGGATGTCTGTTGGCCGGCGGCTTTGTCAGACATTGTTTTATCTTTAATTTTAGTTCGTCCAGAGCAAACGCCGAATGCTTGCATTGTAAAAAGGAGACGGTGCATTGATGCGAAATTAAGCCACTGATCACTTTAGGTTTGGGATATTTATGCGATCCACATTTTCTTGTTCTATTACATGTAGTTTTATTTATGTTTCGTCTATTTATTGACATCCCAGCATAGCATTGGTGAAACAGCGTGCAGTTTTTAAGTTGATGAGGTTAAGTTTATAATTCATGCGTTCTTTTCAGGTAAACGGAACGGTAACGGAACGACTGATTCCATAATTAAAAATAGCCTAGCGCTGTATATTCCTAAAAAAAAGGTGTAATGTGTTCTAGTAAGCCTATAGAAGTCTAACATAAAATTTAAAAATAAGGCTTTAGAATCTCATTAAATAAGGTTTAATATCAAAAAACTAAAAGAACATAACATTTATTAATAAGGATGTGCTCCATAAAAGATCTAAAACAACAACGCAAATATATACAGGATGTCCTATCTATTCTTTCTATCATCTCAAAAGTCAAATGAGACTTTCGAGTGTCCAAATATGATGTACAAGCAAAAACCACAGTTCGGTATTAGCACGGTACTAGCCTGCTACAGCGAACTGAACGGGAGGTCGTTGCTGCATTGTTTTTACTAATTAGTCGTCGAAGCGACTTGATGAGAACAAAACACGCCCTTTGAGGCGTGGTTGCCAACTTTACGAGCCTCCTTTTACCAAAATTACATTGTATGTTTCATTTGAAGACACAAATTTCTGTGTTAGAATGTTTAGGATGTGATA
This sequence comes from Bedellia somnulentella, assembly GCA_963576735.1. Lineage (NCBI taxonomy): Eukaryota > Metazoa > Arthropoda > Insecta > Lepidoptera > Bedelliidae > Bedellia > Bedellia somnulentella. Next base: position 16,652,493 of record OY755179.1, read on the forward strand.
ATTAGTTTGCTTTCTTTGATAATATAATTATGGTTCGTGAATATTAATTTACAAATATGCGTATTTTAAAAATAATTTTATGTATAATTAATAGTAGAAAAAATGCATAGTAATGAAATATACAATTATTCTATTGATAAGAAATACGAACTAAATATAATAATTCATAATATATTATTATATATAACAAAATAACATACGAGTAAAAGTTTACGCCGAATATCCCCGAAGGGGTTGGCAGAGGTACTAATACTTCTGAACATCACGTGACTTTGTCATCAGGTGTTCAGAGTACCCACGTTGTGCTTGGACAGTGTACTCACGTATATATATACGTAATATAGTTTTGTTAATAGTATAAATAATGTATAGTGTATGTATTGTTAATAGTATATCAAATTGTATAAATTTCACTGATAGATGATTTGTGTAATCAAAATACTATCGCCTTTTCTATTTTTAAAAAATCTATGTGCTGCACGATACTTTTTCAAGTGATAAAAAAACTATAAAATGACAAATAAGTAGTAACTAAAACACGTTCCGAGTCATATAAATGCACGAACGGACATATAAAAATACCGACTCCGACTGATTAGTCAGAAACCATTAATTATAGTGAAAACGATCTTTAGATAAAACATCCTGTAATGCATAACTGCATACCAAAGACTCTTCTACTAGAAATATGATTCTGCCTATGTTTTTGTTCATTAATTTAATTATTTTATTCATATTTCTTGTGCCGATCGTGTAGTTAAAGATCTATGATTAAACTCTTTCCTTTTCAACCACATATAAAGTGTGTCTTGCTCGATAATCATAACGTACCGAAGATAACTTTATTAAAATCTAAAAATTAGTTTTAGAAACCAAACGGCTATTGAAAAGTCATTATCGAAATTGCTAACACTAAATGAAATTATGTTTCATATGGTGTCATATGTTGATATTGTATTATGATAATAAATAAATTACAAAATATTTGGTTTTTCAAGAATCGTAGCGTATTATGTCGTTTAAAAGGGAATACTAAAATAAATGTGCAAAAATAAAAATTAAAAACCCAATGTCTTAATAGAATTAGCTCTCTGTAGAAAGAAAAACACTAGGAAGTTGAGGGCGAAAACATGGTACGATGAATGACCATAATGAAAGGTTACCAGTCGCTTAGATAATTGATAGTGTTTTTTTCATAGTAAAAATAAAAATAAAAATAAAGGCATCAATTGAAATACAATACTAGGAAAAAAAAATATTCCTTTAAATTTATCGATAAACAAGACACATTAAGTAAACCCTTTCTATACTAACTTAAAATAATATGTGATACACATTTAAATATCGTGCAAGGCAAAAAAACAACCGGGTCTATATTTTTTCGCATAAAAACTTTTGTCAGAATTCTACTAGGAATAACTTTTTTAGAACCATCGACTTTTACCACAAAAACTAGAACCATATTTCTTATGGCATAAGTTTTACAAGCATAACCAAGCTAATAAATAGTAATAGCATAATCAATCTTACTTAGCATAAGTTTTCAGAGCATAATTTTAGTACATAGGTAACTTGAAATTTTAATGCAATAGTATCATTATGAGATTAAAGTTTTCTACGCCATTGCCATGCCACATACTTATATAAATTATGAAAAAAAGTAACTAAATGTGCTCCAAACAAACACTCATTTTCACCACATAAATGATTGCACTCAGTGGGGTGCGAACCCGCAACCTCTGGACTTAGAAGCCAGACACCAAAAACCTAAAAGATTAAAAATTAACGCTAAAAGTTTAATACACACATACATACATACATATACTCACAGCTATAAATCCCTAGAAGGGGTAGCCAGAGCTGAGGAACTAAAAGTTCCTCGGCCACTTTTGGAAAGTAGAGTGGGGAAAAGATGGTAAAAATAAAGGTTGTTGGCGATGGGTCTCCAACTGCATCGCCCAAAAATCCCTTAATAGGCCCAATACCGTTAGTCGCCTCTTACGTACACCCACCGGAAGAAATGGGGTAGTGCTATTCTAAGCCGACACTACACAGCATAAAAGTTTAATGCTCTAAGTATATACCTATACTATAAACGTTATACATAAAACAAGACAATTACGAGTCATACACGACCCCAGTCGCCCGTATGCCTTTTGAGTGTAAAAATAAATGTGTTTTACTGAAATTTATTGCCGACTAAGTGAAATATTGCTTGCTGTGAGTGAAGCCTGAGAGCTACGAAGGCCGGTCGAGCCTACGAGCAAGTATTTAAAGCAAGGTGCAACATCCAATAATTGTGGCTGACATGGGAATTTTATACCGATAACATTTCGCAGTATAACGTCAGTGAGATTATTGTTTAAGTGATTTTGGTATGTGAAAAAGTATTGTTAATGAGAAATACTCACATCGTGATTTTTATCCAAGTTACTTATCAAATTTGATAGCATGTTAAATACTTTCTATATCCTTTACAAGTTGACTTGTGAAACTGTATTCTTGTTCTAAACAAACTTACATACAAAAACTTAGCCTCGTAGTATCAGCTTAAAAATCACTACACAACTCTCCACAAGAGTGGTTTAAAGTACAACAAAGGGAAATACTTAGTATTTGGGTTCCATGTTATTTCTATTTCTTATATAACTATTTATTGTAACTATTTCATATTGCATCCTTCCATCCATCATAAAGAGTTATTCCATTATATACTTAATCGGTTTTTATTTCTATCACAACCGCAACAAATAATTAGAAAAATAAATTGAAATAGCTTTTAAAATTAATAGTACGATTTCAACTTGAAACGTGGCGAATCACATCGGAACACAAAAATAATAAGAGCAGTACATATGACCGACCATTGTACGAAGGATATTTTATAGAAAGCCTCTAGGCATCAGGAGCTGTTTCGAACAAGACAATGAAAAAATAATATACTTCGACCTTGGTTTGACTGTACCCTGTGGGCAGTTATTACCAAGGAAGAAATTCATTGAGGATACAACTAGTAACGCGCCATGAAACGACACATTCTGAAGCTCACGCTCATATATTTTGTACGACTACTGTCTCCATTTTAATTCTCATGTTACACCATTACGAGGACCGGATAAGTAGCATGTGTTTATTATATTATCTTGATTGTTTATTACCGAAGAGCTTATTTATTTTTGATAAGTTGGTTTTATTCAATCAAAATTATGCTTAAGCGTGTTATTAATGCTTTAATAGACGATCGTATTTCATTATGTCAAATCATTTAAAATAGTTGCCGTGTAGTGTCGGCTTAGAATAACACTACCCCATTTCTTCCGGTGGGTGTACGTAAGAGGCGACTAACGGTATAGGGGCTTTTAAGGGATTTTTGGGCGATGTGGTTGGAGACCCATCACCAACAAGCTTTATTCCACCATCTTTTCTCCACGTAACTTCCAAAAGTGGCTGAGGAATTTCTTATTCCTTAGCTCTGGCTACCCCTTCAAGGGATTCATAGTCGTGGGTATATGTATGTATGAATATATTTAGAATAGTTTTATTTTGAACAAATCGAGTAAATTGGGTATCAAAATCTGTAGACATATCCTCAATATGTCAGTTTTATGGCTGTACCATGTAGAGTCATAATTTTATCCATTCTTGAATATTCTAGAATGGTAAATGTTTTCTTACCATAATTTATGAATTAAAATTGTGTTAATAATTATACATAAGTAGTTACGACGTGAGATTTAAGCCATCTTGAATCACATTTGCCCACTTTTTATGCGCCTCTGTTCGGCTGAATTTAAAAAGAATAGCTTATCCTATAAAAATATATTGATAATACTCTCTGTTTGAATTGTTTTTTATTTAGATTTCAGTTACATATATGACAGCCAATTGTAAAAGACTACGTTTTTACAAAATATAGAACCTTACATTTGCTTTCTTAACTGTTGGCGCTATACTCCCTTTCTCATCCAATCATTTCTTTATCATTCTCATTAGAAAAAAATGCCCATGTTTTAGCATAAACTACTTGAAGATATTTAACCAAACCTCTTTTGAAGCGAAACATAAAGAAAAACAATAAATGAAAATGATCTCATTAAATTGAAACTACCCCAAATAGTACTAAATCAAACAATCTAGCAACACTGTAGCCCTTAATAAACGTTTAAAATGTAAGAGATTTAGAAGGGCAATAAAACGATCGTTTTCACATAGTTAAAGCGGAAAGTCTAGCAGTAAAATATGCCAATGCGAACGTCTTGCAGTCGTAAAGTTATCACTTTCAATGGACTCTCGGTTCCGGGATGTCAATCAGTATCCACATACTGAAAACTAAGCTTGTACGCGTGATTCTAAATAAGTGTTGCCACTCTTTAACTTATATTCCTCACTTTCTTACTGTTTAAGAGACAAAGAGCCTTAACCGAAGGCATTTGCGTGAGCCTCTGGTTGTGTCTTATTAAAAGTTTTATTCATTCTGTTTACGCTGTCAATAAATATTGGAGTTGCAGAGTGTATTAAACAAAGTTGGTAAGGCATTTTATTTCGGCTGTCTGAGATTTGTAACTACCACTAAAGTATAATGGTTTTCTGCATAAGAAATAAAACTTACAGAATTTTTATAACCCTTAAAATACTGCTGCAAGAAATAGCTAATTTAATTGTTTGCATCGTCTAACGAAAAATACACACATAGATAATTGTCTTGCTAATCAAAATTTAATAACACTTACCTCTTCATAATCCAGTCGCGCAGTCAGTGTAAGGACACCAGAGTGAGGATTCAACGAGAACACATCATTCGCCCAATCAGATATGAGGGTATAAGTCAGCTGAGCATTTTCTCCCGAATCCAGGTCTACAGCCGACACTATTCCTACAGTGGCGCCTCGTACAGCATTCTCCTGGATGTCGAAGGAATATGCTGGCTCTTTGAAGACTGGAGGATTGTCGTTTGTGTCTGTGACCTGGGGGAAAAGATAGTGCTGTTGTATATCTATGGTTTGTTTGGTTGAGTGTTAGGTATGAGAATTATACTATATTTTTTTGTTACACTGTCCATGCAAAACGTGGGTACTCTGAACACTAGGTGACAAAGTCACGTGATGTTCAGAAGTATTAGTACCTCTGCCAACCCCTTCGGGGATATTCGGCGTGAACGTTTATGTTTATGTTTTTTTTGTTCAGTATGCCATGTTCATAAAAATGACTTTTAATTGTTGCGTCCCTAGCATAGATATGTACTGACAGGAGAGCCGATAGATAAATAAGCCCCTATAGTCAGAAATATTAAAATATATACATAGGTACTCTTCAAGATCATTACATCATCACTGAAGTATTGATTCATAAAGTTATCTCTAGGTTTCTATGATGCGTATTGGTACGAAAGAGTAGGATTTTTTTATCGATTTGATAAAACTGGCAATTGATAGATTCTTATTCGGTTGGAGACCCATCACCAACAACCTTTATTTTACCATCTTTTCCCCACACAAGTTTCCAAAAGTGGCTGAGAAATTTCTTATTCCTTGGCTCTGGCTACCCCTTCTAGGGATTTATAGCCGTGAGTATATGTATGTATGTATGTTGTAAGCCGTGTAGTGCCAGCTTAAAATGTCACTACCCCCTTCTACCCGATTTTATTGTTCCCTATCAACTTCCAAATATGGCTGAAGAGTTTCTGGCTCTAAAGCTCTGGCTACCCCTTTTTGGGATTTATGGCCATGATTATACATATACTCACATATATGTATGTGTGTAATAGGTTGTTGTTTTTAAAACAAAAATATTTGGATAAATCCATGCAAAGAAATGGGGTAATGTAATCCTAAGACACCATGATACAAAATAATCTGCTTAACAGCAGTGATTAGATATAAATTTAATTTATGAGAACTCGAAAGTAATATAATTTTCTCTTTATGATAAGCACAAGTGGCATAAAAGTGAAAATAGATACTATCAAAGATTTATCCCTGGTCTTAATAGTAGCTGTTAATTAGTTTAAGTTGTATAACGAAAAACATCATGAGGAAAGCTTCATAGCTAAATTCATATTTGTAATGCTAAAGTCTTTGTATTAAAATTTCTGTCACCTCATTTGGCGGCATATTTGTAACATCCGTTTTGTTTTAATAATCATGTATTTAGGATTTCCTATTATTAACATATTAAAAAAAATGCTATAAACCCTTTCCAAAAGATAGTCAAAAATTTATTAAGATATTTATTGGTCAATTGTATAAGTTAAATGGCAAAAAGTGTGTAGAATAAAGGTTTTCCAGCCACAGAGCTCAACCTAAAATCCTTCGTCGCCTCTTACGACACACACGAGGAACAATGTGTTAGTACTTTTTAAGCCGACACTTAACAGTTTTTGATTGATATATAAAAAAGGATTTGACCGACGTGATAGCTCAGTGGGTAGAACAACGGTTGACGTGCAAGCGACTAGTGTTCAAATCCCGGGTCGGGCCTACACCAATTTGTCTTTTCTAAAGACATATGTGTGGTTAATTTATCACGGTTGTTAACGGTGAGGGAAAACATCGTGAGGAAATCCACATGGCTGAGTTTTACTTAGTCATGTGACAGTGTATTCGTACAAAAACGGCGATAGGCCTGCCCCCTATCACGTGAGTACACTGTCCATGCAAAACGTGGGTACTCTGAACACCAGGTGACAATGTCACGTGATGTTCAGAAGTGTTAGTACCTCTGCCTATACCTTCGGGGATATTCGGCGTGAACGTTTATGTTATGTTATTATGTTATGATTGAGTTACCTGCACAACAATATTCACATCAGTAAACTGCACACCATCATCAGCTCTCACTACAATCTGGTACTCAGCCACTGTTTCTCTATCCAATGGATCTTTTAAGGTCAACTCTCCAGTTTTCCTATCCAAATTAAAGGGTGTAGGTTCTTCGGATTGGATACTATATACAATAGTTCCAATGGTGTCAGGGTCTGTGGCAGTTATTGTGGCTATTGTTTGTCCTGGAGCCAGGTCTTCTGATGCAGGGTATGCCGCTGGGATGTCTCTGAACTCTGGTGGGCTATCGTTCATATCCAGCACTGATACTTCAATCTGAAACAAAAGAAATTGGGTTAGTTAGATGAAATATGCTCAGTTTTTTTACTTTCCAATATAGTTGCCTGATATTTCTGGCGAAAATTTTGTACTGTGTGAAATTGGTAGGAATATATATGTTGCTAATACAACGGGACAGAAAAGACAGCTACATTTTATAAAAATCTATGTAGCGTATTTCTCAAGTTCATAAATAACAGTAGTATACTCGTAGTATATTATGTTGATATATTTACAGCAGTGTATAATATGTAGAACGCATCCCAAAACAAATAATATAAAATATAACTAAAATACAATTATATATTCATGAACGCTAAGCTATTCATAATGAAGTTGACTCATGGTAATTATTATTCATAACGTATCTCTGCGTAGTAAAATAAATTAGTGTCACACTTACAACCAAACATATGCTCATTTCTAATTAAACACATCACATCATTTTTTTAAAGGAATGGCTTAATTTGAACTTTGTGTCCGAAACAATACCACTTCTGTTAACAATCAGAGCAGGCCCCCACATAAAGTATTTGGACAAGAGCGTTGCGGTCGCGTCGAGCAAAACAATCGAACGCCGAAACTTACAATGTTTAATTTATGAGCTTCGAAAGAAAATCGAACGTTTAACAGTGTGCCAGAATACGGTTTAAATTAATAATTCTAAATATGCAGGCGGATGGCGGCTCGGCCGACAAATATCGGTGGTAGGAGCCCAGGAATGATGGAACGCCGGCGCAGGACCTATTCAATCATAAAAACGAATTGAAGAAACGGCGAGTCGACTGTCTTCGAGTTTATCTCGAAAATTACATGAAGAATGTTGTTCGGTTGTGACTTTACATTTCCGAGCTGCGATTTACATGGAAAAACTCTGCTTTTGGAGGATTTTTATTTTGTTTAAAAGACTTTTAGTTTGTTTAGCATAATGAATTGAAAACAGTTTTAGCAATTATATTATTTCTATACCATGTTAAACTAATGCGAATAAATACGAGCTATTTCTATTTCTGCATAAAACGCTTTAAATGATGATTGATCCTTTTAACACAATATCAATATCTACAACTTTTAACGCATTCCTTCTACTTATTAATGTTCACGAATCAATAATTATAAAATCAATTACTGATAGTCACTGACAAATTATGGAATGCAGTAATACGTTGAGTGTTAAAAACTAATTTGATTATTTTTATTTGACTCATTAATTTCTTTAAAACATTATACGCAATAACCTCTCATCTTTACAAACAAGTTTATCTTTTTTGTAACAGAACCACATGAACAACTTTAAGCAGATGGTTCGAAAGCAGTGTATTTATCTCTTTCTAATACGCTCAGTTGCCTAATTTATAAACGAGATGTCAATATGTTTTCTCCATGTTACAATGTAGTTCAAACAAAATATTTTGATGTCTAGATAAGAGCGCACCCTTTTTAATTGTCAATGCGTTTTAGTTTAATCAGTGGAGTGATCATCTCTGCTACCAAAATTAATGGGACCCATTTTTTTTGTCGATACAGAAAACGAATTGCCTTTTTAATGATTGGAATAAGATCGCATATAATTTAGAGGCTTGCGTTCGATGCACTCGAGTTACCTATCCGTAATTCTTAATGCATTCATCAATATGATTAATGAACGAAAGTTATTTTTTCATCAGCTCGGTTTTTGTTGGCGGTTCACAAGTTTTTTACATTTCTCCTTCGAAGTATGACGAGGTTTTTTGGCGGTGAAAATTGATTATGTCCGTAATTACATACAAGTTTGTGCAGTGGTTCTGCTCGAATAATACGGCTGTTTGAAACGCTATGGAACTGATCATATCGTCGACTTTTTCATGCATTTTTTTACTATGCTGACTATTAGATCGTTAGATACGATTTATAAAGTTAGCGGCCAGTGAGCTTTACAAAAGTGGACGGATGGACAAAAAGACATTCGAAATGAGCTCGACGAGTTAACAAAAGGATGGAAGTCAAAGAAGGCAAGAGAAGTTTCGTCATTTGAGTCGAAGCGAGGCCTTATGCGTGCCGTCACAGATAAGAGCTCATCGATTGTGAGAGTTCTATGCCCCCGGAGAGACTCGTTGGGCATTTGTTATAATGACTCAATATTTTCTTTTGTCGTCTATCTGTATGAGATGTTCCTCGTTCCGCCTACGCCGCGTCTCTATTCCGTAGTAGCATCAATTAATATCAATGCTGTAACGTGTTAATTAAATTTGTGGTCACAAATTGTGAAAGCTTGGGAATGTGACGAAAATGCCGTTTGTATTTATTGTTTCGGATCGAATTTTATTGAGCTGCTAACTCGGTTTATTTTGAGTATTGTGTGTGATATTATTTTTAAATGTAAGTGTAATTTTGTACTTTTAAGTGTCGTCGGGGCAAGTTGAAGTGAAAATTATATTATAAATGTTATGATGTACGGATGTACGAATTAATAAAATTTATATGCTAAAGAAAATGGTACACAAACTTGGCGTTTTGAATAGTTAAAATATTAAAACCAATCTAGCTTGACACTGTTTTACCAACATCTGAAAATGGCGGACGTTTGACAACCACACGGCATTCACAAGTCTTGGAAGTTATGTAATACTTTGTAATACGTTGTGTCAAGTTAGTGTTTTGTTTATTTCAATCTTTTTCTAGACCCTATATATCTATATTCAAGATGAAAACTTCAAATAATGAAGAATGCGATCCATTTTATCGTGTTTATTAGTACTAAGTTATTTAGTAAAGTACTACACGATCTAGATAAATCGGCTAATGGTTGGCCAAAGCAAATAAGAATAGATCACTATTCTGTTTTTTAAGAATAGATATCATTCCGACCCCCTGCCAGACAATGTTTGAAGAGCCGTCGATAGACATGAGAAATGACAGAGCGTCGAGTTTAAAATATCCACAATTAATCAGTCACGGATAATAGATTGTACCGTTGGTTCGTCTCTATAAATATTGTAATAGCATTTACGGTCCAATGTCTAAGATTGATAAATAACCATACGAAAAACACGGCGAGTGGGGCATAAGTTTTTCGTGTTTGTTTTACAGAATAGGGCCGCTAGTTTGTCATGTTTGTACAAAACTGTCCCATACATCAATGTGTTTTCAAAAGTTCTTACATGTAGTTTTGGAAGTTATGATGTTTTTATTTTTTGTCCTCATAATATTGTATTGTAGCGCCGGCTTAGAATTTCACTACCCCTTTCTACCCACGGGTGTCGTAAGAGGAGACTAAGGGTATGGGACTTTTTAAAGTGTTTTTTGGGCGATGCGGTTGGAGAACCATCACAAACGATATACTTAATTTCTACCATCTTTTTCCATATCAACTTCTAAATGTAGCTGAGGAGTTTCTAGCTCTTAGTTACTGTCAGAATGATAAACTATTGAAAGGCATAAAACAAATAACTTTTGATATAGGCCAATTGCCGTTTTGAATAGTTGTTTTTTACTTTTACCTATCCTAACTTTAAGAATACCCCTTCTAGAAATGCAGCCATGATAACATATACTCACGGCTATAAATCCCTATAAGGGGTAGCCAGAGCTAAGGAATTCGAAATTCCTCAGCCACTTTTGGAAAGTTTAGTAAGGAAAAGATGGTAAAATAAAGGTTGTTGGTGATGGGTCTCCAACCGCATCGCCTAAAAATCCCTTATAAAGCCCCAATACCATTACGCCTCGTACGCCTCTTACGTACACTCACCGGAAGAAATGGGGTAGTGTTATTCTAAGCCGACACTACACAGCAAATGCAGCCATGATTATACTTTAAAATTAACTATGGTAATAACAAAAATACATTATAGGGTATTTTAGTGTATCTAATTGGACAACAAGCGTGAAATCTGATAAACTATTAAATGAGTTATGCCGTACTACAATGCAAGTTATTTATTTTAACTTTCTCTTCGGTTAATGTATTTTGGTTCGATACAAGTTAGAACTCAAATTAAATAGATGTCTTTTGGTTTAGTGAGCATGTACATTTGCAGACAGATTGATAGTGATCAACATAATTTCATTAATAACCTCTACGACGGATGGCTTTACTAACAATTTTAATTGATAGCCATTAATATTATAAGCTGTGTAGTGTCGGCTTATAATAACACTAAACCATTTCTTCCTGCGGGCGTCGTAAGAGGCGACTTAGGGTATTGGGGCTTTTTAAATGATTGTTGGGCGATGCGGTTGGAGACACATCACCAATATCATTTATGTAACTATCCATTCCCCACTCAACTTCCAAAAATGGGTGAAGAATTTTCAATTCAAAAGCTCTGGTTACCCCTTTTAGGGATCTATCGCCGTGAGTTTATGCATGTATGTATGTATGCAAATAAATTAAAAGCATAGGTATATAGTAGCACTTTCAACCCTTTAAAATCTCAGTTTAGCTTTGCGTTTCTTTTGAGTGATTGAGTTTCAGTTTTTTTCAGCAATAATCTTGTTTTATAAAATGTTTTCCTCTCAAACTATAAACTATATAAGAAGTGGCTGCAACATTATAATTTAAGCTTAAGTACTTTCCATACCTATGACTATTACGTTCTAGTTAAGTAAACTAAAAATGTGTATGTTCTTATGAACAAAACCCAACGAAATGAATTCTCCATGTCCAAATAGATAGGTTAACAAATCTTATTCATCAATCAACGCAGACATTGTTTAATAGATTGTTATTGCAAACAACATAACAAAAGTTAGATAATGGAACTGAGAATGCTTTGGAGGGGCGTGTAGCACATTAGTTTTATAAATTGAATATATCCTTACGTAAATTTTAACTATAACTCTTCCGTTCTACCTAGTGGTTCTTCTTGGGAACATTCTGTTTATGTACTTATTATTTAGCCGTCTTGTAAAGGGATATTTTAAAAACGAGATAATGTGCTATATTTTTTCACTATATTTGGAACAGGGATTTTTTTATAGTATTCAGAATACCCACTTTTATTACGGATAAAGATCTTGTATCTGCATAATATTCAAGCCTATGTTTAGCATATACCACTGCTGCGTAAGGATGGCTTAGATCTAAATATATTGTTTATTTATTTAAGGAACACCAACAGCATACGTATTAATACAATCAAAATTTGTTTCAGCGCAAGCAATATGTTTTTTATTTGGAATTTAATTAAAATCGAATACACATACACCAATATTTTAGCCGAAACTACGGAAACTACCAACTAAAAGAAAAAAAATGCAAATTTAAGCCAACTCAACTTCATCATATTTAAAATTCTCCTTACATTAAACAAAACGGTTATTTTGTATATTAGTACCATCACAAATACCAGAATCAACCCGCTAACCAAATAGCGAAGGTGACAGTAACAGATTGGTGTAATTTTTAACTTCAACAAGAAGATGCGTCGTTACTGAAAATGGTTTACAAAACTATCGGGTTTCGAGTAAATTCCACTGATGCATAATGTCATAATTCTAAATTATTTACCATGAATCATGGGACATCTTTATAAACTTGTTTGGATAACGTAATTTAGTGGTTATACTGCCGATGACATTCTAAATAATCTTGAATGATAGTTTTACATCAATATTAATAAAATAGCTGCTTTATTAACTACCTCATCTATACTATAATAAGACTGTACCGGGGTCAAAACTGTACATTGTAGAAACAAAAATAAAAACCGGTGGAATATGTTTTATTATGGATATTGAAGCCATATTTGCTGTCTGCAGGCAAAACTGTCTGTCTTTCTGTCTGTCTTTCTTTCTGTATGTCCAGTCATCACGTAAATTCTACCTGACCGATCTTGATCAAATTTGGCATGAATGTAGGTTATACACCTAGTCAAAATATAGGATATCATTTATCCCGGATTTCGCAACGGTTCCCACAGGAGCATGGCATGAAAAGACCATAACATAACAAGTTTAACGATGTGGGGTGAATAGAAACATTCCAAACCAAAACGTAACTAATGTATATATTGTATACTAGATGGCTCGAGTAGTTGCATTCTACATCGCCGTATGATTTCTTTTTTTCTTTGTTATAAATACTACAGTTCAGACTAAAATTTTATGACAGTTCAGAGACTGTTCGGTCAGCTAGTGTGTAATATTTAACTAGCAGATAGCTTGAATGTGTAAATTGTGTTTCCTATACTATCAATGTTGATATCATACTGATTGACACCCAAAAGTGTAGGCAGAGTGACAAGTTTTCTTTCCTGTAATTCCCGTGAAATTTAAGGCAGAACATTTGAATAATGAACTCGGGTGTCGCAAGAGAAGCAATGTAATTTTGTTCACATCAATCACTCGCAGGGATCCAGGGGCCGACGTCGTTTTATTGCAAAATAAAAAAATAAATTTTACAATCTCTTTTTCGCACCTTTCGACCTGTCTAACATATATCAGTCAAATTAATTTTGGTATTCCAATGAGTCTTGATGAGAGAATTTTGATGCCTATGCTTTTGTGGCTTACAACTTCGTTTAATACATTTTTTTATACTAATGTCTTTATTCAGCCTGGCCTTATGAAGTATGCACAATATTTCAATGCAATATAAAATTTCACTAAATGCTGTGACATATGGCTTGTTTAATGCATTATATTAGCCTACTGTAAATATATACATATATTTTTTACATATAACTATATAATAACTATATGCTGTGTAGTGTCGGCTTAGAATAGCACTACCCCATTTCTTCCGGTGGGTGTACGTAAGAGGCGACTAACGGTATTGGGGCTTTTAAGGGATTTTTGGGCGATGCGGTTGGAGACCCATCACCAACAACCTTTATTCCACCATCTATTCCCCACGCAACTTCCAAAAGTGGCTGAGGAATTTTTAATTCCCTAGCTCTGGCTACCCCTTCAAGGGATTTATAGCCGTGAGTATATGTATGTATGTATGTAACTTTGTTTAATACATTTTGTTATACTAATGTCTTTATTTAGCCTGGTGTTATGAAGTATGCAAAGTATTTCAATGCAATATAAAATTTCACTAAATGCTGTGACATATTGCTTGTTTAATGCATTATATTAGCCTACTGTAAATATATACATATACATACATACATACATACATATACTCACGGCTGTAAATCCCATGAAGGGGTAGCCAGAGCTAGGGAATTAGAAATTCCTCAGCCACTTTTGGAAGTTGCGTGGGGAAAAGATGGTGAAATAAAGGTTTTTGGTGATGGGTCTCCAACCGCATCGCCCAAACATCCAATAAAAAGCCCCAATACCCTTAGTCGCCTCTTACGACACCCGTGGGTGGAAAGGGGTAGCGACATTCTAAGCCGGCACTACACGGCAAAATATACATATATTTTTAATATATAAGATATTTTTTACAAATACATACACTCACACTCACGGCCATATATAGAGGTCATCATATAGAGGTCAATAGACAGAGCTACCTTACGTACATACATATCCTCACGGCTATAAATCCTTAAAAGGGATAGCCATAGCTTTAGATTTCTAAATTCTTGAGCGACTTTTGGAAGTTAAGAGGGGGAAAATACTGTAAAATAAATGTTATTGAATATGGGAGTCAAGTCGCTATTTTTTTTAAAAAAAGCATTGATACCCTAGTCGCCTCTTACGTAAACCCACGGGAAGAAATGGTTTATAGCTATATATTAGGCCGACACTACACAGCTACTATTTGGCACATACATATATATACTCACGGCTATAAATCCCTAGAAGGGGTAGCCAGAGCTAACGAATTAGAAATTTCTCAGCCACTTTTGGAAGTTACATACTATCAATTGATGATGCTCGTGCTAATAAAATATTATCAACTCTGTAAGCCGCTATTTTTGTACCGTGCTACTTTACAACTAAATCAAAGTATAGACGCATGTTTTTATCTTTTATTATTTTTCCACTTTCTACAAACCTACGTCTTTTCATTTCCACATAGTTGGTCGAAGGTATTAGTTAATTTACAGATAATAAGACAAAAAAAGTGAACCGATTTTGTTAAACTAAAAAACCCACCAACTTTTTTCATCTTATGTTTTTACTTTTATATCAATCAAACCCACAAACCCTACAAGCAAGAACACAATATGAACATGGCTGCACCGAGGTTCCCTGGACCGCGGATATGGTGGCATCATTTAGCTCTATAGTCTATGTTTAGCACGGTTCGTGACCGAGCGCGCCGCCGCTACACCCCCGGGCCCTCACAATTACTGGCCAAAGATTAACTAGCACTCGTTCGCATTTTCGCTGGTAGATGGCGCTTTATTTTACACGAGAATGGAAAAAATAAGCGGTGAAATTTTGACATCTCAAGTAGGAAGTTGAATCTGATAAATAAAATTAATAAATTTCCTTAATCACTTTAAAGTTTAGAGTAATAAAAAAACATTTCTTATGTCGTGTCATACTTGAGATCATTCTGCGACAAATAAAACCCAAAATGAATGATTTGCCAGAAGAACAGCGTAATAGTATTTTTACAAATTATTAGCAGAATGTGTTTTTGTGTTTGTGTTTAGTATATATCAAAACTTTAACAGCATAACAAAATATTACGTAAAACGATTGAAGCAAAGCAAATCGCAGTTCGATACGATAATATCTTTACACTCGATTGCCTACGATAGGCATCCGTATTAGTCAAAGCCCTATCGATACCTACTGTCGTATCTGCGTAGATAATCTTTGATGGCATGTAAATGCGGGCCAGTGCACACCCATCGGCTATCAGCCGCATCCCCACAAATATATGTTAATATGCAAGAAACCAAGGTAGGATAAAGTGCAACGATAAGCGGACCAAATTTGCATTGCTTCGAGGCAATCGCTAACTTATGTTTACCGAAATCGGCCGAAATTTTCATATCGGAATTTTAAAATTTTATGTCGCGTCGCGTGATCTTTGACAGGATATACAATGTATGTGGTATGTATGTGTCGAGGAATTTTATAACGTATGATTCATGTGTAATAAAAACGCATCTGTTACGTTCTCAGAAGCTCTACACGCATACTGATATTCTCATGCTATATGTTTTGCTTTTGGGATGGGCAGATAGTTATCAAAATATGGTACAATTCTAGCAAACTTTGTAGTTTTTTGACTAATTTTAGCATTACACTATGTGTTCATTTGTACTTTTTTAGCGAATATAATATCTGGGGAACCAATCTTTCACTTTTTCAGGATCGTACAATAACGCAAGTGTATGCCAATGGGAATTATTGGCACTAGTTAGTAAGTGTTCAATCAAAAATTATTGACACCCTTTCTCATATGACCAGCTTTTGGAACTAAGAGCCCCTTGCATAAACCATTGACTTTAAATGATTCAAAACATTTTAAAATTCCAAAAATGTGGTATATGGAAAGGAAAGAGCAGTTATTAGTGGCATGGGACCAGATTTAAGAATGCCTACACACGCAATCGAGGATCTCAGCTAAATTCCCTTCCTAAGGGCATATCGAAACATATCGATCGAAGTCGTAATTATGTAATACTACTTATCAAATATTAAACTGAAATACTGGTTTGCCGCATGCATATTTATACCTTCTCAATGGTAGGCGCTGTTTACAGCTTAAAAGATGGATGTTTTATAATAAGATGGCATCAGTATTTAGTTTCGACTTCAGATTTTATAATTTTGGTTAATAACAATTATTAGTCATTTTTTATACCCTTTGCTCTGGAAACGAAACTTGGGTTTCAAGTCAGTGAACTGAAAAAATACATACATACATATACTCACGGCTATAAATCCCTTAACGGGGTAGCCAGAGCTTTGGAATGATAAATTTCTCAGCCACTTTTGGAAGTTGATTGGGGAAAAGATGATAAAAATAAACATTTTTGGTGATGGGTCTCCAACCACATCGCCCAAAAATCACTTAAAAAGCCCCTATACTCTAGTCGCCTCTTACGATCACCCACGGGTACAAATAGGGTAGTACTATTCTAAGCCGACACTACACGGTAAACCTGAACTGAAAAAATATTTGTAAAAACCTTTTCGCTATTTGTTGTAGTTTATATCCGTCGGGTGTCTTATAGGATATCGTTACTAAATACTACAGGAAAACGAAACAATAAGTCACCAATTGATACTGGCAATAAAAAATATTATTTCAAGACAGTATTAAAGGCAGTGAAAGTAGGAAATACCACAAAATGTGTCTATAAGTCAGTTCGCAAATAAACCAGTGCTGCACACGAACCACAATCACGCGCCGAGGATTTTTCAAAGTTGCAATGCGATTGTGATCTGTGACCGGGCGGTTCTTATTGTACCAATTTAGACTGCATAGCTTATACTTATCAAGAATATTGAAATGTGTAGCAGCAATATATTTCAATAAACATACATTCCTATTATATACTCACGGCGATAAATCCTAAAAGGGGTAGCTACAGGTTCGCTAACCAAAACTATCATCATCATCTCTCAGCTAAATGATATTTTGTATTCATACAAGTAAACATTTTAATTTATATTAGTCCGTATTTTTTTGTCAGCAGGTGACAAAGTCACGTGATGTTTAGAAGTATTAGTACCTCTGCCCCTTCGTGGATATTCGGCTTGAACGTTTATGTTTATGTATTTTTTAACTTTATTTATTGTAGATTTACTTTAATTCAAAGTTAGTTTTATTATTCAAAGACGACTCAATATGTTTTAAATACAACCGTGATATTAACATAAGTGGTTAATTTATTATAGTTGATGTGAACGGTGAGAGAAAACATCGTGAGGAAACCCACAGGCTGAGTTGTACTTAGTCATGTGACAGTGTATTCGTACAAAACGGCGCGAAGATACATATACTAGCGGAACGTTTGAGCTTTGAGCTTGAGTTAAATGAATAAATATATGTTTTTAAATAAAATGATATTTGAAATAAATACAAATTAAATAATTTTACAATTTTAACGACATTATTATTTTAATAGGAATAACCTTATTCTCGATCTCGCGCAGGCGGCAAACACAAAGCTAACGAAGCAATCCAAATGAGAGCATATCATTTATTATTATATCGATTAGACTTTCCTGGATCTCTTGTTAGCAAATTGCTGTGTGAATTATTGATATTTGATTAATCGTTTACTATTGAAAATGTTTATTAATGGTTCTTAATAGTTCCTTTAGATACGGGGTGCGCGGGGTACCTCAGTCGCCTGCTCTCTAGAGCTAAGAAGAGTCTAGAGTTAAGAAGAATTGGGCTAAGATAATATTGTTGAGTAGATCTAACAACTTCCAAATGTGGATGAGGAGTTTCTAGGTATGCGGCTCTGGCTACCCCTCTTTGGGATGAATATGTATGTATTTATAGAGGACTAATAATTTCTTTAACTGTAACAAGCATACTTACTTATACTCACGCCCGTTGTTCCCATTGGGGTAGGCAGTAAAAAGTAGTAGGTATTGATATGTTGTGGCAGTAACAGCTGTGTTATTTCTAATTAGAACCTACCCGTTTATAGAAATATTAACTATTTAGAATTTGACAGTAATAGAAGAATTCAGTGATTGCATGAGAAAATGACTCACCAAAAGAACAAAAGTATTAGAACATCTTAAGAAAAAATGAGAAAGCCATTTTTTATATCATACATACATACATACATATACTCACGGCTATAAATCCCTTAACGCGGTAGCCAGAGCTTTGGAAGATAAATTCCTCAGCCACTTTTGGAAGTTGATTGGGGAAAAGATGATAATAATAAACGTTTTTGGTGATGGGTCTCCAACCACATCGCCCAAAAATCACTTAAAAAGCCCCTATACCCTTAGTCGCCTCTTATGATCACCCACGGGTAGAAATGGGGTAGTGCTATTCTAAGCCGACACTATACGGCAAAGTATCACAAAGTAGGAAACAAAGAATCCATTTAAATTGCCTGTTATTATAAGATTACAAAATAATAGAATGTTTAACATGGACTAGAAACATAAATTTTACTATCGTGTTGTATCAATTGTCTCCATTTATCAATTTAGAATAACTTGTAATAGACCCTAGCAATACTTATTCATATATATCATAATTATGTAGAACACAAAAGAGGGACTATTTCAGTTAAGAATAATTAAATGTACAATATACTCACGGCTATAAATCCTTAGAAGGGGTAGCCAGAGCTTCGGAATAAGAAATTCCTCAATTAAAATATATAGATTTAGTGGCAACATCCTGGATTTTATTTTTACTCTGACAACCTTTTGAGCGAAAAATCTATCTCATAGTCTTGCTTTTGTACTTATAGTGCTAAGCTATCAACCACTGAAAAAAAACCTTATCGGATCTATAATCTCGATCTTTCAACAAAATAAACTCTTAATTTAAATCTTTTTGTTCATGAAAACCTCATGTGAGGATTATTACTAATAAATAAAGAATAAATAAAGGAAAGAAAAATTTCTCGATGCGACCTCGGGCGTATACCGACCGAGGTCGCGGGTTCGATTCCCGCCTGTGACGAAATTTATCTTTCCTTTTTTTATTACATACTCACGCCATTAATTCCCATTGGGGTAGGCAGAGACTATCGATCGCCACTTCGTACGATCCTGACAAACCTCTCTAGCTTCGTTTACATCCATCAATCTTTTCATACATGCTCTTTTATTCTTCATACTTCGGACGCCAGCCTTTTTTATTCTTTATTTATTAGTAAAATAAACTCTTTAGCTTTATAATGTGAGTATACATTTACAACTATATACCTAAGACCATTTTTCTCTTAACATACGCTAGCTACCCTATTTTTGTTTAAGGTCGAATATTATATATACAATGGCAACGTTACAAGGATGGTAGTGGTCGACCAAGGTTTCCCATACTAAAAGTGAAACGTAATCGATAATGGGACAATTTCAATTTGCTTCTGCAATTGTTCCCATAATGGCTGTTTCTAGTCAACTTTCACTATTATTGTACGACAAGTTTCGATTGCAAATGTTCTATAATGGTAGCTAATCGGTAAATTGTTTATGCCTTGTCCGAGGAATAATAATCACGTAACCTAACCTACCTATATTCATGATTATAATCCTAAAAAGTAGTAGAAATTATTACTCTTTTGATGCACCATTTTAATTTACCTATCTTTATATGAATGTCCTTTTATTCCTTTCAAATTCTCATCCAGTCAAAATATGCGCCCTCCAATTCTAAAACTATTTTGTATTCGATCTAAATTTTACGTATCAGTCGTCCTTTACTGACATCAACATACACATTGAATCATATACATTTCTTTCAGAATTTTGCTCTCATCCATCCTCTCTATATGTGGAAACCATCTCAACACTATACAAATCAAACAGGTTCAAAACTTTTCTTCTGTCTACCAACAAAAAGGGTAACAGTCGTGAGGTATCGTTATGTTTATTGAAGAAGGTTGTATCCCGGTAAGTCGCGTCGTGACTGCAAGGTTCAGGATGCCGCAGGCTATATTGTGAGTTGATCTTAATTATCATTCGATCCTCAAAACACGGGGGTCTTCTGTTAACCGACTGACTTCACAGTCATGTGGTTCATAGTGTAGATCATAGTGGTCATCCACTATAGCACAATAATAGAATGGTTTATTGATATCTAGTGGACTGAAGTGGTGTTTTGTCCTGTTTTCGTGTAGGTTTTGAATGACCTTTTTTTCCAATGGTAGTGTAAAGTACTGAAAACAGAGTAAAGGTCTCAAAATTTTATTGAAATTTCCAAGTGTTAGATTTCTTAATATCTAATAATAAATAATTAATAATTGTAGTGTTTTGATTCCACGAATATACATACATACATATACTCGAGCCATTAATTTTAATTGGGGTAGGCAGAGACTATCGATCGCCACTTTTTACGGTCCTGACAAACCTCTCTACCTTCGTTTACATTCATCAATCTTCTATATTTTATATATTCAATTCAAATATATATTTTGTAATCGTAATAGCGTATATTAATGTCATCAATATAAGCCTATACAATAAATCATGGAGTTCTACTTCATTTATCTCAGTGTCACATGTCCACGTACCCAATATAGTTAAAAAACTGGATCACAAATTCTGTGGGAATCGAAATTTTAACTAGTTTTTTCAACCGAGGTCAAGATGCGTGGGCGCAAGTATTTCTCATAACAAACTTAACTTGTCTACTTTTATGCGAACTCGGTGTAATAAATTGAGGCATTTAAAATTATAAAATATTTTACAACTGGTTTGAGATAAATCTATTGTTGCAATGATAAAGTTTTATTTATAAGATCTTATTTTTAAAAGCTATTTTAGATTTGGATGTGATCATTCTATGCTAATAGGTAAATATGATTGTCAAATTTACATTTTGTCCAACGCATGGTTACAATTCAATCCTAAGAAAAAAAATTCATACCATAACTTATATAAAGTCAACGATTCCTTCGACAATAGTATAAAATATTTACTTCATAGACCAGTTTTCTTTTCTAATTAGATTCAAAACAACAGTAATATTCAAATAATAATAAACGATTCGTTTTAAATAAAATAATAATATTAGTTTCCTAGTATACACATCAAACCTTGTATTATCCTTCAAAAGCCATTTTTATTAATGACTTCATTGCGCTCTCCAAGTTTTATTCATACAATTATTGCGATAACAACAAAAATTTATATAAATCTTAACGAATTTTTTGCAGTTTTTTTCATCAATGTAAATTGTGTAAACCCACCAACCAAGATTATCTTATCACAAAAACGGCTAAAATTCTAAAATACCAAACCATAAAAAACCAAAAATATTTACATAAACAAGTTATTATCTCCACAAGTCATTAGCCTGATTTTGCCGGAATCGAACCTAGGTCGTCGTGGTCAGACAAAGATCTCGAGCCATTGTTAGTCTTGCTCTTGGATTGGTTTCGATAAAATTCTGTGGAGAGAAAGGGCTCGGCCGCACTGGGAACAAAATACGGTATTTTTTGTTTAAACAAGCATTCTACCGTTATACTTGCAAACTGTATCACGAAATTCACTGAGTATTCGTTCTATTTAAGGGTGGTCTCACGTATTAAACATACTTACATAATATATTGCTGCGTTTATTGCATTATTTAAAAGTAAATAAGTTTGGTGACAGTCTTTATATTTCAGTGGAAAAAATACCACCTGGGAAACTATTACGTAGAAAGCCACAACCTGTGTAAGCGACATTCAGTCATGGGCGAACAATATACATACAAAACTACACGACATAAGCTCAATTTTATACGTGTGTTTTAGTAAAGTTAGTATCTCTGCCATCACTTCGATAAAATAATAAAAATAAAATTTACAACAGTTTTATGAAAGTCTATATACCACTCAAAACTGACTACTGGCAGAATGACCGAAGCGTGACATAAGATCTCTACAGAAGCTGCCGTCACATGCTTATACTTCATTTGACCCTTCATTGATTCCGGTCGCAAAGAGCCTCTAAATCTACAAACAGAATCATACCTGGCCAGTTTTTTCATCTCAAATAAAGACGTTAACTTCCCGATAGACTTAAAGATAAGGTAACATATGTCATACCGAAAGCTCAGTACAAAAATGTGTGATTGATTTCGCCGCCACTGGAATCTTCAAGCTCATTCGGTATTCAAACGAAAGGTCACGAGACATGAAGACATTTCAAAAGCTCCAAGATATCTTTACCGCTATCTTTTGTTACGATCTTACGAACGAATTAATTAATTACGTACTCGAATATTTCACACAATTACTTAATTAAATATTATTGTTTTCGAATCGTTTTATTTGGTTATTTATGTTAACTGATTTCTGTCTAGTATCGGCTTAGAATTTCACTATCCCATTCTACCCACGTGTGCCGTAAGAGGCGACTAACGGTATGGGGCGTGGTTTTTGGGCGATGCGGTTGGAGGCCCATCACCAACGATACGTAATTTCTACCATCTTGCCCCTATCAACTTCCAAAAGTGGCTAAGAAGTTTCTAGCTCTGAAGCTCTGGCTACCACTTTTTTGGTATTTGTGGCCGTGAGTATATGATGTACATACATAGATACATATACTCACGGCTATAATTCCCTAGAAGGGGTAGCCAGAGCCAAGGAATAAAAATTCCTCAGGCACTTTTGGAATTTGCGTGGGAAAAAGGCGGTAAAATAAAGGTTTTTGATGATGGGTCTCCAACCGCATCGCCCAAAAATCCATTAAAAAGCCCCAATACCTTTAGTCGCTACTTACGACACCCGTGGGTAGAAAGGGGTAGCGACATTCTAAGCCGGCACTACACTATATGTATGTATGTATTGTTTTCGAATCGTTTTATTTGGTTATTTACGTTATGCTTATCGTTCAGTCTAACTTAAACTCTTGGCTGTTCCTAGAATAAATGAGTATTTGAAATACATTCAACTTTCCAATCATGCACAATAATATACTCATATAAGTAAAACGAGCGAGATGATTAAGGTTTCTGGGACTTTTTAAGTAATTGCAACTCCTTACCAACGATCCTTCATCTCTTAATATGGCATTCACCATCTTTCTTGTAACTGTATATTTCTGGCTCCTCTTAGCATATAGCCGTGAGTATATAATATATATACCTGTCCATATATTTTATATACTTAATGGATTATTCATCTTGTTTGTAATATCAAATAAAATTTAGATGCTTTATATTTATGTACCCTTACTAAGTACGGCGTAAGTATTTTAAAAAAAGTTACACTATACTATACGTGTTAAATCAGTTGTTAAATTAAAAGTTGTACTTCCCTCATAATTTTCCTGAGAAGAAGCAATTCGGTATGCAAAGTTTTACTAAAGTGATGCTGTTACAAAACCATTTCGATATTTTCTAGAAATTATATCAATTGAAGCTAAGATGACTGTTATTTTCTCAAAAAACTGTAACAATGTTTGACCTTCAATGTTGTTTCAAAGACATACGGTTTTACAGTTTATTAATAAAATATCGAAAATCATAGGTTTGTTTAGTATAATATCGTAATAATTTCATTTGACATCACAAATTCGTGATATGTTTTGCAATCAGCAACATTTTTATCGATCGATGACGTCATTAAGTACAAAAGTTGAACAATCTTTAAAAATAATTAAAGAATAAATAAAGGAAAGAAAAATTTCGACACAGGCGCCTGTGTCGAAAATTTTCTTTCCTTTATTTATTCTTTAATTATTAGTAATAATCCCCACATGAGGTTTTCATGAACAAAAAGATTTAAAAAATCATAACTTTACAATTACTCATTTTAAATGGAAAATATTCAAATTAGTCTTTTATTTTCGTATTTACTATCGAATAAAAATATTTGATAAATACCAAAAAATTACTTTGCATACCGAATTCCTCCGGATAAAATAGAAACGCATAGAGAACCCTCATAGACAACTAAATCAGGCCCGACCTTTGCAACCCAGTCGTAAAACCACTCGAAACAAACCAGTAAGTAAATTTCAAAGTGAACAATAGCGAAATACGAGATGTCGAAATAAACATAATTGGTATCAAAAACGTGAGCTTTTGTCTCGAATTCAATTAACTCTTCAATACTCAGTCAATGGAATGGCAGATGTATGTAGGTTCGTTGCATTGTCGTAGTAACATGCATTTTCTAGATTGTATACTAAATATATTCATGCACATTTGGGCCTACATCAATTTGTCTTTTCTAAAGACTGTTTTGTCATGGTTGTTAACGGTGAGGAAAAACATCGTAAGGAAACTCACATAGCTGAGTTGTACTTAGTCATGTAACACTGTATTCGTAAAAAACGGCGATAGGCCTGCCACCTATCACGTGAGTACACTGTCCAAGCAGAACGTGGGTACTCTGAACACTAGGTAACAACGTCACGTGATGTTCAGAAGTACAAATACTAGCCAACCTCTTCGGGTTATACGGCGTGAACTTTTCAGTTAAGTAAATAATAGAAATAGGTAAGATGGTTACCCTACTATAATGTATGATGCAACTTTCAATATGTCGTGTGCGTATTATATCAATGTGTTAGAACAGACTAGCCATGATCCAACAACTCAATAAAGGTACAGCCAATTATTTCAATCTATTGTCTATAAAAGGTGACTAGAGCACCAGGGTTTCAGAAATATGAAGCGCTTTGGAAATTTATTTTAATTAAATTTCCGTTGCTTTTAGGCCATTACTATCAAAACGGAAAGGCCAAAGGTTTTCTGACATAGGATGAGTAATATAACTTTGTTCGGATGCTTTTGCAACTTCGTTCACAATTGCGTGGGATGTATGGAACGTGGTACATCATTCGTGAGTTCAAATTATGGTAACAAAATTATGACGTTATAAGTTATTAATTACATATATGTTTGTGTGCGACCTTAGTTGCGTTGGCTAGAATATCACTACCTCATCTTTATCGTTGGTTGGTGTTGAACGAGGTGATAATTATAATTTAATAATGAGGTTTTTTATAGAAGTTTTTCCTTATAAATTCCAACAAAATGTTCGAGGAAATATTTACCAATAACACTATTTAGTGTTTAAAAGAGTTAAACTTCCGGTTCTTATAGTATTCCGCATTTTCCTCTTTTAGTATAAAGTACGTCCGAAATCATTTTAATAATAAACATTGGACTTTTGCTTGCGAGCCCAATTCAGTATATGACTCAACGAGGAATATTATTTTATCGTTCAGTTTAAATTTATTAAGCGAGAAAAAAACCTAATATATTATATATATTTTGTTAATCTTTATCAACAACGTAATACAATAATAAGAATAATTATGAATTATGTTTGTGTTTCTAAAATAATGAAATGTTTCATAACATTTAACTACCACAATATCAGTTAATTTGCAGACCGTATCTAGCACAGTCAACAACGCAAACTCGTCAATGTATCGATAGCAGATCGAGCGATAGTGTCAATCCGTAACATCGATTCACATCACTAATGATTTGTTAGTAAACTGACCTAGTTGTTGGTATAGAACTAAATTCTAATTATAGGGAAGGGAAATTAAGTTGCAGGTTGGTACGAAAATGTGCAGATCCGGTTTTAAGATAGTGTTGGGTATTATAGCATTAAGACTGTACTGTCGTTGCGGTAATTGAGAATGGGAATTCAATTTGGTTGAGATAATTAATGGTGCATTGTTGATAGTCTTGTATTGATTCGATTTTAAGTTTGAAATGTTAAAGTTTATCAATAAATGTTAGGTTCAAAACGATTATTGACAACTCTTGGGGGTGCGGCTATTGAGGCATGGTATATTTTATGTCAGTAGTGTAAGAATACTTAGTTCCTTATTAATGTATTTTCCTCTGTTGATGACAACTATTAATATAACATACATACATATACTCACGGCTGTAAATTCCAAAAAGCGGTAGCCAGAGCTTTAGAGATAGAAACTCTTCAGCCACATTTGAAAGTTGGTTAATATAAATATTAAAATAAACTGGATATTAAGTTTGAAGCGCTTACTTCATTTTATTTAGGTAAAGTTAGGTTGTATTAAATTAACCAAGTGTTCTTGATTTATTATTTACAAATTTTAACAGGAGATACATTATAATATAACAGTTGAGCGTTATAGAAGAAAAGAATTGGTATCCGCCACGGGCGGTTATGATCGTAATTAATAGAATCTTCAAAGAGTAATTACACTTTAGTTTTTACCGCAAATAGTTACAATTAGTGTGATCTCGCTCTAGATCTGTCGCTGAGATACGTGCCTCGCTTAGAAATACTACTTTTAATCGATTCTTGATTAATCGATTCTTTGAACAAGGATTTAATCTCGAATCGTTTTTCCGATTAAGGAGGGTGTTATGAGTTATGCATTTAGAAATGGTTCCGTTCTTATAAATCGACCCCAATTGTAAAAGTAAATGGTTCTAGGTTGCTAAACATTTTTATGACCGTAAAATCGAAATCAGTTTAAAGAAAACCGACAACTCTTTGTGAAGTCGATCTTAATCTCAGTTTTTAAATGAAAATAAGCAAGTATATAAAAACATATTTCTTATATCAGTGTATTTAGCAAATATAATTATACATCTATTTAAAATAATTATAAAATTTTCGTTTGCACATTTAAATGTTTTAGCCGGAGATATTTCTAAATCAATTCTGATGGTTCCCGTATCAATCAACTTTATATTTTTCCATAGCACTTTTCTATCTACTACTTTAAGAAAAAGAAGTTTTCGTATTATATTCTGACATATCACGTGATCTGCGAGATACATGTGGTGCGAATTGTTCCAACGGCATATGACAGCTGGATGTATGGAGGGCGCTTTTAACTGTTAAGGAGAAGTTCATTGTACATGTGTAATTAAAATATATAGTAAGTTTGAAAAAGTAATACCAAATTTTTATAATAATATTACGTTTAGTTACTTTCCTACAAATAATATAGAGTTCAGCATTTTGCTGGTAAAGTAGGATTGGATAGTCCATATGTATATGTAGTCGTGCTTGCTGAATATATTTACAGTAAAAAAAAGCACAATGTAAAACTAAAACTTTTTGTTTGAGTGTAAAAAAGAACATCAGAAACAACTTTTTAAAGAAATACATGAAGAATAAATAAATATTAATAAATAACATACTTACATACATATACTCACGGCTATATTTCCCTAGAAGGGGTAGCCACTTTTGGAAGTTGAGTGGGGAAAAGATGGTAAAAATAAAGGTTTTTGGTGATGGGTCTCCAACCGCATCGCCCAAAAATCCAATAAAAAGCCCCAATACCCTTAGTCGCCACTTACGGCACCCGTGGGTAGAAAGGGGTAGCGACATTCTAAGCCGGTACTACACGGCAAATAGGTATATTATAATTAAGTCTGCACAGTTTTGAATAAGTTGTTCTTCCACTAGCTGTATTATGGTGCCGTGATTTTGATATAATACTCTTTAAAAGTCTCTTTGTAAATTACACACAAAAGATATATAAGTATACATATATAATCCGAGCCATCTCCTTAACACAGATGACTGAACGATCCTTAATGAAGAGACTAAGCCTCAGGTAAGTAATCCTCTTTATATTATTTCATAAGAAAAAATACATGTGACCGATTGCTTTTAAAAACAATTCTGAGAAAATACATATAATGATAAAAAATGACAAATGTCAATTGTAGTACTTAAGGCAAACCAAAATACTGTTTGATTTTACCGATGAATATTAGCCGAATATGTTTCTTCTTATTCCTCGAAATATAATTATGCTAAGTTTCCATCGATTTCAATTAATAAGTGTAGCTTACAGCCTACTGTAGGATGACTCGCGGTCGCTCGGTCGGACACTCTAGATCCGCGGTCGCGAGTTCGGTTCCCGCTGTTATTGTTTCTTAGTTTTTGTTTTTAAATGATGAGCGAGATAAGTCTTAAATCAAAGCGCATCGCGCAAAAACCAATTAAAAAGCCCCAAAACCCGTAGTCATCTTTTACGAACACTCGCGAAGAGAAATGAGGTAGTGCTATTCTAAGACACTTCTCAGCTTCCTGCGCAAAGTTTATTGTTCTCCTATGGTATTATAGCCGTGATTGTGTATGATTATTAGAATATTCTACAATTCAAAATATTTCCTAAAACATAGCAAATACTAGAAACGAAATTTCAGCTGTTTCCAAACAACTTTACCTTAATGCATAATCAAGTAAAGCCTGTAATTTCAAGCATGCCCAATGCGTTCGATTCTAGACAATTACAAGTCCATACTAAGTACTAAAAGAGCTTTCTCTATAGAAAATCTACCATTAAACAGATAAACTAAAAAGTGCGGTGTACTTTCAAAGTCGTATTAAGGTTTAATTGCAGACACTCTCAATCTAGTCGGAACAGCATGTTACACTTTCGCGGGAATGTGTAAATTATAATTTGATCTGATTACGAGCCAGTCTGATAGAGAAATAACATTATCATAATTTTATTGGATTATAAGTGGTATTGAATTGAGAATCTGTCTTCTATCTTATTGGAGAGGGTTTTGAATAACTTAGTTTTTAGAAACTAAAGTGGCTGAGGAATTTCTAATTCCCTAGCTCTGGCTACCCCTTCATGGGATTTATAGCCGTGAGAATATGTATGTATGTAGTTTTTACAACAACATAACCTAAAAGTTTCCTACCTAGCAATGTTCCTAGCTAGAACTTTGGAATTAGCAACTTGTCAGCAGATTTTGGTGGTTAGGTAATTTAATATGTAAATGATATGGTGTTAACAAAACTACTTATATTCCATTTCCATTCCCAAATAAAGAATAGTTGGAACAGCTAAATTTATTGACCTAATTTATACTGTTGATATTTTTGGTTTCCCAAATTCAACATTTACTGTTAAATAAGAACGTAAATTAGAATTTAATAAAATAAACGCAATTGATATATGATGTATCTTCTTGCCATATGTCAGTACCAAAGAAAACAGAGCCAGCTAATTGCACAGCTTGTGCCCATACCAGTAATTAACTAACACGTTCTAGCTAAGATTTATTGAAGTTATCTCAACATAAATGGACCTTGATAATATGCAATTGAGATTATATTACTGTAACAAGATAAGTGAAATCTTCCTGCCACTACGTTCAAAGAATATTATGGACTGACTTAGCTGGTAAAAGTTTATGGAATGATTAATATTAATAGCTTGGTAATACGAACAAAATGTTGGAGATTTGGGTTCAAATCCCAAATCGGGAATCCACGGAAAAATAACAGTAATGACAAGCCAATAAACAAAGTAATTATCAAATTTAAATTCAAAGAAAACGAAATGAATGAAGAGTGGCTTAATATAGATTGATATTTTCCCTTTTAACTGTACAAAAAAAACATTCGTGTTCACATCATTTTTTATCTTAACATTTACGATCCTATCATAATGTATATTTTGATGAAAAAAATGGCATCTGCAACAAAAACATTTCTATCTTTCTTTCTTACTATATCCCACGAGCCTAGTCACCTATCTCCACAACCACTGGACTACACAACCATCAATAAGATACAGAAACAATTTGAAATAACGGAAATATCGGTCTAATACAAAGACCTTTCTACATTTTTTAAATAGATTTCTCCATCCCAGTTTCCACAGCCATCCAACTGAGCTGTATCGCATACAGCTGACCTACTCGGTGAGACTGATAGAGAAATGTACACTGACTGATTTATCAGAGGAACTTGTACTGACGCAAATGGATTTTGCTTCGTTAGTTTTTAGTAATGTTTCTTGCGGCCTAATGATATCAAGAAATAAGGCTTGTTTGTGATTATACTTATGTCTTCGATGGCTCCGGATTGAGACCACTGGGATATATTTTATTGAATACTTTAATGTCATCTCATAACATAACTACATATATCTACGCGATGAGTACCCATTAGGTTAGGCAGAAACTATGGATCTCGAGCTGTTTTTTGTTTATGATTTCCTTTAGAAAAGATGTTCGATTACATTATTCCTCTTTTTATTTTAATATTTTAGTTCTGGAAAGTAAATTTAAACTCATTGTGTTTTCGATTGATGATTTTGCTTGTTCTTGTAGAGGGCCTTCTTTGTCAACTTATGTTACGAATGTTTCAATGGTTCAAAGTATTGGTATGAATAATAGTGACTAACTCTAGACAAAATCAATTGTTAAGTCTTAAACATATTAGTGTGAAAAATTATAAGTATTTTTGCAACATTCTTGCTCAAGTCCGAAATCTTTTTTTGCTCAACATCAATAAAATTCAGTTTGTGTGCGCGGGCGCAGATCGCCCGTCGAGAGATATGTTGATTTACGTTAAGCGCGTGACCTCTTAGTATACGATCATAGGTCTTGATAGAGCATGGTTCGATTCCACTGTGCACCCTGAAGGTACTTTTTACACTACAATGGGAGTCAGCTAAACTATAAAATATTAGCACACTACCTTGAAATATTTATTAATATGAATATATACTTATTAATGTGAATTATTATTGCCGTGTAGTGCCGGCTTAGAATGTTGCTACCCCTTTCTACCCACGGGTGTCGTTAGAGGCAACTAAGGGTATTGGGGCTTTTTATTGGATTTTCGGGCGATGCGGTTGGAGACCCGTCACCAAAAATCTTTATTTTTACCATCTTTCCCCCACTCAATTTCAACAAGTGGCATTAATAATTCCTTAGCTCTGGCTACCCCTTCTAGGGAAATATAGCCGTGAGTATATGTATGTATGTAATGTGAATTTATGTGAAATATTTTAGCTGTAATGTTAACTTTACAAAAATATATTAAATATTAATTTATTCATCCTTATATCTTATATTCAGAAGTATGTTTATGGGATTACAAATATAGCATAGTAAAATCCGATAGAATACCAAATAGATTCAGCGTTAACAGTGATGTAACTAAAAAACAGGGTATCCTAGAATAAAATCTAAAGACAGGCTCAATATATTTTAAATTGATTGACCGGCACTGGAAACTCAGGTGTGACAGCAATTTATAGCACCTACGCTCTGAATGCCTGAGACAAAGTTTCTGAAGAGGATTTGCGGACTAGAATTAATTGAGCATTACTTATAGATACCGGACCAATTCTTCTGTAATCACTTAGGTGTCCAAGTTTCTACGGACAAACTAGTTTTACAGTTTTATAATAATATAAAGAATTTAAAATATTTTTTTACGCATTTGTTCCATTGAGATAGACAAAGATTATCGTTTTTAGATTCGTGACAAACTACTCGAACGTAATTTTTAGAATATTTACATATATGCTCTTTTATTCAAATATACAAAAAACAATTGATATAAAGAGAGAAAGAAGAAACTTAACTTTATTAATAATAATTATCCATTTGTTACAGTAAAACCCACTGGTTGTTCTAAAGCCAAAGATATCTGAAACTAGCTAAACCTGTAGTGTGCGCAACCCTTTCAAATATCATCGAATCGCACTCGTGTCTATTTATCGCTGGAAATATTTTGCCGACCGCTGCCGGCCTCAGATTTGAAGATCTTTCTTTATATTTTCACACGAATTCCCACTTTTGTAATGGGAAATAGTTAATAAATGTTCTTTGGCACACTATCTGGCCCTTGATTTTTATCCAAGCACATGCCAGTTGCGAACCAGTGTGTTTTCTTTATGAAAATATATTTTACATTTATGTCGATATTATTCTGGGTTCTTATTAGTTGTAACTTATTATTTTAACTGAAAAAAACTTAACCTCTCTTTTAACTTTTAATTATAGTTGACTTGGGTATAGTTCGCTCACTGTGAAACACTTTTATAAATCAACCACACATATATGAATATATATAGCTTATGGTAACACATATTGGCGTAGGTCCGACTCAGGATTTGAACTCACGTCGCCTGTATGACAAGCGTTAGTGTTCCTACTGAACTATCAAGGTTATTTGCCACAAAAATAAATTCAATAATTGATTGTGATACGGTATAATAATTCAGTGTTTAACTTACTAATTTACAAACTTAACCAAAACCGTTCATTTAAATTCAACATACATACATACATATACTCACGGCTATAAATCCCTTAACGGGGTAGCCAGAGCTTTGGAATAAGAAATTCCTCAGCCACTTTTGAAAGTTGATTGGGGAAAAGATGGTAATAATAAATGTTTTTGGAGATGGGTCTCCAACCATATCGCCCAAAAATCACTTAAAAAGCCCCTATACCCTTAGTCGCCTCTTACGATCACCCACGGCCGGTAGAAATGGGGTAGTGTTATTCTAAGCCGACACAACACGGCAAATTCAAATATGAATAATTTTCTATAACAAAAGTAGCAGTCACGTAGTTCCAAATAACACTATTATCTAAAAAAGTAAAATAAAAGAACCCACACTGGTGTTAAAACCGTATTTAAATAACAGTTAACCGGATGTTTCAAGTAGGCATTAATTTAGACTTTTTTGTACGATTTACAGATACTTCTGGGCTAGTATCTTTTTGTAACTTTTCATTATAATACTAAATAGCTTAGTAAATTATTCTACTTCCGGTTTATGGAACCTTTTTTTCATTGTTAACATCGTATACAATATTTACGGTGTCAGAGGTATATAATAGATAGATATATATAATAGATAGAATTCCTCACATACAATACATGTGTCCACATAGGAGCTTGAACCTATCCTATGTATCTCGGTGATTAAACTGTGGTCCTACTAATGACCACTACCGCTTAAAGTATTTTAGATTATGATTCATAGCTTTGCATAACTAGCACTTTATAACTTGATATCACGTGGTCTAAAACAATCATCTCTTTTTTTAGGGTTCCGTAGCCAAATGGCAAAAACGGGACCCTTATAGATTCGTCATGTCTGTCTGTCTGTCCGTCCGTCCGTCCGTATGTCACAGCCAGTTTATTCCAAAACTATAAGAACTACATTATTGGAAATTGGTGCGTAGATGTATTCTGTAAACCGCATTAAGATTTTAAAATAAAATCTGAAAAAAAAACAAAATTTTTAGGGTTCCCCATACATAGAACTGAAACTCAAAATTTTTTTTTTCATCAAACCTATACGTGTGGGGTATCTATCAAAAGGTATTTGAAAATGATGTTGAGGTTTCTTATATCATTTTTTTCAAAACTGAATAGTTTGCGCGAGAGACTTTTTCAAAGTGCTAAAATGTGTGCCCCCCCCCCCGTAACTTCTAAAATATGGGCATGATAATACTGAAAAAAATATATGATGTGTATTACTATACAAACTACTAACGAAAATTGGTTTGAATGAGATCTAGCCCGTAGTTCTATTTTTAAACGTCATAAATCAAATTACTTACCTAATTTGGCTCCCATGATTTTCACACAAACGGGATTTTCTATATATATGATAGTACGGAACCCTTAGTGCGCGATCCGACTCGCACTTGGCCGGTTTTTTTTGCAGATTATCTCGTTCTAACCGACTGGGTAAAGATAAAATAACTCTCGGGCTAGGTTTTCTATTCGGTAGTTCCTGAATTTACCTACTACAAAGTATGCTGTGTAGTGCCGGCTTAGAATAGCGCTACCCCATTTCTTCCGGTGGGTGTACGTAAGAGGCGACTAACGGTATTGGGGCTTTCAAGGGATTCTTAGGCGATGCGATGGAGACCCATCACCAACAACTTTTATTTTACCATCTTTTCCTGACGCAACTTCCAAAAGTGGTTGAGGAATTTCTGATTCCTTAGCTCTGGCTACCCCTACTAGGGATTTATGGCCGTGAGTATATGTATGTACTAAGTTGAGTTTGTATCGCATACCGCTAGCAATTTTAATTTACTTGCTATTGGGTTAATCCTTACCTAATCCTTGATGAGTATTTAGCTTTTATATATTTTTCATAATAATCGCAAATAACTTATTAATATTTAAATCGTCATACATACATACATACATATACTCACGGCTATTAATCCCTAAAAGGGGTAGCCAGAGCTGAAAAATTAGAAATTCCACAGGCACTTTTGGAAGTAGAGTGGGGAAAAGGTGGTAGAATAAAGGTTGTTGGTGATGGGTCTCCAACTGCATCGCCCAAAAATCCCTTAAAAGCCCCAATACCGTTAGTCGTCTCTTACGTACACCCACCGGAAGAAATAGGGTAGTGCTATTCTAAGCCGACACTACACAGTTTATATATTTTCCATAATAAACGCAAATAACTTATTAATACTCACATCGTGAGCTAAAACATGTTAAGAGTAAAATATATAACTTATACTACTTTGTCGCCGTAACTGGTATTAGTTTAACCTATCGGGGAGTTTAGCTAGCAGTTAATCGTATCCTACTTAATACGAGCAAATGTCCAACTGATTTAACACGAGGCCTTTTATAAAGCCGACCACACACTTTACTGTAGTTCTAGCGGTGCGCTTCCGACTTTAGGTTGAAGCAGTATGTTGAGTGAGAGATTTATTAAATTTATTATTTTACGCCAAAATTAAGTTCAACCTCAGAGTAAAAGGAAATAAACTAAACATATAACATAACATAAACGTTCACGCCGTTTATCCCCGAAGGGGTTGGCAGAGGTACCAATACTCCTGAACTCACATGGCAAGCGCCATCTAGTTTCCAGAGTACCTTACCCACGTTTTGCTAAGACAGTGTACTCACGTGATAGGGGGCAGGCCTATCGCCGTTTTTTGTACGAATACACTGTCACATGACTAAGTAAAACTCAGCCATGTGGGTTTCCTCACGATGTTTTCCCTCACCGTTAGCAACCATGATAAATTAACCACACATATGACTTTAGAAAAGACAAATTGGTGTAGGCCCGTCCCAGGATTGGAACTCACGCCCTTCTGTTTTTCGGGCGGGTGTTCTACCCACTGGACTATCATGTCGCTCTAAATGAACTATTTTCTCTGTAATACATGAAACTTTATTATTTTCAACCTAACCGTTATTTCGTTTTTGCACGTATATCTTCTATTCATTATATACACACGTGCAAAAGTGAAACATTTATATACATACAATGGATGTACGTATACATACCAACAAACAAACTTTCCCATTAATAATATTAGTGGGCTCTTCGTAGTGTGAATGGTCAGCATCAATTTCAATTAAGGTAGTAAATTATGAAGGCTACATTGTATGGTAATATCAATACTTTACTAAATGTTATTTCGCATTCAAGACTTGTACGACCTCTAACCTCATAACGTTTATAATTTACAAAGAATGCAGTGAATGTCCTCTTATGATTTAATATTAATTAAATTTCTTTGCAAGTATACGGGTCAATGAGTCTTTGAGACGAATTATGGATGGGAGTAACCATCGTCCCACCGAACTTCTCCCGTCAAATTTTATAAGCCTTTATTTTTAAATATATTTTACAGGAATGGTAATATTCGAAAAACTATTAAGAATAGTTTTAACACTGAAATGTGCCATCTTCATATCAATTTCTAACTTCAGCGTTTATAAGTTCTAATTTTTACTTAAGCAGCAACAATATGTTCGCTACTGTGAATAAATGTCGAAAGTTATTCCGGAATTGATGTTTATCGATAACTATGCCAGATACCCGATAAATGTATGTATAAATTCATTCATTTAAATCAGCGTCTAGTGAATATCCAGCGGGCTATTGAATCGGCAGACCAGTCGAAACGCAGTCGTGTTTCTCAACTTGTTGGTTGACAAATCGGTCAATTGTCCTACAACCGGCTTTGTCAAATGTCCGACTAGTTGGGTGGTGTGTTGCGCAAATTAACATCAACTTATGCTGTTATCTGCTGTTTTATATGTTGTTTGTTTTTGCTACTTCAAATAGTATAGTATTGGTTTATTGTAGAAGTAGTACAACGGTGCTGTGTAGTGTCGGCTTAGAATAGCACTACCCCATTTCTTCCGGTGGGTATACGTAAGAGGCGACTAACGGTTTTGGGGCTTTTGAGGGATTTTTGGGCGATGCGGTTGGAGACCCATCACCAAAAACCTTTATTTCACCATCTTTTCCCCACACAACTTCCAAAAGTGGCTGAGGTTTCTGATTCCTTAGCTCTGGCTACCCCTTCTAGGGATTTATAGCCGTGAGTATATGTATGTATGTATGTATGTAGTACAACGCTAACATACCAAAATTTAATCCAACAATCCACATCGCCCAATAATCAATAAAGAACCCCGATACTTTTAATGAACTCGTACGACATCCAAGGGAAGTAATGGGGTATTGGTATTTTTAATTAATGAAGTGAGAAATAGTGTTACTCGTGAAAAGTGTGGTGTGAAAGATGATATTGTAAGAAAGATAGAAAAAGGAATGTTGAGATGGTTTGGGCACATAGAGAGGATGGATGAAAGAAAATTGGTAAAAGGGATTTATAGAGCTAGTGTGGATGGTAATGTTAGTAGAGGACGACCACGGAGAACACACTTGGACCAAATTGAGTGTGCTCAAAAAGGCTGGCGTCCGAAGAATGAAGAATAAAAGAGCATGTATGAAAAGATTGATGGATGTAAACGAAGCTGGAGAGCTTTGTCAGGATGGTGCGAAGTGGCGATCAATAGTCTCTGCCTACCCCAATGGGAACTAATGGCGTGAGTATATGTATGTATGTATAATGTTAGTGTGTAAAATGCAGTCGTAAGACTTTTACTATTTGGGAAAAAACATTCTTTACAACTTATTTTAAAAATAATAAATTGTATGAGTATTATTTTTTTTTTGAAACCCTGGTAAATATATTATTATAAAGTTTTAGTGAACTGACAATAAAAAGATTACTAGTACGTTTTTCACCATTGGATTTTTTTTTAATTGTACAAACTTTAATTTGAAATTCTCTTAATTTTATTACTCGTATTTTGAGACTCATAAATTTTCCTATTCAACTACACACTACAACACCGAATGTAGATGAATAAAATATACAAATTAGTAGTAATAAATCGACATAAATGCTCTCAGAGGAATCTTGAATAAATCTAGTGAAAAACTTAATTGTATAAACAGATAAATTAAAATTCCACTTATGTTAGTGTGCAACATGTAAATTTATTTGTGCACATATATTTTCATATATAAAAGAGAATACACACTCGACGCCACACATACATCAATCGACCGTCCGCCAAACCGTTTTAAAACGCCGTACTTTAAAACTCGAATATGTTATCTTTAAAACACATTAAGTTTTATCCGAGAAAATAAAACATTGAAACCCGATAACCACTCATTTGCATTCATCTTGCTTAGTTAGCGTTGGCTGATACAACAGGAATCATTGCTTTGGTATGTTAAAAAAACTAGTTACGGAAGTCCAATTGTTTTTTTACTTAGTTCGATTGATGACCACACTTTTTTATGCTGAATGTTATTTATTTATTTTTTAGTTTTTGTATAAATTAAAATTAAATTTTACATCTTCCACATCCGGATATTTTTTTAAAAACTTATAATGTGCATCAATACTTTTTTCAGAATATCAAAGTAAAAATATATTTCCATATCGATATTTTTCTTAGCTCTTCGGTATCGGATGATAAATCGTGTTAATGCACGAATCCTGCGCAGCTTGCCGTTTTCATTTTTATGCAAATTCGACGGAATGCACCGAAAATTGCGACCGAACCCCGCTGTGTGAACACACCGAACACTTACTTTCCTGCATTGTATATTATATACGGTCCCTTATTTATTAGTTGTTGTTTTACGATTTGACGGCTAAATTGACGCTTCTTTATATTTTTAAAAGTTTTGCCAGTAAGAAATGTATTGACAAACATTGGAGTCTGAAGTTCTTGAAGGTCCTAACATGTACGATTTATATTAGTGTTTACTTATTTTATCAACGTCTTATCAGGCTAATATAATTTGCCCCTTAATAAGGTGTAAATAACTATAGCGGTAAAGATTTTTGCGAGCCAGGTTTTTATCGTAAATGTGGCAGAAATGAACTCAGAGAAAATTTACTTAACAAGCTACTGTACGAAACATTTAATTCGCTTTTGCATAATTTAAATGGCAATAGCAGAATTACTAATAAATAAATGATAAATATGCCTCTCTAGGCGCCTACAGTAAGGTGTTTTTCTAAACCAATAGAAGACAAAATTTGTCTTCGAATATTTCTTAAAATATCCAATAGTTATGCGACGGAGGCCACGTAGCGATCACGCACATAATTCTCATTTCCTGGTAATCTTACTGATAACACTCGCCTATCTCCAAAATGCGTGGGTTATAGCCAAAGCTAGGAAGCTGGTGTAATGGTCATATTCCTGTACTAAGCTAATACAATCTTACTAGCTTGACTCTCGAAATACATAAGAACATATTCCAATTCGATGCTCGTTATAACTATGTCAGTTGGATCAAGTATACAGGTTAAATCAGTTTGTGTTAATAGCTTTATGTGATAGCCAAGATGTAGTATTACATCTTACACTTTACACTGTTTCCGATCAAACAAGATGTGTCTTAAGTAAGAAAATAATTGACAGTTTGTCACGTTCCACTACGTCTATGGTGCAAGATGTTAGCACTCCTTGTAGGGCCGTTTATTTGTTATATAAGAACTCCAAATTAAGTTTTAAGACATGTGCAGCAAATAATCAGTTCTGTGATTCAAATATATAAATAAATCAATGCTCCACGCTGTCTCTTTTCACATAAACAATAAAAATGAATACATGTGATATTCGTATATCTTTACATATTTGTTAGGCATAAACATTAAGAAAGTGTTGTAAGTCCAATTAAGATTCAGCTTACCAAATTTATTAATATTAGTATTAATAAATGTGTGAAAATTATAAATCAAATTTAAATCCAGAACACACCTCATATAGTTTTGATATGCAACGCTCTACAATATTTCTCTAGTATCACAAAAAATCTTAGCTCGCCATATTTGAATACTGGACAACGACCTCAACCGAAGATCTATCCATAGCAAAACACAATGGACGATACAAGTATTTCGGTTATTTATATGATAGATTTTGTGTGGGTCGATATCTTGACGTAGTATTGAGTTGTGGGCTTCGACCGGCGATGTTTTGTGTAGCCGATACTTGGCTTGATCTATGTGCGCTATTTTTAGTGCGACAGAGTTGCAGACATATGTGACATTGAATAAGTTGTGAAATTATTTTGCTGTGTGTTTTTAGGATATTTGTTAGAATAATAATCTAAAAACAGAATTCCTTCAAGTGAGCAGAACATACAAAAGCAAGAAGAGAAGAGAGCAAAACAATACACTAAACTTATACGAACGAATATCAATATTTCATAAAGTTTTACGTAATTGTGTAAGCCGCCATAAAGCATTTGTAATATTGTTTTGTATTAGATGTAAGTATGAAAACTTGTTCTTGAATATACTAATTTTGCTGACAATTACGAATGAACTTTATGAACTAATCAACAACTTTAAGCAACCCAAAATAAAGGCATGAAACTTAAATCAATACTACAATTACAATGTTTGTCATGGCATGATAACAAACTTTCTATCTATGGCCATCATGGCTAGCCAAAGAGCAGTGGGAGCTCCAATATATTAGAATAACATACATATACATACATATGCTCACGGCCATATTTACTTAGAAGGGGTAGCCAGAGCTAAGGAATTATAAATTCCTCAGCCACTTTTGGAAGTTGCGTGTGGAAAAGATGGTAAAATAAAGGTTGTTGGTGATGGGTCTCCAACCGCATCGCCCAAAAATCCAAAAAAAAGCCCCAATACCCTTAGTCGCCTCTTACGACACCCGTGGGTAGAAAGGGGTAGCGACATTCTAAGCCGGCACTACACGGCTATTAGAATTAGCATTAGAATAACTAAGGTTATATTTAGGGGAAACATAGACGAAGATAGAATTTTAAGATTTCAAAACTTTGAATATCCTTATTCTTCAACAATGAAATTTTTATTTCTTTTTAACCACACCGATAAAACATACGTAAGACTTACATAAATACTCAGATGCGCACTGAAAACAATATCTATTCAATTAGTATTCATTAACCAAAACCAATAAACGTAAAGTTTTTGTCCATAATGTTAGTAAGTGCTTGCGACATGGCATGCCAATTGTAGTTGGAGTTTATCAACTATGTAAAGGTATGCGCCTGAGCAACAAAGTAAGCTTTGTTATCTGAAAGCTCTATCCGCAATCACTCTGACTCGTTCTGTTGAAATAAACATTGATTTTATTTAACACTTTGCATTTTACAACGATATTTCACAGAGCTTTTAAATTAGTTATATGCTTAATTTTGTATATTGATTTTCAAGTGGAAATGTTTGAGAGAGCTATGGAGGTTTTTTGTTTCAAATTCAGTTTTAATGCAGAACGTTATTCGTTAGAAACGGTGCTTAAAACAAGTTAAATAACTTTAATATAGTAGTCTCAATGTAAGCCGATAAAAAATTCTTTTTACTATGCCTTAGAATAGCTCCGAGACATTTCTTCGTGAGGGTGCCCTAAGATGCGACTTTGGGTTTCGGGACTTTTAATTGACATTTGTGCGATATGACTGAGACTCTGTACCAAGCGTCCTCAATTTTACTACTTCCTCCACACTTAATTTCCAAAAATTTCTGCGAAATTTCTGATTCTATAACTCTGGCTAACCCTTTAAGATTTACAGCCGTTAATATGTGCATATATAAATAAACCACAATGAAGCGTGAAATAAAAATTCTTAATCACCAATCCCAAAAGCACGGAATAAATTTTAAATAACCAATTTTTTGATCACATGCAGAGAATGAGGAATGATTATGGCATACTTTAGCTGGCACTGGATTTTGTTAGTTGGAAT
Organism: Bedellia somnulentella; assembly: GCA_963576735.1. Taxonomy (NCBI): domain Eukaryota; kingdom Metazoa; phylum Arthropoda; class Insecta; order Lepidoptera; family Bedelliidae; genus Bedellia; species Bedellia somnulentella. The sequence goes on from OY755179.1 coordinate 16,693,941, forward strand.
AAATGATTGTCGAGCATAAATTGTCAATGTTACAAACACCCCAAAGTACCAGATTAAAAACCACTCGAATATGAAGGAATGTCGGATTCAGAGTCTCTCTATGTATAACTACGATAGCTACGTGAAGAATCAATTGTAAACAATTAAATGTAAATTTTAGGATGGCTGCTATTATATCATTATGGATTTTTATGATTGATGAGTGCTGGCTTCGAATAGCACTACCCCATGTGTACCCGTGGATGTTCGTAAGAGGCGTCTAAGGGTATTGGATTGGAGATCACCAACAACTTTTAGTTTTCAATCTTTTCCCAACTTAAGTTCCAAAATGTGGCTGAGGGATTTCTGATTCTGAAGCTCTGGTATTCTGAAGTAACCCGATTTATAGTATGTCTGTATGTTGCCGTGTAGTGCCGGCTTAGAATATCACTACCCTTTTCTATCTGAGGGTGTCGTATGAGGCGACTAAGGTTGTGGGGCTTTTTAAGTGGTTTTTGGGCGATGCGGTTGGAGACCCATCACCAACGATACTTTATTTTTTCCATCTTCTCCCCTATTAACTTCCAAATGCGGTAACTTTCTAGCTCTGAAGCTCTGGATACCCCTTTTTGGGATTTACGGCCGTGAGTATATGTATTTATGTATGTTTAAGAGGGTCTAAAAAGCCCGAAAACTTATATCAAACTTAAAACGAAACATCAAAGCGTATCTATTTTTCAGAGTTCCGACAGTAAATAATTCCAATATATTCTAGATATCCAGTACGTTTCTACCATCGGTGCATTCTTGAGAATCAACTGATCAGTCAGTAGGTCACCCGAGACCTAACAGTGCGCATCGCCTTCAGAGTTATTTGTCCCATTTTAATGTGATTTATAAATGCATAATCTTACGAATGTAATTTTATACTGGCATAGGCAGCGAAGCATACGTCTTTTTTATTTGTTTTAAAGAAGTTTTTTAGATTCTCATTTATCACATTATTTAAAAAAAAAACATATTAACAATATTAATTTGAAACTGCAACTAAACAATATATACTATTAATAAATAATAATTTTATTGCTAATTCTATTCTCAATACATTGGTGACGTTATTTCAGAGAAGGTAAATGGTCGATAATTTTGCCCAATATATTTTTAATATATAATAACGAATATTTTGTTTTATAAGCGGAACTTTACATTAAAGCAACACTTAGTTTTTTGAGTACACTGTCCATGCAAAACGTGGGTACTCTGAACACCAGGTGACAAAGTCACGTGATGTTCAGAAGTATTAGTACCTCTGCCAACCCCTTCGGGGATATTTGGCGTGAACGTTTATGTTATGTTAGTTTTTTTAATCTAATATTTTTTTACTCAAAAATTATGTTCCTTAGAAATAATTAAAGAATATAATATTGATTTCAGAAAACGAACACACACTCTTCTCGTCACGTCTCATCCTCTACAACACACTCAAACATGCCAACTCACTCAATATCAACCAGCGATATTAAGATGTCATCACATAACAGTAATTTCTCCTCACCGTATATCAATCTCAGCGACTGACTTATACGGCATTTAAGAAGACAAAAGTGATATAGTAGAGACAAGGTAAACGTTAACCCTACGCCGAGCGCGCGGTCCTATTTCACCCCGCGAGCTAACGGGTGCGCCCACACCGAGATGCGACACGTCACATAGTTAAAACCACGTTCTAGGGTTAAGACGTGGCAAGATTTATGAGACGCCTTCTATTTTATTAAACTAACTTATTCGCATAAATCTAAATGTAACACGAGCGCCACATTTTTATCGCGAATATCGATCTTGGGTTAACTTTGGCGGATTCTTGAACGTCATGTGATGAGTTTCTTTTTTGTGTCGTTTTGACTATTAGCTATTTAGTTTAAAAATGTATATGTGGGTGATTTGTCAGCCGAGTGTTGAAACAGTGTGATAAAAGTACCCTTATCAAATAATATTTTTTGAGATATACGAACGGTCGAAATTTTGTATATTTTATGTAGTCATAATTGTTATGTCTAGAATCTTTAATTACTTATTATATTTAAGTCATATTTTCTATATATGTTTTTTTATCATTTGTTGCATTGGGTAAACTTTTCCGAGTTAAGTTTAGGAGTTGATATTTTTATATGATATTTTATAGAAATACAAATGTATTGATGAACCCAAAAAAATATGTTAATCGTTGAGCAATTTGTGTGTCAAATAAAAATGAATGATAAATGCACTCACTGTACCATGAAAAATAATTTAGTCTAGACATCGCAAGCATAATTAAGCTTTTATCTAACTTTCTCTCAAGTCAAAGGTTAAGTTAAAGTAACTTGAAGTTAATTTACAAGATACTTTCATTTAACGTCTTAATAGTAAAAGCCTTGGGCGTAATGATAGAAGAACATAAATCTGCAGTTTAATTAAAATAAATAGAAGTTTTATAAGTCGCGAACGTCCGCAGTGTCTCGGTATTTATAAAAAACAAGATGGCAGAACTCGTTTCAGATTGGCACTATTTTATTTGAATTAATAATAGTTATCTTGTTTGTTTCAATGTAACAGTCCGATCTTTTCTTATGACTTTTCTACAAATTGGAAGACTGGGAATCAACAATTCTTCAAACACTTTTGAAAGTTTTCACCAGTTTACCTTATAATAGTAGTGCCTGCTAAGAATATCAATACCCCTTTCTACCAACGGGTGTCATAAGAGGCGATCTTGATTTATCTTTTATAAACTTGAGCAAAAAAGACAGGGTAGAGTGCACATTAATGTGAAAATGTATATGGGTTAACAAATTATAAAAAGTTTGGATTTGCAAATCAACCTTACTAATCGGAATTTTATATTTTTGTATGATTACTTATGTGCAGTGTACAGTCTTTTATAAATACATGCATACATATAAATCCCTAGAAGGGGTAGCCAGAGCTAACGAATTAGAAATTCCGCAACCACTTTTGGAAGTTGCGTGGGGAAAAGATGGTAAAATAAAGGTTGTTGGTGATGGGTCTCCAACCGCATCGCCCAGAAATCCCTTAAAAAGCCCCAATACCGTTAGTCGCCTCTTACGTACACCCACCGGAAGAAAAGGGGTAGTGCTATTCTAAGCCGACACTACACAGCATTTCTTTTATAAATATCACTGAATAAAGTGGTACTTTCCCACATTGCAACTTATCTTATCTTAATATAGGATGTGTAGCTTATACTTAATGACTTTATAACTTACTTAGTCTTGTAAACACATTCTCCACAGAGAGGCCGAAAATATGATTTATATACGAGTATATTGCTTTTGAACTTGTCAATCCCACATTATGCACAAATGTTAAGTAAATAACAAATGCTATTAGAATTATTATAAATTTTATTATTTATTTATTAAGTTTAACCATCGAAGAAAAATGGTATTTGATTAAAGGGCATTTTCATAACTTATTGCTGGTTGTCTCATTTGCTTTGCATTTTACTATTTGGGATCAATAATTTATTTCCATAGAATAATTTTCATCGTTAACTTTATTCAATTCTTCACCGACAAATTCCTAAGAAGACGAGTATCACAAACACAAAATCTCGACAAAAACATGCGAATTTCGAACAAGCATACATTAACCTCGGATTATTCTAACGCTACTTGAAATCACAGCGCAATAAAACAAGGAAACATGCAATCAAAACAAGACTCGCGGGTCACATTGTGATGATATCTACCTCGGAGGCAATTGCTGAATGGATAACGGACTGCCTGAGACAGTCTACGGTTTGCGAGTGTCCTGTCAGTCATCCCCTCAGCGAATACTCGGGAGATAACTGTAGGAGAATGACGGCGAACAAATTCTACGATCATGGGTCTGTAGTGTGGAATTGAATACGGGTAGGTACAGCGTTTGTTGGTATCTTGCAATCTTGTCTAGCCTAATATTAACGGAGACGGCCTTTTATGGTTTTAGGTGATGTCGATGTATCGTGTGTTGATTTTGCTGAGATAGAAGCAATATGAATATCGGTCGAATTTTTCTTAAGAGATGAGTTGTGACCAAAAGTAAGAGAGATGCATTTTCTTCGTTCGTTGGTTGCTAAATAACTATAAGTTAGAGTTATTCTTTTTAATGGTTATTTTACTTCCTAAAATGAAAAATATGAAAAAGGTGGTAAATTAACTCTGGTTAATAAATAGTTGAGATGAATAATGTGGTACATTACCAATACATAAACCCAAGCTGTATGATGTTGGATGTTATTACCTGAAAACAAAACATTCCATTAAAACAACGTCGTTTTTAGTTTGAACAAATGTCTATTAAGAACAATGTATTTATCAAAAGCACGAGTATAACTGTAAATGAAATTAAACAAAAACAGTCTTTCCGTTTGCAAACGTTACTTGACCCTATCAACGATAGCCTGTTATGAATATGAAAGATAAGAATCATATTTAAAAGGTATAGTGTATTCGTTGTGAGGTTTGTGAGATTCGTGAGTACAATAACGAAATGGGAACAGATATTGCTGTAGAATGCGCACACTACGCCCAAAGTATATATATTTTACTCTCTAACTCAAACTTAATACTCATGCCGTTTATCTTAAACCTAAGAGTTGCAAAAATTAAGTGGTAATGGGCAGGGCACATTGCACGCAGAACCTATGGCCTTTGGGGCTCGAGGGTTCTGGAGTGGCGGCCACATACCGGATGACGCAGTGTGGTAGGCTTCCCACAAGGTAGACCCACGACTTTATCAAGGTCACGGGAAGCCGATGGAATGGGGGCAGCACAGGACCGGTCGTTGTGGAGATCTTTGGGGGAGACCTATGTCCAGCAGTGAACTTCTATTGGCTGATGATGATGAAGATCTTATGCTACAATCCATAGAAAATAAAGTGCTGAAATAGATAACAAAATTAACGTGAAATTTTCATAAGAGGACTACCACATAACATCATAGCTAAGCCGTGAAATGTTGGCTTTTAACAGCAGTATACTATTTCATTCCGGGAATGGTCTGACTCTTTGGAAAAATTGGTGAATCAGCCTGTAATAACCTATTCGAAAGCTATTAGGTAAAAAGATCTTCCCGTATACGAATCCAGGACTTTCAGATAACTTTAACCCATAATGTATTGTAAGCACTGAATTCCGAAGCTCCTACCCCTTTTTGGGATTTATAGCCGTGAGTATACGTATGTATGCGCTGAATCGGTTTGAATACTTTCAATACATTGAACTACTTCTTTAGTAGTTTCCAAGATAATCGGCATATTTTCCGATCACAATACATAAACACTTTAACTACTTAAAAGAAGAACTAGAATTTGCCTCGAAGCTTTTCTGCACCACAATTTAAAGCATTATTATTTTTAAGTCATAATGGACCATTCATAAAGTTTCTGCAAAAATCTTCGCTGCGGGCGACACATGCTAGAACCGCAGAGATAGAGCCTTCTACCAATATGAAATGTTAAGGTTTATGTACACTGAAGGCGGTAATATCTTATTTTTTGCACAATTTTATTTTGCAATCTTTGGATGTCTGTTTTGATGTTTTTGGTTGTAAAAGATGATGGACATATAGGATCACATTTATTTTGTACATACGCTACATAAGATTTCTTTAATAATCAATATTTACCAAGTTTGTTAATGCCGGATTTCGAAATAAAATAACCATTTTTAAAGTTCGAAAAAATGGTTTGTAAGCAAAAATGGCCTTAGTACAACCGATTCAACACCACAACGAACAAAATAGTGATTTTCCAACCAGTTACTACAAAGTAAAACAAGGCTCACAACATTTGTTGCAATATACATCTGACATTATCTCGTTAATTATTCATTAATAAACTGAAGCTTTAATATCTTCATCAAGTCAGTATCATAAAGCATGATGAAAATAGTGATATAAAAATGTATAACACAGAACGGCCCATCGGATGCTGTGCGCTGCTACACGCAAAGGATCCTGTCAGTAGGGGCAATAAAAAAAGATTTTTTATGGCTTCAAGCAAGCGATTTAAGTGCATTACATACCACCGTTTATAACATATATTAAACACTTATAACAATACAGTTTAATTTTATTTATATTTTTCTAGGATCATATCAATTAATACTTCCTAGTACTCAAGTAATGTAATTTAGGTGTTAAAAATATAGAAATAAATATTTTTATCGAAGTGAGTGATTCTCGAGTGATCTACGTATATAAGTAAAATTAGGAACCAAATACAAAAGAGGGGTTCAAAAGTGAAGACGTGTTATGAACTTATGAAACAATAAATATTTTAAAGAATTATAAAACTTATGCAAAATACATTTTAAGAATGGTCGTTATAATATAGCACTACCCCTTTTCTATTATTATGTGACGTAGAAATAATTGCCAGGGACCATTTGCGTGAAAATTAAGTGATGCAATTTAATTATCATCAATTTTTTTTATTCTAAAATATAAGTTGTCACCTCCGCACCAAGAAAGATTATGAATACCTAATTTTATTTTCTGCATTCCATCTATACCACTATCACATTTGCATGCACTGCTGCGCATAATTGTGTAAGTAAACAAAATGACAAACAAATATTGTATTAACAAGAAAGTTTACACTGAGAAGTGGCAACGTATGTATAATATGATGCAGGAATGGTTTTTCTATCAGTTAAATCTGGATAGCAGCAGCTCATATAAGGAAACCTTAATAACGAGTGATTAATTCCAAAGACTGCCCTGTAGGCTTTATTTTGCTGCGTTTTATTAAGGTACCTGTATACAGGACGCGACGCTCTCCGCTGTTTAATTTATTAAAGCCTTATTTCACGTATGCCAATACTAAACTCTAGTTTATGGTACTAGGTTAAAAATATGGCTCGACACTCAGAAATAGTGGGAATGTTCTTTGATACACGTTTGTTACCAAAATTATTTAAAGTTATAATTTAAGCCTTGACTTGCTTTAGTTATCATTAAATTTCATAAATCTGATTTGTGTACTTCTGCTGCCACTTCACAAATGCATTTTGTCATCTTATGGAAATAAAGAAATAAATTTGCAACTTCCAAATTAAGTTTAATATTAATAAAAAGAAAAGAAATTAAAGTGATAGTCATTTATCACATTTTATTAATGAAAAGCAAAATGCTTTTTGTGTAAATCTAGGACATATAAGATATTTGAATTTATTAATTCTAGAAAGACTACTTTATATGTAAATTATTGTTCATTTCCCTTTTTAAATGATACTATATATAATATTAATTGAACTATCAACTATAAATATAAGGTTTATCGTTATGTTACATTCCAGTACAGCACACGCAAAGTTTACCAAACTCTAAAAAAATATAAGTCATGATTAAAAAGTCATATTTCAGATTTTCTAAATTTATGGAATGTTAGATATTAATCAAGTTTGTCAAAATCAACGTTATGAGTTTAAAAATGTGCTTAGTAATACTTTCCAAAAAAGTTGGTCATTCCAAAAACGAACATTAGATGAACCCGCTATCTTTGCTACATAACCCTAATATAGCTCCAGGCATTCTAACTAATCAGAATGTACTATCATTTTGAACGTAATATTTATTGGACATTTCTTTACAAATTGTTTAATTTGCTTTGAAATTGCAGTGTTCTGATAAATTAGTTCAATTAAAACTGACTTACGTTACATATTAGTATAGATCTCGGAATGATATTAACTGTTACAGCAAGCACTTAAAAGAAAATGGCTATAGTTTTTACCACGTTCATTAATTTACGCTCGCTCTTGTGGCATAGTTGCTAAGTGAAGGTGCTATTATTTGCAATAACCTTCTAATTTGAAATGATATAATATTTATTTAATATACCACCTCCTACCTCAGTAAGCGTAGGTCTCTATATATACAAAAACGATATTACAACGAATTATTTATTTTAATATATAAAAAAAAATCCGTCTAGTGCTGGTTTAGAATGTCACTCCGCTTTCTTCTCATGGGTTTCGTAAGAGGCGACTAAAGGTATGGGAATTTTTAAGTGGTTTTTGGGCGATGCGGTTGAAAGCCCATCACCAACGATACTTTATTTCTACCATCTTGTCACTTATCAACTTGGCTGAGGAGTTCCTAGCTCTAAAGCTCTGGCTACCTTTTTAAGCAATTTATAGCCGTGATTCTATGTATGTATGCCTTGTTCATATAAAATCGTTTCATTTCTGTGCCCAACCTACCCGCGATTCATTCAAACTCTTGATTGGATACTTACCTAAATTACTATCAAACTAACTAGCATTTTAACCGTATTTCGTCCAAAGGTCCCAACAAAGTTATCTCGCTATAACCCTGAGTATACAATGGCCAATTTCAACACGGCCGCATTTGACGGATTTCATTTAACCCTGCCGTGCTGGGTCATACCGCCGCAGAATGTTTACACAATAAATTAACTGTCCGGTTTTGGTATCGGGTCTATTAGACCTAACGGGAATGGTGGGGTTAATCGGGTTTTTTGAAATATTGCTATTTGGTTCACTTTGCTGTGAAGATTGTCTCGGACTTGATTTGAAACGAAAGATCATACTATTGACCTCTGAGGCTTTATTGTATTGTATTTGATAGGAACGTAGAGTATGATAGAGAATTTTGATTTGTTGAATAGTTGTTGACTTAATCATTCGTTTTCTTTTTATTTATTCGTACTATAAGTACGGTAAGCAAAACATAATATATTTTTTGTATTTTTTATATTTATACATCGTAGTTAGATATTTTTATGTATTTTTTACTAGTTACATCTGTACACAGTAATAACATAACATGAACATAACATATACCCACGCCATTAGTTCTCATTAGGGTAAGCAGAGACTTTCGATCGTTACTTCGTACGATCCTGGCAAACCTCTCTAGCTTCGTTTTCATCCATCAATCTTTTCATACATGCGCTTTCATTTATCATACTTCAGACGCCTGCCTTTTTGAGCTCACTTTGGCTCTATAGATCCCTTTTACTAATTTTCTATCATCAATTCCCTCTCCTTACACAGTAATCTGAGTAAAAAACCCATAACAAAAATAAACAGTACATCTCGACCTTACGGATTTTGATTTCATATATTTAAAAAGATATGACAGCGATGCGGTTGGAGACCCATCACCAAAAACCTTTATTTCACCATCTTTTCCCCACGCAACTTCCAAAAGTGGCTGAGGAATTTCTGATTCCCTAGCTCTGGTTACCCCTTCAAGGGATTCATAGCCGTGAGTATATGTATGTGTGTATATAACAGCCTGGCTGCCTAGTGTCTAACCCACTTATTTACAGATACTACACGTGCAAGACATATACTTAACATCGTCAAATGATACCTTAACAAATATCTATTTAATATAACAATCACCAAAGAGAAAGCAGCGTGTAATGGTTTTATCTTTTAGTCCAATGAAATTAATCTCTCCGATAGCAATAATATTTCACACAAAAACCACAGCAAAATATAATGTAACATGGCAAATAGCAGCCGCAGGTTAACCCTGAAGTATGTTCGTGAGGTCCTCGTGACCCTACGCTCGATTTACCCATCATAATATCTACTTTCAATTTACAGTGGCGATTTTATCCTTATGATCTATGGTGCAATAACGTTTATAGTGCCTGCTCATAGCATATTTGATATATGCGTTTGTTATTTGAATAAATATGAGATTGTAATCATTGAGAATATTCACATGTAGATTAAGAGAATAGTTTTGATAAGATAAAAGAAAGGGATTGCCGGAGGATTATTCGATTATCCTTGAACTAGACGAGATTATTATCCGCAAGTTTATGACGATACTTAGCCTTAAATCGGGATCATGTATTTCACTTTTCCATCTTGTTTATCGTGTATTATTTATTGTTTTGGAATACAACAAAATGATCATTCTGATGGATTTCAAAGTATTAATAATTCGACACTGTCTGTTGTGTCACATAAAAAATACGAAATAGTTAAACTAGAGTTCTTATAAACATATTGTTTTGAAGTTGACTTTATTTGAATGCTTTTAGTGTAAATTGTACTTTCTTGAAGTAAAATATTTTAAGGGTATGAACTCAAATATTATCAAGAATGATAAGCAATCAAAAGTTTTCAATCCAAATTATTAATTATATGTATTTAATGATAGAGATACACATTTGTGCAAAACATGCAAATAAGAAACATTTAAAAAAAGTATCCATAGTTTTGTGTAAATGATAGTGACATTATAATTTCACGTCACTCAATAAAATCACAATTTAATGACACGACAATCAATGATTAAAATGAAAATGCTATATTCAAATTGGCAAAGCGAACGGATGATTCTATTTATCGGTTATACATAAATACAGAAGCATATCTTGTCGACTTGAAGGCGGGAAGTACGGAAACCTTATCAATAAGCCAGCAGGGGGTCTGATCGTATCTGAGTCTCTCTTTCGAAGCAGCAACAATGCATTGCGCATTTACGGGTTAACTTAGTCAGAATTTCTGATATGTTGTTTTGAGATTGACGTTTGTAGATAGATGTTTTGATGGTTGTTAAATGTTTGGGATACCTTTGTTATGCATATTTTATGTGGGTAGATAGAGGAGATTGTTCAAACAGTTGGCACAGTTTTGTTAATGGTTAAATTACAATATTTTTAATTAATTCATATAACGCAATGTGACGTTAAGGCACCGTTTTTATGATTGTTGGGCGATATTTTCAAGAACCTATCTTTTCAAGCTTCAAGAAAGGCCGAGGAGAATTTTAGCCTTTGATAATATGTTCGTAAGCATAAGTCAAAGAGCAGATTACCAAAAAATATATAGTTTTAAGACTTAAGCACCATTACTCTACACCAGTAGCTATCACATACAAAGATCAAGTGATGTGCAGAAAAACTTGTACTTAATCGACCTCTACAACCCAAATCGCGTGAATGCTATTTCTGTATTTTACCTATATATATATCCCGCGTACAAGATAACGATCAAGAGCAAAAGCTCACCATTCCCCGTTAGTAATTCCTGCTCCAATAAACAGAATTCCTTCGCAATCGGACAGATCACAATCAAAGTCGTGTAATTCATCTCTCAACTGTTCTAACAATGCTTGTAATAAATCCGTATTTCTCCCGTCGCATGCGCATCCTGACACGTCACGACCTGATCCAAGATGGCGATCGAGAAATTGTTATGCTGTATTATAGACGCCGCGGGTAGAGTTACCAGATGGTTGGTATTTTCGTGACCTGACCGGGATTTCAGCTGTCAGGGAAATTAGTAGCTATTAGAAAATGGTAAAAAGGTTTATAAAAATATATATTTCAGGAATAAAGTTAAATAAAATATAATAATAAAACTCTTAAATGTCTCACACGTTAACAAGCTTACAATTTGAAGAAATATTTTGCTCAAAGAAATTAGGATACTTAAACTATGGCCCTGTCAGTTAGAATGTGATAAGAGTATACGATATTATGAGAGTACGAAAGAGATAGCTGTTTTATACATGCGATATCTAGTTAAAAGGATGCTCGTGCTAGCCATGCTTAGCCGCAAGAAGCAGAAGATCAAGCACGAGCGCAATTTTATCGAAACGATAACGGTTAGAATGAGATGGCAGTATACGATACTAACTAAGTTCGTAAGAGATGGCTGCTTTATCCCACGCGATAACTAGTTTAAACACGGCTCGTGCTTGCCCTGCTGGGCTGGACTTAAACAATACATCAAATTCGGTATCACATTTGTTATACCTTTGATTGATTAACCTTTTCTATTGTTTTTAAAATGTTCATTTTGTTGATGTTGGTGGTCTAGAAATTATAACAATCGTTTAAAACAAAACGAAGTATATTGTCTTTTTTATTGAATCATCAATAACTCATTATAAGGTAAGATATAAATGAAACTATCAGCTGTATAGTGTCGGCTTAGAATAGCACTACCCCATTTCTTCCGGTGGGTGTACGTAAGAGGCGACTAACGGACTTGGGGCTTTTTAAGGGATTTTGGGCGATGCGGTTGGAGACCCATCACCTTCCAACAAACCAACTTCCAAAAGTGGCTGAGAAATTTCTAATTTCGCAGCTCTGGCTACCCCTTTTAGGGATTAATAGCCGTGAGTATATGTATGTATGTATGTATAAATGAAACTATAAGGAGTGCGATACCAAGAATTATCATTACTTTCTCGGTTCGAATGGAAAAAAAATAAACGATACTATTTAAGTGCGAAAGAGATGACTGTTCTGTTCTTTACCACGCCTGTTGTTTCTCAAAGAGTTTTCAATAAATAATTGAACATAACATGACATAAACGTTCACGCCGAAGGGGTTGGCAGAGGTACTAATACTTCTGAACATCACGTGACTTTGTCACCTGGAGTTCAGAGTACCCACGTTCTGCTTGGACAGTGTACTCACGTGATAAATACACTGTCACATGACTAAGTATAACTCAGCCATGTGGGTATCCTCACGATGTTTTCCCTCACCGTTAACAACCGTGATAAATTAACCGCACATATGTCTTTATAAAAGATAAATTGGTGCAGGCCCGACCCGGGATTTGAACACTAGTCGCTTGCACGTTAACCGGTGTTCTACCCATTGAGCTATCACGTCGTATAAATAATTGAACTATGTATGATTGCAGGATTGATGATCGAGTATTGCTTTATTTTGTCATATTATTCCCTTTCTACTTCAATAAGATATCAGAAGAATCATTGTGAATGTGAAGGTTTCGGCCCCCATTTTGGAATTACAGGCACAAACTTAACACCTTGCCGCGAATGTTAGAATGGTTAGTCTTTTGTCTGATCTTTTCATATACAAATAGTCACGGCTGTAGATCCCTAAACAGGGTAGTCAGAGCTTTGGAATGAAAACTTCCTCAGCTACTTTTAGAAATTGAGTGTTAAAAATATGGTAATAAATATTTGTTGGTGACGGGTCTCCAACCACATCGCCAAAAAATCACTACAGGTAGAAATGGGGTAGAGCTATTCTAAGCCCACACTAAACAGCTTTTGATATAAAACTCTCATTATTTATTTCTATCTCAAAGGTATATTTTGTCAAACGCTCAAATTTAAATTCAAATCTATACTTATAATAAATCTGTAGAGAGGTCAATTCTGTACATGAAATATATTTTCAAAATAACTATCAGGTGATGATTAGTGATCGATACTGATGCCAAAAATGCAATCAGTAAAATTTTTGTCTGTCTGTCTGTCTGTCTGTCTGTCTGTCTGTCTGTCTGTCTGTCTGTCGGTTTGTATGTTCCTTATGGAAACAAAAACTACTCGACGGATTTTAACGAAACTTGGTACAATTATTCTTCATACTCCTGCGCAGGTTTTTGTATACTTTCCAGCAGAGTAGTAAAGGGGAAATTTGGAAAAAATTTGGGAAAACGGGAGAAGTTACTCCATTTTTTAAGCTTCCGTCACGTGTGCAGACTTAATGGTTAAACTTACATAGAAATTATGTATGACAGAAATATTTTTCATAAAATTATCTAAAAAAAAATCTTCAACAGTTTATGTCTATCTTTTACGGTTGACTCACAATGACACGTGTAATTCCTGATAGCTTAGCAATTCGGAACATTCTGATTATATTTGTTTACTCTTACGTTTGTAAACCTCTCACTCATCCCTAATTTAAAAAAGGTAACATTATTACCTATTCAATAAAAAAAGAATCATAGAAATCGATAGACAAACACCGAAATTATACATAAAATAAGCCATCGCGCCCGTGACCAAAACCAAATCTTTACTAATTTACATATAACATACTAGATGGCGCCAGTAGTTGCATCCTACATCATTATTATAATGAATTATTATAATGAATTATATAATGAATTGTTTTTTAGATTGTTATTTATAAATACTTCATAGCGGTTTATTCCAAAATTTGCTATTAAACGGAAAATTCTGAACCGTTCATTAAAGCGCATTCAAAATCACCAAACTACACTGTTTAGGGAGTGCTATAAATTTAATAAATTGAAAACATTGCGCTGAATTTCACAATGCTTGAGCAGTGACTTAAGAAAGAAACCTCAGATATTTAAAAAACAACGCTACCCGTGCGAAGCTGGGACGATCCACTAGTTATTAAATAAATGTCAAAATCAAAAGACAACATATACGAGAGTGTATTTTTTTTTATAAAAAAAGTAGTATCTAAAAGACAAACGTAAGTGTTTAACTTCCTCATAAATTTTAAAAGGCATCTTAAGAGTAATACGTATGATAATAAATTTTCTATGTATGTAGTATGCGAATCTCATTAACCAGAGAATGTTTCCTTAAACAAATTGGTCGTAACAGTAATTTGAAAATATCTATTAAAAGTTTGTCACATTTATCATTGTAAATATTTTATACATACATATACTCACGGTTTTGAATCCCATAAAGGGGTAGCCAGAGTTTCGGAATGAGAAAATTTTCAGCCACCTTTGGAAGTTAATAGGGGAAAAGATTATAAAGTTAAAGTTTTTGATGACGGGTTACCAACCACATCGCCCAAAAATCCATTAAAAAGCCCCAATACTCTTAATCGCCTCTTACGTTCACCTACGGGAAGAAATGTGGTAGTGCTATTCTAAGACGACACTACACAGCTAAATGTTTTATACTACGATCGAAACCCATTTGGATAAAACTACAGAGACCAAGTTGCCGTGTAGTGCCGGCTTAGAATGCCGCTACCCCTTCCTACCCACGGGGGTCGTAAGAAGCGACTAAGGGTATTGGGGCTTTTTATTGGATTTTTGGGCGATGCGGTTGGAGATCCATCACCAAAAACCCTTATTTTACTATCTTTTCCCCACACAACTTCCAAAAGTGGCTGAGGAATTTATAATTCCTTGGCTCTGGCTATCCCTTCTAGGGAATTACAGCCGTGAGTATGTATGTTGTATGTACAGAGACCAAGAGAAGAGTTTTGTAGTGAATATGCATATGACATAGTTCTTATGGCATTATTTCTTAGCGATGTAGAGACAATGGCAAAACTCCTGTTTTTTTCATACGAGTACGTGCCCTTTTCTTCTTGCTTGCTCATTATACTCACGCCCAATATTCCAATTGGGGTAGGCAGAGACTATCGATCGCAACACGCTAATACAATCTTAAAAAATCTCCCTTGCTTCCCTTACATTCATTATGCTAGCTTGTCTCTACAGAATATTATGATTTTTTTCAACCTCTCCCGTTTACAAATAGAATTATTCATTTCTCTTAATTATGAGACACTGCCAAATTGTAACATTATTATTATTTTTGTTTTTTTCAGATAGTTTGTTTTAGAAACATATTGTTACCTTGCCTACGTTAACCTACGTTAATGTATAACGTAGGTTAACTTTTCAAACAAAATGTGTTTATTTTGAACCCTACATGACTAAATAACACGTGACGTTTAAAGAGACTAGTTCGTATGCTATTCGATGAAGATATAATAAAATCATTTTACATAATCAAGAATGCTAAGTCCTCTGTAGAACTATTTACATCAAATTAACAAACAACAGCAGATTAAGCTAGAATCCAAACAAAGGGCATTTCCGAACCGAAAAGAACGGTAAACATATCAACAGCCATCCTTGTCTCGCACCCTGACAGGCTAATGGGAGAGAGATGCATGATCGCATGTTACACAGTTCTGTTAGACAACACCTTCCTGTGAGTTCAGTTGAAAATTACACACGATCATCACGTTTTCCTAACGGGCTAGCCGATGACCTGGTGAGCTAACATATAACATACACAGAACTCACAGACTAAAATATGGATCAAAATTCTTTGGATTTCAAAACTGTCCTTACGCACGTATACTTTGATATTTTAATTTCTTTATACCCGACATATGTATTGAAATTTTCAAATCCTAATAAGGTGGATACACAATAAATAATTTGATCGACACTTTCAGATTATGTTAAAATATCTGTTAGTAAAATTTATTATTTATCTGTAGCATTGTAACTCAACAAATGAAAATTTGACGTAGGTCACTGTAGTATTAAGCGTATGATATATTCCTTGCATCGCGCATACCTAATGAACAAACTGGGGCAGAACTACCGCATATAAAAATCTACAGGTCTCTTCTTATTATTTTTATAAATTAGAAGCGCAATTAACTCTAAATAGGAATACTATCATAATATAACAGACGCAATACGGTAAACAGAGCCACTACGTCTCGCAAAATTTTTGAAAACCAGTTAACCAGCAGTAGACCAATTACTAATTATGAGATATGTAATATTTTTTTAATTAGGTGTTAATAGTTGTAGAAGAAACATAAAAAATATTTTTTAAAATTTCGTAGCTATCATCAAAAAAGCTAATAAAATAATATCGTTAAAAAATGCTATTAAACGTAATAATACCTTTTTATCTAGTTTTCAATCCTCTTAATTGGTAAAGCTTTAAATAAAAATTCCTTGTTTAGAATTTTTTTCATAGACTAAAAATCTATACTCGCAGTATATTTTAAAGGAAAGTATTTAGAATCAGATGTAGTTTTGAATTTATATATATACATACATATACTCACGGCTATATTTCTCCAGAAGGGGTAGCCAGAGCTAAGGAATTATAAATTCCTCAGCCACTTTTGGAAGTTGAGTGGGGAAAAGATGGTAAAAATAAAGGTTTTCGGTGATGGGTCTCCAACCGCATCGCCCAAAAATCCAATAAAAAGACCCAATACCCTTAGTCGCCTCTTACGACACCCGTGGGTACAAAGGGTAGCGACATTCTAAGCCGGCACTACACGGCAATTTTTAGAATTGAAAAGAGTAAATTATGCTTAAATATCAAAACAACCCAGTCATCATATCAATGCTACAAAAAAAATGTAATGTTTCAAAACCGTGTTCGAAACCAACAATCACTTTAAAATACCGTACACGAACAACCCTGGGAAGAGTAGTCATGATGCTATTCTTAGCCGATATTACTCGGCACAAAAAAAGAAACAAAACATGGGCCTATTTAAACCCAAGTGAACCCAAACCTGGATTCAACTTGCATTCTAAGATTGCGTTAAAAATCGGTTACAGTGAGAATAAATCACGAGCGGTTTTTATGAACCATAATGGCTTTTTAAGGTCTCATTGTGAAACTAACTTTACGGCGCAGACCGTTGTTATAATGTGATTTAATTTTAGATTTATGCACATACTTATGAAAGCTAAATTAAACACGTATTTGATTAAACAAACCGAATACATTCTTGTAATGCAATCTGGAACAGCTATTTCCAGGGTGAACTAACAAGAAAAATATATAGTGAATTACAGATTTCAAGGATGAAATTGTTTCTTCTAACTACCAAAACTAAGTTTAGTCGTTAAATTAGAATTAACATAGATTGATGAGACCAATTTCCAATCAAAAATAGGATTGTTAATAATACAGTGAAAACACTGTAGAGCACAACACAATATTTCAAAGACAAGTAAACTAATCGCAAAAACATTTCGACCGGAGTAGTATGGTAGCATTTTGAATATCAAACAGCATCGTTTTCTTAAATAATTAAAATCACAGAATTCCAACATCATACGAACCATAGTGTTGCTCTTTTTTGAATGGAGCAAGTCTCGACCGATTGGTCACAGTCGAAGCTGCGTCGATCACCACAATGCGTTCGTGAAACGTCAACAAGCTTTGCTTTGAAGCTTTTGAAAGTCATTCAAGTTGGCTTATGATTTTGGTTAAGTACTTGGTTCTGTAGTTTTCAAGTTTAAGTTAGTTGGTTAGATGCTTCGAAGGTAAGTATTAGTTCAGTTTCTTTTAAGTTGGAAAGTACCTAGTTTTAGTTTAAGGATAACTATTAATGTCATTAAAAAAGACTTCAAACAAATATTCGATAAAATTGCACTAAATACCTCAACGATTACTGAAGATAAAATAATGGAACAATGTTAAGAACATGGATCCCAGAAATGAGGTCTCAGCACCGTGACTTTTTAAATTAAATGTTCGATATGCTATGATTATAAAAAAACAAATAGTGTGAATGAATTCTCGGTTGTTATACTCAACTGGGATTTAATATCTTGAATATACATAATTTATGATAACGACTGCATAACCATTAACTTAAAATTAATTCATCACATAAAGCCTAGAAATGGGATTTTCTCACGAATGTAAAAACTTTTTGGAAGAAATATTTTACTTGATAATTTTTTGTTTAGTTGTGAATATTTCGCGTCAATCAAAAAATAAAATAATACTCGTTTTTTAGTCTGAAGAAACCTGTTTGAAAGTTGAGTGTTGACAACTCATTGGTTGATTTTGACAAGTTATTAAACACATTCTGAATTTAAGATGGCAGCCGAGTCGCCAAAGTTAATGTTTATAAAAATAAATAGATTTTACTTATATTTAATATTCCATTTTTATAAGATTCCCAATAAAACACAAGTGTGAATCGATTGCGATAAATCGAATGATTAATTATACAAATTACTTTTGATTGACTTATTTAGATTTGCATCTAATTGTTAAAATATACCTTATTGACCCTTTCTAGATATAATAAAAGTTAATTTTGTGCATCACAGTAGAAATTTATGTGTTTCAACTCGCAAGAGGCTCAATTTTGTGTTCATTTATATTTAAATATTCATAAAATGTTAAAGCGGTAAATCAAGGTCTGTAACGGTAATTGCGGGAGAACATCGTACAAAATACCGATATAAAAAGTACAGCCTAAACCAATAATAATGATTGGGCTAAGTATATTTCCATATTGGTTAGAAGAAGAAAGCTCTTTAAGAGCTTATTCCATTTGTCTGAATGAAGACGTCTGAAAGCCGCAGAATCTGAATTCAGACTAGTGCAATAACGTTCAAACTGAAATTTGTGTAGTGGAATAACAAGCGTCTGCGGCAGTAACTTCGAAGGACGTCTGAATTCAGCAACGACAAAGTGTAATGGAATAAGCTCTTTAGGATATTTTAATTGTTTGCCACTTATGGTAGTAGTTGTAAAATAGGCTAAATTTCATTAGTTAAGTTATAGCTAGTTTTAGCTGCTGAAATTTGAACGCAAATATAAACTTCAGATGAACCGGATATAACTCAAGGTAGACATAAAAGAATATGCGGTTTGGGTATTTTATTATAATTTAAGTACATTTTAAGCCCAAGCTCAAAAAGGCAGGTGTCCGAAGTACGAAGAATAAAAGAGCATGTATGAAAAGATTGATGGATGTGAATGAAGCTAGAGAGGTTTGCAAGGATCGTACAAAGTGGCGATCGATAGTCTCTGCCTACCCCAATGGGAACTAACGGCGTGAGAATATGTGTGTATGTATGTTAAGCGCTTAATTCTGATCCAAACACGTTGACGAGTCACAGTTATTCTCGAAGTTATTGTGAGATATAAATGAGATAACCATCAAATTTTATCTCGAATAACTTCTTTAGCATATTTTCGATAACTGTAAATGTATTTTATGAGATGAAAACAACTTTATTCTGTAAGGTATCTATGTTTTACTGCTTTGAAATGTGATTAATTAATCAATAATACTATCTCGTCGAATTCACTTACCTTATTTTATTACTTTTTTATAGATAATCAAATCATGTGGGATGGTAAATAGGATTTATTATTTTAATGTCATCAATAATTCCGATGAAGAGACAATTAAGTTTCATTTTACGATCACGGCGAATAAAAATTTGGTGTCGTCATTACTTTCGTGTACTTTATGTTAGTAAATATTGTTATTTTTCCTTGCTTTTATATAAATTTGTAAAGTGTCCTGCAGGGCAAGCACGAGCCTTGTTTAAACTAGTTATCGAGTGGGATAAAGCAGCCATCTCTTACACACTTATTTAGTATCGTATACTGCCATCTCATTCTAACCGTTATCGTGTCGATAAAATAGCGCTCGTGCTTGCCCTTCTGAACAGTTATCATATCGAGTTGTTTTTTTATTTAATATTGTTATCTCAAGTTAACTCAACTGAAACGTTCACACCGCATATTCCCGAAGGGGTATCAGAAGTACTATAACTTGTGAACATCACGTTAAGAGTAACCACGTTATGCTCGGACAGTGTAACATAATAAATTAAAACTTATCTTACTTTTAATTTTAAATGAATTAAATGATATTAATTCTATTTTATTTTTAAACGGGTGCAAATACAAATTCAATACAATGATATTGTAATACAGTACGTTTAGAACTTTATCCTTGTCAATTTTGTATAATTTGATGTACCCAAATGCTATAAAACCTTTCCTAATTGCCTAAGTTTACTGCTACTGAAATACATTTTGCTTCATAATATTTCGCCTCTATACTAATTTCCCTCATAGCCTTTTAACAGTCATAGCAACTTTAATGCTTTCTAATTCCATAAACGTCAAAAATATGGTTATATACAGCCACTTCCGAATCGTATCGGATTTCTAGCTTTATTGAAATACTTACATAAATTATGTAAACCATACTGAGATATACTCAACTTTTATTATGATTGTTTTGGTATTATGTGGAAGTTTCTAAAGATATAAAAATTTACTGCGTTGGCGTCGATTGGAATCTTCTTCTTATAAGCTGATTGGTTCAATATCTAGATGAGTACCCTGCAGCCTTTATCATTAAATAGGTATAGAATAAAAACTACAAGAATTCAAATCGTCTGTAGAACATTGATTTGACAAGGTGGTTAATAAATTTATCATCCGTTTCTATTGTATGGGCACCCCTATTGCATTTTTTAAACTATTTGTTTTTTTACGATTAAGTTTTTTTTTTTTGCTATGCACAGTCAGCCATATAAATGCCTTTTTTATTTCTCAATTAAAGTCGTCAAATTTAGCGATTAAAAAAGTACTATTTTGTGAACATAGTGAAAGTTTGTTAGTCCATATTTTTATTGCAAACCTTTTATCGGTCCCAAAACTCTGGTTTTGTTACATAAATAATGTAACTAGGTAACGAAAGCTGTGCAATCGCCAAAACGGAATTGTTTATCGATGTTTCAATTGCAGAAAGCCTTGTACAGACAATCGTGGTAATAAATTATGCGTTTTTAGTTATCGTGTTAACTACCAATAAGGTTTACTTTCGAAACTTAACATTTCCTTAATTAAATAAAATCTCATTAAATGTTAAGGTGTAGTTATAAGGAATGCGACGTGCGACGTACGACATTATGGGTTTCTTTTAGGTCAATACAAATAACATACCTACTTATACTTACATTACATAAACTACATACATACATACATATACTCAGGGCTGGAAATCCCTAGAAGGGGTAGCCAGAGCTAAGGAATTAGAAATTCCTCAGCCACTTTTGGAAATGTGAGTAGGGAAAAGTTGGTAAAAATAAAGGTTGTTGGAGATGGGTCTCCAACCGCATCGCCCAAAAATCCCTTAAAAGCCCCAATACCGTTAGGCGCCTCTTACGAACACCCATCAGTAGAAACGGGGTAGTGATATTCTAAGCCCACACTACACGGCGCTTTAGGTATAAATCACAAAAACTTAGAAGATATATAGTCAGGTAGTTCTTTAGAACAGTTTGTCGTGTAGTGCTCGGAATATCCCTTTCTTTCCTTGGGTGGCGTAAGAGGTGACTATGACTAACTCGGTGCTTTTATCATTATCGAAATTTTAATTATTACTTAATATCATTGAAATTTTAATGTACCAATGTAAACAAATTTAAACAAAACCACTGCAATCTTTTTCAAGATTCATAACCTTTAATTCCATTTTAATGTTGTTCTCTCGCATAGTTACCCACACTTCTTAACCCTATATATCACGAGGGTCTGCAAAAAACCAACTTCACTCAGTGACAGTAACCACTGGAACACAAAAACCAGTTAACAGAGCCTCCAATTACTCACCATTTATGGGTTAGATAATGGTTAAAATCTAACATTTTTCTACTACAATTTTACAGGTTACAAGCCTGCGGTTAAACGCTGCGGCTTGCGGTAGCGTTTTTTCCTCGCTCATTTAAATAATGCACTACAATTTATCAACGTCCAATGTGCAATTTCATTTAATCAATAATGTCGAGTTGTTTATAAACCGTGTGTTTAATAAAGATATAGTGTATTATCATTGGATATTTATCTAACGGGTAGTCATTTTATTGACTTTTAAAATTTCTGGTTCATCAGTAAATCCTTGCCATCATAAACAATTTATTAAAATCACGTACATAAATTAAGCAACTTTTCACAGACAGATTTTTTTTCCAAACATGAACAGATTATATAGTACTAGCGACCCGTCCCGGCTTCGCACGGGTGCAATGCAAAATATACCTACTACAGAATGTCCTTATACACAACGTTCACAGCTTTTTTGTCATTAGCCAATACAAACATGTTTTGCTTAGACGTTACTCTTGACAGCGCGACATATAATTGGCCATGTGAAAAACACTCAACACTCAAGTCTAATCCTGCAACTTTAAAAGTTTGACCCTGGGATTTATTAATGGTCATTGCAAAAGATATCTTTACCGGAAATTGTAGGCGTTTAAATTGGAACGGTAAATCTGATGGTTTCAGAGGAATTCGGGGAATTAGTACATCTTCTCCGGTACCACATCCGGTGAGTATTGTGCACTCTATTATGTTTTTTTTTATTTTTTCTTAATTTTTTAAGGATCGTAATTCATGGCAGAATATTCTTTATTTACCCATCTGTGACTGATCGGTTGTCCGTTTTGTTCAGCGTTACTATGTGTCTGTGCTGATTCTCTCGTTCTCTGTATTCGATTTCTATTCTGGCTGAGGCGAGCCTCATGCTCTACAGAGGATTCTCTGGCTCTCTGAACTCTACGTCTAACCCGACCCTGGCTGCGGCGAGCCTCACGCTCTATTGAGGATTCTCTTTCTCTCTCAGTTCTATTTCTATCTCGGAGCTGGCTGAGGCGAGCCTCGCGTTCCGTTGACGATTCTTCATCTCTTGCTGAACGTGCTCTTCTGGCATTCACTGTACAACGACCTATGTTCGCACGACGACGTCTTCCGGACATGACTTTATAATGTCTGTTCAAAATTTAATACTTAGGTACTCAGTACTTGATTAAACTCACAACTTAAAACTATACGTATGATTATGAACTAATTGCACTAATTATTGGTTAGTGCTGGAGTAAAAAATATTTACTTACTATTCGTTCGACTAAAAACAAAAGATTATCAACAACAAAATATACCTATTCTATTCAGTTCTTCTATGAACTTAACTATAATTTTCAATAATTGATAATGCTCGCCCTAATACTACATTGTCTTAACTCTAAATTCAAATCAAAGTCTTAATGGAAGAAATATGGTTTTTAGCTAATCCTATCTAACCTAATGTACTTACAATACTACTAATATAATAATAATAATAAAAATTCTAATTTTCTGTTTCGGCCATGGGCGAGGCGAGAAACTAAAAATGTTCCCAAAATAATAATAATAAAAATTAAAAGATAATCAACAACAAAAGATACTTATTCTATTCAGTTTAATTAATTCTTGATATTTTCCTCGCTAGAGAGCTCCGATAAACGCGTGCGATTGCTGCAAATCATAAAGTGCTATAAGGGCGAAGCGCTTTTTTTTTTTTTTTTTTTTTTTTTTTTGTTTACCGGTGGGGAAATCCTCATGGATCCCCCGTCGCTCGAGAGAGCGACGGGGGTATGTCGGACTTTTACCGACTAAAACCCCACCGGTTCGGTGCTGCTGGCCCTGCGGCCTGTGCGGCGTCACCATGACTTTGTGTGCCGGGCGGCTGAAGGCCGCCCTGGCGGCGAAAAGGAGTGTACCTAAGCTAAGTCGGATAGTGAGGGCGAAGCGCGGCCATCGACGCGCTATTTATAGGCACGCGCCGCCCGGCGCAAACAACTACGACCCTGCATTTTAAATTTGTAATATCTTTGGTAATATTCACTTAAATTACATGCTGTAAAAAGCATATTAATCTATAATAAATGCACAATTTATTTAAGGTACTCAATTGGATAAGGATTAATGCTGTATTGTTTAAAATCACTTCGTAAATAACAATTTTTTAGTAAAGAATAAAAATGGTTATGCTGGGTTATCCCTAAGAGATAGACATATACCATCGCGGACTTTTTTGTTGAACTTTTTAAGGTGAACAATACTGTAGTACATTATTTTTGTCTATCTCGTAGGGTTCAACCAGCGTTTGCAATATAAGCGCAAAAAACGTGCTTATTTGCGACATCACATTAGAAACCTTTAAATTTGTCAGTGTTTCTCTACTATATTATGCATTTATTATACATACAAACCTTCCTTAAGAATCACTCTATCTATTGAAAAAAACCGCATCAAAATCCGTTGCGTAGTTTTAAAGATCTAAGCATACATACGGACATACAGCGAAAGCGACTTTGTTTTATACTATGTATTGATTTACAATGATTAATCTGTGAAAATGTATAAAGTAACCGAATTTTGTGTTTAACTAGGTTAATTAAAATGCGTAAAATATCCCGCCAACAATGAGTATTTCAAGAAATCCAAAACTTTAGAAATACTAGATATATTAAAACAAAACAACTCAAATCAACAAGCCTTTACAAAAATGACATCCCCAGCCCAACAGAAATAAAATAAACGCGACGTTTTTTCCCCGCTTCAAAAACGCGAAACAAACCGCTCGTGTATACGGATACAAGTAAAAATTGCCAACGGCGCATAGCTCCGCAATTACTGTACCGGCCGCTCATCCGTCCGTCCGTCTGTCCTCAAGATGGAAGCTGCATGCCAGAATAAGATTGACTAGATATACCTTTACACTGAATACGAAGCGGCGAAATAATTAAATTAATTAATTGCGTAAACTTCCAAATGGAGCAGTTGAAAGGCGGTTTATGTAAATTTGAGCAAGACAACGGTTTCAACGCATTAGTTTAGCGATCATTTGACTGCGATTTGACCACTTAAAAGGCCTAAAAGTTCTAGAGATTTTGAAGAAGAGCTTCGAATAAAATTATATGATATAGATAGGGGATAGATGGTACATTGCGTTATGCAATTAGTACTTAAAGAGTCCATCTACACATTAGGTAGTCAACGTTTAAAGTTCTTAACGGTTATTATCGTGAGGAAACCCACATGACTGAGTAGTACTTAGTTAGGTGACAGTGTGTTCGTTCAAAACGGCGATAGGTCTGCCCCATAGACTGCAAACCACATTTTTAAGTCACCGCATACAATACGCATAAAAACAACATATTTCTTTAGTTCACATAGTGCTGTGTAGTGTCGGCTTAGAATAGCACTACCACATTTCTTCCGGTGGGTGTACGTAAGAGGCGACTAACGGTATTGGGGCTTTAAAGGGATTTTTGGGCGATGCGGTTGGAGACCCATCACCAACAACCTTTATTTTACCATCTTTTCCCCACTCAACTTTCCAAAGGTGGCTGAGGAATTTCTCATTCCTTAGCTCTGGCTACCCCATCTTGGGATTTATAGCCGTGAGTATATGTATGTATGTATGTATTTCTTTAGTTATACATTAGTTAGCGTACTCAACATGACGCTGACTTAGAAATAACTCTCACAAATTTTAAATTACTCCTTCTGACGACTCCTTCACAGAAGTATAGTTATGATAATATGAACGTAAGTGTATTATGTGTGCCTTTCATATAGCCGAGTATGTGATTACTTATTTTATACTTTTTTACATAATGACTTCAAGAATGCAGTGGTAATCGTCCGCCAAACTACCCTTAGGGCACTTCATCTAGACTTAATGCTGCCGTTGTGCTATTTGTTGTTCGCAAACTTACTTAAATTGGTTGGAAATGCTGTAAAAATATTCTTATATTGGTCAATGTTCTACTTAAACAGCAACTTCTAGGATTTTTTGATCATTTCTGTCTTTTTACATACATACACACATAATACTCATGGCCATAAATATAAAAGAGGGCTAGCCAAAGCTTCAGAGCTAGAAACTCTTCTGCCATATTTGGAATTTGTCGTGGGACAAGATGGTAGAAATAAAGTGAGGAATGAAATTAATTTTCAGTCCTAAAAGTATGTGTTTGTACAATTTACAAAGGTTGTCTGGAAGATATCGCTTTTAATTGGGGTATGACCAGACCAATAATTGTACTATTTTTTGTGCATACATACATACATATACTCACGGCTATAAATCCCGTAACGGGGTAGCCAGAGCTTTGGAATGAAAAATTCCTTAGCCACTTTTGGAAGTTGATTGGAAAGAGATGGTAATAATAAATGTTTTTGGTGACGGGTCTCCAACCACATCGGCCATAAATCACTTAAAAAGCCCCTATATCCTTAGTCGCCTCTTACGATCACCCACGGGTAGAAATGGGGTAGTGTTATTCTAAGCCGACACTACACAATTTTTTGTGTGTAACTGTAAATGAAAATATTGTTTCTTTTGATGTGAAATGAGAATCTATTTATTCTATTCTACAATAAACTACTTTTATGAATTATTTAAGTAGCTGCAAATCCAATCCCTATAATCTGAAGTTAATATTCTTACGAGTGCTGGAGGCTGTTTTACTGTGATATAATCTGTCTTGAATTAACTAAATCGATGTAAATCAAGAATGGCTTGATTACGGGCTTCCCTATTGAGAACTTTATGAATCAATAATACAATCAATTTCCTGTTGCCATAACTTACAGCATAATGTGGACTTAGGAACTTATATTACCTGGAACAAAAATTAATTGTAAATTACAAGTGAATCGTTACAATTTGTTTCCCTTCTTTATAAAATAATTACATTTTTGTTTGTTTTTGTGGATATATATGTATTGGTTACCTAAGTAAAAAATAGTGGTTAAATTTAAAACAAGGTCAATACATACATACATGTACTAACGCTATTATTTCCCGTTAGGGTAGGCAGGAACTATAGATCGCCACTTTGTAGGATCCTGGCAAACTTATCTTGATTCGTTTACATCCATCAATCTTTTCATACATGCTCTTTTATTCTTCATACTTCAAACGCCTGCCTTTTTGAGCACACTCTCTATTTAGTCTAGATGTGTCCTCCTTTTTCGTCT
Source organism: Bedellia somnulentella (assembly GCA_963576735.1). NCBI lineage: Eukaryota > Metazoa > Arthropoda > Insecta > Lepidoptera > Bedelliidae > Bedellia > Bedellia somnulentella. Next base: position 16,721,083 of record OY755179.1, read on the forward strand.
TCTACTCACATTTCCTTCCACTATAGCTCTATAGATCTTTTTCAACGATTTTCTGTCATCCATCCAACAAGGTCAATATGATATGATAATTGCCTCAAAAAGAACACTTCTAACATATGACAAGAAATTTAAACGGTAGTGACTTATACAAAGCAACCTCAGTTATTTTTGTGACATCTCTTAGCTTAACTACCCATTTATGTATTTTATTTTACCTTCGTAGAGAAAAAAAATAAATGGAAAAATGAACATCTGATTCGGCATAAAGATCTGTCTACCTTTACAATAAATGGCCGTGATACAACGTTAACACAGGCTAGTAAATACTCTAGTTAAAATTAACACATTAATGTTACGGTTGGAGCCCATTTAGATAGTCGTTAGTGCGCTTCGTGTAAAAAATGTTATCAACGGTTTTAATGGGATCCATTCTTGGGTTTTTTAAGGACACTTGTAAAAAATAAGTTTTTTCTTTACCGTATGAGAGGTGGTGATTGGTGAGCATTTTTGATGTAACGATTTACTAATTCAGTATACGATTTAGAAGTATATCGTTGTCGTGTAGTGCTGGCTAAGAATGTCACTACCCCTTTTTACCCACGGGTGCCGTAAGAGGCGACTAAGGGTATGGGACTGTTTTAAGTGGTTTTGGGCGATGCTGTTTGAAACCCATCACTAAATATACTTTATTTCTACCATCTTGATCCCTATCAACTTCCAAGTGTGGCTGAGGAGTTTCAAGCTCTAAAGCTCTGACTACTCTTTTTGGGATCTATGCCATTTTGTACGATCCTGGGAAACCTTTCCAGCCTCGTCTACATTCATACATACAAACATACATATACTCACTGCTATAAATCCCTAAAAAGGGTAGCCAGAGCTGAGAAATTAGAAAAGCCTCAGCCACTTTTGGAAGTTGAGTGGGGAAAAGATGGTAAAATAAAGGTTGTTGGTGATGGGTCTCCAACCGCATCGCCCAAAAATCCCTTAAAAAGCCCCAAGTCCGTTAGTCGCCTCTTACGTACACCCACCGGTGGAAATGGGGTAGTGCTATTCTAAGCCGACACTTCACAGCTACATTCATCAATCTTTTTATACATGCTCTCTTCACACTTTACCACAAATAACATTACAAAATTTAATGTTACACATTCATACATTAAACGACAGTAAGTCACATAAAAATACGTTGGTCCCGCCAGCCTACCTCGAATCCGTTTAAAATCGTGAAAAGTCACGTTCATCAAAATGCAATCAAATGACAAAGGAATCTTGTAAAAATCGGGACCAGAATTCTGAACGTAGCGAATTGATTCATGCCATATACCACATAAAAACATCGCTATTATGCAAAAATAGCCTCTAAAATCTAATCTATATGACATATTTTAAATAACTGTACATTTTAATGTCATTTAGTTTGGTCTAAATTTAAATTTATTGCGGTGCATGAGTCAAAGGTTTCTAGCGCAGGTATATTAAGAGTCTCGCTAAACGCGTAAAAATATTTTTCATATATCATTAGTTTAGGTTTCGAACACATTTTTAGTAGTATTTTGACCGTGTGCTTTATTCACTTGTAGGATATATCCGTCTCAAATTGTTTTTATGATAAGCGCAGCTACATTTACAGAATTATTTTGTTTTATATTGAAGTTAACCGAATTCAATGCAAAATCTTATGTAATTCGATGTTGTCTGAAATAGCTCCAGTCAATATAGCACAAACACACCGATAATTTTAAACAAATAAAAAAATAGGTATTGATATGGAAATTCAAATAATTTCGATGATAAAATTCAAACAATAAAATCATTCAAATGATTTCTGAAACCGACATACGAATATTTTCTTGTTTCTAATAGAGAATCCAAATAATAGTCTTAATTAACAGAATAATTACAAAAAGTTATCGGTTGGATGTCATATCTTCAATGGTATGTAATACTAAGCAATAACTTTACATTGACATAATTTAAGAAACCGTTCATAGCCCCAGGTATGTGCTACCTGCTAGGTTAAAAAGGTTGAGTGTTTTTTTTTGTTTCTCTCCCATGCGCTCCGACAATAGATTAGAAATAAATGTAAATTAGATTGTATCTAACTTTGGTATTGATGTAAAATAATTATATCAATAAATAAGTTTCTACTTTAATCATAAAATAATATTAAATTATTACCAAATTATTTAGCTGTGTAGTGTCGGCTTAGAATAACACGACCCCGTTTCTGATGGTGGGTGTACGTAAGAGGCGGCTAACGGTATTGGGGCTTTTAAGGGATTTTTGGGCGATGCGGTTGGAGACCCATCACCAACAACCTTTATTTTGCCATCTTTCCCCACTCAACTTTTCAAAAGTGGCTAAGGAATTTCTCTGAGGAGTTCCTTAGCTCTGGCTACCCCTTCTAGGGATTTATAGCCGTGAGTATATATGTTTATATGTAAATTATTACCATCACACTGTGAGAATTAAAGTGTCTCAATCCATTTTTTCCGGAAATTAACCATCCTTACAAAACATCCTTCAATTTCTTTGTTTTAATAAATGTTGGTAAAAAAAACATACTAATATGTACATGTAATTGTTGTATTCGATTTTATTCACAACTTGAACAAATTTAAGGTCATAAACCATTTAAATTAATCAGATAACCAAAGGTTATTAAATGATCATAAATATGTGTGATATCTTGATGAAATAAACGCAGTTTAATTGGAACTTTTATTAGTAATATTTATTCAATAAAAGCGAGAAAGCCTTAGCGGAAACTGTACGTCCGGTGACCTGGTAAACTACACTTTGCTTGAATGGCACTAAGACTTAACTTAAGTATTACTTGAGTTATGATTAATGGTTAATTTGTATGTAACTACTCGTTAAAGTTAAACGAAATGTAAACTTCAGATTGCGTTGTTTCATACTGGTAAAAAGTCTACGATTATATACCAACGATAATTTAGAATACTCATCACAACAACACATATTGTATAGTCTCTCTAGTGAGATAATAAACGACGACCGTGATAGCCCAGTGGGTAGAACACTCGGTTATCGTGCAAACGACTAGTGTTTAAATCCTGGGTCGGGCCTACACCAATTTGTCTTTTCTAAAGACATATGTGTGGTTAATTTATCATGGTTGTTAACGGTGAGGGAAAACATCGTGAGGAAACCCACAAGGCTGAGTTGTACTTAGTCATGTGACAGGGTATTGGTAAAAACGGCGATAGGCCTGCCCCCTATCACGTGAGTACACTGTCCATGCAAAACGTGGGTACTCTGAACACCAGGTGACAAAGTCACGTGTTCAGAAGTATTAGTATCTCTGCCAACCCCTTCGGATATATTCGGCGTGAACGTTTATGTTTATGTTATGTAAGATAATAAACTTAAAAATATACTTCTGTACATTGATCATAATAATAATGTTTGGTTTTTGTGCTAGTTATATAGTTAGTTTTAATATCGTACATCAAACTCTACCATTTAGTACACATTCAAGCCAAAACTACTTTAAAATAAGTTCGCCCTCGCGTTTATGTCTTTTTGAAGTACGAATATTCACAGCACAGTTTAAGTAACATTGTTTTGTTGTTTGGTTCAAAATATTTGCATAGTCATTGATAACATATACTCACGGCTATAAATCCCTAGAAGGGGTAGCCAGAGCTAAGGAATTAAAAATTTCTCGGATATTCAATTATAAATATCTATATTTTCGATACACATGGCTTTTATTCGCAAAACCGGTAATATAAGCTTCATAGCCAAACATTGCTAAGCCATTTTGGAAGTTCAGAGGAGAAAAAATGATGTAATAAAGCAGCCTTTTAAATGCCTTAAATCCTTTGATCACCTGGTATAATACCCACAGAAATTGATGGAATAATACAGCTCAAAACGTAGCTTAGCAAAATAAAAACTTTTGAAAGTAATGATATAAAACGAATAAGATCAAAATGTTTTTTATTTCGGCATGAAAATTGCATCAATTTAAAATCTTCTGAGAAAACGGAAACCTTCAAATGCATCACGCATCTTTATTCCAGTTAGGAGCTTATACCAATCGATTAATTTGTTAGCGTGTGTTCACTTCAGACGAACCACCACTTCACCACTACCACTTCAGTATTCGAAATAAAAACCAGTTTCCAATAATTTGTATACCTAATAACCAAAATTGTTTGTCTAGTCAAACTTGTGACTAATATATTATAGTTATTCATTTGATAGTGGCTTCGTTTTCAAGGGCGAAACCCCTGGGGAGTCGCGCCGAGTAGCTTTTTGGTTATACCGAGATGAATTCGATTTAACCTACTGATATGTTCAGAAGAGACACGATTTTAAAACACGTGGTTTTTAATATTTGAGATGTATTTTTTAATAAACACGAATTTTGCAGTTTTGAACATTTTTAGTTGTGAACAATATTATTTAGAAATGATTGGACTTAATAATTAAAAAAAATGAAAATATATTGTTCTTATCCGTCGCCATTTTGTTAAACTGTTAAATAAATTTCATTACACAAATAAATTATAACAAATATAAAGATAATTATTGGCTTGGCTTTATTGGATAAAGATAATTAAAAGCCTTAGATACATATTTCTACTGTTATTCCATTATTATTAATACAAACGAATCGCTATCTAAGCCTAATGTGACCACAACCTAAGCACTCAGGCGCACCTCCCCGCGTTGCTTTTCCATAAATAATAATAAAAATGGCGTCCAATAAAAGAAATTAAACTGCCCAATATGAGGTCGATGTTACCCACATTTTATGGTTATATTTATATACAAGATATTATATTACATTTATTTCATTTTTATTACAAAACATGTGTGTTTCTCAGTTGGAACAAATGGTTTTGTTCACATTACTTCTTTTTTTTAAGAACATAACTTGTTATTTCATATGTTTCGGATGATATGAATAACATAGGTTTTATTTGAATTGGTATGGTATACAAGCGTTTTTATTTGATACTTTTAGAAGCTGCGTTTTGTTGTAATAGGAAATACAATATCTCTATAGACGAATTATTAGTGGGAATCAAATAGTTGATGCTATATGCTTTTGAAAGCGTCTGCATTACATCAATGTGGCAGGTCATGGCCAAATCATCATGATTAAGATAGAATTGACCCCTTCGGTGGGGTCATATATGGGATGAGTTGATCGTTGAAAGCGAGTTAAAGCTACATGTGCGGCGGAGATGAACAATAATAAAATTGTCAAAATATATAATGTTATCTGAAACTTTTTAACATTCTAATACAAAATAATTACGTAGAAATTTATATAGAATAACACAGTTACCAGACTTCGTATTTCTCTGTCATACTTTTAGTGAAGTGTTTTTTGTTTTAAATTGCAATAAATCTCAAAAACGAAATGTTTCAAATGTGAGACGTACGAGTTTAATGTCGGTGTTACCAGAAACGGCTACCGTTTGACCCTGGTAACCCCAATTCTTTACCGACACAAAACACTAATACTTTTGGCTAAAAGAAATAAGAATCAAGAGGCCGTTGAACTGAAGTTCTTACAGCGAATAAAACGTTTTGGATAATTTGACCGTCTGGCTTAAGTTATGATGTTTTATGAATTTTCCGTGAAAATATTACATGACACATACATAAAAATGTCTAGGAAGCCGGAGGCTTAATTCAGTACTTAAGAAGGAAATGGCTTAGTTTTGTCAAGGAAACAAAATTTTACAATAAATTTCCAAGCAATCATAGCGACCAATTTTATGGAATTCATAACAAAATCCGTAATTATATATAATAAGAATGAAAAATGTTGGTAATGTGTATTGATGAAATATACTTTTCATTATCAAAACCTAAATTTATCTGGGCAGCTATACGACACTAAAATTTAAAAAAATGTGTGATGTTTTCTTAAAAATGCAAACTGTTTACATCACCTTTCTTTTGAAATCGTAAAAGCATTTAGAATTATTATTCTTTGTTATATTTATATTAATTTAAAAGTCAACAATATTCTTTCAAAGTGGTAAGTAATATAATACTGTACGCAATTAATTAACAATAAACATTAGAAGTAAAAATAATTAAAGTTGTTTATTTGAATATAACTAACACACAACTACACCAAATATCATAAGTGAATCTCTAATTAAACAAACATAGAATTTATTATCGAACACAGTGCAAAGTAATAGTGACCCCAGCATTAACTTTATCAGTATATTCGTACAGAATCCCTATTAAATCACCCACGCCGCTACACGCTACTGGCGCCCAAGTGCTAATTGAAAATTGCTAGTATTCTCAACTAGTGATGTAAACCTTTCGATAAATTAAAATATGTAAGCCGTTAACGTTGAGGAACCAATGTATTTTTAAAAGTTTCGTAAGATATTAATTTAGTACTAACTAAATAAATTATGCATAAAAAAATACTTGTTGCCCTTATACGAGACGAGTAGATTTGGGGGGTAGTAAGAAGAAAAACACATAGTTTATGAAAATAGTTTTTTACGAACCAGAGACTAATTGAGTGAAACAAATAGCTAAAAATATAAGATGCCTTCAGGTGTAAAGTCATAAGGTGAAAAGGTTGTTCAAAATTCTGGTCTGCTAATTTACCCTTCGACTATGGCTAAATCACCATATTAAGGCTATAGTCCGTCGGTTAGGAAAGACATAATACACAGTATGAGCTATTATATTCGCTCATAAAAAAAGCTTTGTATTATCTGTCCCAACACTATCCAACAGCTAGATTCAACGCATTAATTAAAACCACAGATTCCGTTCGTATAAAATTATTGAAACCAAACAAAAATTTACTCTATTTCAAGAGCATTAAATACTAAATTTGACTTACATATTTTTTTAACACGAAATATTATTGAAATCCTACTTTATTAGTAACAGTGTTAAAGTCTATATTTCTATGTTAACGTAAGTTTTGCGTAGAAGTAATAATTTATTGATATAAAACATGCAAAGCCCATAAACTTAGTTTTAGCTTACGTGTCGCCATTTCTTTTTATTTTGTCATTATCAGGGATATCCTTCTATGGCAAACTTGTTCTAGACCGGCATATCAGATTTTCAATTAGTTAATTGAAAAATTGGTTATTTTACGCCCTGTATTTTTTACTTTAAGTTTTGATATCAGCTGATAAATTATTCAAATTAATATGCACTGTTTTCATTATCGTTTGGCATATTTTTTATAATTTAGTTTGGGTTTAGTGCCGTGTAGTGTCGGCTTAGAATAGCACTACCCCATTTCTTCCGGTGGGTGTACGTAAGAGGCAACTAACGGTAATGGGGCTTTTAAAGGATTTTCGGGCGATGCGGTTGGAGACCCATCACCAACACCTTAATATTACTGTCATTTCCCCACTAAAAATTTCCAAAAGTGGCTGAGGAATTTTTAATTCCTTAGCTCTGGCTACCCCTTATAGGGATCTTTAGCCGTGAGTATATGTATGTATATGTATGTATGTTAGTTTGGTAAATTACAATGCTAGAAATGTTGAAGTTGATTAGGTGCATGCTCATGCTCATTTTTATTTTTTGGGTCAATTACTGTTGTACAAGCTATACCATATATAAGCCACATACGTAATTATGAGATAAAATCAAAACAGTCAACTCTATCAGTGTTGCTAACAATTATTCTTTACCTGACTGAGAGCTCCTCTGCCTCAGCCTCAGCCTCAGCCTGAAAGGCATAAGTTTGAGTCATGAATCGGTCCCACACCGCGGTATCTTTCTTAAGCCATAAATGTGGTTCATTCATCAAAGTTGTGACAATGAGGGCAAACATCCTAAGGAAACCTGTTGTGACCATTGACAAAATGGCCAGATTAATTATTACCTTCGCCACTTCTTGCAAAGCTTAAATGAAATGTGTTGATATCAATGGTTTTTCTACGTTTTAGTAACGCAATAAACACTTCCTTGTTGGACCCATTCTCTAAACATATATTATAAATAAACGAAAGTGATGTTAGTTACACAATTTTCAACCCTTTTTTGTCATACTTGGTTACCTATGACCTTAGAAAGAAATACAGGCTTCGTATCATCATACTTATATCCAAACTATAATATAACCCTTGCAAAGATAGGGCATACCACTAACATTCATACATACACATAAAAAATTGTTCTCAGTATTTCAGTCGGCTCAAATCATAAAGTATCCAAGCATCTTATGTGTAATTAAAAAATAACACTACGGATAGTTAATAAGAGGCCGAAATATTAAGTTGAGCGTTTCCGAAATGAAGTGAGCGCTTAGAAAAAAAGGTTATATGTATAGAAAATGACAAGTGATAGACAGAGACAGGTGATATTAGATCCAGTACAATGAAAAAGGACAGATAGCAAACTTGTTTTCCGACATTCTTCGGCGTGGTTTCGGACGGAGTGTAAAGGTGATACAGTTACTTATTCAAAATGTTATACTATTTACATGTTTAGATCATTTTGGACAATTAATTTAATTACAACTATTTGATGCAAATCACCTAATTATAAGGCTCCTAAAATATTCATGATAATTTTCTCATTGACCTGTTCACGTTCTCACTGATCAATTTATACAATTTCTATCGCCAATCGCGATACCGAAGTTATTTTCCAAATGATCATATTAATAGCAAGAAATTTTTAACGAACAGTAGCCTTTAATCTGCTTGTTGCATAATTTTTAAATAAAATGACGCCTTGATGAAACTTTTCAAAATTATTGTCACATATCTGAAGATCATTGAACTGTCTTTAGCCACCTAATTCCTTCTATTAAAAATCATCTACTAAAAATCTGCTTCTTGAAATTATAGACATTAACAGATTTAAAAAAAGGGTTCTTTGCGTTTTTTAAATCAAAGTTTAACGCAAAATCCCAAATGATATTACCGACCGAAAATAAATACTTGACATCCAATAAAATAACAAACATAAAATTTTATTAGGGTAAAAAATAGCCACTGATATTGAGAGCAAGTAGTGTGAATGCACCTCCGCTACATCTAAGCATAGTTGTAACGGGGGCAACCACGCGATTAGGAGGTCCTGCCTATAAAATGTTCTTTTTAGTCTGTTTTTGTATGAACAGTTGCATTTCGAAGCTATGAGATTCATTTAATTGTGCCTCTTGGAAGAGCCGTTTAGGAAATTCATGTTATTTATAATACATCGCAGTCCTATCTATATTATTAGAAAAGCGATTAATTTTTGTATCGGTGGTAATTATTTTTTGTTACTAGTAGGCTTACGTAGTTTTCGTGGTTTTGATTAACTTTCCGTTCTGTTGAACAAATCCGAACTATAAAAGTTACAATTATAAAAATATGACACTTTGAAGCTATGTTGATATTAAACAATATATTTTATTCCTTCTAAGTTTATTTTAAAGATAATCGAATCTTTGTTTAGTTCATATATGTGATGAACTTTCTTGTTCATTCTGACAGCTCTTATAATTCTCATTTTTGTATTATAATGGAGGAACTAAAAGTGCATGCATATATTGAACCAATGACTCTTGTACCAAAAATAATCCCATAAAAAATATGATTCATTGATCAGGTAATATTGGTAAAATTTAAGTTAAACAAAATAAAATAATGCTGTTGATAGTTTTCCCCAATTACTGAAATAGCTTAGATATATTTTATTTTTATTTATTTATTTATTTTCGATATTTTTACCAAAGAAATGGACGCTAAAAATCAGTACTTGCTGCGTTTTGTCAAGCTGTCACAACTGGTTACGTAACCTCTCGTCACATTGAGTAAGGTGATATTTACATGTAACTTGATTCCTTTGCGTGACTCAGGCATGTTTGCGCGGTCTATATCAAAATGTTTCACAAACAGGCAAACACGCATAACTTCATGCCTATAATATCGGGATAAGCTAAAATATAAGATATATTTTTGGGGAAGTTAGTTTGATTAAGTTATTATAAAGTCAACAGCAACCAGCGACCACACAACCACAGCAACATTTCAGACAAATAAATAAGATTGTATAATTTAAATGTTTTTGTTCATGAGAACCTCATGTGGGGATTATTACTAATAAATAAAGGGTAATACCCGACCCGAGGTCGCGGGTTCGATTCCCGCCTGTGTCGAAATTTTTCTTTCCTTTATTTATTCTTTATTTATTAGTAATAATAATAAGATTGTACTCGGTAGTTTTTTAAAGTTTGATTTGCCAATCTACACGATTACTTGAAAGTTCATCTTTTAAAATGGTTTGAAATTTTGGGGCTGTAAATATGAAATTTGGAAACTCTAGTTGACATTTAATGCATCTATACTTTCTGCTGTCAGCCTTTCACTCAATCATAGCATACCAGTAACACTTTGTAAGTAGGACCAGTATAAAATCTTAGGGATTTAGGCAAATGCATTTTAGATAATTTGGCTATGTGTATTACATATAATATATATGAGAGGGAATATACATTTTTCTTTCATAAATTACTCATAACAAATGATCACAAAGATAGAACTGAACACCAGCCCCAAACCTGGATATCCCAAAACCTACCTGAACTGTCAAGATAATTTTACCCGAAAAATGCAAAATACAGTAATCACTTATCATCGATCGCGCAAAACTTGGAAACCCACATCACGGAAAACGCATTTCTCCATACACACGACAACTATAATTTATTCATGCATACCTACTTGAAGCGAAACGCAAAATAATATAAAAAATAACTATTATAAAGTCGATCGATCCTGGATTCGCCCCCGAGCTACGGCGTTTTGCTTTGCGAAATTTTTAACATCCGATTCAACTTAAGGCGAATCTTTCTGTTGTCTTCATATTGGCTATGGCGGCGTATTAAATTGTTCTTATTAAATAATATTTGAATCCAAGTACAATTCAACTAAATAAAATATATTCTAATGCAAATGAAAAGGCTTTAACTATGGTGGTATCTATGTTCCATTGCTTGATTATTAAACAAGAAAATACAGTTACCTAGAAAAACATTTAGAACGAAATAAAACTAATCAGTTTTAGTGTAAAATCAAGTGTATATAAACCGGGTGTTTTAATATAATTTTCTCGTTCATTTAAAATATTTCCATGATTAAAACAAAAAAATAAAACAAGACTGTTAAAAACATAGTTAATATTTTACTGATGTTCGGAACCAAAGATGTTAAACATTTAAGTCTCTTGACGCAAAATGAATATAACCCTTAAATTCAGAATGAGAATACCCAACATAACCGTCACTACGTTTAAAGGATAATGAACTCTATCGCTCATATTTTAAATATTAATTTTGTATATGACAGTGCATGTTTGGAAATAATATTGTGAACATATTTTAGAGACTTGTGTAGAACTGGATTCAGCGTTTTTATTCTGTGGTGATTCATTAGGAAATTTTATATGTTCAGTGTATATGAATAGAATATTATGATTTGTCTTCATTATGGGAATAAAACTATAGGTTTTGCACAACAGAATTGTTTTTTTTAAATATTTTTAACCAATATTTTTCTACATTTAATATAAAAATTCAAAGTCCTTCTGCTAAACTATGTACTAGTACTTGCCTAGTAGTGTCCAATCTCAACTAAAGTACAAAACAAGATCACAATACCCTTAGACTAAAATTAAAGTCAGGTTTCACCCCATTTGCTATTCACAATAGCAGATAAAAACACGAGAAGCCTCTCAACCGCAGGTAGTATAGCCTTAGACCATAAAGCAATGAGTATAAATAAAGTTAAAGAGACAAATAATGCTTTAACACGGAATGAATCCCCACATTTTTCTAAGGAAGTGTCTGCAGATAACGCAGTTGACGCCCGCAAGTGATAAAACTCATCACTATTTAAGGTAACTAGACAATGCGGGGTTTTTGCTTTGAAAGCGGCTGGTCACACTGCGCTATAAGCCTGGTTGCAAACTAAGGTTAACTACACACGTTACGACGCGTTTCTCGTATAACCTTTAAATTTACTTTTAAAATGGAGATATCTTGATAGGACGAGGTGAGATATGTTATAGGGGATTTGAATGTGGTTTAAATGGATCTATGATTCTGTTGACTCAATTTAGAAAAATAATTTGTAAGATTTAGTTGTTTACAAATAGTTATAAATAGTTGCTATTCAAACTACTACCATTAAATTATATTTAGATAACATAACATAACCATAAACGTTCACGCCGAATATCCCCGAAGGGGTTGGCAGAGGTACTAATACTTCTGAACATCACGTGACTTTGTCACCTGGTGTTCAGAGTACCCACGTTTTGCATGGACAGTGTACTCACGTGATAGGGGGCAGGCCTATCGCCGTTTTGTACGAATACACTGTCACATGACTAAGTACAACTCAGCCATGTGGGTTTCCTCACGATGTTTTCCCTCACCGTTAACAACCATGATAAATTAACCACACATATGTCTTTAGAAAAGACAAATTGGTGTAGGCCCGACCCAGGATTTGAACACTAGTCGTTTGCACGATAACCGAGTTTTCTACCCACTGGGCTATCACGGTTGCTTATATTTAGATAAGGCAGTGTTAAAATAGTTTTTCTTTAATAGACTTTTCTTACTGACTAATTAATTGTTATATTAGATATTTTAACAAACTTCTTTTGTTAGTCGTACCAAATTTCATTACATTTTCCAGCAATTTCAGTTCAGTCGCAAGTGCACAAGCGACCTTAATCCCCCGAGACCGGTTTGCTCCTGCCTCGTAGAGTTTTTGCGCAAAATTCTAGAATGTAACGCGGACAATTTCAAAATAGGCCCGAGTTAAAAAAGAGACAATAAATTACACTGCATAAATATGGATAAAATGACACTTGGTGGTAGAAAAACGGCTTACAATAGAGACGGTGAATTAATGAGTACAACTTAGTTACCTTCATTATAACGTTGTTACGTTTTTGCGCAGTTTTAACTTAGCAAAGTGTAATTTTTGACGCACTTGAATTATAATACTTTTTATTACGCGTTGTGTATTATAGATGTATATATTTGTGATCTTTTTTAACCGAAAGACTAAATGAACTCACACGTTCACGTCGTATATTGCCGAAGGGGTTGGCTGAGGTACTCGTACTTCTGAATATCACGTGACATTGTCACCTGGTGTTCAGATTACCCTACTAAACCTTAACTAAACTTGAGAGTTACATATTCTTCAGCCACTTTTGAATGTTTGTTTATAGTTTTGGTGATATGTCTCCGTTAACGACACGTGCGACGTGAATTACGTTAGTGCTTTTTTAAGCGTTATAATTAAGAATTATATTTATTATATTATTTATTATATTTGCCGTGTAGCGTCGGCTTAGAATAACACTACCCCATTTCTACCCTTGGGTGATCGTAAGAGGCGACTAAGGGTATAGGGGCTTTTCAAGTGATTTTTGGGCGATGTGGTTGGAGACCCGTCACCAAAAACATTTATTATTACCACCTTTTCCCCCATCAACTTCCAAAAGTGGCTGAGGAATTTCTCATTCCAAAGCTCTGGCTACCCCGTTAAGGGATTTATAGCCGTGAGTATATGTATGTATGTATGAAATATATTCATTACAGACGTAGATGTAGGAGATTCAAATATTCATTCAGCTATATGGGCTGCAACGAAAGTGCAAGCTTGTTGTGGATTAAAATTTGCCTGTATTTAACTACCGTCGAGCCTACACTTAATATAATGATCAAGCCATAGTTCATCAATAAAATCTATTGTAGTTTGACAGAAATTATTAATTAATATCCATAACAGTAGCTGGGACTGTCGGCCTAACTCAAACGTGACCCTCGGACTCGTCAACACTTTTGGTCAATCAGGTGATGCAGAATCAGTGACTAGAGCTTTTTAATCAACTGTATTAAATATAAAAATTACATACGATATGAAACTGATGCGCTTTCACCGATAAAACGAGTAAAAATGACAAAATATCGAGGTATAACTCATTGATACATGCGCCAGCGCAGCCTTGCCGCCTACGGCTGAAAGCAGCCCCATACTTCGTAAAATGCTCCATTTGTATGCACCCGACATTTTTTTTATGTTTCTCCATAATTATAGTGAAAAAATACGCTTCTTCACCCGAGATTGAATCGGCTTCGTTTTTTTACGATGTGTGAATAATTTTAAATAACTGAATTGAATGGATACATATTTTGTGGGAAATACATTCCTTCGTTTAGATTCAAATCCTTGCTGGCATTAAGTTCAGTGCGCCGAAAATGTGACAGCAGTATTTATTTATAATATATATATATTACAAATAAAACATATAGGTTACTAACACCTTTCCTAAGTTATTTATGTCTTTACACTGTGTACAAAACATTTTAAATAAATTATTTATGATTAAACGAAAGTATGTGCATATAAAACTATAGATGAATTCAATCAAGAGAAGAAGATACTCGACAGATTGTCCAAAGTGACGATCCACAATTTCTCCCTATTTCTAAGAACAGTCAAAGCATGTCAGTATTAAAAAAATATACTTCATAAAACTGACAGTCAATAATTTTCAGAAATGACTTACTACAAATAACTAGAGACCAATAAATAGAAACATTTAATAGCACATATTATTTAACAATAATTACTTCTTGTATTCGTCCCAAATTGCTTTCCAGACGTTTTATTGGAACAATTAAAATTTTATAAGTAATATATCTTAAGGAAATTAATTGTTAATCTTGAGATTGAATAATGCAATTATTATGACCGTTATGATTTATGTTTGAAAATAGCATTGACGACGTCCGTGGTCGAGTGGTTAGGTGACTAGTTTCTGGGTCCGGAGTTCGCGGGTTCGAATGCAGCTGAGGGTAACATTTATGTGATCAACATAACATGTGTAATGTGATTATTAGTCATGGATGTTATTTATGCGTGCATAATATTAGATCTAGATGTAATAAATTGTTATTATTCGGTTTTAATCCGCGTTCTGTGCGTGCATTTATGCCGTGTAGTGGCGGCTTAGAATGTCGCTACCCCTTTCTAGCCACGGGTGTCGTAAGAGGCGACTAAGGGTATTGGGGCTTTTGATTGGATTTTTGGGCAATGTGGTTGGAGACCCATTACCAAAAACCTTTATTTTTACCATCTTTTCCCCACTCAACTTCCAAAAGTGGCTGAGGAATTTATAATTCCTTAGCTCTGGTTACCCCTTCTAGGGATATATAGCCGTGAGTATATGTATGTATGTATGTTTAATCCGCAATAGGTGTTTTACAATACAGTACGAGTATAGTTTAGGAGAGAAGTCACTTAAATTTAGAACTTCTTTACATGGCATATCTACAGAAATGAAAAAATATATTTAAAAATGTTCGCCGTTAAAAAAAATTGAATATTAAAACCTACAAGTTTGTTTTTACTAGTTTCTTTGAGTGCATTATTAAACAATCTTTACACATTTTCTTTATTTGAAACATACAAAAAAGACACAAATCCCATCCTAATCACAATTGCTTTTGTAGAAGTTATTCAAAAAGATTATTGTATCTTTATAAAAGATTTGTCTCAAAATCCTTTCCACTTTGTGCAAATCGTGAGAGTCATATCTGCAGGTGATTATATGAATGTATAAGGATACTTACGTATGCTATTTTCACGCCAGACTAGTCAATTATGATAAAAACGAGACACATAAAATAATTAATTTATGGCCTGGAGATTACCAATGTGTTTGTATTAAGCTTGTTTCTTGTTCGTTTAAGCATCTCAAGCAATGTTTTCAGTACTTTTAAAAACCAGTTAAGTGCAAGTTCGCTTAAAATGAAAGTTCCATATTAACTTTATTGATATGATACTGCCTACTCTGAACTAATTATATTTTCGGGTATTTGTTTTTCATTTATTGTATTAAATTAACATTAATTTTAAAGTGTAGCTATAGATACAATATACGGCCACTTTTGGTTGTTGGAAAAATATTTCTAAATTTTTCTGATGGGTTACAAACCGATAGCCTTTGCCTACCTCAAGGGGAACTAATGGTGTGAGTATTTGTACGTTTGGGTATGGGTTCCAAATCGTACTCCCAAAAATGACTTATAAGCCCGTAACCCGTTATGTATCAACAGAGAAGAAGAGCGTTTTAAAGTGTTTTTAACTATATAGTTAACTATATATAACATAAGTTTACACCTTACCACAGCCCACATGTTTTCACTCAAGGGCTTGAGCCTCCCTTGAATGGGTGATTATAGTTCTTGATTTATTCAATTTAATTCTTTTTTTGTTTTTATTTTTACTTACATTCTTCTGTAGTAACTGTTTAGCACTATGTTTTGGCTTGAAATAGCACAACCCCATTTTTTTCTGTGAGTTTTCTTAAAAGGTGACTGAAAAGGGTATAGCTGAGGAGGAAATATAGCCATATATGTATGTATGCATTTATGTTAATTAAGCGATTACATAATTTACCTATTAAATAATATGCATGCAACGTGTGTCGAATGCAATGAACTTAAAAGATATACGAAAATGTATTGAACGAATAATTTATGTTTAAACTGTATTCCTTCTTTTCGAAACGTAAGCAATCAAAGTGATTATTTGCAATTGAAAGATAATAATAGAAAAATATATTACATTAATAATGTACCAGGTTTTGTAATTCACAATGAATGCAATATAAACTACGTAGCCAGTTTTCGTTACGGCTGGACAATAATGTCATAGCTGCAATGGAAACAAAAAGTACAAAAAAACCTGATTCAAAAATCACCTTTATTCCCTTAGCAATACGGGTGGTGGTTTGAAAAACTTATCGAAGATTCTCATAGGAATGGTTGAACGATTCTGGTTGTAAACATTTTATGAGTAGGGTTTACGAGTTTTCATTCTTTTTTCGAAAAACGTTCTATTCTATTCAAAAAGTGCGTGGCAGCCAGCACCACGTTCTGGAAATGTATCGAAACCTCTTTGCGTAGTGTACTCAAACATGCATTTTCAATATGATAGAAATACTTGAACAAACAAAACGCTAGTAGTTATATACATACATTCATATACTCACGGCTAAAAAATCCCTAAAAAAGGTAGCCAGAGCTTTAGGATGTGTAATTCCTCAGACACTTGATGGTGAATAATAAATAATTGCTGGTGATGGGTCTCCAACCACATCGCCCAATCACTTTAAATGCCCCTATACGCTTAGTCACCTCTTACAATTACCCACACGTGGAAATGAGCTATTGCTATTCTAAACCGACACTACACGACAGTTGATAAGTTTATAATAATTTTATTAATAAAGGTACCCACATATAAGTTTTTATTAAATTAAATTGTCTTTCTTTAGAAGGTGACAATATTATTTGCGCGCGCAGTGTATAAACTCCGAACAAATAACATAAGATCGTTTGCTGATTCATACTGTAGTACAATATTCACTCTATATATATTTTAATTAGCATAAAAAAAACTTCAGGACAAGAAAGCTAGAAAGTAGTCTTGTAATCTGATAACTCGAATTTATTTGACAGAAGATCTACACTCTTTTTAAATTATTTTGGTTCTTATGCGGTTACAACTATTTGTAAAACTATAAAAAATCAGCATATAGTAAGTACTTTTAGTACTTTTATATCGATGCAAAAGGTTTTGAACTATATAACGTTTTTTTGTACATCTGTTACATAGTGAGAAAAAAATATGTTGATTGAAAATGGTAATAGTAAAAGATTTTTGTTAAAGAAATGGCTTAACGAAACCGGGACAAATATTAATACTGCTTAATTAAGTAATACTTCGTTATTGAGCCATTCTCAAGAGCACAGGTATTAAATATAATAATAGACGAAATCTTGATTATTGAAATCGAATATCAAAATATGTCATTTAGAACACTCCTAAAAACGGTTTAAAAAACAACATCGTGATTAAAATAAATAAAACTAATAACATTCAGCTTAAGCTTTGACTAATGCTGTATTCGATATTGAATCTAATATTAAGTGCCATAAGAGTGATTAAATGTAACACATTAATTTATTCGGACAAAGAAGTCTCGATCACAATGAGAAATGTCAGATTATAAGATGAATGATTTCGGTTTTGGCGTCGGCGATCTTACGAAAAATGAATCTATATTTGAAAATGAACCCAAAGGCAAGAAATGTGTTTCCGGATTAACGAATTCTCAGTTTTATTTCGAAAACCAATAATGGTCGATTTCTGGAAATATGACGAGTTCATTATTTTCAGTCCATATGCTTTATATAGTTTTAACCATGTGTATATAGAAAAGGAGTAATAAGATTGTTTGGGCACATGGAGAGGTTTGGTGATAGTTAATTTGCGGCAAAGGCATCAAACAGGACTGTTTGTTATTAAAATTATTTTTAAAAAAACCGGCCTTTTATAACATTTTTTTTCCTATACCACTGACATTATTGTCCTATTTACCAAAACGTCTATGTACATAGTAATATCAAAATATGAGCAGATTGATATTTTTAATTAAAAAGCAGTTACGTGAACCGTATCAATAGCAGCCTTCATTAGTGAGCGATATTATTATCGTAGCGTTTGTTTAGCGTCGTATTGCTGTGGACGGTGACCCTAACTTGAATATTAAACCTGAGTGTCTTATATCCAGACCAATGAGGTATGGTTAGCAATTTAGGTCATGGTGAGCTTTTTTACTAGGTTTTTTCATAAATAGTTTAAATATAAAACTAAGATTTTATATTCAGGCAATACTTAAAAAATATGATGTGATAAATCTTGATTCATATTCAATCGTCGTAAAAATTTAACTAGGAATGACGTCACGTAGTGTTTTCTCTCTTAATTACATTTTTTGTGTCTTCTTCAATTTATGCTAAGTGGAAAAATTACTGAATATTCCTGATATTTTCTGAAGTTCTAACCAGTACACATAGTAAATATATTTAATGAAAATACATGAATTAATTTAAAATAAAAAATAATAATATAAAAGATAGTTTTAAAATCCTACTAATATTATAAATAATAATGATTAGGAGCTTTTAAAGTTTTTTGTTAGTAACTAACTGGCTAGCTTAGGTACTGGACAGGTCAAAATAAAAAAAAAATCACATGTTATCATTTAAATAAAGCAATTATGTCTGAAAATCTATTTATGGCATCAAACAAAAACTCTTCAAGAAAGGAGCAATCAAAGCATTGATTTTTTAATACTACCCTTCAAATTTCAACAGCTAGCTCGAATATCATAAAATCGTATAAAAATATGTTTATATCGGAATGTATGCCCGTGCCGGCAGTACTGCGACACTGAACAATAGCCACTAATAATAAGGGACGTCGTATTTATGGGCATACGTGCCCACAGACTTGGGCCTATTGTATAGGACCTCCTATGATTATTTCCTTGGCACTTTTCATGAAATACTCATTCCTAACCTCGCAGTTTTATTGCTAAATGATTCCACTGAAATCAGTATTAGTTACCGACGTGAACGCTGTAAAAAGCTGTAAGTATATGTTGTTAGGAATACGTTATATGAGTGGTAATTAACGGTGAGGGAAAACATCGTTCATGAAAACCTCATTTGGGGATTATTACTAATAAATAAAGAATAAATAAAGGAAAGAAAAATTTCTTTTTTCCCGCCTGTGTCGAAATTTTTCTTTCCTTTATTTATTCTTTATTATTAATATTAGTAGTTAGTTCCTCTGCCAACCCCTTCGAGGGTATACGGCGTGGCCGTTTGAGTTTCAGTTTGAAGTCTAGCTGCTCTCTTATAAAATGTATAATTGTGAGTATAAATAAATGTAACATAATTTACTAATCAAACTTTTTGAAACTTGGATCTTCAGAACAATGTAATGTTTGTAAAACGTTTTAACTATATATAAGGAGTTTTCATATTTTTTCTTTGTTGGTTTAGGTTACTTGAATAAAATAATTAAAAGGTATTACATCATGAATTATCTTATATTTATCTGTTAGAAGCCTAGTAAGCTAAGGCGTTGACCTAAATACGTGCGCCCGCGCAACCGTACAGCGGCGCCCGCCAATCAAAATCAACCAAATAAAATGACTACAAGGCGCTCAAGAACGAACATCAGCTTGTTTTGAATAGCTTAACATTTAAGTAGCATATATTTTACGTTAAACTTAAGCTATGTTTAGGGTATAAATTTAGTACTATAGCTAGACTATACCAAATCGGATGAAGATATAAATGTACTCGAAAAGTAAGATTGTAAATATAAAAAAAATATATAAGTAAGTTCTATGCATGTTTTGAAGTCGATGGTCCAAAATGGATATATGATAATATTACGTGACATTTAGTGACTCGATATTCTGTAAATACTCACGCTATCAGTTTCTATTGGGGTAGGAGGAGACTATCGATCGCCACTTTGTACGATCCTGGCAAACCTTTTAAGGTTCATTTACATTTATCAATATTTTCATAAATACACATACATACATACATATACTCACAGCTATAAATCCCAAGAAGGGGTAGCCAGAGCTAAGGAACTAGAGTTCCTCAGCCATTTTTGGAAAGTTGAGTGGGGAAAAGATGGCAAAATAAAGGTTGTTGGTGATGGGTCTCAAACCGCATCGCCCAAAAATCCCTTAAAAGCCCCAATACCGTTAGTCGCCTCTTACGTACATCCACCGACAGAAATGGGGTAGTGTTATTCTAAGCCGACACTACATAGCAATACAGCATTTCATACATCAAGTTTTAAATTATAGGAAAAAGCTTATAACATGTGTTTTACATAATGCTTTACGTTATGATGAATTGGCATTATTGGACGAGCTTATCCAACATTTCCGGATGTATTAACAAGATTTACTTAAAACGTTGTCTTAATATTTAAATGTCTGAAATGTGAAGACAGTAAAAAAACATTTAAAAAAATCCGCCCATACGAATTTATCTTCAACTAATTGAGCTCAGTAATTGGAGTTATCTATAGTACAAAATGCGACATTAAGCTTTTTCGTTTTAATACATCAATCATGCATACATTATCTCGTGTTTGCTACCGTCTGTACTCAGTGTTTATCGATATGAAGTAGCTTAGACCGGTTTTATACAAGACTATTTTAAGTTATTGTATATTACTCTAAATACAGTTAGTAAATGTATGACTTGGTTACGAAATTGCATTAAATTGAGTGAAACATTATTCGTACAATACGCGATATAAACCTTTATTATGTAAATAAAATTATCAAGCCAATTAGTATTTGTCGAATATTTAACGATATTTATCTGATAAACTTATCATTTTAGTTCTGAATTTTATTGCTATTTTAGTTGAAGTTATTCCAAATTTTCCTCTTGGTATTATACCATAGTTCAGAGATTTTTCAAGGTATTAAGATCCAACTAAGTGTCTACGTAGATACTCAGAACATGGCATGCTTTCTCGTACATACCTATATAAGGACTACGAATCCGAAAAAAAGTAATAAGACTTAAAATACTTAGCTACTTTTGGAAGTGGAGCGGGGATGGTAGTAAAATAAAGGAAGGTTGGTCACTTAAAAATACCCAATACCCTAAAGGTATGGTACGACACCCTGGGTTAGTGGTATTCGCCACAACTACTCAATCATAAACTTAGAATACATGCATGATATCATACTCAGACAAAGGTGGAGCAACATCAAACATGTCATTTAACATACACATAACATACATTACGAAAATATGACACTAGATGTTGTTGAAGTAAAATATTTAATAATCCATTCTCCTGGCTTGAAATAAGATCTATTGAAAGCGCCTGCGCTTGTGATAAACTTGTTTTGTCTAAGACAAATGTCCTTGCGAGGCGCCAAATTGTAGGCATTCTAATCTGGGTTCTAGAGTTATAAATATGATTCATAGTTTTCCTTACGTACATTGTACTGTACATAATTTAACGATAGTTTGTCTTATACAAAAGCAACCGAATGGTTATTGTTAGCATTACATGAGTTTTGAGTTTTCGTCATCACTGAAATATACAATATAATCTTAAGCTAGCAGTACACATTGGGCCAATCATTGGGCCAAGCATTGGGCCAAGCATTGGGCCAGCGTGTAGAGGGCTACTTGGCGCTACATTGGTGGTGTTGGTGATTGGTCGCCAACGTTGGCCAGCTATCCGGAGCGGTGTCGGTTTTTTACATCAAAGGATCTTGGCGCGTCTCGCCAACAGTGTTCACACGTTGGCGGCTTATTCAGTTCGATGTCAAATGTCAGTGGATGCGGTAGTGCAGCGCGAGAACTTTTTATTAAAGATGGCATGGATAAGCGACGAGACATTAAAATTTACATACATACATACATATACTCACGGCTATACATCCCTTGAAGGGGTAGACAGAGCTAGGGAATTAAAAATTCCTCAGCCACTTTTGGAATTTTCGTGGGGAAAAGCTGGTGAAATAAAGGTTGTTGTTGATGGATCTCCAACCGCATCGCCTGACAATCGCTTAAAAGCCCCAATACCGTTAGTCGCCTCTTGCGTACACCCATCGGAAGAAATGGGGTAGTGCTATTCTAAGCTGGCACTATACAGCTATTAAATGAACATTAAAATTAATTGAATGTTATCAAAGTGAACCTATTATTAATAATAAGAACCCATTATTAATTATATTTTTAATAAAATTTCAACATGTAGGAAATAATTAAATGATTTTAGATAGACTGCCGCGGCTGCAACCGTTTCCACGTCCATCTTTGTTGAAACGCCAATGCAGACTGGGCACCTCACCAATGTGTAAATGCTTCACAAATTAAACGGCCAGACACTGGCCCAATGTTGGCCCAATGATTGGCCCAATGTGTACTGCTAGCTTTATATTATTATCAGCAAATACATTTACAAACTTACAATTAAATTAATGACAAATTAATTATTATATGTTAAATAAAAACTTCTGATCAACTATATTTTATTCATTGCAATTACAAAAGAATACCAAGCATTTTTATCTTAGGTTACGAAGAATAAATTGAAGTAACGCAATAGTTAGTAGACCATTAGTAGAGGAGGACGTCGGAGTACACATTTGGACCAAATAAAGAATGTGCCCAAAAAGGTAGGTGTCCGAAGTATGAAGAATAAAAAAGCATGTATGAAAAGATTGATGGATGTGAACGAAGCGAGGTTTGCCAAGATCAAACAAAGTGGCGATCGATAGTCTCTGGCTACCCCAAGGGGAAATAACGGCGTGTGTATGTATGTATGTATGTAAATGTAAGACCAGTGTAAGTTAGAGATCGAACTGGGAGTAAGCAAAACTTATAAAAGTATTTCAAACTTTAATCACTGACTGACCACAATTTAAGTTAAACTAGTACGTAAATGCGTTTAAGTAAACTATAAATCAAAGCGCCGCCTAGTTTCAAATTAACATATTAAGTATAATTTAGGGTTACTGTTAATCGTGAGATTAGCTATATAATAGTCAATAATCATAAAGGCAACTTGTGCAATAGCACGCAAACATATAATATTATTAGGCGCCGGCCGGTCGTCCGTACCTGGCTGTGAAACAGAAATAAATCTAGCTTAAGAGCTTATTCCATTTGTCTGAATGAAGACGTCTGAAAGCCACAGAATCTGACTTCAGTTCAGACTAGTGGAATAGCGTTCAGAACGCTAGAACTGAAATTTGTGTAGTGGAATAACAAGCGTCTGCGGCAGTAACTTCGAAGGACGTCTGAATTCAGCAACGACAAAGTGTAATGGAATAAGCTCTTTAGGCTTATTTCTCCCATAAAACATTAGCAATTCAATTCAGCTAGGCTCAGGCGCCCTCAAAAATGTATAGGATTATACAGCTTTTTACAATGGTCACTTATGTAAATTAATATTATAGCATATTTCACAATCGAAATCTTAGATCGTAAGATGACTTTTTACTATGAATCAAACTGTATATATTTTTATAGGAATCTATAGATCTTTCGTCTTCTCAAAGGTAGGTTAGGAGTGGTTATTTAAAAACGAGGAACCAGGACAAAATATAAACATACATTTTTGTAAGTTGAAATCGCAATAGATAAAAATAATTGCTGTGTAGTGCCGGCTTAGAATAGCACTACCCCATTTCTTCCGGTGGGTGTACGTAAAAGGCGACTGACGGTATTGGGGCTTTAAAGGGATTTTTGGGCGATGTGGTTGGAGACCCATCACCAACAATCTTTATTTCACCATCTAATCCCCACATAACTTCCAAAGTGGCTGAGGAATTTCTAATTGCTTAGCTCTGGCTACCCCTTCTAGGGATTTATAGCCGTGAGTATATGTATGTATAAAAATAAAATATCGTACGTATTAAATAATATTTCCAAGGCAGAGCGCATATATAAATTATATGACAAATTCAAATTTATAATAAGATAGCAAATGATGAGCCTTTGGCATACATTGTAGAAACTCACCCAGTAAGTACAACAGATAAAAGGGTTGCACTATCTTTATAATATTTTCTTACCGTTAACACCATGACAGTTGTAATAAAACTTAGTGGCTGTGCTTACCTGAAAAACAAAAAGCGAGATTAAATAAAATTTCAAAATTCCCTCATCCCAGCCATCCCCACCCATGAGTCTTGAAAAGGTTAATTTGGCTATATTTCACTACGCTGGCCTAGATTTGGTAAGCATATTAATGATTTATTAAATATTAATTATAAATTTAGACACAGCTCAAAATGCCCTCCTAAGTACGTTTTTGGTGAAGCCTGCTATATCCAACCGAAATGGGTTAAACCTCTCTAATACATATCGTTTTCTACATGAAAAGCGGTAGGCCCTATGCTGAGCTATCTCGGCTATACATAAAAAAAGCTTAAAAATATTTTTTTGCATAGTTAGGTTAAAAAAAAAAGTTAAAAAAAACATTTATTTCATTCATTACAAAAACATTATACATTTCGACCTATCCTAGTAAGCCCCGTAGGACCTGTAACAGGACAGCGTCGGACCTCCGTTTCGTGGCATAGTGTGGTAACATATTTATTTCATTATCATTTGTATTCCAAATTTACATTATTAACAATTTTAATTTCATTTTAATATTTATTACTTTTGTCAATATATGTAAAATGTAAGTATTTAGTTGCATTAAATAAAATTATATGAATATTCTGTACAATTAATACTTGAATGTTAACAAGAAAAAAATAAAGAAAAATTAAATAAAACATTTTAAATTTTAAACTTTTTCATTACAAGTTAGGTTAGTAGTTAGTAGTAATGCCAGTAGAGAGAGTAAAGAGTGTGAGTATAAACAAGTAAGTGACTCTAAAGTACAGCTATATAGGCCTTATAAGGAAAAAATAAGAAGTATCTCAAAATGTAGCTTTCGATACGAGAAGAATAAAAGGGTATGTTATATTTATGACTTAAAATAAGGTAGTTGTAAGGTTTAAAATACAAACCTACAACCCAAAGAAATTCCATCACAAAATTAACAATGTGAGTTTAAATATTTCACTAAAACACAAAACTAACCATCAAATGACAAGGCCAGTTGCTTAGTTTTTGATCACATTTAATTAATAAACCGACTGTGTTTGGAACTAAGATGATTTCAACGATAAGCGTCAGATGTCAGGTTGGTTCAGAAACTGGTTTCATTTCTTTCGAACAGCCTTTTTTTGGTCATATTCGTCATGGTTTGTTAACTATGTAAACATACAATGGCTTCGTAATTTATGATAGTTTTTAATGTATTTCTAGTAGAGTATATATCTCTTAGCCACTAGCATACATGCTAGATATTGTGTAAAAATAAAAAATTGCTATGTTATTATAAGGATGGTGTTGTGCTGTTCTAAGCAGACACGCTTAGAATAGCACTACAGCATCCTTCCCGAGGGAATTCGTAAGACACAGCTATGGTTATTGGGACTTTTTAAGAGATTATTGGACGATGCGGGACCCATTACTAAAAACCTTTACACAACTTCCAAAAGTGGCTGAGGAATTGTTTACTCCGTACCTCTGACTACCCCTTAGGGATTTATAGCCCTGAGTATATGTATGTATGTAATTGCTTACTTTAAGCATCAGGTTATTGTGAGCTCGAGTGATAAGCTTCCATCTTAAACTTCAATGAACATAGCTTAAAACCACATGGCCATTAAACAAGAGCGGGCTTAGCGTTTTGTTACATTAACTCTTAAAATATTGCATCATTATCTAAACGGGTTGAGTAACAAGGAATCACTTAAGGAACATCGGTGCTGAATTGAATTCAATGTTATGTGTCAGCTGGAAGTATTATTTGTGTCTTATTCATACAAGTATTCTTTCCTTTATTTATACATACATACATATACTCACGGCTATATTTCCCTAGGAGGGGTAGCCAGAGCTAAGGAATTATAAATTCCTCAGCCACTTTTGGAAGTTGAGTGGGGAAAAGATGGTAAAATAAAGTTTGTTGGTGATGGGTCTCCAACCTCATCGCCCAAAAATCCCTTAAAAGACCCAATACCGTTAGTCGCTTTTCACGTACACCCACCGGAAGAAATGGGGTAGTGCTATTCTAAGCCCACACTACACAGCAAACTTTATTTACCCTTATTTATTAGAATATGAATATACTCTACAAGTTTTGTAAGGATTTGAAAGATTGTTTAAGGATCCTCTGTTATCCACTAAGCTAAACGTCACGAATCTACGTATGTTTCATCCAAAAAGGCGGGTTACTACGGTTACACGGCGATGAACGTTTTGTTTTAATTTTTATTCTTAAATTTCATGCCGTGTAGTGCCGGCTTAGAATGTCGCTAACCCTTTCTACCCACGGGTGTCGTAAGAGGCGACTAAGGGTATTGGGGTTTATATTGGATTTTTGGGCGATGCGGTTGGAGACCCAACACCTTTATTTTACGATCTTTTCCCCACTCAACTTCCAAAAGTGGCTGAGGAATTTATAATTTCTTAGCTCTGCCTACCCCTTCTAGGGAATTATAGCCGTGAGTATATGTTTATGTATGTCTTAACTTAGGTAAGTGAAACTCGAAAGGACGATATGCATAATATGGGTTAATTCGGCAACGAACTTGTTACCAGTTACTTTTTGGAACCAACATTTTATTTGTCTCTTCATTAAAATGTTAATATACTCTTAATTAAAGGACAATGCTCATTCTAAAGTTATAAAATATAATTTATTATTAAAAAGCAAGATTACTTCATCCTTTACCGTAAATAGCTGAAAATATTTTTCTAGTTGCAGAAATATCTTAAATATAAAGTTAAAAAAAATACTTTTGATATGCTCTTATAAGGTATACATTTTTAAAACCATACAACTTTACATGAGAAAGTAAAATAAGCATAAATAAAAAATTGAAACCCGGGCTAATTCATCAGAAGATCACTTCGTCGACAGTTTCAAAGCCGAAAGGAGGCTTAAAGCTTTTAAAAGCCTTCCCAGAGTGAGCGAGCATTAAGCTGCCTGAAGATAAGGCTTTTGACGATACTTGACCCATAAATAATGATAACATCTTCGTTTTAGTACACACAACAATGCGTCGTGAATCATTAAATAGTTCTTATTTCAAATGATTTAAGGATGATATTTGTATAATAACAATGCATATGCATAAGCCGTGTCAAATACTCCATACGTAAAAAGAGTATGCGCATACCTACTAGCTTTTATGGATTAATTTCTTCTTTTTTAAACTTGTATTTGTGTATGGATTTTTATTGATTTGTTTTCATCTTATTCGGTAGCAGTAATAACTAATAACGTATGGAGTGGAATAATTTGACATGATTAACTTACTTAGTTTCTCACACTTTTTTTTCATTACAGTCGGTACTCTTGATCACCCTTTGTACAATCCTGACAAACTCCCAATTTTCCTTAGAATTCATTAACATTCATATACTATATATTCTATTTAATTGATACTTATTACTCTGCCTTTGGAACCTGAACATATCAAAATCATTTTTCTATTAATTTAATAGGGGTGCTTTGTCTGTACCAAATTTTTCGAATATCTATATAAAATGTTTTATCTAAATATAGCAAACGGATTATTTGGTACCTCATTACTAGTTTTTCTTTCTTTCTTTCTATATCTACACGAAACTCCGTGGTGTTGCTCATTTTAAGTATTTTTAATTTTACTGACGTCATCGTAGAATCGTACAAATTCAATTTTCGGGAATAAAAATTAATTCCGTTTTTATAAGGGCTGCGCATAGCTCAATAAAACAAAATGGTTAGATAGATAATCTTCTCTTTGCTGTGTAGTGTCGGCTTAGAATAGCACTACCCCAATTCTTCCGGTGGGTGTACGTAAGGGGCGACTAACGGTATTGGGGCTTTTAAGGAATTTTTGGGCGATGCGGTTAGAGACCCATCACCAAAAACCTTTATTTTACCATCTTTTCCTTACTTACTTTCCAAAAGTGGCGGAGGAATTTCTAATTCCTTAGCTCTGGCTACCCCATCTAGGGATTTATAGCCGTGAGTATATTGTATGTGTGTATAATCTTTTCCTTTTTGTCGCAGTCAAAAATCACTCAAATTGGCAAATCAACTTCCTTTGTGATTTATCATATTTGAATTAAAAATTCAACATACTGAAATGGCCATGACGTCCAAAATTGTATAATTTACTATTTATTTTATATCTCTACTTTTCGGTAGTCATTATGTTTGATTTATAGTCCTAACCATACCTTTTTTTTGTCTAATACGAGGGATATAAATTTCAATACTTTGGTCTGCGAAAGAGAACTTACAACTAACAATTTAATCTGTCATAACTTCCGAATAGTTGTTTAAATATTTTCATTGAAGCTAACAAATTATGCCAACTAGTTATTAAGTGCTATTAGCATGTTGTAATCTTTTTATTTTCATATTTTATATAAATGTGGACCTAAATATTATTTCTGTGTGATAAGATACTCGTACATAACCAAAAATGAAATACGTAAATCTTAATCAGACGCTTCGTAGGAAAACCCTTTTTTTAGGAACTTTAATTACACATGTATAAGTGAAGATATTTTGAAACCAAACCAAAAATTTGCATTTGACATGATCAAAGATGCGAGATACGAAACAAAAAATGGAACCAAATTCTTCAAGACTAGAGATTAAACAATTAAAAAACATCAAATGATGGTTAAAACTATTGCATTGATGATTTTACAAGATTTTTGTAAAAAGTAAAAAAATGCATATCAATGAAAACATACTCAAACTAGTCTCTTACTTAACCTCTAAACTAAGATTACGGTAGAAAAGACATATTAATAACATCCAATAACTTAAAGGCAACTTGAAATATCGGTCTCAATTTTGCCTAAGTGTAAGCTATAACTTACGTCGTTGGAACCGTGTTTCCGGATTTGGAAATCTTTTGTCAAGTTACTTGCATTATAACCTCTCAGGTGACTAAAGATTTCGCGCTTTTGTTATTGTCTCTGCTTTACTCTACGATGTAGATAAGTTGTTGAAAGCTAACCTTATTACAGTGTCGTAAAGAAACTTTTTGGTGGGATACTTTTAACAAAAACGTTTTGTAGTAACAGGTAAAAGTTTAAAAGAAAAACGGTCTCAGGGTTTTTAGTTTATAATTTTTGTGTTGCGACGCAGTTTAATACTATTTTAATTGTATTATACTATATTAATGACTATGAGCCCAAAGGATTAGTAGAGTTTCTAAATCAATTCTTAGGAAATTTATTAGGATAAAACTTTTATTCCTCATTACATTAAGGTAAATGAATAATATAAAATAACGTGTATGAAAAGATTGATGAATGTATATTCAGCTTGAGAGGTTTGCCAGGATCATACAATATTACGTTATAACTGACCCTTTAGCCTGTTAAATTCAGTTTTATATTAATTTTATTGGAAAGTTATCAGGTTCTATTTAAATTTATCTTTAATCACATTTCATATTTACAATCACAATAAATCCAGATAAATGTATTAAATAATTGATTGTGCTTTTGATTCAGATACGACCCTTCAGAGACATATCGTATCTAAACAAAGTTGGTTCTATATCTTGATATTAAATATATTTGATATTCATCTTTAATGGTAAAGAGTTAAAGTTGAGAATTGCATGGAGAAGTGTGACAAAGTATGTACTTAAAATATAGTTAAGACGGTCGATACTCGTTAGGGCAACCCTGATTCAAAATCAACTAAAGAATTGAAGCATCTGTTCAGAGTTAGTGCTGTGTCATTTCTGGCGTACAATGTGGATATAGAAATGCATAGAGTTTGGACATGTTATTTTTGTATTAAAATGTTCATCCTACATTCGAATGTTAAAATAAGGCAAAAAAAACCTTAGTGTTATGCCGTGAGTCTATGTTTTGTTAGAATTTATTATTAATTGAATTTTGTAATTGTTAATCAATCGTAGGTGATCAAAGGCGTATGTATATAAAAGTGTGTTACCAAAACTTTGTGTATCATTCAATGTCAAAAGTTAAGAACAATCAAAATGTCAATCAAAATAATATATTTATAAATATTCTCTATAGTTTTTTGTAACCCCAGTTGCAAGCGATTGAATGCCCATCGGCGTGTGGGCTGCCAAGGACTATGAAAGAGTTTTTCATATTTATTTTTCTTTTTTACCAAGTACAGAGTGACTGCTGCATTATAGCATTTTAAAAATCGAATCATTTTATGCAAAGCGTCAGATGTATTTTTATAGTTCTTATATAAATGATTGTAACTCTACCTACATTGTTGTAAAAATATTTTGTTTATCGAAATGAATTGATTTTCTATAAAATATTGTAGTACAAATTCAAAAGCAGGTTTTTATGAGTTTATCTATTAAAATCACATGAAGTTTTCAATACGTTTATTATTCTAAGAAAAATATTGGTATTCTTGCCCTATTATCCATTTTTTTAATACGAAGAAGAGTTAGGCATGTGACAGTGTATTCGTACAAAACGTGGGTACTACCTACTTTGGAACGTAGGTATTGATATTGGTACCTCTGTCAACCCCTTCGTGGATAAACGGCGTTAACGTTTATGTTTTATATTTAAGAAGATTTTGAAAGTAAATATACATTAACACACAGTGGGAAAAAAGTGTTAAAAGCTTAGTAGAAATTTATATACTTGAATCGAGCTTACTACAAAAAGTTTAAAATTGAAAACCCGACCGGCGTTTTACGCTAAAAAGAGCGTTCGATCTTTACAGCATCGTTAAAAGCTCACAATATAAATTTTATTTAACACAATATAAGACAATTTCAATGTAGTTGAGACCCAGATAAGTGGATATATCATAAACATTGGTATCAAAGTAATAAAATTGCGCGAGACTACGTAGTAATGGACTTTATTGTATTCTGATTGCAAAAGTGCGAGTATGTATTACATTATACTTTTTGCCCTCGAATTAAGCATACAGTTTAATAGGCATTGTCTGTTTGACAAGATATTTAATCCCAGCTCCTATATATCACCACCTTAAAGAACGTGACTACCCTGAACGAGGTTTCTATTCTATAGTTCTAAAGCTAATAAAGTTTCAACTTGAATCAGCAAGTCCCTATTCTTAGAAAAGGTTTTGTCTGTCACAACTATAATATGAGATTCAAAGGACGTAGGAGGTCAAAGGTAGGCGATGGTATAGGTAACAATTCTTCGCAACTTTTCCCCTCCTTGAAATAATAGCCGTGGGAATAAGTGTTTATGCGTAATGAATGGTGGCCCTTTAAGGGCACTTCCCACAACATTTGAGGAGTGACTCAAAAGTCTATATATAAGTGAATGTTATCATCATCAGCATCATTAGCCCATGGACGTACCTGCTGTAAAGAAACCTCCCTCAAAAATTTCTACAAGGATCGGTCCTGCATTCATACATTAGCTTCCAGCTACTTTCATTAATTTGTGAGCATAAAATTTGAGTATAAAATTCACTGGAAATAGTGTAACTTATATTTCTTTGATAGATAATAAACAAAGAATTTAGACAAATAACTAAGCGATATTTGCTTGCTTTTAAATTATATTATATTAAAAGAGGTTTATTGACTCGTAAGGAATTGTGACACTGAAATGATGTTTTCCTGACATACATAAAAATGCTAAACGGCGATTGAAATACGGATAAAGTTATAATGACATTCTTAACTGATTTAATCCAATAATTACTTTAAAGTCGTAAACGCCCAAATCTGATTTAGGCTTTAAAGATTTACGATACGCAAATTTGAATTTAGAACTCGTATTTTACTGGCTTAATGTAGGAGTTCGAAATTTGAATTTATAAAAAAAAGTTGACAAATGTTATGTTTTATGCTTTATGTGATTTTTACCGCCACTTTTTTAGCGTAGGTGAGGTACGAAGACAATAATAATAATAATAATAAGATCCGAGCCATTAACTCCTGGGTCATGCCTGTACTGATGTACACATTTGGCGTGCTTAGATGGACTCAGACCGAACTCGACGCTCTGGACAGACGAGTCCGCACGATGATGACCTCTCATCGAATGCATCATCCGAGGTCGTCGGTTATGAGATTGTATATCCCGCGGAAGTGTGGTGGTCGAGGCCTCTTGAGTGCCAAAACCATGCACAACCGCGAGGTATGCAACCTCAGAAACTATTTTTTGACGATGACGGATGATAGTATTCGGGGAGAGGTGGTCGCTAGTGATAAAGGACTGACTCCCTTATCGTTGGCCTCACAGGATTGGCGAACCCCGGAGGTACTTAGCACCTCTGATCGGGAGTCCGTATGGAAAGAGAAGGAGCTGCATGGGAGGTTTTACAAGGTACTTCACGAACCTTTCGTGGACCGTAAAGCCTCCCTGCATTGGCTGCGTTTCGGGGACCTCTTTGGGGAAACCGAAGGTTTTGTCTGTGCAATACAAGACCAGGTTATCAAGACGCGGAACTATCGGAAATACATCCTAAAGGACGGTACCACAGACATCTGTCGAGCATGTGGCCGTCCCGGAGAGTCACTTAGGCATGTTATTTCCGGTTGTTCGGCTCTTGCTAACACTGAGTATTTGCACAGACACAACCAAGCAGCCAAAATCCTGCATCAGGAGCTCGCTCTGAAATACGGACTCTTGCAACAGAGGCTGCCGTATTACAAGTATCTGCCGGAGCCAATCCTAGAAAACGACCGTGCCAAAATCTATTGGGACCGATCCGTTATCACGGACAGGACTATTCTAGCGAATAAGCCTGATATCGTGGTATGGGATCGGTCGCAGTCGAGGGTATTTCTAGTGGATGTCACTATCCCTCATGACGAGGGTCTCGTGAAAGCCGACACCGAGAAGCGTCGGAAATATCTCGATCTGGCCCACGAGATCACCGACATGTGGGGTGTGACTTCGACAGAAATAATCCCAATTGTTTTGTCCGCGAACGGGTTAATTCCAACCAGCCTCGC
This sequence comes from Bedellia somnulentella, assembly GCA_963576735.1. Taxonomy (NCBI): domain Eukaryota; kingdom Metazoa; phylum Arthropoda; class Insecta; order Lepidoptera; family Bedelliidae; genus Bedellia; species Bedellia somnulentella. Next base: position 16,754,539 of record OY755179.1, read on the forward strand.
GACCAACTTGAGGCGGTTGGATTTCTGTGGCGTGTCGGTTCCAGCACAAATGCAGAAAGCGGTGCTGCTCGATACGGCTCGCATCGTCCGTCGGTTCTTGAACCTGACTCCCTGACCCCGACCGACTGTGCTTTTGTTGGGGAGTACCGCCTCTCCCATTTAAAATTTATATTTTCTTTTTCGGCCATGGGAGAGGCGAGGAACTAAAAATCATGCCTAAAATAATAATAATAAAACTCTTTATTGCACATTACAAAATAAAAACAACAATTACAAAAAAAGATCGGTATAAAAGCCAAAGTACAACTGGCGGTCTTATCACTAAAAGCGATCTCTTCCAGACAACCCATTAATGGAAAGATTTGCTGGATTAAAAACATGTTCGGTAGATGTCCAATAAATTAAACTGATTTGCTTAAAAACTAAAATTATTCATCAAACTATTATCTATCTATTTTAAGTATTACTAAATATTTATTAAGTTCTAATACACTTACAGATACAGATAGTATTCCATATAATAAATAATATTCAATAAATACAATACATATGCAATATATATAAAGATTTTTAAATAAAATACATATATACATTTTACGACATAATATATAATAGAATATATAAACTTTTGTATGCAACACAAATAATATTATAATGTTTCGGAGAGGAAATGTTTTTTTACCATTTTCTTGAAAATAGGGAGAGACTTGGCTAATCGCACCTCTACAGGAAGACCGTTCCATAGTTGTACAGCCTGGACGGTAAAGGAGGAACTGTAAAAATTGGTGGAATGGGAAGGGGTACTCAACAAAAGATTGTGGTAAGAACGCAGATTGAGGTCATGTGAAGAGTGAAGGAATTGGAAACGCTCTTTAAGGTAGGAGGGGGTGGCAGGATTAAACAAGATAGAGTACAGGAGAGACAGAGTATGTGCATTCCGGCGGAGACGAATTGGAAGCCACTGAAGTTTATTGCGATACGCAGAGACATGGTCATATTTACGCAGTCCGAAAATAAACCTAATACATAAGTTTTGTAAGCGCTCAAGTTTGTTCAGTTGATCTTCAGTTAGATCGAGATAGCAGGTGTCAGCATAATCAAGAATAGGTAGTAGAAGAGATTGGGCTAACGCAGTTTTGGTAGCAGTAGGGAGAAAGTTACGTAGCCTCCTGAGGGACCCTGCTGACGCAAACAGCCTCCGGCTTACTAATTCCAGTTGCGGTACCCAAGATAAGGTGCTATCTATCATCACACCAAGGTTTTTTTTTACAGCAGCGCGACAATCTGAATACTAAAGATCAGTGCATACTCCAACCGTTTTACGCCTTATGAATCCCTGAACTAAAAATAGTATTTTTATATTTCAGGGAATACCAAACTGACAATCCCAAAAAAAGTCCAATCAATGTATAAAAACTAACTCAGTTTGATCAACACCGTGCACGTCTAATTAAAGGAAAATTGTCGCCATGATATGTGCGCGAGCGCATGAAAGTCGGAAGTCAAAAAACCGTTTAAAAATCATCTGCCACGCCCAATGCCCGCCTTGCTCCCCTGCGCACTTATGATTTATTGTTACGACAGCCCGCCTACCGGGGGACTACTGTGAAACTCGTTCATCAGATTCCTTGCACGACACCTGAACGCATAACCACTCAATATTTTTGGTTTCTACCCTTCTGTTGAATTTCCAATGTATTTTAGTATTTTATTAAGCAAAAAACACTAACAAAATAATATGGGATGATTCATCTAGTACAACTATTTACAAAAAAAGTAATGTATAAACTTGTATTAAATTCGACAAAATATTACAATAAAAGTTAGGAAACGCAATAAAAATAATTATAACATTTCAAATTTACCTTTAATCTAAAAAGATCAAAATTTATAAAACGTTCGACTAATGTAAGTCTTCAAGAGGTTACTTTAAAATTAAGTTAGGTTATGAACCTTAATATGGCACACTACCTCATAAACACGTGCAAATAACCACGTTTCTTAATGTAGTCCCAGTCCCAGGCTTCGGTAGCTCAGAGCATCCTACCTAATTATACCGTATTCTGTGAAAGAATCCTCTGTCTCTCTCCCTCTCACCTGTCGCTCCTGCACAACAAGTTGCGTAATAATTATGTCCTGTTTATTAACGAATGAGCCGACATGGGATCTGACGGAACCAAGTCGTGACCAGTAGCGCTAAAAAACGAGAATTGCTTGAAATGAAACGCTTAACATAGCGCTTGTTCGACTGATGAGTTTTCGTGAATAGTTCAACTTGAAAATGAAACATGTTGATTGGTTGTTTGAGTACGTTTGACAGATGTCAATTGTCATTTTTTATATTGTCCAAGCGTAATTTCTGATGTCCGGCAATGGTTTTGTTATCATACTGTCATCTGACATGGCTATGATTCATATTTGATACCCATTAAAAAATAAAGTGAGATACTCCAAGTTTCTTCGATCTATTATGTATGACATTTATAAGAACGTATTTTTTTAAATGCTACATAGTAAACTCTGAAGTATGGGGTATATGTTATTATTTACTGTTATCAAACGATTACGATTTCAATAAGCAAAAAAACAATGTGAATTAATGAAATCTTACATCATAAGTCACTAAACCCTGATGTTTTTTAACAAGTTTGTCTTAAAAAAACGGCCATATTGAATTTTTTGCCGCCAACTTTCCGCGTCACTTGTTTTCTAATTCATTCAATAAGCAAAGAAGATATCAATCACTTCTAAGAAGGTTATATCGTGAGAATCATTTTGTCTGGTGTTAGTCGGAGCAAATTATTCTACATACGTTCATTTTACGTCGTGCGAGTGGAATTAATAAACAATAAAGATTACACTAAGTGTGAACTGAGACGTATTAAGGTGAATTTTTGCGTTTAATAATGCTATGTGTTGGTATTTTAATAGCATATTATTGTAATTCTAACCATGTTCCTTTTATTCCTGTGAATCTAAGTGCTTTTGTTGTTCATTAATATAGTTGGTGTGTCGAGACTTTTTAAAATTTATAAATAAAACACAAATTTCACTAATAGTTTTAAAGTATTGGTAAAATAAAACTTTACATTGTTTTCAACATAAAGCAATTTACCAAAAAAAAATTACATATTTTACGAGTAACATTCTCATTTACAGATTCCTAAAACATATAAATCCTTAATGGTTTGATAATAACTTAAGAAAAACCAGTAAAATCAATTCAAATTTAATAGCACCAGTCAGTAATATGTATATCCCTAAAAACATAAAAATGCCAATACAATCCATAATTAAGGTGTCGCATCAAAGTGGCGTAAAAACTATCATTACATTAAGATAACTTGATCGTAAAATGGCTAAATTATATATATATATTTTCATCTTAGAAAACATGACACACTCAAGTTTAGGCTAATAAAAACATAAAAAAGTTTATTGCTATTTCTAAGCGTCTAAATTTTAATGCTAAATGAGATTAATGCGAAATATTTATTTCCGTACGTAGCTTCTATTTTAAGAGGTCATGACCTTGATATTCAAAATGGCGTCAAACTTAATACAAAATTTAAATAACAATGTCTATTATTTTTGTTTAAGTTCTTAAAGTTTTGTACTTTTCTCTCGGTGAGTCAAGAGTAAATGACTAAAATATAATTAAATCAACATCGAATTCAAATACGCCTTTCAAACATAAGAAAGTACACCATAAAAATACATACAGTATTTGCTATTTACTAGTAATAAATAGCAATTAATAGAAACTGACACATTAAAATAATATATCAGTATTGTAATGCAGTCATTATAAATGGTCAAAGCCAGTTCAAGTACACAGCATTTCATCAGATACTACCTCCTTACACGCAACATTTCAATTAAAAGATTTACAAGAGATGTGCATGCGCACTGCTGATTATTATGTAAGACACGCGTAGTGAAATATAAATTAAACAGATTTCTGACGTATTGGCTGTCTACTTTATTCCTTAGCTTTTTATAAGACCTAATACAGAAGGAGGAGCAAATACAGAAGGATGTTTTTCAAAAAAACAAATGTATCTTTGACGGAATAGAAACATGTGTGTGTTTTCTACACTATAATATAATAATAATATTATAAAGAGGAAAACGTTGTCTGTTTGATTGTAATGAATAGTCTCAAAAACTACTCGACCAATTTTGAAAATTCTTTCACCATTCGAAAGCTTCATTATCCACAAGTAACATAGGCTATATTTTATTTTGGAAAAAATAAGTTCAGAACCCTACGTCGTAAGCACGAGAAAAGTTACTTATTTTCCGTACGCTGTGTAAATAATAAAAGTAGTGAGGATAATATTAAAAACATATTTTTCTCATCTTATCACAGAGCATGACATATTTAGCGGGTCGGCTAAATATAGCAATTTGATGCCATCCATCAAGTGAATGTCAATGAATGTTTGACAGTATGAAGTCTATTGGGTCAGCTAGTACATTATCATTGATCAGAAGAAGTTAAGAAATGTATGATTTTACTTTTTGCCATTTTAGAATTACAGTCGTAAAGATGTACTTTTAATCGCATAAACTTAACGAATAAGTTTTTTCTGAACAGTAGGCCTAGGATGAGCGCTATTTTATCGTCACGGTATCGGTTTGAATGAGATGACAGTATACGATACTAAGTAAGTGCGAAAGAGATGGCCGTTTGATACCACGCGATATCTAGTTAAAAGGCCCCTCGTACTAGCTATACCGATGTTGTAAGCGGGTTTGAAAACAGCTAAGGAGATTTATTTGATAGAATGTGACTTATTGTTTCTTACATACATACATATACTCACGGCTGTAAATCCCTTAACGGGGTAGCCAGAGCTTTGGAATGAGAAATTCCTTAGCCACTTTTGGAAGTTGATTTGGGAAAAGATGGTAATAATAAATGTTTTCGGTGATGGGTCTCCAACCACATTGCCCAAAAATCACTTAAAAAGCCCCTATACTCTTAGTCGCCTCTTACGATCACCCACGGGTAGAAATGGGGTAGTCGTATTCTAAGCCGACACTACACGGCTGTTTCTTACTCTACATTATTTATATGTGTCATTTCATTTGAATTTCACATATTTTGAAGGTCACTCATCACATCACATACATGATTACAATTACAAGCCAGTGTTACAATCAGCCTACATCTACTTCATGTTGACTCATTGCAATCAAAATGTATAGTTTTTCAGCAACAAATTACTTGATACTTAATAGAATAACAGCTACTTTGCGAATTATCTACAAAAGTCGTAAAGAGGCTGTATTATAAGGTTATCTGATGCTAAGTAGATACTTGTCGCAACCTCATAGCTCCGTATAAGAGCTAAAGCTTTATACAGCTAAATCTGCTATTGAGATAGACACATTTGACTATAATTACAAGCTGTTTGGTTATGTCAATGGCTTTTATAAGATATGTACAGCATCTTACGTTCTAGGATTCCATTATTAGTTAAACCTAGAGTTTAATGTGCGCGATAGGTTATTTAGGGTTATAAGTGCTTATTCGAATCCTTAACTGAATTACTATTATTGCTTTAATGATTTTTTTATTTAGAATACGCCACCTCTGAAATGTATAAGTATATTTCTTATGTTGATATGGGGTATTTGGTATTTAGACAGTAATATTTATTGATGTAAAATTACCTATATTTGCCGTTCATAATTTGAATCACACATATTATGTTAAAATTGTAGGTATGTGAAGTCTCATCTTGTCAAACTATTCTGTTTCAACGACTATTCAAGCCATGCAGTTCAAAATTAATAATCATAGACCAAGCTGTAGCTAATTAAATTAATCATACATAACGTTAAAGGCGTGTTCGACTATTGTTCTACAGACTATCAGAACTAGACAATTTAATTCGTAGGCTACTCAAGTTATATGTGAATTGCCCTTAAGCCGAACGAATTAATTACCAAAAACCATAAACAAACAGACGTCGTAGGAACTAAAACAATACACCTATAATTTAGAGCTTAACTAAGTTGGTGAGAAAAAAAAACGTTTTTGGCGAGGTCAATGTCCTCTTTATGTATAGTTATCTCGCGGCAGACCAAACTGTTTTCAACTATTCAACTTAAACTTGTTTTCGACATTTTATTAACGTCGTTTGCATATGGCTTCGTTTTTATTAGGAAATCTTGTCCACTTTTATATGTTATTCGTAAGTGTTTCTCATCATGCTCTTACTGAATTCAGAGTCTTAGCAGTTATTCTTTTAGGTAATAAATATTTTGTGTGGGACACTTTACACTGTCAAATTACCAGACAGGATAAAGGTAATATATTATTATATTTTGACAGACATTAGAATAAATGTAGCAGCGCAGTTTGGCCTGATAAGACATACGATTTAGCTTTGTCCTATGCCGCATTGACCAGAATTTCTGAAGGAAGAAATAAAAAACACTTTAGCAAATTTCACTTCATGAAATGCGTAATTGTAATACGATTATAAAATGCTTTGAAGATTGTTGTAAGTGTAAAACTTCAAAGATACCTTGCCCTGTATATTTAGTATGCCAAAATCTAAACCTTATCAAAGTGAATTTCCTGTTTTTTTTCAAATCTGTATATTTAAGTAACAGCTTTATTATACCATGGTTTATAGAGTGACATTGATGAACAACTTTGTCAATTCATCATTCTATTTCGATAAGAATCGACATAGATTTAATTTGACTAAAAAAGATTTTGGAAACCAAAACTCTGAATTACACATCAAAAAAAAGTATTTACAAACAACACAGTTTAACAATACAATAACTTGGCTAAAATTTACTTGCCCCTGGTCCGTAAATTTTGAAACAGTAAGTGTCACTTTCTAATGTCACTGGTCCATTATTACATGTGTGTGTGCACATACTTCCGTGTACACACATGGAGTGTGTGTGTGTTCCGATTTAAATACTCGTAGTTGTAAAGATTTGAGATATTATATCTGCAAAGTTCTCTTCGGAATGCCAACTCTGCCTCCCGTGATACAGGTTCGACCTAGTGCGCCGACCAACAGCAATTAGTTATATTCTAGGATTCTGTTATGGAAATGATCACTTTTTTATTCCTCCGCATTAGTTGAAATAAGAATAAATTTATTTCCTAGTAGTAGTGATCAAAAATAAATTGATTGATGAGAGAAAAACCAGTAATTTATTCGGCACCATAAATATAAGTTGTAATGACAAATAATTCTTATCTTTTTTTGCTAAAGTATATATTGCCGTTAATAAATCAAGTTATTTATTTAGCTTTTCAATACAAGTTGGATTTATTATAAAATTTGTAAAATTAAGAATAATAATTAATAAGCCGTGTAGTGTCGGCTTAGAATAGCACCACCCCGTTTCTACCGATGGGTATACGTAAGAGGCGACTAACGGTATTGGGGCTTTTAAGGGATTTTTGGGCGATGCGGTTGGAGGCCCATCACCAACAACCTCTACTTTACCATCTTTTCCCCAATCAACTTTCCAAAAGTGGCTAAGGAATTTCTAATTCCTTAGCTCTGGCTACCCCTTCTAGGGATTTATAGCCGTGAGTATATGTATGTATGTATTTGTAAAATTATGCTTCACAATAACTATATAAGTTTGGCGCCAAATTAATAATTAAGTGAATGATTACGTTGTTTTTGAAAGCTATACGGAAATAAAAAATAAAATTTAAAAACTATTAATGGCTCAGTAAATACTGTGACAGAGCGTTAAAGACTTCTTTGTTAGCATGAATGTACACACACGGGTCAGTTAATATTTTGACATAGAAGTGACGGTGCGAACTTTTCTTTTACTTAGCAACACTATTTAGAAACTGAGAACTTAAAATATGACAGACACAAAAGGTGACAAATGTCACTTCAATATAGATGAGTGTGTGAGAAAATATTTGTCGTTAAATTTGGTTACTTACTGAGTCATGACTTTCGTTTCATTTAGCACAGAATTTCGTATTTACCTGTAACAAAAAAAAAACACTGATAAGTTTAAAACAAAACCTTCTGTTAATATTTATGTATGATCCTACAAAGTTTCATTAACACATACATCATTTTCTTTGTGTCACTTTGCTACAAATGCAAATAATAATAATACACTTGTTAATGACTTTAAACTGAGAAGACAAAAATATTTCCGTAATAAATTTTGCCGTGTAGTGTCGGCTTAGAATAACACTACCCCATTTCTCCCCGTGGGTGATCGTAAGAGGCGACTAAGGGTATAGGGGCTTTTTAAGTGATTTTTGGGCGATGTGGTTGGAGACCCGTCACTGAAAACATTTATTATTACCATCTTTTCCCAAATCAACTTCCAAAAGTGGCTGACAAATTTCTCATACCAAAGCTCTGGCTACCCCGTTAAAGGATTTATAGCCGTGAGTATATGTATGTATGTACAAAAATATTGATATTTTCACTTAATAGGAATTTGATGTGGATTCAAAGATTATGAAATGCCACCAGATATATACAACCAATAATCCTTTATATCAGTCATATAAATATAAAATAAATAAACAGTATAGGAGGTCTTTCTAAGAATATCTTTTAACAAATTTAATTACAAGACATCAAGAATATTAGGTAGACCATTATTTTAGGTAGGAGCTTCAGAAGTATTACATATAATATTTTGCTGTCAAAGTGGGTTAAGAATTCACTCGGTTAGGAAGTTTTTTTTGTAGTTTGTGATTAAAAACATAATGAAGTCCTCTATTGCTAAAAAGCTATACCCACAAAATTTAAGGTACATATCCTCTTCGATTGGTATAGCCGTATACACCCTGTACGTATGACAAAGATAAACCTTAAACCAATATTATGTAACTGAATACATCTCGACAAGAATGAATGATCATATTTCTAATGAGTTTGAAGCATGGAAAATCACTTCACACTTACAGCTCAAATTGCAAGGGAGACTTAAACAGAAGTCTTCTTACATATTTACTTAATGCATACAGTTTCTATTTGACATAACAATCAACACTTACATTTGCTATATAGCTGACACAAAATGAATCTTTCTTTGTTTAGTTATCTAGTATACAGGTTTTCTAGACAAAATTTAGCTTCTTATGAACAAAATAAAAGTATCGGTTTACATATTTGGGCAATTACTATAGCATGTTCCCACTGAAAGGTTTTAAGTTGTGGATTCCAAATCAGAGAGAGAGAACCAGAGTAGAGCCTAATAATGAAACATATTTATTATTACTGAACATGTATAGCTACGTGGGTAGAACATCGCTTATTGTGCAGACTATGATGGTTCAAATCCCTGGTCGGGCCCACACCAATTTGTCTTTTCTAAAGACTGTGTTTATGTGTGGTGTATTTCTCGTGGTTGTTAACGGTTAGGGAAAACATCGTGTAGCAACCCATATGGCTGTTTTGTACTTAGTGATGCGGCAGTGTATTCGTACAAAAACGGCAATAGGCCTGCCTCCTATTACATGAGTACACCGTCCAAGCAAAACGTGGGTACTCTGAACATCAGGTGACAATTTCACGTGATGTTCAGAAGTATTAGTACCTATCAATCCCTTTGGGGATATTCGGCGTAAACTTTGTGTTTAAGTTTGGGAGTATTACTTATAATTCCTTCGAAGTATACAACCACAACTTTAACAAAGATATGCTCGTAACCCGTCAAAAACTTCTTTATACAAATTATCCGTTACTTAAACCTCATACCAGTTGCAAAATCACAATTGGCCAACAATGACTGCACAGAATTCCCAATAACTAACGATTAATAGTACCTCTAAAACAAAGATAGCTGATCGCAGCCAGATCTAGATTCGCGATAGTGTCTCGAACATATCGTGACTATTCGTATAGGTATGCTGGTCATTTAGTTGGTACTAACAATGGGTCGGGGCTCTATGATAATATGGGGTCACGATCGGTCGTATGAATATTGATATGAACTGAAACGGTGGTGTAAGCTACTGAAGCTAGTTCCGGGATCACCCAAATCAAAGTCCAAAATATATCACAAAACGTTTATTCGATTTTGGAAACACACAAAGGACTTCGCCGTACAACCGTTAGATGCAGACTGACATAGCAAAACTACCTGACATTTAACATTAAAAATACATAACACCCACAAAATTTATAAAAATGACAGATACATTATACGATCATAAAATTCAAATTTAAAAAACTAACTATTTGGGTATTATACTTGCAAGTACACGATTGTTGAAGAAAAGGTTTAGGAGGCGTTTTGAGTAACGTTTAAGTTGGGTTTTGCGGTTGAAAACCCCATCGGCTTCTAAAAGTTCTATTTTTGTTCAGGCTTTTTTAAGTTGGAAACCTATGAACCTTCCTTTATTTTACTAACTTTTCCCTCACTAAATTTGGTGAGCAATTAGAATTTCTGAGGTTCTTACACTGAACATCAAAAATTGATTGAGTATTGATTCCAAATCTGGGTACCTCTTTTGCTTCATCCAGCATTGGGTACAAGTGTATAATATAGTAATATAGTAGGATAATATTTTAGAGTAATTTTCGACAGTTGACAGACTTGTGGGTCAATTTGTAATACACATCAATAACACAGTAACAACTATTGTTTGATTGAAAAACAATCTTTCATCGCACTTACAAAGGTGGCAGGAACGCTTAAAATAATACAACAATAAACAAGTATCATAATGGTACACTCGAATTTATCGCTTTAAACACTCGTAAATAAAAAAGTTAGAGAAAAAATATGTTCTATCCAATTCAGTAAATTTTATTCTAGATAGTAATCAAATTTGCTAAGCCGCTATAACACAGACTTACATAAATATCAAATTCCAAAATGGCCGACATAAAGTATACAGGAACGGTTTATTTTGACTCGAGCTTACTTATAGAAAAAAAACTGTTCGCCAAAAACTATGGTTATAGTGATTTCAATAATTTCCCAATAGATGTCAACGTATATACCCATTTATGCAAAATATTCTAGACGTCATAAATTTTGTTGGTAATTTCTCGCTTTTGCTTGATTTCACCTCTGATATTGGACTAGCTCTCTCTAAGTTATGCGCACGATTCACGTTAACGATCACATGAACATAAAACCTTAGTTATTGTCTTCTTACTTTTATAGATCCATTTATAATTAAAGTTTAGAAAAGTACTCTACGTTCCTAATCAAGTAAACTGTAAATTTAAAAAATCCTTCCTACTTTAGTGCTACCCGTAGACTTGAAGACGACTGTTAAGAACTGTCATAAAATTCGTAAATGGTAACCAGTTCCTTTATTTCATATATATGATTACATATATCTTAAGGTAATTATCTGTTTCTAATAGTACCATTCCTTTCTATCCCAATTTAGGTAGTCATATAATTAATATAATAATATAAAATATTTATTTACAGCCGTAGTTTTGGTATAAAAGCTCTAATTGTGCAAAAACTAACGTTGAATGACAGATTAAGTAGCACTTAGTTCTGCTATATTAAAACTGCGATTCACCCTTTCTATCACCATATTTTATTTATTCTTAATGTATCTATACTTATAATAAATCTGTAGAGAGGTCAATTCTGTACATGGAATATATTTTCAAAATAACTATCAGGGGGTGATTAGGGATCGATACTGATGCCAAAAATGCAATCAGTAAAATTTTTGTCTGTCTGTCTGTCTGTCTGTCTGTCTGTCTGTCTGTCTGTCTGTCGGTTTGTATGTTCCTTATGGAAACAAAAACTACTCGACGGATTTTAACGAAACTTGGTACAATTATTCTTCATACTCCTGGGCAGGTTTTTGTATACTTTCCAGCAGAATAGTAAAGAGGAATTTTGGGAAATTTTGGGAAAACGGGAGAAGTTACTCCTTTTTTAAGCTTCCCTCGCGTGTGCAGCCTTAATGGTCAAAGTTACATAGAAATCACGTATGACGGAAATATTCTACATAAAATTACCTAAAAAATATTCCGCAACAGTATATGTCTATCTTTTATGGTTGACTCACAACAACACGTGTAACTCCTGATAGCTTAGCAGTTCGGCGCATTCTGATTATATTTGTTTTCTCTTACGTTTATAATACTCTCAATCACCTTATTTCAAAAGTTAACATTATTACCTACTCAATAAAAAAAGAATCATAGAAATCGGTATAGAAACACCAAAATTAATAGTCCCAACATAATAGTCGCACGCGATCAAAACCAAATCCTTAGTAGTTTACATATTACGTACTAGATGGCGCCAGTAGTTGCATCAATTAAAACCTAAAAATTAGCTTAATTTCGGAGATATTGATCTGAACCGATCATAAAAGCGCTTTCAAAATCACAAAGTAACACTATATTCAGACATGAGTGCTGTAAGTTGTAATAAAGGCGTTAATTTCATAACGCTTGAGCAGTGATTGAAGAAACCTCCAATATTTTTAAAACTACGCTACCCGTGCGAAGCGGGGCCGATCCACTAGTTTGTAAATAAATCAGCCATTTACGAAATATATTTGCTGAAAAAAGATGTTTTGTAGATTTTGTAAGTGTCAATCATGTTAAAATTAGAGTCCAGTTGTAAACCTGCAAATAAACATCTTCTGTTCCTACCTTATCCGACCAAATATGTAAAATAGAAACAGTTTACTCTGGAAAAATATAAGATACTTAAAATTATACTAACTAAAAGATAATAATGTTTAATGATTCGCTCAAATGAGATTAACACAAAGAAAAAACATTTCTTTACGTCGTCAATAAATCAGTGAAATGGATTTTCTGAGGTCTTAATTTTGGTTTTTAACTGACAGACATTACTTACAACTTTAAGTATAATTTTGTGGTAAGTATTTTGCTTCATATCATTATTCTCTCATAGAGTATAGACAAAAGAAATTGGTTGTGATAACAAAAAAGGCCTCGCTTTCGCTTTGCCGATCTCGTGTTTAGACCAACTTATCTAAATGATCTTGAAGCTCATTTTCGCTCTCTCTATTCAATAACGGCTTTGTCTGTCTATTATTGATGACTTGGTAAAAAATACATCGTAAATACCTACCTAAGATCATAATTTTGATTTTCGGAGAGAGTCATCGGATTCAAAATAACCAATCAGTCGTAAGTCGGTATTATTTAAAAAAAGATTTTTAAAAACTATTGATTTTTCCGATATTTTAATCGCGTGATCGCGTTAAACTGAAAAGTTTTCGAAACGTCGGGCTTTAAAAATAATGTAATAACACGCGATTAAAATATGCGAAAATCAATTGTTTCAATTATAATGTGCAATCGTAAAAATCTTAGAAAATACTAAGATTTTTAACGTTTATGCAAAGTTTATAATTACTTATTTATGTATAACACTCTATCTTTTTAGTGTATTAAAACTCGATAGATTATTTAAGGAAACCAGAGCATTTTCATTAATTCAACAAGTAAATATTTTAAACCAGAATGATCCCTAAGCGATAGGCATCGCGCTCAGAGAATAAGAACTTGAAGGATAATAGCTAGCCAAGTAAATAAATCATGGACGACTTTTACTGTATAGTTTCATTTAAACTATAAATAATTACGTTCATACTCGAGCAGTACTGTAAATCATGTGAATTTATGAACGAAAAACACATTTAAATATTTTCAGTAAGCTATAATAACATTATTGTTGTTAAAAGCATATTTATTTTGAATGCGATTCAACAAACAATAAAACATGACGGCTTAATAGGTGAAATAATTAAGATGGAACATACATCTTTCAAATTCTACCGACTTTTGCCAATAACTCATCATCAATTTTTGCATTTTAATCGATAGGTATCTTTTGAATTAAGACTTCTTACACAAACTAATTGCACTAGTCGCTTCGATATTCCAAGATCGTACTGTCGTCATTTACCTTGAAAATACCTAAGTTGGGGTCACATTCTATTTCATACATCTTTCATACATATGCTCACCACAGCTTCAGAATACGAAATTCCTCAATCAATTTTGGTAATTAAGTGGGGAAAAATTTACAAAACAAATGTTTTTATGTATTCCTGTCTCGAATCTATTATAAAAAGGCCTGCCTCTGATTCATATCAATCAAAAGAACTAAATAATATCAACGCTTCAGAGTTCATATAGTTCTAAAATTAGCCCGATCAATTAAAAAAAGTGTACTGCGGTGCCTCGACTCAAATATCATCTCAAAAGATTCAGTACAAAAACGGCAGACGTCGAATAATAAGCCTTTTCAGTAATTTTAATTGAATTAAGTGCATGTTTATTGAGAAAAGGGCATCAGCATCATACATTGAATACTGCCTTTGGAATTCTTTTGTGACAACGTGAATGAGAGCTTTCAAAGTCTCTTGAAGGTCAGTGTCAATAATCGTGTGAATTTCAGTCGCAGTTTGTAGACTCATGGGCCAGTGGGGACTTATTGGGATTTTGAGGGACATAATCTTCATAATAATATATTAAAAGGTATCTATAGAGCTAATGTGGAAGGTAATGTTAGTAGAGGACGGCCACGAAAGACACACGTGGACCAAATTGAAAGTGTGCTCAAAAAGGCAGGCGTCCGAAGTATGAAGAATAAAAGAGCATGTATGAAAATATTGATGGATGTAGACGAAGCAAGAGAGGTTTGCCAGGATCGTACGAAGTGGCGATCGAGTGCCTACCCCAATGGGAATTAACGGCGTGAGTATATGTATGTATGTATGTAATCTTCATAATGCAGAAAGAATCGAAAAAATAGGTAAGTGCTATTCTAAGCCGATACTACACGACTATCAGTAAAATATATGTTGGTAATCTGCAAAAAATAGTTTTCTCATCTATACGTCAGTAACCTGGGTGAGTGTAAAGTTTTCTAAATAAAAACATGCACAACATTTTTAAATTCAAACGTTCACGACTTCTAAAACACCACAGCGGGTAACTATTATATTACATAAATATAAATTGAAAATATGTAAAAATATATCTCAAACAGCGGTATATACATGAAAATATGAAACAAATATTACATAAGAAAGCATTTCAAAACAAAGAGATATTGAATTTATAGTACAAAAACTTACATTCGTTTTCCTCAAAACAAAGCTAGAAACCGATGCATTGTAAATTCGACCTCTAATTTGGAGGAGCACCACATGACTCGTAAATAACTGTATAACATATAATTGAAGGTTTCGGGGGAAACAAATTAAATATTTTGAACGGTCAAACTCTTTAATAATAGTGATGTTATAGTTGATACTAAATTTTTATCGATAGCTTTATACGTGTTCGTCTTCTGAGTAACCAACAAATAATCTAATTTTATTTTTATGTTTGTTCTCAATTTTGTTAGGTATAATGTTATTTACATACTTTCTAAGCTTTTGAAATTGCAAAATTGACTACATATCTTAAAAAAGTTTCTTTATGTAAAAATTTTGTTGTGACATTATTGTTCATATATAGAAAAAATGACGGTTAATATCACCAGTTTTAAATATCTAATTTTAAAAAAATCCTTAAGTCTAAAATTTATAAAATCAGATACCGTTTTTTTAATTTAATAGAAATGATAAAAACATTTAAACTATTATCGATAAGTTAAACCAATGTTGTTCACATCACTAGTGCTAAAATGGCGTTTAGCTGCCGTGCGGCGCAGCGAAGCCTTATTCACAAGCTTCTGACGCCCTCTACAATTAAATAATGATATAAGGCTTGCTCCACAACTATTGGGCTGATACCAATTCTTTCAATAAAATTATTATTTTTATATTTTTCTGAAAGTAGGACTTTGAATAGCGCTACCCCAAATTCTTCCCTTAGGTGTTATACGAAGCAACTGAGGGGTTAGGACTTTAGGAACGATTGTTGCGCGATGTGGTTGGATAACCATTACCAACAATAGCTTTATTACAATGTTTTCCCCACCTAACTTTGGTGCTAGCCAGAATATATAAATAGGCAGCATGTACAAACGGTAGCATGTTATTTCTAAATTTTTTTTTCTTATAGCTAACATAATTGCAACGGTGCAACAAAACACATGTATTTCAGTTTAATATAACGCAAATATAAGCAAAAAAGGTCGATTATCAAAGATGGGTTTTTTGTACGGTAAAGTCTGGACTTAGAACCCACAATAGCTCTGCTGCGCATCCAAAAAATATAAATATCGAATTGTAATCATCTAATATGATAAAAATAGTTAAGAAGGCAATTTGAAATGGTGATCTAGATTACCTTTTATTTTTAAAATCATAATCTCCATCACTATGGTTCGATATTCAAAAAATCTAACCAGCTTCAACTAACGGTACACTTGCGTACGCGTAGGTGTGAAACTTCTTTAGCGTCCAATAGCAATTTGCATTTTACATTTCGTCCAGAGCTAATACATTCCATTTCAGACTGCTTTATACTAAAATTTAAATTTTACGTTCACTCTTGAATTATTTAGCGAAAGAATTCAATTGCTGACAGAAAGGCATTTGGCGCATATTTATTGGTAATTCCATTTCACTAATTGTTGTAGCTTAGTTCACGTTTTACGGTGAATCTAAAGTTTATTAAAATACTTTTGTTAAGATAGTTTCATCTTAGATAATCATAATAACAAATATTGGAATAGAAATGGAACATAGAAAATAGTAATAAATAATGACCTATATTTAAAGAAGATTAATAAATAGTTTCAAAACATCTATACTTATAATAAATCTGTAGAGAGGTCAATTCTGTACATTAAATATATTTTCAAAATAACTATCAGGGGGTGATTAGTGATCGATACTGATGCCAAAAATGCAATCAGTAAAATTTTTGTCTGTCTGTCTGTCTGTCCGTCTGTCTGTCTGTCTGTCTGTCTGTCGGTTTGTATGTTCCTTATGGAAACAAAAACTACTCGACGGATTTTAACGAAACTTGGTAGAATTATTCTTCATACTCCTAGGCAGGTTATAGTGTACATTTTAGCAGAGTAGTAAAGGGGAATTTTGGGAAAATTTGGGAAAACGGGGGAAGTTACTCCATTTTTTAAGCTTCCGTCGCGTGTGCAGCCTTAGTGGTTATAGTTACATAGAAATCATGTATGACGGAAATATTTTACATAAAATTTTCGAAAAAATATCCTCCTGCAGCATATGTCTATCTTTTATGGTTGACTCATAATACACGTGTAATTCCTGATAGCTTAGCAGTTCGGAGCATTCTGATTATATTTGTTTACTCTTACGTTTATAGTTCTCTCATTCATCTCTCATTTAAAAAAGTTTACATTATTACCTATTCAATAAAAAAAAATCATAAAAATCGGTATAGAATAACCAAACTTATACATGAAATAAGCTATCGCGACCTGTCGTCGCACGTAAATGCTATAAGGATATTTTTTTAGTAATGGTTGCGCGCGCAAAAGATAGCCGGGAGTATACATATACTCCCTGTATGTATGCAAAGTTTGTAACTCTGATTGTTTGTTTGCATGGTTTTATTTCCGTAGATACTGAACCGTTAATTAAAGCGCTTTCACAATCACAAAGCTACACTATTCAGGAATGCTATAAATTTCACAAAGGTTGAGCAGTGATTGAAGAAACCTCAGATATTTTTAAAACTACGCTACCCGTGCGAAGCTGGGCCCGATCCACTAGTACTAAATATAAATAGCCGTAGTAGGTGCAGCAAAATATTTTTGCTATATTGCTTTCGCTTTATTTTTTATTTAAGAATGTAGTTACGTCATTTACACGCAAGATATAAAGATTAATAGCCCTTTAAAGGACTAACAGAAGAACAAATAAATGTCAAATGAGATTATGGATTGGACTATGTACTAGAATTATTAAAAATAATAATATTATCATTATCTAAACATAATTCCTAAAAAAAGCCTTCCCAAAGATCTTCACACCAACGGAGTTATAATAAGAATTATACCATTATAATCCAGCACTACACAGCCGTGTCACTCAATAAATTATGAACATCCAACGAAGTATTTCGCAAACAATATTAGCACAAACGAATTGGCTGCCTATTAAATTATTAAATTCAAATAAGTTGGATATAATCAAATACGATTCTTAGTACGAATACTGAGTACATTAAGTAGCTCGCAACTCACAAGTTAATTATTGCCTGCTGCGCGAACGAACAGCTGAGGTTTCTCCTTTCTAATACATTTTTCTCTTTAAATTAATGGTCTTACACTTACATGTTGGGAATTGATAATTGGGATCATGTGTGAAGGGATAATTTGGCGTAGTGTGATAAATAGCAGTGAAAGATAAAAACACTCCTTCAGTTGAACTAACAATTGTTGTTCTTAAAAATAATAGCGATTGCTTTTAAATAACACGATGTGTATATGAATTTTTTGCTGTGTAGTGTCGGCTTAGAATAACACTACCCCATTTCTGCCCGTGGGTGATCGTAAGAGGCGACTAAGGGTATAGAGGCTTTTTAAGTGATTTTTGGGCGATGTGGTTGGAGACCTGTCACCAAAAACATTAATTATTACCATCTTTTCCCCAATCAACTTCCAAATTTGGCTGAGGAATTTCTCATTCCAAAGCTCTGGCTACCCCGTTAAGGGATTTATAGCCGTGAGTATATATATGTATGTAACATATACTTATTCCCGTAAAGTCATCTTTTGTAAATATTTTTGTAGAGTGAGTAAAAATTCTACGACTTCTTATTAAGCATAGCTCAAAGTTGTATTATTAGAATAGCATTCACATAGTTCTAGCCTTATTGGGAATCCAATGCTATATCAATCTGTTTTGGGGTTGTTAGTTTGATAAGTTATTTAATAACCACCAACCTTCATATACCTTGGCCATTTTCTTTATTTAACACAATAAGAATAACCCGTATAACTTAGAAATGTGTTTAACCCCAGGCTAAATAAGTAACGCTACATTGTAAAAATAAAGAGAGGAAGAAATATAGAAAATACATAAAGAGTAAACTAAAAGAAACAACACGGTTTGTTTGTTATGTCTTCATTGTTTTTAAGTAAGTGTGAGCTCAGGCTGTTAAAAGCCTGAGCTCAAACTAAAAGTAACTCAAACTCAAAGCATACTACGATTAATCGTAGTTACTTTCTAAACTGTTTTAAGTTACAAAAGTATGCTTTTAATGCCAAAAGAGTTGGAGAGTAACTTTTAATTAATGGGTGTCGCCACTATGTATGAATATTCTGGAACAAAAGGGCTACTCCATTTTCCTATACTATCCTATATCCTACCCTACGATCAGTGTAACTTTCTTCACGGTGTGAAAGCACACTTGGCAACCTTGAAATTTGATGAATGTATTAAAACATATAAAGCAGCAACAGACCTTAAGATTTTCATTTAAGTCTGTATATTTTTCCACTGAGCTACAGACTTAAATAAACGCGAAAAAGTAACGGAGTATTTCAATACCATTGTTAACTTTTAAGTCTCTTACTGACCTACTTACTTAAAAAATAACGTACAAAAGCATGTTTTTATATCCTTCTTTTTAAACAGTCCAAGTAACAAAGTAATCAACGTTTGAAATGTTCTGACCGTCAAGGTATTACTCCTAATTGTTATTTAAGACCTTTTTGAACGCAACACGATCTGATCTGGCCACGTTTTTGCTAAAGGGAAATATTTATTGCCCGTATGCCCCCAAAACTGGCCACAATGAATGCCTGGACCGCCACTACAATAAGCGATTTTCGCAAGCGGAGAAATTCAATAAATAATGTTAACTATTGAATAGCATGTCTGCATGCATTGTAATATTAAATATAAAAATCTTTATCAATATAAAAAATAAGCAAATTCTTAGCTACTGATATATTTATTTATAGAATAGAATAGAATAACTCTTTATTGTACATCAAACACAAACTTACAAAAGAAATTATCATACAGTTTACAGTGAGGTACAAGCGGTCTTATCGCTAAAAGCGATCTCTTCCAGACAAACTTTGGAAGGTGAGATCGGTAAACTAGTTATCCTTCATAGATAAACAAAACGAATTTCGAAGACGAAACGAATTTATTTTATACTTTAACTTTAATTACAATGATTGCAACCTGTAATATGCCTGTTCCTTAACAATAATATCAGTCAAAAGAACATAAATTACCGAGAAGATAAACAGCAATAAACTTGATAAAACTAGATCATCTTGAAACCGCTCCGTCGTTGATGCAAACGCGCAAGAAGTGGCCACGGCTCAAAGGGCGTTACGAAAACAGAATTAAAATGCAGTAATACACTTTGTAGGCTGTAATTTCTGCTTATATCTGATCCTGGGGTTATCTTTGAGTATTTATTTATCCCTTCAGGAGGATTAGATAGGATCGTGGAATCAATTTTGTAGCGAAGGCGTGAATTGTGACCACGGTTTCTTATGACTTCGTCGTCAATTAGACGATTGCAGTCGAGCCTTTTTTATCAAGATTTTCATTAGCTTTAAGTTTATCAGTTAACTGATACTATTATTTAGGTGGAATAAATAAGGATGGCTTTGTATTGCGCTTTTAAAATGTGGAGTAAATGTTGAAGAAGTTGTATTTTTTTAAAGTCTATAAATTTGTTTGAGAGAGTTAGTTTTTATAAAACGAAAAAGTACAGAAATATTTTCATAACAAATAGTTAATTATCTAAATTACTTAAAATCACGACGAGAATCGTTTGCCCTGTGCTATTTTGGAACAGAAACATAAGTTGCAAACTATTGACCCTGTTAATTTTTTAATTGCAAATTATATAACAAAAGAATGAATAGTAACCTATTTAATAATTGAAATTTATTACATACACAAATACTAACGGCTATAAATAAAAATAAAATATATATAAAAAGATAAATAAAGATATAAATCTTTATATATCTTTCTAAATCCCTAGAAGGGGTAGCTAGATCTAAGGAACTAGAAGTTCCTCAGCCACTTTTGGAAAGTTGAGTGGGGAAAAGATGACATAATAAAGGTTGTCGGTGATGGGTCTCCAACCGCATCGCCCAAAAACCCTTAAAAGCCCCAATACCGTTAGTCGCCTCTTACGTACACCCACCGGCAGAAATGGGGTAGTGTTATTCTAAGCCGACACTACACAGTATCAAAAAATCCCCATATCCTTAATCGCCTCTTATGGCACCCGTGGGTAGAAAGGAGTAGTGACATTCTAAGTCGGCACTACCAGGCACATATTATTGAAAACAGAATTCGGTATGCAAAGTTTTACTAAAGTGATGCTGATTACAAAACCATTCGAGATATTATGGTTATAAACAATATTTTCTTGAAATTATATCAATTAAAGCTAAGATGACTGTTATTTTATCAAAAAACTGTAACAGTGTTTGACCTTCAATGTTGTTTCAAAGACATACGGTTTTGCAGTTTATTAATAAAATATCGAAAATCATAGGTTTGTTTAGTATAATACATACATACATACATACATATACTCACGGCTGTAAATCCCTAGAAGGGGTAGCCAGAGCTAAGGAATTAGAAATTCCTCAGCCACTTTTGGAAATGATAGTGGGGAAAAGATGGTAAAAATAAAGGTTGTTGGTGATGGGTCTCCAACCGCATCGCCCAAAAATCCCTTAAAAGCCCGAATACCGTTAGTCGCCTCTTACGTACATCCACCGGAAGAAATGGGGTAGTGCTATTCTAAGCCGACACTACACAGCATATAGTATAATATCGTAATAATTTCATTTGACATCACAAATTCGTATTATGTTTTGCAATCAGCAACATTTTTATAAAACATTTCGCTTCATTTCATGTCGCTACGTGATTTTATCAATCGATGACGTCATAAAGTACAAAAGTTGAGCAATCTTTAAAAAATCATAACTTTACAATTACTCATTTTAAATGGAAAATATTCAATGATAATATATGATAACAACCGTGATAGCCCAGTGGGTAGAACACTCGGTTATCGTGCAAGCGACTAGTGTTCAAATCCTGGGTCGGGCCTACACCAATTTGTCTTTGCTAAAGACATATGTGTGGTTAATTTATCATGGTTGTTAACGGTGAGGGAAAACATCGTGAGGAAACCCACATGGCTGAGTTTTACTTAGTCATGTGACAGTGTACTCGTTCAAAACGGCGATAGGCCTGCCCTCTATCACGTGAGTACACTGTCCATGCAAAACGTGGGTACTCTGAACACCAGGTGACAAAGTCACGTGATGTTCAGAAGTATTAGTACCTCTGCCAACTCTTTCGGGGATATTCGGCGTGAACTATTATGTTATGTTTATATTCAAATTAGTCTTTTATTTTCGTGTTTACTATCGAATAAAAATATTTAATAAATACCAAAAAAAAACTTTGCATACCGAATTTATGAAATTGTAGTATTTCCACATAACTTAATTTTTTTTTCATATAAGGTATGAGTTAAATCCATAACTCGTCCCAAAACAAAATATATTCCAACCTCAAACGATCATTCTCCAAACCCACATTCAAACACGTACCAAACAAAATAGTCTTAATTCATTTAAGAACAGAAGTAACCTAATACCCCATGCTTAGTTATAGCAATTACTTTCATGTAGTGGCATTCTAATATACAATACTGTCATCTTCACAAGCAAAATGGCCGCTACTAAATATCTCGCTAACTGAGACAGACGATTTATTAAAATATAACCTGATATGACATTGCTGTGAGAAGGAATTAAAAAAATGAAGAAAGGATTAAATAAATAGTATGGAAGGACGCCTTATGTTTTATGTGGAGTGTATGGAGGCTTAGAATGTTACTTCCCCACGGGTGTCGTAAGAGGCGACTAAGGGTATGGAGCTTTTTAAACTGGTTTTTGGGCGATGCGGTTGCAAACCTATCACCAGAACGGCAAGCACGAACGCTATTTTATCGACACGATAATGGTTAGAATGAGATGGCACTATACGATACTAAGTAAGTGCGTAAGAGATGGCTGCTTTATCCCACGCGATAACTAGTTTAAACACCGCTCGTACTAGCCGGGCTGCGATACTTTGTTTCTACCACCTTGTCTCCTCCCCTATCGACTTCCAAATGTGGCTAATGAGTTTCCGACGCTGAAGCTCTGGCGAACCTTTTTTGGGATTTATGGCCGTGAGTATATGTGTATGTATGTGTTAGAGTAATAGATTTAGTTTTCCATACATTCCCGAAAAGGTTAAACATGACTTCTTTACAAGTTGCTTAAGGAAAAAAATAAGAAGTGAAGTATTGGTACAAAACAGCCTTAAAAGCCAGGAAAAAAAGATTTGTGGGAAGAAGTGCTGTATAGTTTTGACTAAAATACCACTTATCTATTGCTTTCTGCGGGTGGTGAAATAAGCAAGTTTAGTTAAGGGGATGTATTGTTGGGCGATTCAGTTAGAGACCTGTCACCAATTATCCTTTCAGAAGTGAATAAACAATATCCAATTTTTGGGATGAAAGATACTTATATGCACACGATAAAAAATGAAACATTTATTTTACAATATTTTCTTCACTTAACTTTAAAAGTGGCTAAAGGATTTTCTCATCCTGAAGCTCCGGCTTTTTATAAATATGTATGTAAGAATTTAAAGTAATAAAATTATTTATATTATACATAAATACATACATATACTCACGGCTATAAATCCCTTAACGGGGTAGCCAGAGCTTTGGAATGAGAAATTCCTCAGCCACTTTTGGAAGTTGATTGGGGGAAAGATGGTAATAATAAATGTTTTTGGTGACAGGTCGCATCGCCCAAAAATCGCTTAAAAAGCCCTATACCCTTAGTCGCCTCTTACGATCACCCACGGGTAGAAATGGGGTAGTGTTATTCTAAGCCGACACAACACGGCATTGTATTATAATTATTTAAAATTATTTAGTTATTTTTCCATGTTCTGTACAGCGAATAAATGTCTCTCTTTCTCTTACTTTCTTTCTTAAAAGCCGATAGATGTCGTCAGCGCAAGACCGGTCAATCAAAAAATCTGGAGAAGGTATTTGTCAAGCACAGGCTCAGCCGTCGTTTGCGTAAGATAATGGCGGTTTATCGAGTTACCTTATCGAGAAATAATACCTCATCTATTATTAACCTTATCACCTCCGTGATTTCCAAACAAAGCTCTTCAGAAGCCTAGCACGACCACTATTTCATTGACACGATATCGGTTAGAAGGAGATAGTAGCATACGATACTATGTAAGTGCGTAAGAGATAGCTGTTTTATATCACGCGATATCTAACTAAAAGGTTGCTTGTACTAGCTATGCTGAGTTATATAACATGACTTAAAAGATCATAACTGCCAAAATATTAGATAGGAATCTTTTTAAATGTCAATCCATTTAAGTTATCAAGAATAATTGTGGATTCATAACACGAGCTGACGGACAGCTATAACCTTAGCGGTAATGATAAAATATCGCACTTATTCACTTTTATTTAAATTTAGTTTCATACTGAACACATAAGTACATGTGTTAATCAACAGGTTATTTTGTTAGCGAATTAAAAATGTATGGAAAAATAAAACATTTGTAAGCAATATAATATTACCTCAAAGCTAAATTAATACAGATACATATTTAAAAGCCATTAGTAGCCATTGGGCTAGGCAGAGTATATAGATCTCCACTTTATACGTTCCTGACGAATTTCCTGAGTTCATTTATTCATTATCAATATTTTTGTACATGCATACATACATATACTCACGGCTATAAATCCCTAGAAGGGGTAGCCAGAGCTAAGGAATTAGAAATTCCTCAGCCACTTTCGGAAAGTTGTGTTTTGTACATGCTCTTATAATAAACCATAATTCGGGCACCATCTTTTCGAGCAAATTATCTATTTGTGTCTTCTTAGTAGTTCTCTACATTCATTCGCCGCATATATCTCTTTCAACAAATTTCTGTCATACATCATCTGTAACCTTAAATCCACTATGCCAAATCAAATAGATTAAATATACATACATACATATACTCACGGCTACAATTCCCTAGAAGGGGTAGCCAGAGACAAGGAATTGTAAATTCCTCAGCCACTTTTGGAAGTTGAGTGGGGAAAAGGCGGTAAAATAAAGGTTTTTGGTGATGGGTCTCCAACCGCGTCGCCCAAAAATCCAATAAAAAATCCCAATACCCTTAGTCGCCTCTTACGACACTCGTGGGTAGAAAGGGGTAGCGACATACTAAGCCGGTACTTCACGGCTTTGCCGTGTAGTTAAATATACTAAACCCTTAAACGCGGCACACTCTTACGAAACCTGACAAATTGAAGCTGTACTATATCTACTCACATATAAAATTCAGAGCGTAAAGAATGAACACTTTTATAGACAGATAAATTGTATGCAAGCCCATATTTTTCTGATAAAAGCACACTAAAGAAATATTAAGAAAGTATTTCAGTGCACACACACATGCGCAACTGTCCCAAGACACCTCTCAAACCGGTTCAAAAACAACAATGAAACATAACCAATATCAAATGATCTGTCGACTATAAAAACATGAACCTTAACCCCTTTAAATAAGGTTCAAGATCATATTTGACTTAGATCAAGTAATATAGAGGTATGATCGATAAGAAAAGTGTACTCCAGACGTGATCTAAGATCGCTTTTATGGCTTGTAGAAGAAACTACTGTATATGATTTTAAATATGTTTGTCATATTACGTGACATGTAGGCTTTTATTAGGAACGACCAGCTGGGCCTTGTCACTTGGTTAATACGAATATTTGGACAAAAGCTGTATGCTCGATATAAGCATGCATTTAAATCCCAGACTGGAAGTTTAAAATTTTATTATTTTTCTCATTTATAGAGAAAATTTTGTAGTAGCAAATGGATGATGATGGTTGATACTGATGATTATCAGCAACTCATTACCAGGTCTACTTTCTATTAACATACCTATACTCACATCACAGCTCACAGCTAAGAAATTTCTAAGCGACTTCTAAAACATGAGTGGAGAAAATATTGTAAAATAAAGGATGGTTCGTGATGAGTCCCTAGCCACATCACTTACTAAATACATACATATACTCACGCCATTAGTTCCCATTGGGGTAGGCAGAGACTCTCTAGCTTTGTACACATCAATCAATCTTTTCATACATTATCTTTTATTCATGCTCGCTTCGCTTACTAAATGAGCCCACGAAACCTAAGTTCCCTAATAAATAGGCAGTAGACAATACATAGCATATAAGTTTTGTAATCGTACACAATCTGAGTCCGTATTAAACTAAATAAATTTTCGCTACAATGACTTACTAAATGAAATTCCAAAAAGCAACGAAAACACTATAAGAGATGTGCAAATATAAACCGGTATGATAATTCTACCATCAGATTTTAATGTTCAAATTCATCGATACTAGCTTCACTATTAAAGCAGGCCATAAATTTTGACAAATTAATCGTGTTTTGCAGCGCAAATGTAAATTATAGGTAATTTAATATTTTCGTGTAATCAAAATTTAGTAAATAGATAGTGATATACGTCACGCGCATATATCCAAACTTTTATATTGCCGTGTAGTGCCGGACAATGTTTATGGAATTATCGTAACATTACTTTATGTTAGCTGTGTTGTATCGGCTTAGAATAGCACTACCCCATTTCTTCCAGTGGGTGTATGTAGGAGGCGACTAACGGTTTTGGGGCTTTTAAGGGATTTTTGGGCGATGCGGTTGGAGACCCATCACCAACAACCTTTATTTTACCATCTTTTCCCCTTGGTACTTTCAAATGCGTTTTGGGATTTGATAATCTCTGGCCACATTTTATGTAGGTTCTTGACCATTATATCACACTTTTATATTAATTTAAATGAAAGTTTTAGTCATCTTAAGTAAAGTAACAATTTCCATACCCATCGCAAAAAGATCTGACGGCATGAGTCTAAGAAAGCAATATATATTGTTCCAACCATAACAGAAGCATCCGGATACAAAAAACTACTAGAAACATAGTTCACAGTGATCCTATTACACATATTAAAGATCAATTAAAAGCAATAAGACATACAGACATACAATCACACACACATGTTGCTAGAAAACTGGTAGCAAAGTAGGCTGTGTGATAGATCGTGATCGGAACTTGACACAAATAGTTGATGTTTTCTTGGTAGAATTTACGTGGGTTCTACTTTCCATAAACGTACATACATATACTCACGGCTATAAATCCCGAGAAGGGGTAGCAATTAGAAATTCCTCAGCCCCTTTTGGAAACTTGAGTGGGGAAAAGATGGTAAAGTAAAGGTTGTTGGTGATGGGTCTCCAACCGCATCGCCCAAAAATCCCTTAAAAGCCCCAATACCGTTAGTCACCTCTTACGTACACCCACCGGAAGAAATGGGGTAGTGCTATTCTTAGCCGACACTACACAGCAATACGTATACTACTTATATTCATGGTATCGAATTCTATTGGGGTTGGTAGGTATTATTTATTGATCCTGGAACGCCTCATATTTTAGTTAAATCATGAAGGAAACAAAAGCAAAATCCAAAATCCTAGATCTCCCTATTTGGGATGTGAAACTTCAAACGTGGGTACTCTGAACACCAGGTGACAATACCACGTGATGTTCAGAGTACCAAATTTTTTTTAAAACCCAATATGAAACATTAATTTTGTTATTTTATTTATATTGTCAATAGTACACACATACATATACTTCCGGCCATAAATCACAAAAAGGGGTAGACAGAGCTTCAGAGCTGGAAACTCTTTGGAATTTGGTTGGGGAGAAGATGGAATAAATGAAGTATCGTTGATGATGGGTCGCCTACAGCATCACCCAAAAACCACCTATAAAGCACCATACCCTGAGTCACCTCTTATGACACCCGCGGTTAGAAGAAGGTAGTGACATACTAAGCCGGTACTATACGGCAAAAGTAGTTGCATGTAATTAGAACAGGAAAAGGTGTTATTCATTTAAATACGAAATGAATACCTTGTCTTTAAAATGGAGAAAATACCAGCAAAACGAGTCAATTATGGAATATAATAGATAAACTTTAAACTAGTATTAAGTTATTTTACACATCAAAGTAAAAATGCAGCCATAAGAAACACATAAAAATTTATGTCTCTATAATTTGATACGTCAGTCGACTATTGGTCATATGTGTTTATTTATGTGTTTCCACATAAATGAGAGACCGTTAACAAACTTCTCAACTACACCACCGTTATAAGACTAATTCGAATAGATTTTTTATGGTCATCTTTTAGCAGTTGTCTTATAACAATTTCAGCTAACAACCTGCTTAATGGAAGTATACAACTTAATAATATTCGATAATCAGTACTAGAAGCGAGAAATTAAGTTTTAATCACATAATTAACTTTTATGTATCTATGTATTGTGTCGACTTAGGACATCACTTTTCGTGTATTTCCGTGAGTTGTGTATAGAAACCATAAAGCAATTATACTATTCGATTTGTAAAACTTCATCAGTTACCAACTCTCTCTGAGTATTAAATGTTTGCTTAAAATATAACGGTGCCAGTTGTGTGAAATAATCATCGTAAAAAACAGTTTATAAGTCTAAATTTAGGTGAATCTTTAACAGTAACTACACTCGATAACAATCGATTCAATATGGTGTCTTAAGAATCGATTCGCGCATCACATAAAATGATATTTTCATTGCTGCCAGCATCATTGTGAGTCTTCGACGAACCCAAATTTGAATTTCGAATAAAACTCCACTTTTTAAGATTAAAATCACAATGTCTCAATACACGGATTTTTTTCTCTTAATTGAAGAAAATGAAAGTAACCGATAATAAATTTGCATAAAAGTATTTTAAATTAGTTCTTTAGATATGGTATTTAAATTATAAGTCATGGTCACCTAACTGTAACGTTTCACAAGTCAAAGCAATTTATAAACACAAAAATTGTTTACTGTATCCGACAAGTATGAACTGCCTTTATCCTTTATCGCCTTATATTTCTTAACATAGATGTTTTTTATAAACTAAACAGTTTTGGTACTGTTAACTACTTTGATAAAGATATCGATATATTTATCATTAGTATAATTTTGGCTACATGTCTTTTATATTTTATCTACATTTATACACTCGCTAGAAATCAAAGCCTCTGCCTATTACATTGTAAACTACTAAAATAGTCTAAGATTTACTTATATTATATGGACTTTGTTGCCTAAAATAAATGATTTATTAAATTCATACAGTATGAGCTTTTAATATAAGTAAACTATCTTATTTCCCATTTAAAATTAACTTTATAGTTGCCGTGTAGTGTCGGCTTTGCCGTGTAGTGTCGGCTTAGAATAGCACTACCCCGTTTCTACCGATGGGTGTACGTAAGAGGCGACTAACGGTATTGGGGCTTTTAAGGGATTTTTGGGCGATGCGGTTGGAGACCCATCACCAACAACCTTTACTTTACCATCCTTACCCCACTCAATTTTCCAAAAGTGGCTGAGGAATTTCTAATTCCTTAGATCTCGCTACCCCTTCTAGGGATTTATAACTGTGAGTATACGTTATGTTTTATACTTAATTAATATTGGGAAACTAAAAAACATAACTCAAAGAATATACCTAAAAAAATTCAATTTTTAACCCTGCAACATTGTTTTTTGAATGGACCTGCTAATTCTTTGGGAAAAATAAACGCCAACCCTTGATTGGAGAGTCTTTCAACGGCAAAAGGGGCAATATGTGACTAAGAACCCTTTTTATTAATTAAAAAACAAAAAAAAAAATTGCATAATATTATTGGAAATTCTCACTGCAGAGAATGACCGAAATATGTATGTTTAGCGAATTTGAGTTTAGGAAATCTATATAACAAAAACAAATAAACTGGGATATAAATTGAAACGGTTTTAAACCGAACATTTGAAATGTCCGATATAAATAATATAAGGCGATTAATGAGCTTACATAAATAACATGCTAAACTTATGCATCGCTTGTAATCAGACGGATTTTTGGATGCGCTCCTTCGAGTTTATTCTTACTCGTTTTGTTTGCCGATTGCGTCGAATGAACACCTTTTGAATATTATTTTGAGGAAACTAATGTTTTATTAATATGTGTATTTAAAATTTACTGGAAGTATTTAATTTTGAATCAATGATTAAGCAAATTTTTGGTTCAGTAGTTTTTTAACAAAATTCATGTAATTTATAATACTTTTTTGTTTCATATGCTTGTCTTTAAAATATGACTACATATTTAAAAAAATAAAAGTCAAATGATATGGAACTGATATTTACTTGCTGCAAATCATTTTTGAAGTTGAATAAAATTCCATTCGATAAAAATTCGGCAATCGTTGTTTTGTTCGAATTGCAATACGTCACACGATATCACTGGTTGGTTTTATCGTTAATTTAGAGGGTTCGATTAGGCTGGCCCTGACTTTACTAACGAGCTTTCATTTGCAATGATATATATTCTTTGCTTTTCGTTCGCTTTTGAGATTTAATTGGCGCTCTCCTTTCGGAAACGTTTGTCAATCGATCTCCAAAAAGATTCTTTAACGCTCTAAAAAATGTAAATTTGAAGTTTTACATTGTTAATATTTACGAAACAACTTAGATATTTTTGTTTCTCACAGATTTACTTGTCGTTTTATTTTATAAATCAAAAGAATTATGTTCTTTTCATAACAGACGATGCAGCGACAGCTAACGCTATGCATAACATAATACGATACTAATAACTATAAACTGATATTTCTATTGATAAGATGAATGTATATTTAGTCGTTATGTAAGTGTAAAACATATTGAGTAATACTGTTAAAAGGAGTCAGTAACATACCTTAGTTGTGGTGATCCTCAATGGCCTCTCCGAAGACAGTGCACAAATTTCAACCTCGTACTTATCGACGCCAGCATCATGATCCAAGGACACTGCAGTCGATAAGATCCCAAGTGAGGAATCAACATCAAACAACCTATTCACTTGTTTACCATCACCTGTCACGTTCACTATATAGTACTCCAAACCTGACTTGTAATTGTTTGTCAAGTTCAACACTGCTGTACCAGCCGGCTCATTCTCAGCCACTGACACAGAAAAAGCATTCGTCCACACTACATCATCCAACTCACTACCACCCATTATCACTGTCAAATAAGTCTCTGTGCTTCTTTGTTCACTTAACACTGCCTCGTCAGTGGCTTTGATCACCAAATTCCATCTAGCTTCCGGGTTGGCTGGAGGGTACCTCAAAGTCAAAGCACCACTACTTCTATGCAAATTGAATAAATCATTGTCACCGTGCACTAATTTGTACGTCACTAACCCGTTTGGTCCAGAATCTAAATCACGAGCTAGCACGTTCATTATGAATATACCCTGATTAACACTACGTCCTAGTCTTTCAGATCTTATCACAGCCGCATTCATTGATACAAACACCGGAGAGTTATCATTTATGTCTTCAACAATTACTGTTACCAACTTTTCGGCAGAAAGACGTGGTGTTGGGGGCACAGCTCCATCATAAGCCACAACAGTTATTCTAAATGTATCTATACTTTCTCTATCAATTGGCAGTAAAGTGTGAATGACGCCTGTTACGTTGTTTATTGCAAAATGGCGGTTCCGATCGCTTGGTTCTTGGTGTTTAATCGAGTAATAAACTTTTTTATTTAATCCAGAGTCTGGGTCTTCAGCGGTGACTGTCACTATCGGTGTATGTTTCGGAATGCCTTCTCTAATTTGCCGCACAATAGCTGTGTTTGTGAACACCGGCGCATTATCGTTAGCGTCAATTACGTTTATTGTAAATGAAATAGTTGAAGATAAACTTGGGTTTCCATTGTCAGTTGCAGTTATATTTAAAATGTATGACGTCAACTCTTCGTAATCTATTTGTTTGTGCAAATAAAGTTCTCCGGTCAAACTATTTATATAAAAGGACTCTTTTCTATTTCCTGATGTAATAGAAAATAGAATTTGCTTATTAATACCTAAATCCGCATCAGTCGCATGAAATTGCATTATCTTCTTATTGACGGGTTCTGTTTCTACAACGGACACTTCCATTTTCGACTGTGTGAAAACAGGTGCATTATCGTTTTCATCTAAGACAAATATAGCTATCGAAGTTGTCGCTGAAAGTTGTACTGTTTGTCCAGAATCGTGAGCTAAAACAGTCAACTGATAGCGATCTACTGATTCTCTGTCCAATGGTTTGTTGATAAGCAACTGCCCTGTTGCCTCGTCCAAGATAAATCTACCAGAATCATCGCCTCCAATAAGTTTGTAATAAATATCACCGTTCAAACCTTCATCGGCATCAGTTGAATAGACTCGCATTATTGAAGCGCCAACCGAGGCACCCTCGGAGATGTCGACTTTATACTGTGTTCTTGTAAAAACTGGGGCATTGTCATTCACATCTGTTATGTAAATTGTGACTCGCACTGAATCTGATAACTTGACCTTCCCATTGTCGTTCACAGTCACAGTCAATGTTATGTAATTTTGTCCCGTTGTATTTACCAAATTTTCTCTGTCGAATGATTTTAATGTTTTTATGAAGCCGTTTCGCGAGTCTATGCGGAAATCGTTCTGCGAAGGTGGTAAACTATACGTGAGCTCAGCATTTCGTCCAATATCTTTGTCTATAGCTGTCAATTTTCCAACAAACGTGTCTGGTGGTTCATTTTCCTTTATTTTAAAAACAAACGTCGTGTTTGTAAACTGTGGGCTATTATCATTTTCATCCAAAACGTGAATCACAACCGGTACCTCGGAAGATCTTGGAGGCTTGCCATCGTCAATTGCAGTTATCGTTAAGGAATAGTAATCTCTCTCTTCCCTGTCTAAAGGATTCTTTACATACAAGAAGCCGTCGGGAAATATTCCGAATTTCTCGTCAGTGTTTCCTTCAGATATTAGGTATGAAATTCTACCGTTTGGACCTAAATCGGCATCAGAAGCGGCAATGGCAAAGAATCTTGTATTAACACGAGTGGATTCAAATAAGGAAGTTTCGTACGACGTATGATCAAAGACAGGTGTGTGGTCGTTGACGTCATCGACTATAGCAAGAATAGAATGCTTTGTAGCCAACGCGGGGCTTCCATTGTCTGTTGCAGTCACCTCAATGGACATCACAGTTCCCGGTTCACTTGCTATTGGTTTATTTAAATAAATCACTCCTGTCGTTTGCGAAATACGGAAATTGTTATCAGAATTGTCACTTAAGGAATATGATATGGTTCTATTCACGCCAGAATCTCGATCCGTAGCCCGAGCAAAATATACTTCTTGCCCGACCGCCATATTCTCGGGTATATGAATTTCGTCCTTATCCTCTATGAATATTGGATAGTTGTCATTAACATCAAGTACGGATATGTTAACGTATGTAAAACCAAAAGATAAACCACTTTTCGCCATTATTTTTAGATTAAATGTCATTTTCTCTTCACGGTCTATGTTCGAGTTTGTTTTTATAACACCAGTACGCTCATCTATTTTAAACACCCTTTTGCTGTCACCTTCGATAATATAATAAGAAAGTCCGCCTACTGTATTCCTGGCATTAACTTTTCCCACAAACCTTTCTGGTTTTGCTTTATTCAGGCCTTCATCTTCTAATATTTTAAAACTGTACCCATTGTAAGCATCAAACTCTAAAACTTTTCGTTGTGATGATTTAATTATTTCCACCACAGCGTTTTCTTGCACATTTCGATTGCCTTTATCCTTACAGGAAACAATCAGTGTATACAAAGGTTTTGCAGCCTTTCCAAAGTCTTTTTTCAATATAATGTGTCCTGACCAGGGGTCTACATCAAAGAATCCATCGCCCCCACTTTCAAGTTTGTATGTAATTTTGGCATTATTACCTTCATCGTTATCATAAGCTTGTACTTGTAACACCTTGGCTCCGGGGGTCAGATCCTCGTTAATAGACTCAATATATCTTTGAGGGTAAAATATAGGGTCATTATCATTAATATCCTTGACCTTTAAAAATACAGTAGCTGTTGATGATTGTGGTGGGAACCCTTGATCTTTAGCCAGTATGTTTATTTCATATAGTGATATTTTTTCCCTGTCCAGCTCCACTATAACGCTTAACTGGCCTGT
Source organism: Bedellia somnulentella (assembly GCA_963576735.1). Lineage (NCBI taxonomy): Eukaryota > Metazoa > Arthropoda > Insecta > Lepidoptera > Bedelliidae > Bedellia > Bedellia somnulentella. The sequence continues at coordinate 16,788,676 of OY755179.1, forward strand.
AACGGCATCCAAAATAAACGTATTAGGGTATTTTCTTTCGACACTAGATTGAAAGTAGTAAGATACTGAGCCATTAGTCCCCTGGTCATAATCAGATGCGGTCAAAATAACTATCTCTTTAATTGGTTTAATATTTTCGTAAACACTGACATTTATTTGTGTTTGTGCAAAAGTTGGTGCTTCATCGTTTTCATCAAGAATGGTTATTTTCAACCTTGTGTAGGCGTATTTAGGGTTGGGTCCACCGTCTCTGGCTGATACATTTAATTCAACAGTACCTTGAATTTCTCTGTCTAATACTGATTTGGTTGTTACTAAACCTGTAACATTATCTATAGAAAACCATTGAAGCTGATCGCCATCACTAAAGTCATAGAAGATTTCAGCATTGACACCAGTGTCCTCATCAGTGGCCGTTATACCGGCTACGTATGAACCAGGAGGAGCTAATTCACTTAAAACCGTCGAATACTCGGATTTTTCAAAGACAGGTTCATGGTCATTAACATCGTTTACATTAATAATCAAGAAAGAAGTAGCCGTACGTGGAGGCGTGCCTTTATCCGTCGCAACAACAGTCAAGTTGTATTTACTTATCTCTTCCCTATCAAGAACTCCATTAACATGCACTATATGGACACTAGACGAGTTATCTAATCGAAAATGATTTAGTTCATTACCAGCAACTATGTTTACACTAGTAACGCCATTAAGGCCGGCATCTAAGTCTGAAACTGATATGAAAGCTACTAACGACCCGTTCTTAGCATTTTCGTCGACTGTTGCAAAACTGGCTGAAGACGGCACATAAATAAATGTAATCCCAGGATCGTGGTCATTTGCATCTATAAGATTTACGGTTACATAAGTCCTTGCATCTTGCCGTGGTACACCATGATCTCTTGCTATGACAGTCAAAACACAGGTCATATTGCACGTCATATTACTGCAGTATTTAGAGCAGTTTAACTTCTTTGTTGTTGTTATGACCCCAGACTCGGGGTCGACCGCAAATTGTTTTTCCGTGTCTGTTACTTCATAAGTGATTTTACTGTTCTCTCCTAAATCACTGTCAGTAGCTGTAACTTTCAACACTGTAGTACCCGGAGGAACACTTTCGTCCAATGACACAGAAAAATCACTTTGGTCAAATATAGGCGGATTGTCATTCACATCTAATATCGTAACATTTACTTGAAGATATCCATATTTTGGTGGGTTACTGCCGTCTCTAGCTGATATATTTAATATGTACAAATCAGTAGTTTCTCTGTCTAAGTTTCCCGTAGTTTCTAAATGTAAATAAGATGTCTGCCCACTCGGATTGACAGTGACATTGAGGCGAAACTTCCCCTCAGTATCCCCGTCCACAATCTTATAATCATTTGCAATACCATTTTCTCCAAGATCTTTATCGGTAGCCGCGTCTAATAAAAGTCTTGTGCCTGGAGCGGCGCTCTCAGAGAAAGAAACTGCAATACTCAGCTCGGGAAACTCCGGGTAATTATCATTCACATCCATCACCCGAATACGAACCTCAATAGGATACGTCGGCTGGCTAGATAACACGACATAAGCGTATCTTTCTACAGTTTCCCTATCTAGAATAACATTTGTTTTTATTTCACCGGATTTTGGATCCAATACAAACTCTTTCGGTGGTTCATTGAATCGGTAAGTAAAACCAGGTTTAGTTGGGATTCTACCGACGATAGTGCCTATTGGTTGTTCTTCTAGTACTCGTAAATCAACGCCCGTGTCGACTGCCCTGGACTGCATCACCTCGCTAGCAGCCAGGGTTAGCACGGCTGCCAGCACCAACACAACATGCCCCATCTTCAGGGCATTATTGTCCAAGCGAGCGGGGAAAGTGATCATGCTAGTTCGTTCCCGCTCGCGCTGTCTCGTTCGCCTCAGGTATGCAACATGGCGGGACTCAAATATCTCACGGGGCGCGCGACCTGCGCCTGCGCCGACATCTATTCGTAAACACACGTGACACTAGATTGTTTCACTAGATAACAACACTTAACATAAATGTCTTCACTAAATCTTAAACACTAACTTCACTTAAAGTACCGAGTTTTGAAACTGTAAGAAGATTTAAGTCAAGTTTCAAGTTGTGAAGTGAAGGTTAACGCGGTAAAGCGGCAACGTCTGCTCGCGTTGCGGTCGATCGGTTACTGGCAGGCGGAGGCTTTCACGCCCAGGCTCCCCGGTCCCCGCGGATTCCCCTTCGCCCCTCAAAGCTTTCAAAGCTCTGTGTGATGATGATGCCGAGATAACGGCCGAACGATTCTACTATTTATTGTTCGATGCTGCGCCCACAACTTTTCTTAGAAAAGCGGCCGCGTACAGGTAGATTTTGATAATGTTTTAGTCTCGTTAGTTTGGTGTTCCGATAGTTATTGTACAAGTTTCTTTTATTAGTCACATCCGCATAGTTTTCTTTTTAATGTAAACATTTGAGATATGTCAACAAGTGTGATGTCGTATATCTTTATTTTGTTAACTCATTATTTGTTTATGGACGTTTATATAGTTCGAGTGTTTTCTTTCTTTACTCATACTTATCTGTACTTAATACATTAATTAAAATCATATACATAATCACAAACATATAGTCGCCTCATACTCTTGAAGCAATAACTTTTTACCAGATTTATCGAATATTCATGGTCAGCATCAGCCTATAGACCTCTACTGCTAGACATAGACCTCCCCCAAAAAATCCACAACGACCAGTCCAGTGCTGCCCTCATCTATCGGCTTCCCTTGACCTTGACCAAGTCGACGGTTCGGTTACATACTGTATTTTCGAAACTTTTAAAGCAGAATATGATTGTACCGAAAAGTAATCAACTTTTTCTTAATCGCCATAATATTGTTTCACCGAAATTTCAAATTCCATATTCTTACATTCCAGATTATCGATTGACTTTTTTTTCCTTACTATCATTACGATTAACCACTAGAACGTGTTACGCACGTGAACCGTATTAACGAAGATACCCTAATTCCGCTATAATGCTTTTCCGAATAATCACTATTCCATAAAATCATTTTCCATGCATTCAAAATACAGATGTATTGAATGATATCTACTGCTATGAATAATTTTGCAGGCATATACTTATGTTAGTAGTATACCCCGCCCCCCGTTCCCTACATGCAGCAAGCATGCAAGCAAGCTGCAAACAAGCAAGTATGCATGCAAGCAAGCAGGCATGCATGCAAGCATGGAAGCATGCATGCATATAGGCATGCATCAGGCATTTAAAGTGCTCGCTCCGCTCGCTCGTTTTATACATAATCTAACCTTACCTAACCTAACTAAATGTGACTTAACTTTTCTTTGCCTGCAGGGGGTTTTCGCCCCCTGCACCCCCCTTACATGCAACCAAACAAGCAAGCATGCAAACAATCAAGTAAGTATTCATACAAACGGGCATGCACCCGCGTATAAAAATTTTCTAACATAAATAATATCTAGTTAAAGAGATTTACGATTTGTAAGACTATAGATTATTTTTTTGTTTACCGGTGGGGAAATCCTCATATGATCCCCCGTCGCTCGAGAGAGCGACGGGGGTATGTCGGACTTTTACCGACTAAAACCCCACCGGTTCGGTGCTGCTGGCCCTGCGGCCTATACGGCGTCACCTTGATGTGTTGTGCCGGGCGGCTGAAGGCCGCCCTGGCGAGGCAAAGGAGTGTACCTAAGCTAAGTCGAATAGGGTGAGTATAAAAATAAAATAGACTCTAGTTGAGTCTGGTGTGACTCTAAAGTTAGTGTTGAGTTCTACGACCTCGCCGGCGGGGTCGGTGTCGGGAGTGATAGTAGTTGTTGGTGTGACCGCGAGCGCCGGTGGCCCCTGAGGCCTCGAGCTCGCGGGTGATGTCGTCGTCGGGATCCGAGAGCACGCTACGTGGGCGTCGAATCCCGGCGTCCGGGGAAATCGTGTAATCGAGCGAGGCTCGGAGTAAGGGGTTGGGGTGATCGGGGATCCTATCAAAGTATCTACGTGAGATTTGTTTGAAGTGATCCCTGATAGTATTGAGTCCTAAGTCTCTGTGGAGATCATAGTTCCTAACATACCAAGGCGCCCCTACCGCCTTGCGCATGAACCTATTCTGTATCACCTGGAGGCGGTGTATCAAGCCCTCTCTGGCGTGTGCGAACGCAACACTACCGTACGAGAGGACCGAACGTATACAGAGACTATAGATAAAGTTACTTCGGCCTTTTCAACCTTTAGAATAATGAGATTATAATAAAAGATATAGTTGGTAAAAGCATAACATTCATTTTAATAATCTGTTTTTAGTTATTCTGGGAAATGATACTTCTAGAAAATATATTTATGTACTAATGAAGCTGTGGAAAATAAAGCATCTGTGATACGTAAATTCTGTGAACCTTTTTCTAAATGTTAAAACTCGGATTTAAAATATTCGCAATTTCGAAATGTTACCCGTCGGTCCACCTTGTGGTATCGTCCCCAAACTGCGTCGTCCGGTACGTGGCCGCCACTCCGAAACTATCGAGCGCCAAAACCCAACCCAATAATTCTTCTTGCGCAAATTACTACTTGTAAACAACTTTAGAGTTGTATACGTAAGTATGTATATGTGTATTGTATATTTAAGAAAGAAAGAAAACATTTATTCATTGCTACATACAAAGAAAAGCACAGTTGCACTCAAATACATATTTCATATAAGAATATGTTATAATAATAGTTTAAAATTTGTACAGAGTAACCTTAATCTATGAGTTTTAAATATATATATTGTAAAACAACATATAAAATAAGTAGTTTTTATTAAATAACAAACAAAGCACCCATTATTTTCAATTCCCTTTACGACGGAACTGTCAATAGAATTGAATTTCTAAATATTTGATGCATTTCAAAGTTATGCGGACAAAAGCGAACGTAAAGCACAATAACTTATTTCATAAAAAAAGGATGAGATTTTAGCACGCTATAAAACAGAAAGCGTATTTCACTGAAAGCTGTTCCCTTGTCATAGCCGAATAGTTTACGGCCTAGCATAAAGAAAGTACCGCACTTCGTTGATGTCTTTTCTATGGAATTTCGTTCACGATGGGTTCTATCGTCTAATTGCGAAATGTCGAGTTAAAAGCGTAGTGCAATTAAACCTCCAATACTTACATGATGTTTCAATACTTTCAATGTCTTCAATAAATTTGTATGAAAGCTTTGCGATGTCTTTTGTTTAACTCTGGTATGGATAAAAACAAAGAGCAGTAATTTTATTATTAAACCCTTTAGAATTGCTTTTAATTTGTGAACTAGGTATTTAGATTTTTAGCTATAGAATAGTATTTATTATTATTGAAAAATTAATCATATATTCCTCGTATCAATCTTTTAAAATATGCTCTTGTAGCATTTTCACTTCGGGTTCCCGTGAGCTTTCTATAGGCCTACCACCCGCACATGCTTGACCACAGTTTTGCTTGAACATGCCGGCTTGTACTCTGGACACTGGGCGTGTATTTGGTAAAACGATTGCATGCGCAAGCCCTGAAGCTTAGCTTGATGCTCTAGGAAATGTTTGAAATTCTAGCTTGCGCCGTCATACTTGTACTAACTTGTCTGCACGTGTGGTTGAGCGTTCAGTGCTCAATCCAACCAACTTCATTCGAGCTGAGTAGAGTATTGCGCACGGTCGTGAAAACGGTGGATTTACGTGCATTCCGTAGACAATTCATTACTCTAATCTCATTATATCTAACATAATTAATATAAGGATTATTGTGACAGAAATAAAAAGAATGACGCATATGAAAAAAAATAATTGAATTGTTGTATTATGGTGAAAGTTGTAGATAAATTGTTGTCGCCGTGTAGAATAGCACTACCCCGTTCCTATCGACGGGTGTACGTAAGAGGCAACTAAGGGTATTGGGGCTTTTAAGGGATTTTTGGGCGATGCGGTTGGAGACTCATCACCAAGAACCTTTATTTTTAACATCTTTTCCCCACTCACTCTTACCATTTTCATTTCTTACATTACCATTTCTTCCTGTGGGTGTTTGTAGGAAGAGACCTTGGGTATTGGGGCTGTCTAAGTGATTATTGAGCGATGAAGTTAAAGTGGAGACCCATCACAACAAACATAAGTTTTACAAAAAAAAATCACTACTTAACTTTCAAAAGTGGCTGAAGGATTCCCTATTTCATTCTAGGGATTTATAACCATGAGTGTGTGCCTGTACTTATGTAGGTATTTGTCTCATCTTGTAATAAATCATTGAAACTGTTTACAGTTTACATCTACCTATACATTTTCAAGAATTTAGTATCAATGGTTTCGGAACCAAATTGCTGTAACACACGGATCATCATTATCATAAACTTAAGAGCGACGCTCTTGTCGGTGTATCTCTCTTTAGTCAGTTCTATTTAATGCCAGCTCTTTTGATCTCTTGGAAAGACACGACGTCCACCGCTACACACGGATATATTAAAATAAAATTATAAGAGTTTGTTTTTTATATAATTTAGCTACAAAACCTAAAATATTTTTTTAAGTAACTCTACTTTACTCAAACGATCACTTCCTATACCTCAAAGGGGTTGGCAGAGGTACTTATTCTTCTGAACATCATGTGACATTGTCACCTACTGCTCAGAGTACCCAAGTTTTGCTTGGACAGTGTACCCACGTGATAGAAGACAGGCCTATCGCCGTTTTGTACGAATACACTGTCTTACAACTAAGTATAGCTTAGCCACGATGTTTTTCCTCACCGTTAATAACCATGACATATTAACCACATATATGTATTAAGACAAGACCAATTGGTGTAGATCCAGGATTTGAAGCCTCATCGTTTTTACGATCGGTGATATTCTACTCACTGAGCCATCACGGTGATTTAAGTTATTAAGGATAAATATATTTTATTTGTTATTATTCATATAGTTAGAAAAAAAAGATGTTATAATAGAAATAAATACACTCTAATTCTTGCCAATCAATTCAGCAAACTGTAGTTTTCTACTATTTAACTTAGGATTCAGTTGTTCCGCCTTCTTCACGTAATAGAGACAACAGCATTTTAAAAAGGATTGAAATGTAACTTAACTGACCTATTGAAAAGCACCCGATGGAAGTAGCTACAAACGCATCAACTTATCTGTAGATTGAAGCACGGCAACATTATTGACAAAGATTATTTTATTTTATTTATTTAAACAAGGAAAACAAACAGCTATGATACTTAAAATTAGGATACACTTTTAACACACATTAGCCTAATTGTTTTTACCAATGAAATATGGAACCTTTGAATTTTATTAAAGATATACTTGTTATTTTTGTAACTCGTAATTCCACGACCACGTAAAATAATATTAAAAAAAATAGGTTGATTTTGATTGGTTTCAAACTCTATGAAGTCCGTTTTGATGATATTGATATGACATGAATAAAAGTTCTCAAATTATGCTGTTTAACATTTTAACAATATAACATAACATAACATAAACGTTCATGCCGAATATCCCCGAAGAGGTTGGCAGAGGTACTAATACTTCTGAACATCACGTGACTTTGTCACCTGGTGTGTAGAGTACCCACGCGTTTTGCATGGACAGTGTACTCACGTGATAGGGGGCAGGCCTATCGCCGTTTTTGTACGAATACACTGTCATATGACTAAGCACAACTCCGCCATGTGGGTTTCCTCACGATGTTTTCCCTCACCGTTAACAACCGTGATAAATTAACCACACATATGTCTTTAGAAAAGACGAATTGGTGTAGGCCCGACCCATGATTTGAACACTAGTCGTTTGCACGATAACCGAGTGTTCTACCCACTGGGCTATCACGGTTTAACAATATGTTGAAATATATGATGAAAAAAAGTGTATTCCAACATGCTACGAGTATATCTTCATAAAAACCGAAATGGCTTCACTGGCATAACTTACATGCAAACTGATTTTGTTATGTAATATTAAACTTTTCATTTAAACATTATAGTTATTCGATAAAACTAAATAAAGTACATTTTTACTAAGCGCGCGTTTTTTCCGTCTCTGTCACTCTCAGTAAATTTGACGTAAGAGTGATTGCAATAGTTGCAAAATACGGGGAGGCCTTTGTATGTCCGTACATACATACATACATACACTCACGCCGTTAATTCCCATTGGGGTAGGCAGAGACTATCGATCGCCACTTCGTACGATCCTGGCAAACCTCTCTTGCTTCGTCTACATCCATCAATCTTTTCATACATGCTCTTTTATTCTTCATACTTCGGACGCCTGCCTTTTTGAGCACACTTTCAATTTGGTCCAAGTGTGTCTTTCGTGGCCGTCCTCTACTAACATTACCTTCCACATTAGCTCTATAGATACCTTTTACCAATTTCCTATCATCCATCCTCTCGATGTGCCCAAACCATCTCAACATTCCTTTTTCTATCTTACTTACAATATCATCTTTTACACCACACCTTTCACGAATCACATCGTTCCTCACACGATCACATAACCTTACATTACAAACTTTTCTGAGGGACCTCATTTCTACTGCATTCACTCTGCTTTCATGCTTCTTCTGCCACACCCAACATTCACTGCCATACATAAGCGTAGGAACAAGAATGGCATCATGCACAGCCATTCGGGCCCTTTCGGACACCGATTGACTAGACATTAGACCATCCAATGCTCCATTAATCGCATTACCCTTTTTCACTCTTCTCTCGATATCTTCATCACACTTTCCATCCCTAGTAAACAAACTACCCAAATATACAAACTCTTTCACTTGTTCCACTTTCTTACCATTAATCTCAATCACGCATTCGGTCATATTCACCTCTCTCTCAAAAACCATAGTTTTTGTTTTATCCACATTCACCCTCATTCCCTTTCTTACAAAAGACTCACATGCAATATTCATCATCTCTTGCAACTCTTCTGCCGATGATGCAAGTAGCACTTGATCGTCAGCATATGTCCGTACCAGATGAACAAAACACAAAAAATATTTTATGGACATAATTCGAAGAGGAATTGCAATAAAAACTTGGTTGAAAACAAAGCAAATCATCTAGCAGCCCTTAATTTTCTTAATAGCGCCGTGTTTTACATTCTACAAATAAGTTAATGAGTCTATAAGGGCACTACACGGCACTACAAACCGGACCTTATGCGAATCACTCTATTTCTCTCTTGATAACGCATCCGATATTTATAATATTTGTTTAAATATATTATTCAACTCAACTCAAACGTTATGGCTGTGTTTTTCCAAAGGGATAGCAGTACCAATACTTCAGAACATCACTTGACATCGTCACCTGGTGTTCAAAATTCAGAGTACTCAAGTTTTGCTTGCTCACTGTATTTACGTGATAGGGGGCAGGCCTATCGCCGTTTTGTACGAATACACTGTCACATGACTGAATATAACTTAAACATATGGGTTTCCACACGATGTTTTCCCTTGCCGTTAATAACAACGATAAATTAACTACACACATGACTTCAGATAAGACATATTGATGTAGAACAACTCGGGACTTGAACCCACGTTTCCCTGCATGAAAGGCGGACTGAGCCACTGCACTATCACGGTTACATTAACATACATATAACTCACGTCATTAGTTAACATTTGGGAAGGCAGAGACTATCGATCGCCACTTTTTACGATCCTGGCAATCCATTGATCCTTTCTGCATGCTCTTTTATTCTTTATACTTCAAACTCCCGCCTTTTGGGCAAATTCTCTATTTGATCCAAATATGTCCTCCAACTCAGTATCTTCACTTTAAGAATACGTAACATAAAAAACAGGTGACCACAGAGTGGGGATTCGCTAATAGTGTGCCCATCCATAAGCCATGATTTATAAAATGATACATAAAACATCAAAAAGCTTTAAAAAGCTGGCTATATAACGTACTGAGGAGAGGTACTAAACATTCTGAAAATCACGTGACCTTAGTGTCATCTGAGCAGATCATCATATAGGAGAGCATCATATATGATGTTCACAAGTACTTATACTTCGGCCACCTCTTCGGAAATATAAGGGGTGAATGTGGAGTTCTAGAGTTGAGTGGATTCACGTGACAGAGGGCACGCCTATTACTGCTTTCGACTAAATTCTGCAAATTATGAAATCATCGATAGCTTAGTTTTACACTGCCTCTTGGAGGAGAGAAACACATACATACATGCATATACTCACGGCTTTATTTCCCTAGAAGGGGTAACTAGAGCTAAGGAATTATAAATTCCTCTGCCACTTTTGGAAGTTGAGTTGGGAAAAGATGGTAAAAATAAAGGTTTTGGTGATGGGTCTCCAACCGCATCGCCCAAAAATCCAATAAAAAACCCCAATACCCTTAGTCGCCTCTTACGACCCCAGTGGGTAGAAAGGGGTAGCGACATTCTAAGCCGGCACTACACGGCAATAAAGGAATAAATAGGAGAGAGACGTCGCTTTAAATGCTGAGTTGGATGTGTATTTTCTAAATTCATATGTGTGGTTAAATTATAAAGATTGTTATGGGTTAGGGAATCATCGCGAGATAACCCACATAGCTTACTAGCACTTTATATAAAACAGTATACTCTGCTTATACATTGGTACTGTGTACATTATGCGTCAGTTATATCACTTGGTATTAAGAAATAGTACCTCCTTTGTCTTCATCGATGACGTCATAAAGAGTAAAAGTAAAGGAAACTTCTAATAATCCTAATTAATCACCTACTTCATATAAATAAAAAAATCAGTCCAGCTAGAGAGGTTTGTCAGGATCGTACAAAGTGGCGATCGATAATCTCTGCCTACCCCAATAGGAACTAAGGGCGTTGTTTTCAGGGTTTCGTACCAAAAAGATAAAACTTGTTTTTACTGAGGGTTCGCTGTCTGTTCATCTAACAGTTCCTTACCAAACTCTATCTCTTGAACGGTGATTCTTAGAGAGTTTGGCACAGATCATTACTGGTTACATTCCCATACATCTTGTTTTGCTACCATTTTTAACGATAATGATGCGGAACCCCGGCGTGCGCGTTTTAAGGTTGTATATTGTAGCTGTGTAGTGTCGGCTTAGAATAGCGCTACCCCATTTCTTTCGTTGGGTGTAAGTAAAAGGCGACTAAGGATATTGGGGCTTTTAAGGAATTTTTGGGCGTTGCGGTTGGAGACCCATCACCAACAACTTTGATTTCACCATCTGTTTGCCTCGAAACTTTCAAAAGTGGCTGAAGAATTTCTAATTCCCTAGCTCTGGCTACCCCTTCAAGGGATTTATAGCCGGAATTATATGTATGTATATTGTATCGAAATAATAAAGTAAAAAAAACTTTACATACCAAATATATTAAAAATGACATGATGATGGGTGACAGTAAATTGGTGAAAGAGATCTATAGAGCCAATGTGGAAGGTAATGTTAGTAGAGGACGACCTCGGAGGACACATTTGGATCAAACAGAAAATGTGCTCAAAAAGGCAGGTATCCGAAGTACGAAGAATAAAAGAGCATGTATGGAGAGACTGATGGATGTGTATAAAGCTAGAGAGGTTTGCCAGGATCGTACAAAGTGGCGATCGATAGTCTTTGCCTACCCTAATGGGAACTAATGGCGTGAGAATATGTAGGTATGAAAAATTACGTTATCTGCTGGAAGTGACTAAGGACAAATAGTAAAACTTAACCTGATTTAAAATCATGATAGATCGAAGTTTAGTTTTGAAGTTCTTTGCATAAAAATGTAAAAAAATATTTGACTTTCACTTAAATATATTATAAGTAGCGCCATCTGTAATTTGTGTAAGTACGAGTATTAACATGAAAGCTTGGTAAGGTCAGGTTTACTGAATTTCAAGCTTCATTCTGTTTTTAACAGTTCCAGAAATGCAAAATAGATAGCGCTGTGGTATGAAACAACAACCTACCGAGCTTTCAATATTTCGTTATGAGATTTTATAATACTTCCACATTGGATCGTCAGATGGCGCTACTTTGGTTTTTCTTGATAAAGATAATTCACAATAAGAATGCATTTAAGTTGCGTGTGTATTTATTAATTTGTTTTTTTGCCATATCAAATATTTTTTTATCATAAATCTTCATCCATGCCTGCTGCAACATTTTGCTGTGTAGTGTCGGCTTAGAATAGCACTACCCCATTTCTTCCGGTGGGTGTACGTAAGAGGCGACTAAGGGGCCGTTCAAATATTACGTAAGCAGATTTATTACAATTATTTACCCTCCCATCCCCCTTGTCAGTAAAAGTAAGCAAAGCTGTTACCCCTCCCCCTATGCTTACGTAAACACACATACGTTTTAGTAATGAGATCAGATTTGACACAAGAGACTGATAAAAGATTTTTCTGATCAAAAAGATCAGAAAGAACTCAATTATACCTATAGAGTAAGGGACAAGAATATTATAACCTTACGAACATAAGTAACTTTTTTTTTTCTACACATATTAAATTCAAATCCATGACTATAAGTTTTCGATGACATTAGATTGCTGCTCAGTGTTGCAAGTATGCTCACTTTCTTCCGATGTTGGAATGTCTATGTTAATTCTCAACTCAACTTAACTCAAATATTCACGCCGTATATCCCTGAATAGGGGGCAGGCCTATTGCCGTTTTGTATGAATATACTGTCATTTGACTAAATACTAATTAGCCATGTGGATATCCTTATGATGTTTTCCCTCACCGTTAACAACAGTGTTTACTTTTTTATGAATTTTCTCGATGTGACGATTTAGTAACTTGATGGAAGCATGATAAAGACCATACGTTTTGCACGTTCGACTTTGGTTGTAAAATTACTACCGATGACATAATCGTCATCGAAACTCCCCTACCCCCCATGTCATCCAAAATAAGCAATACAAAGACCCCCCCTACCCTCCATACTGCTTACGTAATACTTGAACGGCCCCTAACGGTATTGGAGCTTTTTAAGGGATTTTTGGGCGATGCGGTTGGAGACCCATCACCAACAACCTTTATTTTACATCATATCAATAAAATAAACATTATGCACACTACCATTCCCTGGATTTGACATACATAAAGGCTCGATCACTTTGAACTTCAACTTCTGAATCTAAGCTTTAAATTTTGTAGCATCTTAAAAATTAAAGATTTATACATACATACATACATATACTCACGGCTATAAATCCCTTAGCGGGGTAGCCAGAGCTTTGGAATGAGAAATTCCTCAGCCACTTTTGGAAGTTGATTGGGGAAAATATGGTATATATAATAATAAACGTTTTTGGTGACGGGTCTCCAACCACATCGCCCGAAAATCACTTAAAAAGCCCCTATATCCTTAGTCGCCTCGATCACCCACGGGTAGAAATGGGGTAGTGTTATTCTAAGCCGACACTACACGGCAACAACAACAACATACTTTTCAAAATACTTGTAAGTCATATAATAATATCATTTTTATACACACATGATTTGCTTCTGCCAAAACAAAACTGATTTCTTTTGCGCATAGCAGCAAATAAAAGTAGCTGAGGAATTTATAATTTCTTAGCTCTGGTTACCCCTTCTAGGGAAATAAAGCCGTGAGTATATGAATGTATAGCAGCAATGTATTTGCAATTTAGGGTTTTTTAAGGGAATAGTATACATGAGATTACCTCCTTGCCCGCTCCGTGCCATCGCTAATATACATCACACAGTATTAGTAATAGGCTGTGTAGTGTCGGCCTAGAATAGCACTACCATATTTCTTCCCGTGGGTGCTCGTAAGGGGTGACTAAGGGTATAAGTGCTTTTTAGTGCTATTTGGGCGACGCGGTTGAAGACCCGTTACCAACAAACTTTATATTTCAATCTTTTTCCCCCTTAACTTCCAAAAGAGACTGAAGAATTTCTCATTTCGAAGCTATGGCTACCCCTTCTAGCGATTTAAAGCCGTGAGTATATGAATGTATGTAGCCTGCCAACCAGCAAACCACCCTATTCAAGATAGAGGGGGCTCGACCCCTCGGAGGGGACATATATGGGCTGAAACGATGAAAATTATATTTCCATACGTTCTTATTTTCTGCCTGTCAAAAGTTCAGAATAGACGTATAATGGCTGAAAAGATTATGTTTTTTTTATCAACATACTAATTTAATAAACTCCATTTAGTTTCACTAGTCGGTCTGTCCAATAGAAACCCCCCATACCACATTGTCTGGCTTACAAAAATATAGAAAGACTACTTAAAGATAATAACGCCATTTTTGTAACTAACTTATACTCATTACAATCCGGACCCATGTGGTTTATCAATTACGTCACAACAGAGAGAAATACAACAGGATAAGTAAAGTAAGTGCCCTCCCCTCACCCGACGGGGTTTCTTCTCGAGTAAGTGGTATTGGCAGGCTCCACGTCACGTACAATGTAACAAGTATAGCTTAGAGTACTTTATATAATTTACGTGAAAACTACGTTCAGCGGGAGGTTGGCATTCGGCCAAATATCCACGTCATTTCGTGATGACGTCATTTTCTTGGAGACGAATGATGTGTTCTGGATTTTGGTATTTGATTGAAAAATATTCTTACTAATTTTTGCTGACATTTTGTATGTTACATAAATATATACTCACGGTCGTAAATTAAGTGGGGGAAAATATGGTGAAATCATGATTGTTGGGAATGGGTCTCCAACCGCATCGCCCAAAAATCCCCCATCCCACCGTAAGAAATGGGGTAGTCTTATTCTAAGCCGACGCTACACAGCATAGCCGAACTACGCAGCATAGCCATAATACATATATATTTTGTAACATACATATTCGTATGTTGTATTAATTAAATATTCCGAACATGCGTTTAATTTTATCTACACAATATTATATCATTGATTTCCAAAAAAGCGTTTTTTATAGTTTTCATAATAATACATTATTTGCCTATATATTAATAGCTATGATAGCCCAGTGAGGAGCACCCCCGCCTATCAAGTGAACTGGAATTGGTTCGAATCCTGCTCTTAGGCCAATGTAGCTTATTTACCTAGTTGTTACCGGTGAGAGATAACACAGTGAGTGTGCTGTGATTTTGAAAATATTTTTGTATTTCTTTTGTGTGCAAATAACATAGTTACGAAACGCACAAGGCTGAGTTGTAATTAGTCATAAAATAGTGGATTCGAACAATAACGGAATTGGGTCTTCTCTATCACGTGAGTGCCATGTCCAAGCAAAACGTGGGTACTCTGAATAATTAGTAATGCCACGTGATATTCAAAAGTATACGTTGGGGAAATACGGAATGAACGTTTCAGTTCAATAAATTCAGCACATGTGCAATTGCGATTTAGTCTCTAGGGCCAAAGTTTTCGTAAATGTTTCTGAGAATTACGACACATACACACATACATACATATACTCACGGCTATAAATCCCTTAACGGGGTAGCCAGAGCTTTAGAATGAGAAATTCCTTAGCCACTTTTGGAAGTTGATTGGGGAAAAGATGGTAAAAGATAAAGGTTTTTGGTGATGGGTCTCCAACCGCGTCGCCTCTTACGACACCCGTGGGTAGAAATGGGGTAGTGTTATTCTAAGCCGACACTACACAGCTGTATAAGAATTACGACACTTATATTGTAAATGTGTGAAAATTAAAAATCTGGTGTATTATTTACCAAAAAAAAACTTAAGCTATATGAAAAGGCAATGGGTCAGCCTACTTGGAATCTTGCCATTAAACGGCAGTGGTTTTGAGAATATTTTTGCACATAATTTAGTTTTATCTCTTTTGTGTTCAAATTTACAAAGGTCTGGTTAATTTAGATATTTGAAGGTACAAACATATTTTTAGTCTGACAATTTATAAATTTTTGATATCTTTCTAAAAGTATAATTCAAAAACTCCCCCTATTGAACATGTATGGAAAGAAAATTATTGAAGTTCAAATGTCGAAAAGCATAGATCATTGTGATTTCCACCGTTAATTAAACATAATTATAATGTAAAGCATAAAATCTTACACAAATTTTTATTTTATTTCAATAAGTTTTGATTAATATATATAAACTGACGATTTCCACAGATAAAGTTAGTCCTTATAAAGGTACCTGAACTAAGGGATACTAAGTCGATAATATGTTTCATAATAATATACCCATATAAAATATATCTATCTATTTGCTGTTTAGTGTCGGCTTAGAATAACACTACCCCAGTTCTACCCGTGGGTGATCGTAAGAGGCGACTAAGGATATAGGGTCTTTTTAAGTGATTTTTGGGCGATGTGGTTGGAGACCCGTCACCAAAAACATTTATTGTTACTATCTTTTCCTTAATCTACTTCCAAAAGTGGCTGAAGAATTTCTTATTCCAAAGCTCTGGCTACCCCGTTAAGGGATTTATAGCCGTGAGTATATGTATGTATGTATGTAAAATATATCCAACACTAAGAAGAAACATCTTTACCAAGATCTTCACGTAAAACAAAAGTAGTTTAAAATCAAACATTTATATATGAAAAAACTAAATTAGAATTGATAAAGTAAAATCAAAATCATTAACAAAGTTGAGTTGAATTTAAAGAAATATACTTGCTGTATAGTGTCGGCTTAGAATAGCACTACCCCATTTTCCGATGGGTGTACGTAAGAGGCGACTATCGGTATTGAATTGAGGCAATTAAGGGATTTTTGGGCGATGCGGTTGGAGATCCATCACCAACATCCTTTATTTTACCACCTTTTCCCCACTCAACTTTCCAAAAGAGGCTGAAGACTTTCTAATTCCTTAGCTCTGGCCACCCCTTCTAGGGATTTATAGCCGTGTATGTATGTATGTATGTATGTAAAGAAAAATACGCTTCTCAGATCTCTAATAGATAAATAGATGTATGTATCAAAATATTATACATATACATACGTACATATAATCGCGCCGGTAGTTCCCATTGGGGTAGCCAGAGACCATCGATCGTCACTTTGTATGATCTTGGTAAACCTCTCTAGCTTCGTTCACACCCATCGATCTTTTAATGCATGCTCTTTTATTCTTTATACTTCGGATACCTACCTTTTTGAGCACATTCCCTGTTTGGTCCAAATGAGTCCGCTGAGGTCGTCATCTAGTAAAATTACATTGGCTTATAGATCTCTTTCACCAATTTACTATCATCCATCCTCATTATATGTTTAAATCATTTTAACATTCCTATTTTTTATCTAATTAACAATATCACCTTTCATAGCGTACCTTCTACAAATCACACTATTCCTCACTCAATCGCAATATCTAACATTCAAAATGTATATTACTCATTTTTCTTTCTCATTCTTTATTCGATATTTAAATTTGCCATTCAAATTCAAGCCTCTTTTAGATAAAATTAGAAGTCATGTAACTGACTTATTCATTATATAGAAGAGATCGCTCTTAGCCATTAGACTGCCCATTGTACTTCTGTGTAAAACTGTTCAATTGTACATGTAAATATTATATCTTTGGTGTGCAATGAGTATTTAAATAAAACGTGAATACGTACATTCTCTCATTGCTAGTCATTTAAATCTTAATTGAACGTTAATACCTTTCGTACCGTCGCTATACCTTTGATCATATAAGGGGCTCCTTTTCCCACTAAGCTAAGGTTACTAAAAATACTTAATTTCGTTAGTGCATTCATCATTTTCAGAATCTGCAAATTATGAGTAAAAATATGTTTCTGAATATAAACATAAAAACATCTTCGAGGAAGGTCTGGTCTGGAATTTATCATTCAAAGAACTACCGTCTGTAGACTATTAAAGAGGTATTTCGATGAAAAGCTGAGCTTTGCCTCATTCCTAGCTGTTATCTTCAAATCCAGCTCCATATTTATGTGAACATTCTGTGGAAAGTTCTTGGGATTATTTTAAACATCAGTCAACGGAATTTTAGAACATTTAAAAATATAACGTTTTTTTTTAAAAACGATATAAAGTCAGGATTTGGTCTTTAGCACTACTAATATTATTTGAATAAAAATGCATAAGTTTACATCGGAAATGAGGGTTGAAGCTACCATCAAAAATAATTTTATGAAACGGTGTCGGCGATGGCAGAGTGAATTTAACCTTTAACCTTTCTAATTTTTTTGTCTATAAATTTGCTACATATTTTAATGATAATACAAGTTTTTTCATACAATAGAAAATTAGTGTTGCAATTTATTAGATTGTATTCTAAGCGCAGTCATAACTAGGCTAACATCCAAATGCGAATGCAACGGAAATTTAAACCGAGAATAGTTAATATATCATGCGCCAAAACAAAGATTTCACTACGTCTGAAGTAAATATCCTTAAGGTGCAGTTTTAGCAATAAACTTATTGCAACATAAGCAATATAAGTTGTAGTTATATTTTATACATACATACATGTACTCAAGGCCATAAATACCAGGGGTAGCCAGAGCTTTGGAGCCCCAAACTCCTTAGCCATATTTGGAAGTTGAAGGGGACAAGATGGTAGAAATAAAGTACCGTTGGCAATGGATCTCCAATTGCCTTGCTCAAAAACCGTGTGGGTAGAATGGGGTTTTGAAAATTTATTTGATAATTCATATAAATAAAATGGTGAAAGGTTTTGCTAAAGCCGAAATTGCTGACGTCAGATTGTCAAGTTAAACTTTCTTTTATTTTACCCGCGGTTTTGCATTATCCCTTCACACAAAAAAATTAATTGCTAATCGTACTTTTGCAAGTTAACTGGCGTATATATTGTAAATATAAATTATAGTTGCCGTGTAGTGCCGGCTTAGAATGTCGCTACCCCTTTCTACCCACGGGTGTCGTAAGAGGCGACTAAAGATATTGGGGCTTTTTATTGGATTTTAGGGCGATGCGGTTGGAGACCCATCACCAAAAAACTTTATTTTACTATCTTTTCCCCACTCAACTTCCAAAAGTGGCTGAGGAATTTATAATTCCTTAGTTCTGGCTACCCCTTCTAGGGAAATATAGCTGTGAGTATATATATATGTATGTATATAAATTATAAAAATAATTTATATAAGTACGAAGTGAATGAAGAAGCTCGAAAGGTTTGCCAGGATCGTGCAAAGTGGCAATCGATAGATATATATGTATGTGTGAATTATATAAACACTATTTGTAATTTAAGTGCCAATGGCAGTGGACCGTCTGGTTGACTATTCCATACTCGAAGCCCAACGAAATATGATTGCGATGATATTTAGTTAGGTATATAGCAGAGCAAGTAGCCTCTTGAACTTAAGATTAAAATTACACAATACTGAAAACGTTCCAAGACTCAAACAATATTTCATCTCGCCACTTCTATAATACCCATTTGTGTTTAGAGTACTCACGTTTTGCTTGGACAGTGTACTTATTTGATAGGGGGCAGGCTTATCGTCGTTTTTGTACGAATACACTGTCACATGGCATAATACAACTTAGTACAACACACGATGTTTTCCGTCACGACTAACAACCATAATAAATTAACCACACATATGACTTTAGAAAAGACAAATCGGTGTAGACCCGACCCGGTGTTTGAATCCTCATTGTCTGCCCGATAGACGGTGAGTGGCAATGTCACGTGATGTTCAGAATTATTACCCCTTCGGGGATGTACGGCGTGAAAGTTTGAGTTCAAGAAAAACATTGCACAAAACCTCATAAGTAACATAATAATTATCGATGAAGCTGGTAAGATTGTCAAGATCGTACAAAGCACTGATTGAAAGTAAAGGCTTTGAAAGTAGGCAGTGGCCCTATGCGGACTGATGGTGTTAGTATATTTCTATGTATGCTTATAAGAAAGTTACAAACGCAAAAATTTAACAAGAAATCTCAACTAAAACATCCCCTTAAACACTAACGACGCAAAATCTAGGAGTTCGACGTACAACTTGTCAGTTTGGGGGCGTTTTAGGGGGGCGGTGGATACATCGTCAGGTCTTCGCGGAAGTCACAAACACGAGGTGAATGACCCCGCGGCGCCGGGTCGCCGGTGCACTTCAATTGCATTTCAGGATTCGATACTTTGCGAGTATACGTCAAGTTTGGAATTTCAACTTTCGGTTGACGTCAGCCATTTTGGATTTTTATCTTAGTTTCATTGTTCTCAGGGTGGAGAGGTTAAGTCTGGAAGTTTTTAAGCAGAGATCTCTGGATGTAATTTAGCAGGTTTAGTTTTATTAGATCATATCATGATACCGTATTGGTTAACGACGATATGTATAATACTATCCTGTAAAAATATGGGATTAGCTACCAGAACAGAGCCGACTTTGATCATCATTATGGGTGGGAGATAGATGCTGTATAGTGCCGGATTAGAGAGCATCGTATACTTGTTTTATAATGGGATGATTGGATGAAGTGATTGGAATTCTATTAAATACAATTCTTCATATAACCATCTAGTACCATCAAAACTTACAAAATTGGTGTCTTTTTCTTATTTCGATAACCACGAGGAGAGGTAGATAGGTTGATATTTATGTACATATATACATACATACATATACTCACGGCTTAAATCCCTTAACGGGCTAGCCAGAGCTTTGGAATGATAAATTCCTCAGCCACTATTGGAAGTTGATTGGGGAAAAGATGATAATAATAAACGTTTTTGGTGATGCGTCTCCAACCACATCGCCCAAAAATCACTTAAAAAGCCCCTATACCCTTAGTCGCCTCTTACGATCACCCACGGGTAGAAATGGGGTAGTGTTATTCTAAGCCGACACTACACGGCACTACGATAGGTTGATGTTTATATAATAAAGCAAAAAATGACTTTTCCTACCTACATCCTTATACCCTAAACTTTAACCCATAAACAAAAAATCCGAGCTTAACAATCACCAACTCAGCAACTTTTGGAAGTTTAAATAATATGAGGGATCGTATGAAACCAACGTCATTGTTCACTACTGAATCGATTATTAAAAAAGTCTTTGACAGATTTTTCGCCGGATCGAGCGCTTGCTTTCGGCGAGGTGAGTTGGCTTGTTGTTTTGGTGAAAAAGTGTGTACTACTGCCATAGTTTTACGTTTTTAATTTAAATTATTTGTATAGAAGAAAGATTGTATTGAAATACACTGTGTTTATCTATACAATTATTTGTTTATCTATAAAAATAATTTTATTGACCTAATCACCCATAGGTTGTCTGAAAGAGACCGCTTTTGGTGATAAGACCGCCGTCTGTAGTTCTTTAAAAAAAAGTACTTTGATGTGTATTGTTTAGGTTTATTAATCTATAATTAAGAAAGCATCGATATTAATAAATAAAGGAAAGAAAAATTTCGACACAGGCGGGATTCGAACCCGCGACCTCGGGTATACGCCCCCGTCGCTCTTGCCAATTGAGCTACCGTGTCAATGGCTGCCAGCGCGAAATTCTTCTATCCTTTATTTCTTTTACACGTTTTAGTAGTGTTTGCGTTTCCTACCTCCGAATTTTTTACTAATTTTTAGAAATAATCCCCACATAAGGTTTTCATACACAAAAAGATTTAAAAAAGCATCGATATTGCCTTTGATATTAGTTAAGCTACGACGCAAGGGAGTATATATTAGATTGAACAAACTCGAGGTGAAGACGGCAGCGCGTTTTAGGGACAAGACACACTGAAAAGAACTAAGTATGATATAATATACATATGAATAACACCCAAGACTAAGAAACAATCATTTATGCTCATCACATAAATGTTGCTCTCAGTGGGGATCGAACCCGCAACCTCCGGGCCGAAAAGCTAGTAACCTATCCACTCGGCCACAGTTGTTGCTTTATACAATTCCCCAGACTTCTCTTTCTTTACTTATATTCATGCTCTTTTATTCTTCATACTTCGGACACCTGCCTTTTTGAGCACATTTTCTATTTGATCCAAATGTGTCCTCCGAGGTCGTCCTCTACTACATTACCTAGAAGAAAAGAGCATGTATGAAAAGATTGATGGATGTAAACGAAGCCAGAGAGGTTTGCCAGGATCGTACAAAGTGGCGATCGATAGTCTCTGCCTACCCCAATGGGAACTAACGGCATGAGAATATGTATGTATGTATGTATATTCATCATTTTTATCATACTTACTCTACCTTCACTCTACCGTACATTTAAATACAAACCTTTGTTTAAACGGTATCGACCCTTCAATAATATGATTTAATTTACGACTCAGAATCATGCGAATCGCAGTTCCTTATCGGGTACAACTTAAAATCTCCAGTGGTTCAGCCACTGTTGAAAAGTAATGAATTTTAAACCAAATACACCAGTTAATAGAAAATACAAGTGAAATTTGTGAAAATTTGAAGCGTCTACTCATTACCGTTTTTAATATGGAGCATAATAATCTTTTCCCCAATCAACTTCCAAAAGTGGCTGAGGAATTTATCATTCCAAAGCTCTGGCTACCCCGTTAAGGGATTTATAGCCGTGAGTATATGTATGTATGTATGTATGCATAAAAAAATATTAAAACACATGCTATACACATACAAACACACACAAACAATGTTATGTTTTTTTTTTACTTTTTAGTATTTGTTGGAGGGTCGTTTAGTCATTGGGGGAGGCCTCTGTCCAGCAGTGGACGTCTATAGACTGATGATGATGATGTATTTGTTACTAATAAATAAAGAACATGAGAACCCCACATGAGGTTTAAATGAACAAAAAGATTTAAATGATGTATTTGTTGTTATAGCGGCAACAGAAATTCATCATTTGTGAAAAATCCAGCTTTCTAGCTATCACGGCTCATGAGATACAGCCTGGAGACAGATAGACAGACAGAAAGCGAAATCTTAGAAATAGGGTCCCGTTTTAACTTTTGGTTCGGAACCCTGAAAATACTTATTCACCTTGATTAACAGTTTTCAATTGATTAACATTTCATTTTTCTCAAGGAAAAAGATTTAATAGTTAATTGTTTTTTAGCTCATACTGTATCATTTAACTTTTTTATTTACTTAAATTTATTCAGTTCAAACGTTACTAGCCCTAGACCTTTTTTGTAGGTTATCTTATAAATAAAATAAAAACTAAATAAAAAAGATTTATTTGCCAAGTAACAGATTACACCATTTGTACTTAAACTAACGATCATTGTTTTACAAATTGTAATTTCTAAGGCAGATTTTCTTTAGCTTTTAGCTAAAAAAAGAGCAAATAAATTAATACGCCTACAAATAAAAAAAACGTTCTTCACCCAATTTGGGATCATAACTCCCAATTATAAGCAGATTGCCTAAATTTTTGACGAACATTTTTATTTTTCTATAATTGACCGAGAAAATGCTAAATTATTTTATTAAGCTACAAAACAAAAGATATCGTAGAACGTAGCAACAATCTTGCGTGGGTTTCCCTTTACACGAGCTGTATTTTATAAAGCCTCTTCGAAGGTTCTATTTTATTACACAAACTGAAAAATATCCTACGCGAGTGTCTGCAAAGTGGGCGTAGCTTTTCAAAGGTTATTTTTTTGTGGAAATTAAAGGTAAAATGATGTTTATTTTATTTAAGAAAATATTCATTTTTATTCCTCTTGATACTCAAGAGATCTCCTCAATTTATTATTTATAACTTCTTTCAATTGATAATGTTTTTAATTGTAATTATTAACGCGATTGGAAAATAAAAAAAGGTTTTTTATCACAACCTCATCTCCGTCATTTTAATATCAGCTAGACAAATATACAATAGAAGAAATTCTGCATAATAAATTATTTTAATACCTAGGTAACCTTTCACTTCCCACGGGACACCTGTAGGCTTACCAACTAGCTTTTTGCCCGCGACTACGTCCGCGTGGACTACATTTTTTGCATCCAGTTTACATCCAAAATACCAAAACACTATCTAACTACACTAACTTCTGTTTTTTTGTATTTATATTCCCGTGGGCGTTGTAATAGATATAAAGAACATTGAGACATTTTAAGTGATTATTGGGCGATGCAGTTGGACGATTGGACGGACCCCATTCAACATCCAAAAGTGGATAAAGAATTACTATCTCTGGAGCTGTGGCTACCCTTTTTTGGGATTTATAGCCGTTAGTATATTCTCATGATTGATTGATGGATGAATTTCATATATTCCTTTTTGTAGTTGTTATATCAGTCAATCGCATCAAGATTCCAATTTCTAGATACATTGTATTTATAGATCAAAAATCTGTATAATATATTTCAATCTCTTAGGGGATGAGTTTCAAAAACCTTTTTAATTGTTCATAAGAAACATGAAACAAACCATTTTGTAACCAAGTTTCTATGTTCAAAAATCTCTATGAGAATATTAGTTAAAAACAGTTAAAAAAACAAAAGCTATAAACATATTCTCAAACCTACCAAATGAATACGCAAAATTCATACAATATACTTTCAATTATCTTTATTCATACATATTCGCATAGTTGAATGTGAAAAAGAAGGATTAGTGCATCCTATTATTCTAACCTAACACAAAAGCAAAAAAGTCTCAAAAAGACTTTAATAATAACCCGGGATTTGAACCTGGGTCATCCGTTAGTTTAGTTTTAACCAATCGGTATACAGCTACGCCACAGAAACATTAGTAATGATGTCAAATTTGTGATATGGTATATATCTAGTAGCCATACTATTGACAAACAATTAAATACATACATACATATACTCACGGCTATAAATCCCTAGCAGGGGTAGCCAGAGCTAAGGAACTTGAAGTTCCTCAGCCACTTTTGGAAGTTGCGTCGGGGAAAGATAGTAAAATAAAGGTTGTTGGTGATGGGTCTCCAACCACATCGCCCAAAAATCCCTTAAAAGCCCCAATACCGTTAGTCGCCTCTTACGTACACCCACCGGAAGAAATGGGGTAGTGTTATTCTAAGCCGACACTACACAGCAATTCATTAAATGGACATTTATTTTGTTGAAAATGGATAAAACCCTTATTTTTTTCAAAAACACTATTAATGAAGAGTCTGATAAAGTCGGTCAATGAAAAAATTAATCGTGTAAATATGGGGAGCAATAAGTTGGTGATGTGAGAGAGATTGCAATCATCGGCCAATAGATGGCAGTACTGAATTAAAATTGAGATATTTACTATTATTTATTTACAAAATATGCATTCTGAGGCTTAAACAGAATATTAATTTATGCGTAAGTAAAGTATAATATATCTATGAGAATATTAGTTAAAATAGTTAAATAAACATATTCTCAAACCTACCAAATGAATACGCAAAATTCATACAATATGCTTTCAATTATCTTTATTCATACATATTCGCATAGTTGAATGTGAAAAAGAAAACCGACTTCATAGAAAAACAACCGAAAATAAACAATCTAGTACTAAAAAGTACGAAATAAGTTTTTTTAATTGAATATGAGTACTGTGATTGATACCTTAGCAATTTCTTTATTCCACACGAGTCAGTTCAACCTACCTAAATCTTAAAATTCTCTTAAATTAATTTGTGAGCCGGTGCCAGCCTCGATGATAATTGATAATAAGAAGTGTGTATTTCGCACTTCATATACATGTAAAATGTAGGGTACCTTGTAGTTGTAGGGTAAATTGATTTTTGTACGTATTATCATTTAAAACGTTAGGCGATAGATATATATTGTTTAGATTGTAATAATCAGAGATAGATAGCAGGGTGAATTTACTTTTGCTTGTCTGGCACCGACTCAAAAATTAATTTAAGAGAATTGTAATATTTAGGTAGGTTGAACTGACGCGTGTGGAATAAAGAAATTGCTAAGGTATCAATCACAGTACTCATATTCAATTAAAAAAACTTATTTCGTACTTTTTAGTACTAGATTGTTTATTTTCGGTTGTTTTTCTATGAAGTCGGTTTTCTTTTTTTTAAAAATTATTTTATTTTACGAGTTTTAGAGATGGGTAGACCTGGCAAAGATGCCTCTCGGATGGGGAAGCGACAGTTACTGTATTATTCTTCGTATTTCCGGTATTTCTATTATAGTACGATATTAAATAGGCTCAACCATATGTAACCTTACATTGTTCTTAAAATCCTTCGAAAGGCGATGGTCTTCAATTCTACATCTCAAGAAAGACTCAAACGCTCACGCCGAATATCCCTGAAGGGGTTAGCAGAGGTAGTAATACTTCTGAATATCACGTGACATTGTCACCTGTTGTTCAGAGTACCCACGATTTATTAGGCAGTGTTCTCACGTTATACAGGGCAGGCCTATCGGCGCGGCGTTTTGAACAAATACACTGTCACATAATTGTGAGTTTCGACAGTCCCCTCGATTTCCTGGGATGCCATCATCAGATCCTGGTCTCATGGTACTTTCTCGGTAACAATAACATAACAAAAGAAATGTTTAGTGAACCTGTACTTCTCTTCATAAAAGCTACGAAGAGGAGTATAAATCTATATAGAATGTGGAAAGAACTGTTTCCTAATACCTAGTGATTGAGGATCCACACCTTCTATCATCAGCTTAGCAGCATAACAATATGATTTTCAGAAGCAAATGCCAATATAAGTTCAGAAAATATGTAAAACGCGGTACATTTGCCTATAAAATTTGAGGGTTCCCCTCGATTTCTCCGGGATCCCATCATCAGACCCTGATATCCTCATCATGGTACCAATCCGGGAGTATCTTCTTTCGAATAAAAAAATAATAATCAAAACCGGTTCATAAATGGCAAAGTAATCGGCGAACAAACATAAAAAAAAAAAATATATATATATACCGGTCGAATTGAGAACACTCTTTTTTTTGAAGTCGGTTAAAAAGAAGGATTAGTGCATTCATACTATTGACAAACAATTAAATGGACAATTATTTTGATGAAAATGGATGAAACCCTTATTTTTTCCAAAAAGACTATTAATGAAGAGTCTGATAAAGTCGGTCGAAGAAAAAATTAATCGTGTTAATATAGGGAACCATATAAAAGTTATGTTTTTTTATGCTCCTGTGGGAACCCTTGCGAAATCCGGGATAAATTATATCCTATATGTTGGCCAGGTGTATAACCTACATTCATGCCAAATTTGATCAAGATCGGTCCGGTAGAATTAACGTGATGAACGGACATACAGACAGACAGACGGACAGACAGACATTTTTTTCAAAAACAGCAAATTTGGCTTCAGTATCGAAAAGAAAACATATTCCACCGGTTTTTATTTTTTTTTCTTCAATGTACAGTTTTGACCTCGTTACAGTCTTATTATAGTATAGATTATTACGATCACCAATGAGATAGATGGACCAAATCAAGGCAGCGCTTGATGACCCCTGTACAATGTACCAAAAAAGCAGCCCTCAGAGAGAAATGGCGACGATTTGTGCGGCGGGTCACCCAACCAAAATAACGACCACGACCACTCTGTCAAGAGTGCTACGACTGAGAAGTAGTAGAAGACGGTCTTAACAACCTCCCAATTCTCTCAAATTTATCCATCTGCAAGCTTGCCAATTCTGCTTATTGCGGATTTTATTAGTTATTATTATTTTTTCTTGTTTAATTTAAATCTCAAGCTCTGGCCAACCCTTTAAGGATAAAAAGCCGTGAGCATATACAAACCAACCGTGATAGCCCAGTGGGTAGAACACTTGGTTATCGTGCAAGCGACTAGTGTTCGAATCCTGGGTCGGGCCTACACCAATTTGTATTTTCTAAAGACATATGTGTGGTTAATTTATCATGGTTGTTAACGGTGAGGGAAAACATCGTGAGGAAACCCACATGGCTGAGTTGTACTTAGTCATGTGACAGTGTATTCGTACAAAACGGCGATAGGCTTGCCCCCTATCACGCGAGTACACTGTCCATGCAAAACGTGGGTACTCTGAACACCAGGTGACAAAGTCACGCGATGTCCAGAAGTATTAGTACCTCTGCCAACCCCTTCGGGGATATTCGGCGTGAACGTTTATGCTTATTTATGCTTATGCTTATGCATATACATATGTATGAATTTAGATTAGTTTTTTTAATAGCATCTTATAACTAGAGCTTTCATTAGTAACTTGTTGTAGACTATTTTGTTATTAGAAAATACCAACGTAAATATATTACAAATACTTAGCCTGCTACACTTTCAACTTACTACTTTCTCACACAATACCATGTCAAGAACATACATTTTGAATATCGAATTTTGCGTGGGTTTCCAATGCACTACTGGGTATAGTCCAGGAGAGGGAAATAAATTTCTGGCGGTAATTTGGATATAGGATTTGAGTAGAACTCACATCCTTATTATTGTTCTCAATTGATATGACACATTCTTGACATGTTATGAAATTTATGACGGTGCCGTAAAAGGAACTTAAGATATTGGGGCTTTTAAATGAGTGATGGGCAACGCGGTTGGAGACCCAATAAAAACATGCTTTAATTTAAAAAACTCTCTCGTTTACTTAGAAAAGTGGCTGGAGTATCTGTAATTCTAAATCTCTGGCTCTTTTCTGTTTTAATATTTGTGGCCGTTAGTATATATATGAATGTTGTCTATAAAAATTTCTAAGACAGAAAAAGAAATACCCATATGCATCTTATAAATATTGGCCCTGGTTAGCTAGAATCGAAACCATACCCTCTGGATCCAGGAGCTAGTCACCTGCCAACTATATAATAGACATTCAAGTTACATCGCTATATGATCTTCTGGATCCACTACATGTATACTCAAACATACATACATACATATACTCACGGCTATAAATCCCTTAACGGGATAGCCAAACTCAACTCAAAATCTCATACGTTCACGCCGTATATCCCCGAAGAGGTACTAAAACTTCTGAACATCACGTTACTTGTCACCTGATGTTCAGAGTACCCAAATTTTTTTGGACAGTCTACTTCCTTGATAGGGGACAGGCCTATCGCTATTTTGTATGAATACACTGTCACATGACAATGTTGTTCAGGTGAGGTTCAACTCAGCCATTTGGGTTTCCTCACGATGTTTTCCCTCACCGTTAAGAACCATGATAAATTAACCAATAACATATGTCTTTAGAAAAGACAAATTGGTGTCGGAATTGGACTAGGAATGGAAATCTGCACGATTAGTGGTTTTCTTCCTACTGAGCTATCACGCTTACTTCCACATATATACCTAATAGTTATTACGACGCGTAGGGAAATATTGTTTCCCCCATGCAAAAGAGAATCAAACTCTTTGAATTTCAAGCGCTCTAAAAAACTTATCATCAAAACTGCCTATCAGCTCCCGGCCCACCATTCACTACCCACATAGAATCCAATACTATGCTGATGCACCCCAACCCCTCCTCTTCCCCTCCCAACCCCCTCAGTTGCAATCAGGTTAAAAATAACGCTTCGTCGCAGAATGAGTTTTGTATTACGTAATGTTTGTTTCAAAATTGGATATTGCGAAATATCCATTACGTCGATTATTGTGGCGAGTATGTGAAGTTCACACTCTAGTTAATTAAACACGTGTTCGAGTACAGTTGAACTTGCTACTTAATATTGTGAAAGTTTTGTACTAGAATAGAAATACAATGTATTACGTACAAAGTCAAATCAGTAGTTAATATTTTTTATATTGTTAGGCTGTTATGAATATCGGGAAAAGTTAACTATGAAATAAAAAAATTTACTATTCAAATGTTGTATATTAACATCACGTTGACACAACCAATTATACATTGCTTATTAAATAACCCGGCTGCAGACGCAATGTCACGAATTTGCATGTAATGTAAAATACATGCACAAACGATATCGTAAAATTAGAAAATATATAACTTTATTAACAATAACTTAAATAAGCTAAATCAATATTAATCTAGTTCTAGGAAAGAAGGGTCGTTACTAGTGATGTTGGCTGCTACAGTCTCTTTGGCAGATGAAGTAGTTTGGATTTGTTCAGGAGTATTCTTGTCATTCGAAGTAATATCAAAAATAGAATTACTGCGAGGTCTTGCATCATATAGAGTTTTGTGGAAAATTTGTTGGGTGTAGACTTTACGGCTACTTTCTGCCGGAGCGGATTGTTGTGGTGGAGTTTTGTGGTTTTTTATTTAGGTTTAAGTTTACATGTTTTTGTTCCCACGAGTCGTGTCGATGTAAAGCATCACTCATAGAGTGACGCCCTTTCCTATGAGAAGGCACTTATACAACGATGATTGCCTGGTCCATCGAAGTTGGCGCTAGTGACTCATTGCCCTCAGCCATTCATCCTTTTGGCACGGTCCACACCTTAGGATTGGGGTCATTGTGTTATAGAGGTTTTACACCCTCGTAGTTTAGACAGTAAAACCAAAACTCTCGGCCTCCTGCCACTGGTGTGACAATTGGTTACGAGTAGTGAAGATCATTTCCTATCTGTCACGTTAGCTGACTGGGAAGGCCAGCTCTGTCATGTTAGTTAACCGTCGTCCGATACTCGACGTTGGTTACTCTTTAGCACCACCAGCCGGGGAGTAGGTGTAGGGTTTAGAAAGGTGATTTCTACGGACGCGAGTAATGGATACCCCCCTAGTAATGGATACCCCCCAATAGGAAAAAATGGCGTGAGTATATGCATGTATGTATGTATGGGGTATATATCCTTTAATATATTGGTGTTCGTATGTTCCAAGCATTATTATTTTTATACTTACTTACTTATACTCACGCCCATTATTCCCATTGGGGTAGGCAGAGACTATCGATCGCCACTTAGTACGATCTTGACAAACCTCTCTTGCTTCCCTTACATTCATTATTCTTCTCATATGTGCTATAGTATGCAAGATAGAAAAAGGAATGTTGAGGTGGTTTGGGCACATAGAGAGGATGGATGAAAATAAAGTAGCGAAAGAGATATATAGAGCCAATGTGGATGGGATTGTTAGTAGAGGACGGCCTCGTAAAACGTTTCTTGACCAGATAGAAAACGTTCTTATAAAGGCGGGGGTCCGAAGTGAGAAGAATAAAAGAGCATGTATTATTTTTATGCCGGCAACATTACCAATATATCTATTAATGTCTGCCTGAAATAGCACCAACCAACCTTCTGTTGGGGTGTTTTACGTATACATATATATGCTTCTTGGCTGATGAGGTGAACTCAAATCTAGCAATTGGCGTCAACATCCCTTCCTCTCACAGCTTCCAAAGGGGCTAGGGATTTTTTTTCTTTGATGTGCTGGCTATTTTTTTAGGGTACATTGTGGGTACCCTGAACACCAGATCACAATGACACGTGATATTCAGAAGTATTAGTACCTCTGCCAAAGTGATATGATTTCAGATGTTCAGGTTTGATAAAAATGGTAACTGGGATTTAGTTTCATTTATTACTCCACCTTGATTAATTAAATTTTTGTGTTACTCTTTCTTATCATTTAGTTTATCATGGTTGTTAACGGTGAGGAAAAACATCGTGAGGAAACCCACATGGCTGAGTTATACTTAGTCATGTGACAGTATATTCGTACAAAACGGCGATAGGCCTGCCCCCTATCACGTGAGTACACTGTCCATGCAAAACGTGGGTACTCTGAACACCAGGTGACAAAGTCACGTGATGTTCAGAAGTATTAGTACCTCTGCCAACCCCTTCGAGGATATTCGGTGTGAACGTTTATGTTATGTTATAATAATCTTTCTTAAAATGTTGAAACTGTCTCAATTCTCAATGATTTCAAAAATAAATTGCTATGACAGACAGACATAAAACTATAACGGTTTTGTTTTTTCTTTACATGGCTACGAATACGTAAAAAACAGGGGTCGAATACGAAACTAGCGGTACACGTTACCTTCAGAAAAACATATACGAGGGGCATGTCAAAAGAAACTAGATACTCAAAAATTATAAATTTATTCTTTATTACAAGTATCGATCTTTTCAAAGTATTCACCCTGAGCACGTATACACTTTTCCATACGTCTGAACCAATTGGAAAATACCTGTAACCACTCTTTCTAGATACCTCAGAAATCTCGAAATTATAGGAAACCAGCGCATCTTCTTTGCTTTCAAACCTCTTCCACTTTAGTTTTTCTTTGATTTTTGGAAACAGGGGGGTCAGGGGAATATGGCGGGTGAGGGAGAATTGACACATTTTTCGAGTTGAAAAAGTCTAGTGTTCTGGCAGACGTGTGCGGCGCCGCATTGTTTGTTGCCAGAGAAGGTGCCAGATTCCTGACTTCGGTCGCTTGTCACACCAAGCTGATATTACTGTTGGAGCACAAACTATCACATACCATTTCGAGTTCACCGTTCTTTTATTCTCTAGCACAATAGTAGCAATATGACCCGATTTGCAGAAAAACGAGGCGACCATTTGTTTCTGTGTGCTTCGTGCACGGCGACATTTCGTTGGAGTTGCCTCATCTTCAAAGCACCAAACATTCGACTTTCGCTTAGATTCGGGATCATAGTTATATAGCCATGTTTCGTCACCAGTCAGTATATCATATGCTTTTTTTTTCTCGCCTCCTTTGAATTTATCTATCATGAATAGGCACTAATCCACCCGACGATCTTTCTGCTCATCGGTAAGTTTGTGCGGCACCCATCTCGAACAACGTTTACGGAGAGAAAGGTGGTCGTGAATTATGGTTTGCATTGCTGCTGATCCTATTCCTAGTTCTCGCTCTAGCTCTACATATGTAATTCGTCGGTTTTCGCGAATAAGTTTTTCGACTGCACGAACGTTTTCTTGCGTGACCGTGGTTGGCGGCCGTCCTGTCTTCGCTTCATCTTCGAGACATCCCCGTCCTCTTTTAAATTCAGCAAACCAATTGAATACTGTTGCTCGGGAACAAGCAGACTCAACAAAAGTAGAAGCCAAAAGTTCGAAACATTCTTGAAGCTTTAAACCTTTTTTAAAGTCATATTAAATCTTAGCGCGAAAATCATGTCGACTGAGCTCCATTGTTGCAAGTGAATTCCCGCCAGATTCTCGGAAAAATGATGCTCATTCAAATAAAAAATAAATAAAAGAAGTGTGTTCTATATTCAAATATGTCAATAATAAACCAGCCTATAAGATGGTGTATAGCTTGCCAGTGTTAATGAGAAAAGAGTATCTAACTTCTATTGGCATGCCCCCCGTACATACGTAGATATACTCGCGCCTATAAATCCCAAAGAGGGTAACCAGAGCTTCAAATATGTGATTTTCCAGCCAATTATGGAAGTTACTTAGGGAAAAGATAGTAATAATTAAATATAATTAGAATGTTTTGTTCATGAAAACTCGTAGTGACTTACTTTAACATACATACATATACTCACGGCTATAAATCCCTTAACGGGGTAGCCAGAGCTTTGGAATGATAAATTCCTCAGCCACTTTTGGAAGTTGATTGGGGAAAAGATGATAATAATAAACGTTTTTGGTGATGGGTCTCCAACCACATCGCCCAAAAATCACTTAAAAAGCCCCTATACCCTTAGTCGCCTCTTACGATCACCCACGGGTAGAAATGGGGTAGTGCTATTCTAAGCCGACACTACACGGCAAACTTACTTTAACCTCTAAGTTTATCCAAACAGTTTTATTCATAGCTTTAAATCATCATTATACCTCAAGTTCAAATAAAAGCTCTTAAAAACTCCCAACGAGTAAAATTTTAAAACTCTTTCGCAATGTCCAAACTACGATGATAAATGCAAAATAAAATTGTGATGTAATTAAAGAAGAACTGCTAACAAAATAATTGGCAAAGATACGACGTCATACACTGCAACATTGGGCTGCGATCCAATTTTAAACTACTACTTACATAAAACTAGTATTAGGAATGTCAGACTGTTTGAATTGGTGTTAAATATGCATATAATAACTGTCCAATCTTTGCATCCCCCCCGGGAGAATGGCCGAGGTATAACTTTTTGCCTAAACGGTATCCATGCTCTTTTTGATATTAATAAAAAGTAAACAAAACAAGACTGGACATAAAATTACAGCTGATAAGATTAAAACAGCATGTATGAAAAGATTGCAGCCGTGTAGTGTCGGCTTAGAATAGCACTACCCCGTTTCTCCCGATGGTTGTACGTACGAGGCAACTAACGGTATTGGGGCTTTTAAGGGATTTTTGGCCGATGCGGTTGGAGACCCATCACGAAAAACCTTTATTTCACCATCTCTTCCCCAAGAAACTTCCAAAAGTGGCTTAGGAATTTCTAATGCCTTAGCTCTGGCTACCCCTTCTAGGGATTTATAGCCGTGAGTATATGTATGTATGTATGTATGAAAAGATTGATGGATATAAACTTAGTTAGAGAGGTTTGCCGGGATCGTTTAAAGTGGCAATCGATAGTCTCTGTTTTCCTGTATGGGAAATATTGGCGTGATTATATGTATGTATGCACAGTACCCCTACAGTGGCATACTCTGTCACATTGTTATTTATCAATAGGATAATTCAGAGTCTAAGTCCTCTTTCTTCACCCACTAAACATTATTCAGAATTGGATTTATGTTCGAGTTTATATAATGATATAAACATACATACATATACTCACGGCTATAAATCCCTAAAAGGGGTAGCCAGAACTAAGGAATTAGAAATTCCCCAGCCACTTTTAGAAAGTTGAGTGGGGAAAAGATGGTGAAATAAAGGTTGTTGGTGATGGCTCTCCAACCGCATCGCCCAAAAATAGTCGCCTCTTACGATCACCCACGGGTAGAAATGGGGTAGTGTTATTCTAAGCCGACACTACACAGCATAATTAAAGAAAGTATGAATATATATAATCAAAAACATCAAAAAAAGACTGGACATAAAATTACAGCTCAAATTGGCTAAGTTAGCCTTATCGGTGCTATAAAAACCAACTACTAACCAATTATAGGTCAAATGAATCCATACTAATATTATAAATCGGAAAGTGAGTTTGTTTGTTTGTTTATTTGTGCTTCTTTCACGCCGCAACTACCGAACCGATTGCTTTGAAATTTTGCAGACATATAGTTAGAAGTCCAGATTAAATTATAGATTACTTTTATACCGGAATCACTAATGGATTTTAGCAGCCAAATCTTCAACCTTTCAGCTGAAACTTTATAAAAGAGCGCGGCGTTGTTTGCATGTTTACCAATAGATGGCGCTGTCGGTACTTTCTACCTCGCGGTATGATTTCTTCTTTATTGGAGTATATAAATCCAAAATATATTACATCAACATCAACCTTAAAATTAAATCCTATTGATATGATATTGATACAGTTTACATTACACCATTGGTTCCGACATATTTTGGTATTTGTAATTGTAACTTGAAGTTATAATAATAGATCATCGTTACTTGCATTTTACGAGTCATTTACTTAGTTTAGTTGCTGTTTTATCTTATCTGGCTGTTGCTCGCTTTCTTTGATGTCCTTAATTCCTTTCCAGTATCCACTATTGTATTATATTGAAGTATTTAATAGATTTTAGGTTTTTCGCAGTAGGCTGATTAATAGTTAGGTTAGTTTAGTGCGCTTTGTTCGTCGTTTAGATTTTTATAGTTTACAGAAGGGTTTTATAGTTTACAAACACTAACCATCCCCATATTCCCGAGCAATCGCTGCAAGCTCTCCCACTATCATCAACGGTCAGTGTAAGAGGCAGTACCGTGCCGCCGCCGAAGCGCCAAACTACTATTCGTATTTGTACTTACTAAGATATTCTCATTTTGAACATAGAAACTTAGTACAAAGTGGTTTGGTTCATGATTTCAGTTATTTTCATAGTATTATGTCGTACGGTATTTTATTATGGGGTAAAGCGGCTGATGTTCATAAAGTTTTTGTCTTACAAAAGCGAGCTATCCGATCTATTTACATGTTGAGGTCGAGGTATTCGTTGCGCGAAAAATTTAAAGAAATTGGCATTTTAACTGTCCCTTGCCAATACATATTTGAGAATTTAATGTATGCCAAAAAGAATATAGGCCAATTTAGTAAAGTTAGTGATAGGCATACTGTTAACACTCGAAATAAGGACAAACTTCACGTACCGAAGTGGAGACTTAATAAAGTAAGTAACTCCTTTATGGGACTATCCCTGAAAATGTTCTACAAACTTCCTTCTGACATATTGGAATTGCCTGTGGCATCTTTTAAAAAGGCAATAAAAGCCATGCTTTTAAAGAAATCTTACTACAGTGTTCAAGATTTTTTAAACGACAAGGACCCAACGCGCACATGACCGTGTCCGTAAAGCTATAAATCTTCCCTCGTTATTCCTAGGAATAATTGTCTGGTGAGGATTTTTCTTCTCACGTTATGTGATTGGTTTTTTGTGTGATGGACAATTTATTTTTATTATGTCAAACTAGCGTTTGGTTTTGTCGCATAGAAAATCTTTTGTAAAGTAAAAACATGTTAATAAACTGAAATTGTACAAACCATGTTTTGAAAAAATGAAAAAATGTGAATGTAAAGAGTTTCTTTGTTGCTTCTTCTCTTTACGAACACCTTCCGAAGCAACGGACTTATGATAAATTTAAAAAATTTGACGTTCAAAAAATGTTAGTTTTTAACTTAATTTTGATAAATAAACTTTTTGACTTTTTTTGACTTTTGATTCTTATGAAAAAATAAAAATGTTTTTTTTGGAACTCAACCCCTAAGGGGTTGATATAGCAAATGAAAGTTAATATAGAGATTTGTGTCATTTTAGTATCTAGAAACATAAAACTTGGTGCGATTGAATTTATGATATTCATCTATCAATCAATTATCTAAATTCTATAAAACGGTAGCCATAGCTTCAGAGATAGTAATTCTTCATCTACTTTTGGAAATAGATTAGGGAAAATAAATAAAGATTTTAGTGATGGCTCACCAACTTCATCGCCCAACAATCACTTAAAAAGGGTCAATGTCCTTTATATCCTTTACAACGCCCGCGGGAATATAAATGTATATAAAAAATAGAAGTTAAGATAGTGTTTTGGGTATTTTGAATGTAAACCGGATGCAAAAAATGAAGTCCACGCGGACGAAGTCGCGGGCAAAAAGCTAGTTTTAAATAAAAGTAATAACATGAAATTATCTGATGTTTTAATAAGATTTTATCTTCAATAACAGAAATTATTTAAGTAAAAGTAAGTTAATACCCCAAAAACTTTACCGAGAGAAGCCAAATAAAACTATAAGTCTAGTGATATTCGAGCAAAGCCAAGTTTGCAACTGGTTGCGGTAAACATTAAGATGAGTTCTGTATGAAAGTTTGTACGTTGAAATATAGAAGAGGCTCCTCGCCAGCCGTGTCTTGGTGCTTGGTGGTCATAACTTGAATACTTAAGGGCCAGCGCTGACTGCCGGCATGGCATGGCAAAGGATTTCGGTACAGATATAGCATTTTTAATCTTATAAACATGAGTATAGAATTCATTTTACTTCATTTTGACACAACGATGCCGACGTTCTGTCCTACCGCGGCCTCCCTCGGCATCGTTGTGTCAAAATGAATTCTATATGTATGGCAATAAGATTAAAAATGCTGTGTCTGTACCGAAATCCTTTGCCATGCCATGCCGGCAGTGAGCGCCGGCCCTTATGAACTTACTGTTGACAGTTTAATAGAGGGTTACCTGAAACTAGCGAGGTTCTAGTTAAAACTATTATTTGACATTTGCCGTGTAGTGTCGGTTTAGAATAGCACTACCCCATTTTTTCCGGTGGGTGTACGTAAGAGGCGACTAACGGTATGGGGCTATTAAGGGATTTTTTGGGCGATGCGGTTGGAGACCCATCATCAACAACCTTTATTTTTACTATCTTTTCCCCACTCGAATTTCCAAAAGTGGCCGAGGAATTTCTAATTCTTTAGCTCTGGCTACCCCTTCCTGGAATTTATAGCCGTGAGTATATGTATGTATGTATGTATGCCTGAATTTATTAAAATAATTAGGTATAATTCCCAAGGGTCTTTGCATACCATGACTTTTTATTGTACCCAGTCTATGCGACAAATCAAACAAAAAACTTTATCATTAAAAGTCAGATCAAAATCAGTTCAACCGACTAAAACATAAGTATAAGTATGTATGTTAAAATATTTCGGGGTATGTTAGCGGATAGCGGATGAAAGAATGTGAATGTAAAGAGTTTCTTTGTTGCTTCTTCTCTTTATGAACACCTTCCGAAGCAACGGACTAATGATAAATTTAAAAAATTTGACGTTCAAAAAATATTAGTTTTTAACTTAATTTTGAAGAATAAACTTTTTGACTTTTTTTTTACCTTTGATATATTAATATTACGGAAAGAAATTCCAATTGATTTTAATTTGTATAGATATGTATAGAACATGGACTAAGGCCGAAATAAAAGTTTATAATAATAATATCTTGTGACTGAATAACTTTATCATTATACATAAAAATGCTTTCCAGATCTGCAAGTTACGAGTGAAATTCAAACCGAGTGGCGCAGCATAAAAACTCATTATAATTCGATAAATAAAAAGCCTTTAATATGTAAATAAAGAAGCAAAGTTGTCTAGGTCTTTCAGATGACCTACTTTTCTTCCAGGAAATCTTCCGGGACAAAATCGATAATAGCTTTAGAACGCTTCACTAAATTGAATAAAGAGACTTTAATCTACTTGATCTGTAATCGGATATCTGTAAAACCGTTTAACTCATTATCTGTATACATAAAAGGCAAAGTGGTGTAATGTCGGCTCAGAATAGTACCATCCCATTTTTTCTCGTGGGTTTTCGTAAGAGACGGCTAAGGGTATTAAGGCTTTTTAAATGATTTTTGGGCGATGCGGTTGGAGATCCATCACCAAAAACATTTACTTTACAATCTTTTCCCCACTCAACTTAAAAAGTGGCCGAGGAATTTCTTATGCCGAAGCTCTGGCTACCCTTTCTAGAGATTTGTAGTCGTGAATATATGTATGTGTGTATGTATAAAAGGCAAAACTGACTTAGAATCAACGCACGGCCAAAATTACTATACCACGAAACTTGAAATTTTCACAAGTATTGCCTATTACTAAGTAATTGAGCACTAAGAAGGGAATTCCAGAAATTCCAACACTAAAGGGATGAAATTGGGTTATGGAGTTTATGTGTGGAAGTTTCAGAATTGTTATATAAATTTTTGATTATATTTCTTAATTATTTGTGTAGGGGAAAATCATCTTTTCCCCCTAAAGAGGTAAAATTAGGCTAAACTTTAAAATATTTACTATTATACACGGTTATAAATCCCTAGAAGGGGTAGCCAGAGCTAAGTAATTTGAAATTCCTCAGCCACGTTTGGAAAGTTGAGTGGGGAAAAGATGGTAAAATAAAGGTTGTTGGTGATTGGTCTCCGACCGCATCACCCAAAAATCCCTTAAAAGCCCCAATACCGTTAGTCGCCTCTTACGTACACCCACCGGAAGAAATGGGGTAGTGCTATTCTAAGCCGACACTACACAGCAATTACCTTATTCCAACAACTATTATTCCTTTTATTATTAAATTAGAGTTTGAAGTTTAAATGTCTTTTTCTTCGATAATGAACTAAGCAGTGGTATGGGTGTTTTTGATATTTTTTTTAAAAAACAATGTAGGCAAGAAGCACAAAATTCTTCCCTAAAGGGGTATACCTATAATGGGGTATAATTTTTGAATGATTAAATGTTTTGTACTCAATCAAGCCTGAAGTACAGAAACTAGGTCTAACTAAAGTCACGCAGACAAAGTTCCGGAGGTCAACTTGTTAATTCATAGACTTAACCATCAAAGCGAATGACAGTCTTTGCCTAACCTTAAGTCTAATACGCCTGATTTCTGAATTGAGTATTCAAGCTGAGAACGACTTAAATATCGTTTTGTCTCATTCAGTTGTTAAGAATTTAATTGTTAAGAATGTAAATGTGTTAGTCTTTTTATATAAATAGTAGTGGGTTTTTCATCTTGCATCTAGTAAGTAAGTAAGTAAGTAAAATGTTAATTTGGTATTAAAAACAAAATTATAAACAGTATTTAACAATTAGATACAACATGTATTCATACCAAAAAGGTATTGGCTCACCATAAAATGTACCCAGCGCAAGTCTCGCAGGACACAAACGCTGAGTACGCTGGTTTTCAGCCAACACCTCAAACTTATATCTACTACATACTAATGAATACTTAAAGCAAAAAATACCTATACCTATACTCACGACTATAAATCCCTAGAAGGGGTAGTCAGAGCTAAGGAATTAGAAATTCCTCAGCCACTTTTGGAAAGTTGAGTGGGGAGAAGATGGTAAAATAAAGGTTGTTGGTGATGGGTCTCCAACCGCATCGCCAAAAATCCTTTAAAAGCCCCAATACCGTTAGTCGCCTTTTACGTACACCCACCGGAAGAAATGGGGTAGTGCTATTCTAAGCCGACACTACAAAGCAAAAATAATAAGAAATAAAATAATAATAATTAAATAATAAGAAACAAATACTGTAACAGAGAAAAAAGGAAAGAAACCAAACTCCTATGTGTCCCGTGTACCTATTAAATGTAATTTTACATTATGACTTTCAATTTAATTTTGTTGTTTTTGTTATTTTATACATTAAATTTTTTCACATTATTGAGAAAGATTAAACATGAAATTTTTCATGAGCTGTTGCTCGGAGTTTTGCTTTTTACTCTTAATGCAGTATTAAGAGTAAAAAGCAAAACTCCTTACGTAAAAGGGGGTGGGTTTATCGCCATTTTGATACGAATTCACTTTCGCATGACTATGTCCAGGCCCTACTAAGTGTTGTTTTAGAATAAGCCTGTTTTAATTTGAGAATGTAAGAAACTTAAAATTTTAATGATTTAAAATATAAGAAAACACACACAGCTACACAGCACACACATCGGTCTGTATGTGCTGCGTAGTGTCGGCTTAGAATAGCACTATCTCATTTCTGCCGGTGGGTGTACGTAAGAGTCGACTCACGGTATTAGGGCTTTTAAGGGGTTTTTGGGCGATTCGGTTGGAGACCAATCACCAAAACCTTTATTTTATCATCTTCACCCCACTCAACTTTCCAAACGTGGCTGAGGAATTTCAAATTCCTTCGCTCTGGCTCATCTGTTTATAGTTTGTATGTAGCTGGCTTGGAATAGCAACACCTTATTTCTTTTGAGTTTTTTTCAGACGATGCGGCTGGAGCCTCAACTCCAAAAACCTTTATTTATAATATTTTCCCGACTCGACTTCCAAAAGTGACCTAGGTTTTTTTTTATTATGAATCTCTGGTTACCCCTTCTTTGGATTTATAGCTGTGAGTATATGGCTGTATGTATGTATTTAACAATCAAAATTGGCTCAGTATTTGGGTAGGAATATCAATAAATGTGTTAGTTTCATTGATCCGCAATACATTTAATTAGGTCCAATAATACGGCTGGCTAAACCACGAAGTGCCGGCATATCAAAACTCGTCCAACCATATCTGACCAATATACAACGGTCCGCCCACGACATCACGTCCTTGTGTATTGAATATCTATTTTAGCTCAAGGTTATGTACGCATTATATCATGTTATAAAACTCAGTAACGAGCTCTTCAATAAAACTCAGGTTCAGGAGATAGATTATTTATTCCACCACAAAGTAAGTCTCCATATTCATTCAATTTTTGATTAAGTGGCTTCAATCGTGTTTGCCACAATTATTTCGCCAATGTCGAGTAAAAGTAAAATATTGCACAAGTTAACTCTTTAAATTTATCAAGACAACTGTCACTAGTCAGTGGGACGAGTGTATTTATTCTAGAAGTCAACCCTTTTCCTTATTTCCGTTTATTCATAGATGGCGCCCTAATACATTTTTCATTTTAAAATAAATATAATAAACATAAATACAAAAGTAATTTATCAGAAAACCTTGTAAATAAAATAAACCTAACACTCGTCCATCCTGACCTCGTGTATGTCCTCATACACGCATTTCATTAAATAGCTTACTTAACCTAACAATCATAAAACATAAACGTTCACGCCGTTTATCCCCGAAGGGGTTGGCAGAGGTACCAATACTTCTGAACTCACATGGCAGGCAGGCATTATATCAAATACAGAATATATTTCACAATACAATTAAACCGGTTATTATAGAACAATTAAGTCGTCTAGTAGATGGTAATTATCATACAGAGGAGTTTTAAATTCAATGGTGAATTTGTTTTTTTTTTATTGTTCCGTTCTTCCTTTGCAAGTTACTAAACGAAACAAAAGAAATGTAAAGGTGGGACTCTGAAATGAGATGAATAAAAAGCAAATATGAGAAATTGTATCATTGTTATGGAAGGAGGTTTTATGGATAGTACAAAGTAACGCATTTTATTTCTACCTACCCTACTCCATTCAACAGGCATGAATATAAGTAAATATTGTAAACACGTGTAATAGCTAGCCTTTAAGATAAATTTAATAAAGGGAAATCATAAACTCAATAGAAATCGACCTTCTTTATATGCAATGACCTTCGTACAAAACGGCGATAGGCCTGCCCCCTATCACGTGAGTACACTGTCTTAGCAAAACGTGGGTACCTTCTCTGGAAACTAGATGGCGCTTGCCATGTGAGTTCAGGAGTATTGGTACCTCTGCCAACCCCTTCGGGGATAAACGGCGTGAACGTTTATGTTATGTTATGTTATATGTTATATGCAATGGGTTGCAATAATGGGTTTTCTATTAGACCTCTAAAGCTAAGGAGGAAGTCTGAAATGAGAAGAACATCTATGAGAACAACAATGAATATGAGGCAAGTGTAAGGTTCTAATTATATTTTGGTCAGCAGATGTTGTTGAAATTGTGTTTTTGTAATATGTGCCATCAATTATTTGAGGGTAAACTTATATGTTAATATTTATTTTTAAGTATTACTGTTTTCTCAAATCATTTATAATTATATTATGATTATTCATAGTTAAAAGGCATTAGTTTGATTAATTGAAATGGATTTGTTATCATTGCAAATATTCAGTGTCTATATTATGTATAAAGTTATATTCAATGATTATATCCTGGTATTATGTTTTGTAAAATCATTTCTATTTATTTAATGAATTTCCATAACACTATAATGCTTTAAATTTAGTAAATTAGATAAATTAGTTAAAATAAAGTGTTTTTGTGTAGAAGGGGAAAGTTGTTTACACGTGTGTATAAATACCCTGACTACACCAACTGACGTCATTCGGTTTCTGGCCTTTGAAGTGTGAACAACTTGTATTTGAGGTTATCGTGAATAGTTTGTACATAAGAAATATACAGAGTTCACTGGAAGACTAGAAGTTTTATTATAACATCCTGAAGTCGAACATCTCAGAAGTGGAAGAAAATTCTACGTCTACAAGCGTTGTAAAAGGTGATGTACTTCATTTTATTTCTTTTAATTTATTACTGTACTATGGGGTAATTAAAACAACATAGATATTCAAGTGTTTCATTGAATGTTAAACCGATAGGTTCAGTTTGTGGCAATAGCTACCCCTTATCGTTCTAATTAGGATTTGAGTCTTTGGCGGAACAGAACTTGTATCCGGTTGGGGCTGCTCTCCAGTGGTAATGGTTCAGATCACCGGAAACACCTATTTATATATATTATTGAAATATTCTAAATTTTAATATTCTCATTTCACTTTATAGTAACCACGTAAAATATATGTATGGATTTTATTAGATAATGTTGAAACCAATAAAATAATAATAACGTGATAAACTTTAATAAAATAGTATTCCTAATTGGTGGAATTTCTACTATAATGAACTAATGATACATATGGTTTATATTTGCATGTTATTAATAATAAACACATATCAACGGGGTCTCTTATTAAATGGAAAAGATAGGAATGTTATTTCCTAGATTAAATATAACTCAATGATCTAAAAATTAGCTAAATTCAGTAGAAGACCTTTCACTTGCTTGACAGGATTTTCTTTTTATGGACACCGTGCAGATTAAAAATAAATATTGTTTAATTATTTGAATGTTTACAATTGGTGTTAAACAAACAATAATATTGGTGATGTATGAGGGTGTCAGTGACCCTCGCACTAGGCTAGGCCTGTATCGTGAGTTGTCTTAATATAGAGTGTAATTCTAACGTATTTACCAAGGTTGAAAGGTGGCTTATTCAAGAATAAATATTAATTACTAGTAGTACTACAATATATACTAATTAGATACTACTATTGATACATATAAATAAAGTGAATATGTATCCATGGTGTTATTGTTAGTACGGGAGT
Organism: Bedellia somnulentella; assembly: GCA_963576735.1. NCBI lineage: Eukaryota > Metazoa > Arthropoda > Insecta > Lepidoptera > Bedelliidae > Bedellia > Bedellia somnulentella. Next base: position 16,832,936 of record OY755179.1, read on the forward strand.
TTATTGAATAATGCACATTATAGTTTCTACATTATTCTGATCCATGTTTTTTAAGCCAAATTTGTGTTTTCATTTTATTGCTTCTTTCACTGTTCAGAGTTGTAGTTCTGCTTTGTTATTGGGGCAGGTAATAAGGGAAATTTTGACCGAAAGTGGATAGCTCTACTCTAATTTCTCTATGGGTTAACATGATTTCATAGTTCATTGAATGGTTTTATAACTTTACTTTAAGTTTCAGGACAATGGAAGGAGAGAATGAACAGCGACGCTTGGAGACTCCTTCTAGGAGCCGCACTCGGCATAGATCCCGAGTTGCCCATGCATCGCGCAGTAGAAGCCCTGTGCGACGCTCCCGGAGCCGTAGCCAGCGAGTGCTGTCAGTGGTCGAGCAAGAGCTCAACCGCGCCAGGGAGCTGGTTCGAGAGAAGGAGTTGGCGGTGTTACGTGAGCGACATGACCGAGTGCGCAGCGCACGACGAACAAATTCTGGAGCGACAGATCACATTGTGAATGTTAAGGATGTGTTTACTTCCTACATGCAACTACCTACACCCATAAAGATCGGTGTTGCTAAAAATGGAGCTTCGATACTTGCGTTCGGTAAAGGGAGAATAGAGGTGACAACAAATTTAGGAATTTTTGGTTCAATCGATGATGTTTTGTATTCACCAGAGGTAAGGTATAATTTATTATCGGTAAATCGCATACAGCAGACTGGTATGTCGGTTATTTTTGGTAATAATTGCGTTCAAATATTTAGCAAAGAAAATAAATGTTATATGACTGGGGAGAATATAAATAACTTATTTAGTATTACTTTGCCAATTAATAAATCTCAGTGTAATTTAAATATAGCTTCTGAAAATCAACAACATAGTTTAAAAGAATATAAATTGTGGCATGGTCGACTTGGCCATTTAAATAAACAAAAATATAATATTTTAAAAAATGTAGTTGACGAACGCGACTGTAAAATTATTGATAATATTGTAATACCTACGGACGAGTTATGTGAGCCTTGCATACTCGGCTCGATTACCTTTTTCTGAAAGTAAAGATAAGACTAATAATAACCGACCATTGTTTATTATCCACTCTGATGTATGTGGCCCGATTAAGCCTACTACTATCGACGATAAAAATTATTTTGTAACTTTTATTGACGATTTTACGCATTATACTGTTACATATTTAATGTATGCTAGGTTAGAGGTACTTAAATGTTTTCAAGATTTTGTAGCTAAGAGTGAGAATCTATTTAACTTCAAAGTAACTAATTTGTATTGTGATAATGGGCGAGAATATCTGTCTAATGAGTTCAAAAATTACTGTGTTTGCAAGGGGATAACTTATCATTTAACTGTACCATACACGCCACAGCAAAATGGTGTCGCAGAGCGCATGAATCGTACGTTAACCGAAATGGCGCGAACATTGGTTACAAGTACGAAGTTAGATAAGTCATATTGGGGTGAAGCTATATTAACATCTACATATATAACAAATAGACTGCCCACAAAAGCGCTTCCTAATAATAAAACACCATACGAAATGTGGCATAATAAAACACCGAAGATTAATCATTTAAAAATATTCGGTTCTACTGCATATGTTCATGATAAAACAAAGGGGTCGAAGTTTGATGAAAAGTCATTTAAAGCCATACTAGTCGGTTACGACAGAAATGGTTATAAATTAATAAATGTAGAAAATTATCAGTTCCTAATTGCAAGGGATGTTGTATTTGACGAGTTGAATTTCGAATCCTCTAGACCTGTCAACAATTTGGTGCGAGTTGAAATTCCCGCCGAATTTAATAAACCCGATAGTGAATCGGCAAAGTTAATAGGCAACAAACACGGTAGTCCCCTCATGAGCTCGGAAGCTGGACCTTCATCTAGCAAACTGAGACGTAGTGAAAGAATTCAAAATTTGCCCACAATTGATTATAAACAATTAGATGATCCTGGCTCTTATCTATCACTTACAGCAAATCTAATGTTACCTTATAATTATGACGATATTTTTAATAGAGATGATACTAGTAAATGGTTAAAAGCAATAGAAAATGAAATAGAGTCTATTAATAGTAATAATACATGGAGTCTTGTAGAAAGACCTCACAATCTCAATATTATTAGTTCTAAATGGGTTTTTACAATTAAAAATAATGAGTTGGGTGAGCCTACACGGTATAAAGCGCGACTAGTCGCCCGTGGCTTCACACAACAATACTTACAGGACTATGACGAAACTTTCGCTCCAGTAGCACGTATTACAACCTTTCGATTCATTTTAGCACTTGCAAATCAGTTTGACTTACATGCCCATCACATGGATGTAAAAACCGCGTTTTTAAATGGAATCCTTAAAGAGGACATCTATATGGAAGTGCCAAAGGGCGTTTCAGCGAGTCCTAATCAAGTTTGTAAATTAAATAAGACATTGTACGGTTTGAAACAATCTTCTCGGTGTTGGTTTGAACGTTTCGATCATACTCTTAAGGCTATCGGTTTTGAGCATTCACAGGTCGATCCTTGTTTATATATTTTAAATAAAAATAGTATGAATGAAAATGTATACATTGTTCTTTATGTAGATGATCTGTTAATTTGTACAAAAAGTGAACAAAATATGCATTTATATAAAAAAAAACGTTTAATGCAAGAATTCTGTATGACAGATTTAAATGAAGTGAAACTATTTTGGGCATTAAGATAGAACGAACTGAATGTATGTTAACTTTGGATCAATCTTTATACCTAAAAAGTGTTTTGAGCAAGTATTCCATGAGTGATTGTAATCCATCAAAATCACCATTTCCATCAAAGTTAGATCATGTAGTTTTAAGTTCAGATGCACATTATGATGCACCTTGTAAAAATGTCATAGGGTGTCTTATGTATGCGATGCTATGTACGCGGCCAGACATTTGTGCAGCAATAGGTATTCTAAGCCGATATCAAAGTAAAAATAATGAGGAGTTACGGAATTGCTTAAAACATCTATTGAGGTACATAAAAGGCACTGTTGATTTAAAGTTGACCTATGTAAAATGTAACTATAAACAGCTGGTTGGTTATGCAGATTCTGATTGGGGAGGCGACATAACTGACAGAAAGAGTACAACTGGACATGTTTTTAAATTGTTCGATAATTGTACAATATCGTGGAATACACGAAAGCAAAACACTGTCGCTGCTTCCTCAACGGAAGCTGAATATATGGCTTTATTTGAAGCAGTTAGAGAAGCGACTTGGATTAAATCTTTGTTAAATAGTATTTTGATTTCAGTAAAATTGCCAATTATTATATTTGAGGATAATAATAGCTGTATTAGTATAGCTTATAATCCGACCAATCACATAAGGTCGAAGCATATCGATGTTAAGTACCACTTTACTCGTGAACAAATTACTAACAAAGTAATAAAGCTAGAATATATTTCCACAGGAAATCAACTGGCCGATATCTTCACGAAAATGGTACATACTCCAAAGTTTATTGAAATTAATTTAAATTGTGAAATTAGATATGATTTTTATAATAGTAATTAAAGTAAGTAGTTAATCTTAAAATAATAAAAGTGATCTTATTGTCAAATGAAACATTGAATTAATTATAGAATTACTTTCAGTTCTAATTGTGTAAATACTTGAATATTTGAGGGGGACTGTTGGAATATACGTATGACAGTATATATATATTTACAAATATCCAATTCATTCAATCATTCCTTCATTCAAACGATGTTCACTCAAAGCCAATCATCAATCAATGTTCATTCTTGTCTTGTCATTTATTCTAATTATAACTTTAATAACCGAAGGTTGTCTCTTACTTGCCGCTCTAAACCTGCACCCATTTTCATCAGAGGGCATGAAAAATAAGCGCAAAACCACTGTTGCCGTTTCACGAATGCAGCCATGGATACACATAGCTGCTCTTAGCATTAACGATGATGAACCTGATGAGACCAGTAGTGATGCAAGCGATGGCAATAGCTCTGATGTTTCGGATAATTGATGTCTTTTATATTATGCTAGTAAAATCTTTGTTTCGAAATTAATTTACTATTTAAAAAAAAAATGCGCTTTTATTTATTACGTCTATATATGTATTATCACGTGAATTGAATTAGATGTTAGGTTTAAGATTGATGTTGATTTACTATTAGATATTATGTACCTCGAAATGTTCGAGAATGTTGATTTACTATCTGATATTATGTACCTCGAAATGTTCGAAAATGTTGATTTACTATCTGATATTATGTACCTCGAAATGTTCGAGAATGTTGATTTACTACCTGATATTATGTACCTCGAAATGTTCGAGAATTTTGATTTACTATCTGATATTATGTACCTCGAAATGTTCGAGAATGTTGATTTACTACCTGATATTGTGTACCTCGAAATGTTCGAGAATTTTGATTTACTATCTGATATTATGTACCTCGAAATGTTCGAGAATGTTGATTTACTATCTGATATTATGTACCTCGAAATGTTCGAGAATGTTGATTTACTACCTGATATTATGTACCTCGAAATGTTCGAGAATTTTGATTTACTATCTGATATTATGTACCTCGAAATGTTCGAGAATGTTGATTTACTATCTGATATTATGTACCTCGAAATGTTCGAGAATGTTGATTTACTATCTGATATTATGTACCTCGAAATGTTCGAGAATGTTGATTTACTATCTGATATTATGTACCTCGAAATGTTCGAGAATGTTGATTTACTATCTGATATTATGTACCTCGAAATGTTCGAGAATTTTGATTTACTATCTGATATTATGTACCTCGAAATGTTCGAGAATGTTGATTTACTATCTGATATTATGTACCTCGAAATGTCCGAGAATTTTGATTTACTATCTGATATTATGTACCTCGAAATGTTCGAGAATTTTGATTTACTATCTGATATTATGTACCTCGAAATGTTCGAGAATTTTGATTTACTATCTGATATTATGTACCTCGAAATGTTCGAGAATTTTGATTTACTATCTGATATTATGTACCTCGAAATGTTCGAGAATTTTGATTTACTATCTGATATTATGTACCTCGAAATGTTCGAGAATGTTGATTTACTATCTGATATTATGTACCTCGAAATGTTAGAGATCAGTAATTTAAAATAAGTTATGGAGTATGTGTATCGTAAAGCTTGAGAACGTTGTTATCACATTATTATGTATGATTATTTCATATTCAATCGTCATTCAATAGGCTCGAGATTAGTAACTGTATATAGGCATGTCAGACCGAATGTAAGGTTATCACTTGATGTCGTGTATGGGGTCATACACGTCGTCAGGATGGACGAATGTAAGGTTCTAATTATATTTTGGTCAGCAGATGTTGTTGAAATTGTGTTTTTGTAATATGTGCCATCAATTATTTGAGGGTAAACTTATATGTTAATATTTATTTTTAAGTATTACTGTTTTCTCAAATCATTTATAATTATATTATGATTATTCATAGTTAAAAGACATTAGTTTGATTAATTGAAATGGATTTGTTATCATTGCAAATATTCAGTGTCTATATTATGTATAAAGTTATATTCAATGATTATATCTTGGTATTATGTTTTGTAAAATCATTTCTATTTATTTAATGAATTTCCATAACACTATAATGCTTTAAATTTAGTAAATTAGATAAATTAGTTAAAATAAAGTGTTTTTGTGTAGAAGGGGAAAGTTGTTTACACGTGTGTATAAATACCCTGACTACACCAACTGACGTCATTCGGTTTCTGGCCTTTGAAGTGTGAACAACTTGTATTTGAGGTAATCGTGAATAGTTTGTACATAAGAAATATACAGAGTTCACTGGAAGACTAGAAGTTTTATTATAACATCCTGAAGTCGAACACAAGGAAGGGACATTTGTCAGTATCATGCAAAGTGTCGATTTATGGTGACTGCTTACCCCAATGAGAGGAAAAATCGAAAGTATAAAGCAGTAATAGACAAAAATAGCTAAGACTAGGAGATGACATGTGATACATTGTAAAAATAAATGATATTACTAAAATTTATTGGGTATATATGGAGTAAGCGCTGAATTACTAAATTAATAATATAGTTAGCTAACCCTCACGTATAGCATTGAGAAAAACGTCACACATAAACTTGGAAAATTACACTTGTATTACATTAAGTTGGGAATAATACAGTTACACAAAGAATGATTTAATATGCAACGCCAAACGTAACAATTTGAATCAAGTCATATTTTTTAAAGTAATATACATAATAATTAGCATTACTAATAGATAAAGAATAAATAAAGGAAAGAAAAATCTCGACACAGGCGGGATTCGAACCCGCAACCTCGAGTGTACGCCCCCGTCAATAGCTCAATTGGCAAGAGCGACGGGGGCGTATACCCGAGGTCGCGGGTTCGAATCCCGCCTGTGTCGAGATTTTTCTTTCCTTTATTTATTCTTTATCTATTAGTAATAATCCCCACATGAGGTTTTCATGAACAAAAAGATTTAAATAATTAGCATTACCTACATTATATTTTTTAAAGTAAATTTATATCTAATAGAGGCCCTTATATCAATTGAAAGGTTGTGTGTTTAGCAACTTAAAACAACGATGCGTGGTGTCACCATATCTTTACTTTACGATTGGTAAAGTGACAGGGTAGTCAATGTTTGCATGGATATTGTTAGACACTATTGACATGAAGCCTTCAGTGTATAAGAAATTTGACAAAACACTTCATAATCTTTGAATAAACTCTTCAAAGATCACATACATATACTCACGCCATCAGTTCTTATTGGGGTAGGCAGAGACTATCGATCGACACTTTTTATGATCCTGGCAATCCTCTCTAGCTTCATTTACATCCATCAATCTTTTCATACATGCTCTTTTATTCTTCATACTACGGACGCCTATCTTTTTGAGCACTTATTTACTTATACTCACGCCCATTATTTCCATTGGGGTAGACAGAGACTATCGATCGCCACTTAGTACGATCTTTTGAGCACACTCTCTATTTGATCTAGTGAAAATTCGGAGGTGGGAAACGCAAACACTACTTAAACGTGTAAAAAAAAAATAAAGGATAGAAGAATTTCGCGCTGGCAGCCATTGACACGGTAGCTCAATTGGCAGAGCGACGGGGGCGTATACCCGAAGTCGCGGGTTCGATTCCCGCCTGTGTCGAAATTTTCTTTCCTTTATTCATCATTTAGTAATAATCCCCACATGAGGTTTTCATGAACAAAAAGATGTAAATTAGCTCTATAAATCTCTTTTACCAATTTACTATAATCCATCCTCACTCATAATACATCCTAACTCATAAATATTTATGCCTTCGAAAATAACGTATTACAATTCTAATCACACACGGCATACATACCTCCACTATCTAAAAGTAATGTCACACAAAATCCATATAGATAAACAAAAACTACAGCGTAGAATTCGCTACCAAAGTTTCATTCATTTTACTGGTTTACGTCAATCCTCGATTCAGGGGGCTCGATGGCGCCCGCCCTGGGGGCCTACACCCCAACCGTGGGCGGGCTGACGTCAAACAGCAACAAGTGCTGCTGTTAAAATAGGCTAACTTTCGAGGTACCTTCGGCATTAATAAACGCGTGTGGGCATAAATGTTAAAATAGGCTAGGATTTGAAGTACCATCGACATAAATAAACGCGTGTTGGCATATATCTAAAAATAGGCTAAGTTTTCAGGTACCATCGACATTAATGGGCGCGTGTGGGCTTAAATCATTATTTATAGCCTTGTAAGATGTCTCTATATTTGTTCACTTCACCTTGTTCGGGAATTAATAAGTTATTGACAGACAGACACACAAGCTGAGCCGATAACCATTTTGGCAATAGGTTACATGTTACATTTATAAACATTAATCTAGATTATTTAAAATTTTGTTAATATTCGTGCTATGTTTCTTGTTCTTATAGCTGTGTAGTATCAGCTTAGAATAACACTACCCTATTTCTTCCGGTGGGTGAACTAATGGTATTGGGGCCTTTAAGGGATTGTTGGGCGATGAAGCTGGAGACCCAACACCAACAACCTTTATTTACCATCTTTTTCCCACTTAACTTTCCAAAAGTGGCTGAGGAATTTCTAATTCCTTAGCTCTGGCTTTTTTTACTTTTACCTATTGATGTTCTGAATATATTTCGTACTCGAGTTATAGTAATTCATCATAGCGGAAAAAGATTTATATTTTACTTTAGTTTGATCCAAAATTAAAGACGTAAACAATTTATTTATTTATTAAACATAAAACATTACATATTTACAGGATTGCCTTAAATCTAAAATTGTTCCACAAAACTATTACACAGTTTAACTGTGGGATCGAATATGTATGAATATGTTAGCTTGCTATTTAACTGTTAAAAAAAATGCAGTCAAATTAAAACCCGGTTCGTGTTGCCTTATGATGTAGCATCACTTTTTAGCATTAGGTACTTTCTTCGAACTGAAATTAATGAAAGTAAGTGGGTAGTAATAGACTTAAGCCATTGCAGACTAGTAGAAAACAAAAAACGTACAGTAAGATGTTAAGAGGACTTAACTAGAAATAAAATGTTTGGAAGATTTATAATAACGATATTATTTTGTTGCAATTCTTATACGAATTAACTTATTTTCGTACATCTGGAGGCGTAATCTCAAAACGTAAGCTCTCCTATCTAAAAATGAAATAATGAAATTTTAAATCATAAATTCAACGAAACAACCGTGATAGCCTAGTGGGTAGAACACTCGGTTAACGTGCAAACGACTAGTGTTCAAATCCTGGGTCGGGCCTACACCAATTTGTCTTTTCTAAAGACATATGTGTGGTTAATTTATCATGGTTGTTAACGGTGAGGGAAAACATCGTGAGGAAACCCACATGGCTGAGTTGTACTTAGTCATGTGACAGTGTATTCGTACAAAACGGCGATAGGCCTGCCCCCTATCACGTGAGTACACTGTCCATGCAAAACGTGGGTACTCTGAACACCAGGTGACAAAGTCACGTGATGTTCAGAAGTATTAGTACCTCTGCCAACCCCTTCGGGGATATTCGGCGTGAACGTTTATGCTTATGCTTATAAATTCAACGAAAAATACATTTATATTTTTATAGTAACACTATTCATGCTAGCTGTGTACTGTCGCTATAGAATAGCACTACCCCATTTCTTCCCGTGGGTGATCATTAGACGCGACTAAAGCTTTTTAAGTGATTTTTGGGCGATACTGTTAAAGAACCATCACAAAAACCATTTATTTTACAATATTTTCCACTCTCAATTTCCAAAAGTGGTTGAAGAATTTTCTGATTCTGAAGCTCTGGCTACCCCTTTTGGGGATTTATAGCCGTGAGTATATGTATGTATTCATGATATGTAATTGTTAGCTTTAACATATCTATACTTTTATTTTTAACTTTTGTGTCTGCCGCCGTATACATAGCGGTATAGCGTAAGGCTCACAATGAGGAGGACTTGAGTTCGATGATTCCTGGTGGATACAATCTGTAAGATTCTACCCAGTTTGGTAGGATTTTGCTTCTGTTTAAGTACGTTTAAGTAGTGTTTGCGTTTCCTGCCTCCGAATTTTTACTAATTCGGAAGGCCACTTTCGAAAAGGGTTCGATTCCCGCCTGTGTCGAAATTTTTCTTTCCTATATTTATTCAGGGGTTGATTAGTGATCGATACTGATGCTAACAATGCAATCAGTAAAATTTTTGTCTGTCTGTCTGTCTGTCGGTTCGTATGTTCCTTATGGAAACAAAAACTACTCGACGGATCTTAACGAAACTGGGCACAATTATTACAAATCCAACAAAAAGATTTAAATTTCTTAAGACATTTTAAGCCGTTTTGATCCTAGCTACTATCGCGGTATTATTAAATTACCTTCGTCAGGGTAGGCAGTAGCCCAGTAATTAACATTTCTATAGTTAGAGGCTGTATGAGATAGTGACCAGCTGCAAAACGGTTAATATTTAAATAAGCACCGGTATATCTACTCAATTATATACTTAACACAGCCAATTAGCATAAGTGATACCTTGATATGCTCCTGAAAGGTATATTTATAGCGGTTCAGGCATAAATGTTTTTTTTTGGATCATTTAGAGATAGAAATAACGACAAAGATAAATTTACTCCTAAATGATAAATTAACAGCTATGTATAGGTATAGCATAATATAATCTATAATATATACTCTAAGTTATAAATCCGTACGATAGGTTATAATTTGCCGTGTAGTGCCGGCTTAGAATGTCGCTACCCCTTTCTACCCACTGGTGTCGTAAGAGGCGACTAAGGGTATCGGGGCTTTTTATTGGATTTTTGGGCGATGCGGTTGGAGACCCATCACCAAAAACCTTTATTTTACCGCTTTTTCCCCACTCAACTTCCAAAAGTGGCTGAGGAATTTATAATTCCTTGGCTCTGGCTACCCCTTCTAGGGAATTATAGCCGTGAGTATATGTATGTATGTTATGAAAGCATCAATTGACTTCATACGGAGTGGAGCGCTGTGATTGGTTCTTCGTAGTCCTGTTGAATCCCGCCAGGGGGCGAGGGGCGTCGTCGCACAGTGTCGACTCCGGCGTCAGTCGTCCGTGATCTACTAACCTGTGACGTGTGCTAAATTTTGCCATAAATACGTGACGTAAAATTATTTTCTTTCGAATACATTATACTTAAATATTACTGACTTTTAGTTCAGAAGTGGGACGATTTGTGTGTTGTAGTGTGGTTTTACATTTATTATTATGGGGTCGCACAAAAAGAAAAAAGAAAAGCGTGAAGAAAAATTACGACGTCGACTTTTGGCTGAGATAGAAAACCGGCGCCTTTTAAAACGTTTAGCCATTTTGGAAGAACATGTTAAGTCAGCGGCGCCATTGGATGAGGGCACGTCGGTGCTGTTGTCTCCATCGAGGAGCAATACTGATGATGGAATTGTTACGCCGCCATTGCCCTCAAATCGAGAAAAAACGACGTCGGTGCAACCGGCTGCTCTGGTATCGGCTTCAAGATCGGAGAGAGAGCTGCAGGCGACTGTGAGTGCCGCTCAGTTGCCTCAGTTGTCGCTGCATGTTCCAACATGTACCACCACTACGCCGCAAACACCCACAGCGAGTCAAACTGCCGCTGCCGCCATGTTGCCCCTGGGTAGCGCCTCCACAGCAGGCGTCGAGCACACCGCGCATGCGCAGAACACCACTTCCGGTAGTTCTACTGGTATGGGTATGTTGAATGCCGCCGTCACGAATGGACGCCCATCCTTGGACTTTGCGTATGTAGATAACACTTTTAGCAATACTAGTTTACGTTATGTTGGTCGAAGCGATCCGATTCCCGAATTCGATCCTAAAACTTCATTAATTACCATGGAAATTTGGCTTCGAAAGGTCGAAGGGATATCTAGAATGTATGGATGGGATGAGAAAACTTTAATATTTAATTGTTCTTCAAAATGAAAGGGTTATGCTCGGCGTTGGTATGATCAATTGCAGGACATTAATCTGTCATGGATTGAGTTTAAGTCAAAATTAATCATAGCTTTCCCATCCCATAAAAGTAAACTGAATATGTTGCGTGATTTAGTGAATATTGTTAGACCATTTGATATGGACTATATTCAATTTTATTATGATAAGTTAGCTTTAGGTAATGCTTGTTGTTTGTCGCCATCTTTAATTACTGAGGCGATTGTTGGTACGATTGGTAGCGAACTAGTTGAGATCGGTGCTATTTCCGCGGGTTGCCGCGATCCGTGCACATTGTTAAATTACTTGTCGTCGCTTCAATCGAATACAAGGGTTTTTATGAATCCTAAACAAAATTTAGGTTCGGCTAGTAATAATAGTTTAGGGCCAGATCGAATGATATGCAGAGTGTGTAAGAGGCGTGGTCATGTGGCTACGCGTTGTACCTATAAAATTCGCGAGAAAAATATATACTCTGATATCACATGTACTTTTTGTAATAGAAAAGGGCATAGTAAAAATAATTGCTTTACAAAAATGCGTAAATGTTCTTACTGCAATAAACTAGGGCATATTAAGGATGAATGTTTAAAGTTAAAAGGTTGAAATGCAAGTTCTTCAAACCATAATGAAAAGGTTAATTTAATGAAAAATTCAGGCGATACTAGTTCAAAGTATTATATGACAGTTACGGTGAATGGACATAGTGCAGAGGCATTTATTGACTTCGGTAGTTCTTGTGTCACAATAACGGAGTCTTTGGCGAGACAATTAAAATTACACCTACAGCCTCTATCATTTAATAGTGTTATAAAGGGATTCGAGGGGTCGGAAATCACACCAATCGCGGAAACAGTTATAAACATTACGGCGGACGAGGCTACGTGCGAAGGTGTAAAGGCTTATTTAGTACCCGATGGAGCGCAAGATGTAGGTATCATTATTGGCCAACCTTTTACGGATTATCCCAATGTGTATGTTATTAAGACACCCCTATCTCTTAAAATATACAATGCAAATTATTTATCACAATTGCCTTATATTGACGAGGAGCCCGAGCGTGTTCGATTGCAAATGATCGAAAACTTGCAACTGTTACCTGGCGTAAATAAAATAGTATTATCGTGTCTTGATTTTGACGGTACTGTTACCATACCGCAATCGGAACATTTGAAACCCCGTCACGAGTTAATTATACCTCAGCAAAGTGCACAAGTTAGAGACGGTCACGTATTCATTAAAATTATTAATTTAGGTACTAAAACAATTCATTTACCAAGTAGTGAGTGCATGGTACGAGCTATTAAAAAATGTGATGTGGAATGCAAGTATGAGATTGGTAACGATTTGGAACCTTCCGTGAGGTTAGAGTTAGAACATTTATTAAAAGATTTTTCCGATTGTTTTTCTGAGTGCGGGCAAACAATAGGCAAATGCAACGTAAAAATGAAAATTGAGCTCACAGACAATAAACCCATTTATTATCGTCCTTATCGTATGTCAATTGCGGATCGCGAATAAATACGCACTATTACGCAAGATTTGTTAAAGAAGGGTATTATTGAAGTTTCAAATTCATCTTATGCTAGCCCTGTTCTCCTTGTGCCTAAGAAAACAGGCGAGAAACGTATGTGTGTTGATTATAGGGCGTTGAATAAAATTACGAAAAAAGAGCGTTACCCAATGCCGCTTATACAAGATCAACTAGATCGTTTGGCAAAACAACGTGTATTTTCATGTCTCGACGTTTTATCCGCCTACTTTTGTATACAGTTAGAAGACGATAGTAAGCAATATACGGCGTTTGTAACACCCGATGGGCACTTCCAATACACACGAATGAGTTTCGGACTCGCTAATGCGCCAGCTGTGTTTCAAAGAGCTATCGATGACGTACTAGGGCCTTTGAAATTTGAGTGTGCTACGGCATTTTTCGACGATATTTTGGTTTACGCGGAAAATTATTGTGATGCGTTGAGTCGTTTAAAAAATGTGTTAGAAAAGATACGAAAATCAAACATGAAACTTAGGATTGACAAATGTTCATTTTTAGTTCCACGTATTGAGTACCTAGGTCATGAAGTCTGTGACGGTCAAGTAAAACCTGCGAAGCATAAAATTGATGCTGTACGTGATTTTCCTGTACCAATAAATGTCCATCAATGTAGACAGTTTATGGGTTTGGCTAATTATTTTAGAAAATTTGTAAAAGGTTTTGCTATAATAGCACAACCTATCACTGCGCTCACAAAAAAAGATCAACCATGGGTCTGGGGTGAGGTGCAGCAACAAGCGTTTAATCGAATAAAAAATACTTTAATTAGTCGACCTGTATTAGCTTTATTTAATGCAGATTATGAGACACAGATCCACACGGATGCCTCAAAAATAGGTTTAGGCGGCATTCTCCTTCAAAAACAATCTGACGGTGTATGGAAACCTATTGCGTACGCCAGTAGACAAACTACGTTATCGGAACAAAAGTACCATAGTTACGAACTTGAAACTATGGCGGTTGTAATGAGTTTGCAAAAATTTAGGATATATGTAAGTGGTATTAAATTTGTTATAGTCACCGATTGTAATGCATTACGATGGACTTGGACGAAACGAGATCTATCTCCACGCATCGCACGGTGGCGGTTAGAAGTGCAAAATTTTGACTTTGATGTTGAATATCGCGCCGGAAAGTCTATGAGTCACGTAGATGCGTTAAGTCGGAACCCGATCGGTAGTGTGATGCGCTGCACACAAACAGATCTCGTTGAAAGTTTGCAACGTGATGACGAGGCCATAACTGCAACTATTGCCCAGTTGCGTGATGAATTGTCTAATAATAATTTAAAGGGTTTAGCTGTAGATTATGTCATTGATAAGGGTATTTTATTTCGAAAAGTTAATGATACACATAAGGTGGTCGTGCCGAAGCAATGTCGGTGGTCAATTTTACAGTCTTTCCACGATAATAATGCGCATGGTAATTTTAACAAAACATATGAAAGTATTAAACGTAAATACTGGTTCGGGAACATGCGACGTTTCATTCAAAAATATGTTAAAGGCTGTATTTCATGTCAATATGCTAAAAAACCAACGGGTCGTCTGGTTGGTCTATTACATCCAATAGAAAAAATACCAGTCCATTTCATACCGTACACGTTGATCACCTTGGCCCATTTTGCAAAAGTCCCTCTGGCAAAATGTATATTTTTGCTATTATAGATTCGTTTACAAAGTTTATATGGATTGAGGCAGTACGCGATACTAGTTGCGCTAACGTACTTAAAACTTTGGATTTATTTATGAAAACATTTGGGTTACCGAGCCGGATTGTAAGCGATCGTGGAAAAGCCTTTGACTGTCATGTGTTTAAAAAATATTGTGTCGAGCGTCAGATCAAACATATTATGAATGCCGTGGCTAGTCCTCGGGCCAACGGACAGATAGAGCGATACAATCGTACTATATTGGATGCTCTCGTGGCCTACGTTGGTGATGATCAAAATAGTTGGGAATTTTATATTCCTAAAGTTCAATTAGGATTAAATTCCAATATTAATAGTTCGACCGGTAAATCGCCATTAGAATTATTATACGGTTTTCGGCCTCGCTTGGCCGGTGATATAGTTACGACCGTCAGATCGGACTGTTTAGATGGACTCCGAGAAAAGGCTGTCACTAGATTGCAAACAGTTGCTCAGCAATCGAAACAATCATTCGATCATAAAAGGCGAACTGAACCACCTTTTAAAATTGGGCAGTTAGTTCTTGCCCAACGAAAAGTATTTAAGAAAGGGTTAAGAAGTGGTAAATTGGTGTCGCGTTATGACGGTCCATTTGTTATTATTAAAGTGCTTCCGCACGATAGATATCTCATCAAATCTACTAATAGAAGTGGTCGCTCATATGAGAATGTTTTGGCAAGAGATAAACTTAAATTGTTTTCCTGTGTCTCAGAAATAGATTCAGATTAAAAACTGATTTGTTATAATTGATTTGTTTCTGATAAAAAAAAAACATATTTGATGGATATTGAAAAATAATTAACATTATGTATGTTATTTCTGTTTATTTCCATATTGATTTTGTGACAATGGTATTGAGAAAACCATTTTGTTTTGAATATGTATGAACCGTTTTGTTTTTAACCATAATGGTTATTCATGTTTATTTCATGATTGTTGTGTTACTTTGGTATTAAGAAAACCATTTGTTTGACATTGTAATACATTAAATTGTGATTGATTGGCCTAATTAATTGTTTTACTCTAAAAGAGTATTATTAGTACAAAGCATGCATGCCACCCTTAAGATGGTGATTTGTGAAGGCTTGCGAAGCGGACCACAAAATTCGGAGATACTATTATTAATTTAATAGTGAACCGAACTGCGTAGTGAGGACCCATTAGGATGAGGTTGGACCATTAGCGCAGTTGGAGACCTTAAGAGGTGGACCATAACAGACTGTCTGAAGTCTTGATTGTCGAGATAAATTCTTGATTCGTTAATGTGGAAGCCTTGATTTATTTATTCTTTTAGTATTCATAATCTGCCTTAAGAGGTAGTCTTAAAGGACTTTAAGAGGTTCTTTATTTCATATTAATCTACCTTAAGAGGTAATCTAAAAGAATTTAAGAGCTTCTTCTTATACATTAATCCACCTTAAGAGGTAATC
Source organism: Bedellia somnulentella (assembly GCA_963576735.1). Lineage (NCBI taxonomy): Eukaryota > Metazoa > Arthropoda > Insecta > Lepidoptera > Bedelliidae > Bedellia > Bedellia somnulentella. The sequence continues at coordinate 16,849,155 of OY755179.1, forward strand.
TAAGAGGACTTTAAGAGGTTCTTCTTTTCATATTAATCTACCTTAAGAGGTAGTCTAAAAGGACTTAATAGGTTCTTTTTTTTCCATATTAATCTACCTTAAGAGGTAGTCTAAAAGGACTTAATAGGTTTTTTTATTCATATTAATCTACCTTAAGAGGTAATCTAAAAGGATTTAAGAGCTTCTTCTTATACATTAATCCACCTTAAGAGGTAAACTAAGAGGACTTTAAGAGGTTCTTCTTTTCATATTAATCCACCTTAAGAGGTAATCTAAAGATAAAAAAAAAAAAAACTTTAAGAGGTTCTGCTTTTATTAATTACTTTAAGAAGTGATTTATTTAGGGTAAACTTTAAGAGGTTTCCTTGCTGATCAGTTATCATCGAAGAAGAGCTGTCCGGGGCGTTCAGCAGTATCAGGATGGTCGACTGAAAGCATCAATTGACTTCATACGGAGTGGAGCGCTGTGATTGGTTCTTCGTAGTCCTGTTGAATCCCGCCAGGGGGCGAGGGGCGTCGTCGCACAGTGTCGAGTCGACTCCGGCGTCAGTCGTCCGTGATCTACTAACCTGTGACGTGTGCTAAATTTTGCCATAAATACGTGACGTAAAATTATTTTCTTTCGAATACATTATACTTAAATATTACTGACTTTTAGTTATAAATCCCAAAAAAGGGGTATCCAGAGGTTTAAAATAAAATATCACCACTTTTGATATTGAATTTTGGAAAAATAAAGGGTGATCGATCAATAAATAATTTAAAAACAATTAATAAATTATTCAAAAATTCCCTTACAACGACTCTCACAACACCCAGGGAAAGAAATTGGTAAGTGCTATTTTAAGCCGACAGCTATATTAATCTAGTGACAAAAAAAACAAATTAATTATCTTCAGCTTCACATTTAAGCGGTTGTTTTAAGTTGGCGAACACAGAAACATACATACATACATATACTCACGGTTATATTTCCCTGGAAGGGGTAGCCAGAGCTAAGGATTTATAAATCCTCAGCCACTTTTGGATGTTGAGTGGGGAAAAGATGGTACAAATAAAGGTTTTTGGTGATGGGTCTCCAACCGCATCGCCCAAAAATCCAATAAAAAGCCCCAATACCCTTAGTCGCCTCTTACGACACCCGTGGGTAGAAAGGGGTAGCGACATTCTAAGCCGGCACTACACGGATAATATATACACACAGAAAATAGAGTTCAAAATAAATTCAACTCATGTTTTTGCCATAATACGTTAAAGAAGCCTATACGCATTGACCTCTAGTAATCTCATTGCAAACTTTCAATATTTTGGCAAACAAACAACGTTATAGTCTCATAAACAATGTCTAGCCCGTGCTGAAAGGAAATCCTTCTAGCTGCTGATATAAATAGAATCTTATGTTAAGGTTCGTCTCTACTGACGCTAAAAAATTTAACTTTTTTCTGAGGCTGTGTAGTGTCGGCTTAGAATAGCACTACTAAGAGGTGACTAACGGTATTGGGGCTATTAAGGGATTTTTGGGCGATGCGGTTGGAGACCCATCACCAACAACCTCTATTTCACCATCTTTACCCCACCCAACTTTCCAAAAGTGGCTGGGGAATTTCTAATTCCTTAGCTCTAGCTACCCTTTTTAGGGATTTATAGCCGTGAGTATATGTATGTATGTTTTTTCTGAACGTCGAGTGTCATGTTTTCACCAAGTATTAAGAGTACACATATATTTCTGCGAGTGGCGGACAAGGCGACTAAAGATGTGGGGCCTTTTGAGTTATTTTTGGGCAATGTGACTAGAGAATCATGACCAACGATAGTGTAGTTTACTATCATATCTCCAAACCACTTTTCGAAGTTGCTGGGGAATTGTTAGTACTGAAAATGTTTTGCCGTGTAGTGTCGGCTTAGAATAGCACTACCCCGTTTCTACCGATGGGTGTACGTAAGAGGCGACTAACGGTATTGGGGCTTTTAAGGGATTTTTGGGCGATGCGGTTGGAGACCCATCACCAACAACCTTTTCTTTACCATCTTTTCCCCACTCAATTTTCCAAAAGTGGCTGAGGCATTTCTAATTTCTTAGCTCTGGCTACCCCTTCTAGGGATTTATAGCCGTGAGTATATATATGTATGTATGTATGATAATCTTTCTACCATTTGGCATTTATAACTTTGAGAGTAAGTAAGGTATACGAAATATCTAATTTTGTCTTGATTTTCGTGATAATGTTTTATTAAACACACTATTATAGGATGTAGTGTTATATACTCATTCATGTGGGCTTCTTCACGATATTCAACCAGATTATCCTCCCGCTGACCTATCGAGGTCCACATTTCTTAATCCTGAGCTTAACGTGCTGCAGAAGAACAAATAAATTTATCGGGAAAAGTACACAGATCATTATTATGCCTACATTAATGTTTTATGATAAGGTATACTAACTTGACAATATGCATGCATGCTTGCATATACTCACGGCTATAAATCCCTTAACGGGGTAGCCAGAGCTTTGGAATGAGTAATTCCTCAGCCACTTTTGGAAGTTGATTGGGGGGAAGATAATAAATGTTTTTGGTGACGGGTCTCCAACCACATCGCCCAAAAATCACTTAAAAAGCCCCTATTCCCTTAGTCGCCTCTTACGATCACCCACGGGTAGAAATGGGGTAGTGTTATTCTAAGCCGACACTGCAGGGCACGGCAAATAAAATATAAGACTTAAACAAACATCTATATTTTCAAAACAAATGATTGACTTCAACAGGGATCAAAAACTCAATGCCGGTTCCAGAAAATAATTTCTTAATCACTAAATCACTGAAGTCAAAATATATATGTAAAGAAAACTATAGTTTCCTTTATTTGAATTTACACGCGCATATAGCAACTCTTTGGTAGTTTAGAGTTTTTAAGAAAGAGTAAACTGTGACGGTCATGACGCACGCTTTTGGTTAATGTCAAATAAGAAAAATTTCTCTTTACAAAGAATAAGTTAATATCTAATTTTAAATAAAATAAGAAATCGACACCGGAATAATAACATTTAATGTCGTTTCTTTGATTTACAGGTATGTAAGTTAATGTTTGTTTGATTTGTTTCATGATTTGTTTCTTAGATTAACTGAAATAAATCTTTGATTTACAGAGAAACTCAATGTGTTTGATTGACGGTGCCATATATCAAGCCACTATAAAATAATATTATAAAACGACATTAACTGTCACAAAAATGGAGAAACTAAAATTTACTTTTCAAATTAAACCAACAGTGGACGGAAAGTCAAACTTCATTGCCATAACCTCAATTGCCACACTAGATGACAAAGTTTACCTGATTCCTGAAGAGTATCAAGCAATATCACTTCATAAACATATTCAAACCACGAAAACATACGTTACATTAAAAAGTACATTGAAAAAGAGATATCAAACTAGAAATGTTTGGATAAAAACAACAGAAGAAATTTTAAAAACATATGTCGATGAGACTGGAAACATGATTTTTCAGGACCAATTTCTAGAAGAAATTAACCAAGAACAGTCACCAGCTGTGAGTAAAATGACATTAGAGGATCCTATAGTGAAGATTTTGGAAAAATTGGTTGAAGACAAACAGAATGAAGAAAAGAAGAGTATGAAAAAGTTAGCTGAAAGATTTGTGATTGAAAAATTTAGCGGAAGAAATTCAAGAGCATGTCAGTGGATGGAAGTATTCGAAAAAGAATGTGAAAGATTTAATATTGTAAAAGAGGAAGAAAAGATTGAAATTCTCAGACTTTTTCTTGATAAAACATGCATAGATTGGTACTCCTCCATGATGATAAAGTTTGGATTACAATCTGAGTGGTCAGAATGGAAATCAAGTTTTTTACAAACATACACCAGTAAAGGTTGGACTGACAGCAAATATGCTTTGACTTTCAAGTACCAAACAGGATCTTTGGTAGAATATGCAGTGAAAAAAGAAAGACTTTTATTGGAGTTAAGAAAAACAATGGATGAAGGGACCCTAATTGACATAATCGCAGTCGGCTTACCAGATTTTATAACAGATAGGATTAACAAAGAAGAAATAGTTCATGCTAAAGACTTATTCAATGAACTTGGCAGACTATAACACTTGGTGCAAAAACGAAGAATTATAAAAAGAAAAGAAGATAGTAAACCGGTTAGAGAAAAATGTAATATCTGTGATAAATTGAATAAAGGAGACCGCTACCACCCAGAAGATTCTTGTTGGTTCAAACCAAAATTGAATACGGAAAAAGATAAAAAACAGATAAAACTTATCAATAATTCAGAGTTGGAATGTGAATTGCAGTACGAAGACCAAAAAAACTAATAGTGCCGCCATTGATCAAGATAAAATTACTACTAAATAAAAATATTGAAGTATCAGGGATCTATGACTCTGGATCTAATGTGTCATTGATAAACTCAAAGATATTAAAGATAAAGCAAAACAAAGGCACTCTTTCAAATGATACTAATCTAAAAACGATTAATGGCGTCAAAAAAGCTATCGGAATAATTTCACTGGACATAGCCATCTTTGATATTGAGAAAAAAATGAATGTTTTTGTGATAGATAACGAAAATTTTGATTATGACTTTTTAGTGGGACTAGATTGTATACAAGAATTTCATCTAGTTCAAGACGAAAATCTGAAAATTCATCAAAAATTACCTACACAAAACAAGGAAAGAGTTTCTAAGGAAACAAATACAGATATTGATTCTAAGGAATTAAAAATGGATAATATCATAAACTACAATGAAAGTTTTAAAACAGAAGACTTTAGAATTTGTATTAATCACTTGAGTTTTGAGGAACAGACAATAATTGATGACTTAATAACAGAAAACCAGTCAGTGTTTGCGACGGACAAATATGACATTGGAAAGGTAAAAGGTTATGAAGCACACATCGATCTACAAGTAGAAAAATATTGCAGTAAAAGACCATATCGTTGCACAGTGGAAGACAAGAAAGAAATCGAAAGCCAAATAGCAAAACTACTGGAAAAGAATATAATAGAAGAATCATATAGCCCATTTGCAGCGCCTGTTACATTGGCCTATAAAAGAGAAGAAAACAGAAAATCAAGACTGTGTATAGACTTCAGAGATTTAAATAAGATTGTTGTACCACAGTCACAGCCCTTCCCGCTCATCGAGGACTTAATAGTAAAAACAAGAAATTGTAAATATTTTTCAACGCTGGACCTTAATTCTGCTTTTTGGTCCATACCACTGCGTGTCACAGATAGACACAAAACGGCATTTGTGACACAAGAAGGTCATTACCAATGGACCTGTCTACCATTTGGATTGAAGACCGCTCCAGCCATATTCCAAAGGATAATGTGTAATATTATACGGAAGCATAATCTTGGAGAGTTCACAGTATGTTTTATTGATGACATTCTGTTGTTTTCGAAGTCATTCTCGGATCATATAAGATATCTGAAGCAGTTATTTCAAGCAATTCAAAGCGAAGGTATGAAACTAAAATTCTCTAAATGCACATTTGCAGCCGATTCAGTAAAATACTTGGGGCATGTAATCCAGAATAATTCAGTCAGACCTCTGAAAGATAATTTGATATCAATTAAAAATTTCCCGATTCCAAAAACTCCAAAAAATGTGAGACAATTTTTAGGAAAGATAAACTTTTACCATAAATATGTGCCAAATATTGCAATAAAATTAGAACCACTACATAATCTTTTGAGAAAAGGACAACCTTTCATCTGGACTGACAAATGTCAAGAGTCATTTGAAGAAATGAAACATATATTATGTTCCCAACCAATATTAACAATTTATGACCCAAACTTACCTATTCACATATACACAGATGCCAGCATATTAGGAGTAGGAGCAGTTCTGAAACAAAAACAAAAAAACAACGAAGAAAAACCTGTAGCCTACTTTTCAAAGAAATTAAATGAAGTGCAAAAAAGGAAGAAGGCTGTGTATCTGGAATGTCTGGCAATTAAAGAATGTGTTCAGTATTGGCAACACCTACTAATAGGCAGAAAATTCACAGTCTTTACAGATCACAAGCCACTGGAAAATATGAACATAAAATGTAGAACAGACGAAGAGCTAGGTGACTTAACTCATTATTTATCGCAATATGATTTCCAAATTAAATATTCTCCAGGAAGATATAATGTTGAAGCAGATTGCCTGAGCAGAAACCCGGTTCTCGAACCAGAAGAAAACTTAGAAGAACAGCTAAAAATAGTAAACATGATAACAATAGAAGATATTTTACAAGATCAAAATCAAAATGAATATATACAAAGCAAGAGAGATAAGTTATATACAAAAACAATGTGTATTACAAGAAAGTAAGAGAAAAAGAAAAAATTATTATATCAGAGAAATTAAGCATAGAGCTCATGAAGAAAATACATTCAGATCTAAGCCATATCGGAATTAAACAAATGCAAAAAATGATAAGCACTGTGTATACAGCAGAGAACATGACGAAAAACATAAAAATAATTTGTGAAAGCTGCACAATATGCATAAAGAATAAATCAAGAGGAAAAAATAAATATGGATTAATGTCACAATTGGGGCCTGCCAAAAAACCATTTCAGATATGTTCCATCGATACCATTGGAGGCTTTGGAGGATCCCGATCAACAAAGAGATATTTACACCTATTATCAGATCATTTTACAAGGTATGCATACATACTAACATCCAGTAGACAAAATGCAAATGATTTTATCAAACTTATAAAAAGTTGTACAGAATGTGATGACATAGAAGTGATACTCTCGGACCAATACCCAGGTATCAACTCAAGAGATTTCAAGAGTTTTTTAGATGAGAAGAATATACAAATCATATTTACAGCAGTAAACTCACCTTTCTCGAATGGTTTGAATGAGAGACTAAACCAAACGCTGGTCAACAAAATCAGATGTAAAATAAATGAACAAGATACAAGAATGGCATGGACGACTGTGGCACACAATTGTGTAAAGAAATACAACGAGACAGTGCACACAGTTACTGGATATGCTCCGAAATACTTACTTTATGGCACAGATGTCACTATTTTGCCAAATGAGCTAAAACAGGAAAGAACTAAACATGATTTAATCCAAGATAGGAGAAGAGCTCTAGAAAACTCAATCAAATCACATAATTATAACAAGACAATTTATGATAAGCATCGAAAATATATAGACTTCAACGTAGGAGACATGGTTTTTGTGGAAAACGGGAACAAATTAAACAGGAAAAAACTTGATGAACTGAAAATAGGACCCTACAAGATTATAGAAAAAATATCTACATCAATATACAAGATAAACACTGATCACAAGAGATCAGAGTCTAACTACTTCCACATATCGAAGCTCACACCGGCTCCTGCTATCTACGTGTGAAGAGTGTATGCCGGGAACATAAACCTCATTGTTTATATTCACTTTTACTCATTGTTTATCTCTTTTGGGGGGGAGATGTAAAGAAAACTATAGTTTCCTTTATTTGAATTTACACGCGCATATAGCAACTCTTTGGTAGTTTAGAGTTTTTAAGAAAGAGTAAACTGTGACGGTCATGACGCACGCTTTTGGTTAATGTCAAATAAGAAAAATTTCTCTTTACAAAGAATAAGTTAATATCTAATTTTAAATAAAATAAGAAATCGACACCGGAATAATAACATTTAATGTCGTTTCTTTGATTTACAGGTATGTAAGTTAATGTTTGTTTGATTTGTTTCATGATTTGTTTCTTAGATTAACTGAAATAAATCTTTGATTTACAGAGAAACTCAATGTGTTTGATTGACGGTGCCATATATCAAGCCACTATAAAATAATATTATATATATTTTACGTACCTAGTTCTCTAATGAAATACATCCCAAAAAGACTTCTTACGGCTACAGGCAGAGCTCTTGAAAAGCGAAAGAGATGGCTGTACCACCACGCGTTATCTAGTTTAAAGGTCACTCAGGTCAGTTTAAAGGCCTTGCTGGTGACGATCTCGTCTCCAGTCATATCGTCCAACAATCACTTTAACGTACCGAAAACACTTATACGCCCCGATCTATACCCACGGGACGAAAAGTTTTTATGCTAAGCTGGAACTATTTTATCGACACGATAACGGTTAGAATGCGATGGCAGTATACGATACTAAGTAAGTGCGTAAGAGATGGCTGCTTTATCCCACGCGATAACTAGTTTAAATACAGCTCGTGCTTGCGTGCGGCTCGCAGGTCCAAGCAATTTTCAATTACAAATTGATTGCTCAACCTTATTAACTGATTTTTAATAACATTTATTAATAAAACAATTTGCTATTTAGAAGAGTACAAATCTAAAAACCAATATATTACATATCCCTCTCTTGTATTTTTTTAGTTTTTCAAATAATCGAAATACACGAATAGACAAAACAACACGAAAAAATACTACAAATCTTAATTTTAAAACACCTTATTCATTTATTACTGAAAACGCCTAAAAGTTTTGCTACTGTAATGTATTCGAGTGTTAACCTCATTTAAAATTTAATAACCTGACTGTCCTCAAATTAATTCGATTGCGTTTAATTTCCTTTACATCTAGCTTTCACACATTATGAAACCGCCCGTACCAGACCAAGGTAAATTAAATACACTGTCTCTTTTCAACAGACGAGTTTTCCGACGCTCTATCTCTGTCTTACCGATATTGGCATATCTATTTTTAGAACAAGCCGTCTCCTATCTCAGATAGAATGACTATTTGGGAATCCTTTGAAAGTATTTGTTTTCAGAGTTCAAATTCATTCCCGATTTTATCGCAATTAAATGTTTTAGAGATAAAAGTTATATTTAGAATGCTGAAAGTCACTTTGGTTTGTGTAGAAGTTAATAACTATACATTTGACTTATTATATAACAACGAAACTAAACAAAATAAGCGTCTCTTAAAAAATATAAACGTTTAAAAGAATAATTTTATGTCTGGTAAATATATAACACCATTAACCGGTAATTTCGTAAAAATAAACTTTACAAGCAACCGTGATAGCCCAGTGGGTAGAACACTCGGTTATCGTGCAAGCGACTAGTGTTCAAATCCTGGGTCGGGCCTACACCAATTTGTCTTTTCTAAAGACATATGTGTGGTTAATTTATCATGGTTGTTAACGGTGAGGCAAAACATCGTGAGGAAACCCACATGGCTGAGTTGTACTTAGTCATGTGACAGTGTATTCGTACCAAACGGCGATAGGCCTGCCCCCTATCACGTGAGTACACTGTCCATGCAAAACGTGGGTACTCTGAACACCAGGTGACAAAGTCACGTGAGGTTCAGAAGTATCAGTACCTCTGCCAACCCCTTCGGGGATATTCGGCGTGAACGTTTATGTTATGTAAACTTTACACTTCTAATAACATGAATAATAAAATGAATAACTTCTAAAGAATTTCACTAAAGCTATTCAAAAATGATGATTCACTATTCGTAGTAATCTTTCGCCGTAGTACATTCATTCGTAGCACTTGGTAAGGTTTCATCGAATTACGAATATTGCCTTGTATGTTGTTATTACGTAAAACTTTCTTAGAAATTACAGCAGTTTATTAACATGTGAGTATAAAATTATTACAATCATACGTGTAAAAAGATACAACTTATTGAATTCAAATATTACACTGACGTAAAGGCTAATTTTAATTTTACTAATTTAGATACATACATACATATACTCACGGCTGTAAATCCCATGAAGGGGTAGCCAGCCTTCCTCAGCAACTTTTGGAAGTTGCGTGGGGAAAAGATGGTGAAATAAAGGTTTTTGGTGATGGGTCTCCAACCGCATCGCCCAAAAATCTGATAAAAAGCCCCAATACCCTTAGTCGCCTCTTACGACACCCGTGGGTAGAAAGGGGAAGTAGAAATTCCTCAGCCACTTTTGGAAGTTGCGTGGGGAAAAGATGGTGAAATAAAGGTTTTTGGTGATGGGTCTCCAACCGCATCGCCCAAAAATCCAATAAAAAGCCCCAATACCCTTAGTCGCCTCTTACGACACCCGTGGGTAGAAAGGGGTAACGACATTCTAAGCCGGCACTACACGGCAATTTAGATACTGCGTAGTATAAGTCATAGGAAAACGTAGTTGACGATGTAGGTAGTCTAGTGTATAGGAAACCTATCTACTTATCGTCACGGTTTTAATCCAATAGCTTTACACTTATAAATTCCTTAACTATATTTGGAAGTTTTGTGGAGAGAGGATTTCAACTCATTTATTCACATTCAACAGACATTCAACTCAAGTACATCGGCCAACAATTACTTAAAAGGCCCCAAAACCCTAACGACACCAGCTGGAAGAAATGATTGAGTGTTATTTTAAGCCGATACAACACTGCAGAATATAGATATTGATTTCTTCTTGTTATTGTGATTCCTTTTAATAATACCTACGGTGCAATTTTTATGTGTATTGTATGTTCAAGTGTTTTTCATACATACATACTTATACTCACGGCTATAAATCTCTAGAAAGGGTAGCCAGAGCAGCAGAGTATGAAGATCCTCAGCCACTTTTGGAATTTTTGGTGATGGGTCTCGAACCCATCGCCAAAAATCATCTAATAAGCTCCAATACCCATGAACGCCTCTTCCGAGCTCCCACTTAAATTTTGGGAAGATATAGGTAAGTGCTATTCTTTGCCGATATTATATAGCTTTTAAGCATTTTTCAATAAAGACCTTTTGATACTTAAACACGTTATACAAACAACATTTTTTGGTTTTTGTTTTTATATAACTATTACTACTGCTTCTATTTATTTTGTTTTGCTAATTTGTGTGTCACTCCATATGGGTCCTGACTGAAAATCAGTGTTGTGTGTTCTACACACAGCAATAAGCTGAGGCAGGACCTTTTCACATTTGTTAAATTTATAATTTTCCTTATCACTTGTTTTTTATGTCTTTTTTTATTGTTTTAATGTTTAAGTTAACTTTATAAGTACCATTTAGTAATTCAAATGTGAATTAATGTCTCTTCTTCTTCTGTCTCTTCTTCTTAAACAAGAAACGACTACCTTTAACAAACAAATCGACTCACCCCTTAGCTTTTCTTTGTCATTTGACTACTAGACTGAAACGAATGGAGTTTCCTTTTCAAACAATATATAATATAATTAAAGGAAGTTTAAATACTGTTTCAATGTAGTCTAGAAACTTAGGTAAACGATATCTGTAAATTAAACCCCTAATGTATTTAGCTGTTTAGTATTGGCTTAGAATAGCACTACACCATTTCTTCCCGTGGGTGTTCGAAAGAGCCGGCTTATGGTATAGTGGCCTTTTTAAGTGATTTTTGGGCGATACCGTCGGACCTATAATCCAAAACCTTTATTTTACAATTTCTTGCCCATACAACTTACAAAAGTGGCTGAGGAATTTCTTATTTTGAGCTCTGGCTACCCCCTCTAGGGATTTGTAGCCGTGAGTATATGAAGAAGAAAAAGAGGAAAAATTGTTTATTAGGCACACAATGAGAAATACAGATAAAGTATTTTTTTAGAATGTATGGGTATATGTTGACGTATGTAATAAAACGACGCAATTACAGTTATACATAAAATAATAAACTACTCGTATAAACTAACACTAACACTACCCCATTTCTACCCATGGGTGATCGTAAGAGGCGACTAAGGCTATAGGGGCTTTTTAAGTGATTTTTGGGCGATGTGGTTGGAGACCCGTCACCTAAAACGTTTATTATTATCATCTTTTCCCCAATCAACTTCCAAAAGTGGCTGAGGAATTTATTATTCCAAAGCTCTGGCTACCCCGTTAAAGGATTTATAGCCGTGAGTATATGTATGTCGTATAAACTAAGACTTTCACGATTGCACATTATAATTAAAACAACTTTTGACTTTCGGATATTTTAATCGCGTGTTATTACATCGTTTTTTAAAGCCCGACGTTTCGTCGTAACGAAAACAAACGTCGTAACGTCGGGCTTTAAAATACCATGTAATAACACGCGATTGAAATATCCGAAAGTCAAAAGTTATAAAAATAAAATTAAATAATATACGGATTCTACCACAGGTCCATACATACATACATATATTCACGGCTATAAATCCCTAGATGGGGTAGCCAGATCTAAGGAATCATAAATTCCTCAGCCACTTTTGAAATATGAGTGGGGATGGTAAAATAAAGGTTGTTGGTGATGGGTCTCCAACCGCATCGCCCAAAAATCCCTTAATAGCCCCAATACCGTTAGTCGCCTCTTACGTACACCCACCGAAAGAAATGGGGTAGTGCTATTCCAGGCCGATACTACACAGCACCACAGGTTCATGATATGAACCTATAGGGTCAAATGGGAATGGATACAAATGTACAATAGAAGATCTATGTAAACTACCCACATTTACGACTAAATAAATGGTTTTAATGGTTTTTGGTTTTTAATAAATACATACCTCTGCAATACATAACATAAACGTTACATAACGTATGACATGATAGTCCAGTGGGTAAGAACACCCGCCCGAAAAACAGAAGGGCGTGAGTTCCAATCCTGGGACGGGCCTACACCAATTTGTCTTTTCTAAAGTCATATGTGTGGTTAATTTATCATGGTTGCTAACGGTGAGGGAAAACATCGTGAGGAAACCCACATGGCTGAGTTGTACTTAGTCATGTGACAGTGTATTCGTACAAAACGGCGATAGGCCTGCCCCCTATCACGTGAGTACACTGTCTAAGCAAAACGTGGGTACCTTCTCTGGAAACTAGATGGCGCTTGCCATGTGAGTTCAGGAGTATTGGTACCTCTGCCAACCCCTTCGGGGATAAAACGGCGTGAACGTTTATTATTATTTTATTATACCTCTGCAATAATCACTGAAAATGCTTCAAATCCTATAATTGCTACTAATAGCAAGAAATATGGTAGTTGTTTTCGATGTTAACACCAAGAACTAGTAACCAAAATTTATAAAAAAAGCTATTCCAAAGCACAAATGATATGGCGACAACTAGCGTTAACGCTAAAATTACTTTCGTGATTCTTAGCCATTAATTTTAATAAAAATGTTTACACATTTCATAAATTATGCCCCATAAAACCTAAAAATATATTAACATCGTGGCTATGAAAATGGTTCAATAAACGATTACGAACTTGGTAACATGACTTAGCTCTATTTTTATAATATTCTCAACTCAATTCATACGTTCACGCCTTATATCCCCGAAGGGGTTGGCAGAGGTGTTTATACTTCTGAACATCACGTGACATTGTCACCTGGTGTTCAGAGTATCCACGTTATGCTTGGATAGTTTTGTACGAATACACTGTCACATGAGTAAGTGCAACTCAACCATGTGGGTTTCCTCATCATGAGTGTTGATGTTGAGGGAAAACATCTCCCTCAACGTTAACACCCATGATAAATTAACAATACTCATGTCTTTAGAAAAGACAAATTGGTGTATACCCGACCCGGGATTTGAACCCTCATACGATACTTATTCATAGAATTTTATTATTCATGTTATTAGAAGTGTAAAGTTTATTTTTACGAAATTACCGGTTGATGGTGTTATATATTTACCAAACATAAAATTATTGTTTTAACTTTTATATTTTTTAAGAGACGCTTAGTTGTATTTATGAAACCAAGTTTCGTTGTTATATAATACGATAAGCGGAGTTGTACCCACTAAGCTATCACGGTTTTATAATATTCTTATCTAAATTAGCTCTTTAATATTTTTATTTAGGTAAGTTTAGCAGCAATGTAATTTATTCAGAGGGCAAGAGTGTAAAAGAGTAGAAATACAGAATAAACGGTAAGTCATTCGAGAACATGGGATTCGAGAATACGCTCTTCCATAATTTAATTAAGTTATTTTTCAAACGATATATTTACTTAGATATTTATTTATTTGTATTTTCATTTCATGAGATATTATATCCACCATTATCAAGAATATCTTATGCGACGGTACACTTCAGTCAAGATTTATAAAGTTTTCAAACTACGAGCGAGAAAACCGTAAATGGAGATGAAGATTCTACATTCCCTAAAAAGAGCTTAACAATTCGAAAGGCAAATGACGTTCACTGTCTATTGTTGAAATAAAAAAACTAATATTATTTATTATCATATAAAATCAGAAAAACTAATACTTTATATGCAATATTGTATACGACAGGTATAGTTACTAAAGTAGATGCAGCAGCCGTCCATTTTGTGACCTTTGTGAAGTAATATAAGTTCAATGTTAACTATTTGTAAAGCAACTCTGAACGTAAATGTCAGTGGAGAACGACCAAGTAGGATACATTTAGATCAAATAGAGATTATGCTCAAAAAAACAGGCGTCGGAAGTATAGAGAATACAAAAGGCATAGTTGAAAAAAAAACAGTTTATTAACACACCAAAAATTACAGATACATAGTAAATTGATGATCCTTGCACTAGGTGGAGCCTGTATCGCAGGGATCAGTAAAACAAAAATTACCAAAAAAACTTACTTATTAATTGTTTACAAAAAGAGATCTTAGTAATAAAATTGTACATTTTACTTAATTTTAAGATTGTTAGACTACAAAAGAAAAAAATAATAATATAATAATAGAAAATAATAATAACTAACACAAAGAAACAAGGTATAAATACAATATACTTTATTTAGTACCTTATGCAGCAAATGAGGAAAAAAGTGCTTATCACAAGTTTAAAGCACAGTTATACCCCATTGAAAAAGTGTTTTCAGTATTTTCTTTCAAAATTTAAATATATTACTAATGACCCTTACTTAAACAGTGTTTTTCCATTTAAACTTCTAACAGTGGCCGAGACCTTGAATTTATGCTTAAGTCGTATTTATTGCTTTATGGACCTAAACATTATAAATATGTGTAAAATATTTCTAGAAATCTATTACAAGAAATAATTCTGATCTATATAACGAACAATCCAATCCATGCCAACAGAAAAACTTTCATCTAAGCCGCTGCTAGATTGGTTTTCACTTGAATGTATAGTAAATTTATACTATTATTATTAATCTTCTTAAAATTTTCTTTCAAAATTTTGACCTTTTATGGATATGCTCAAAACATCGTGTATGTTCAGGATAAATAGTGCCTCTGCCAGCTTTTCAAGTATATATATGGTTTGAACGCTCTGAGTCTTGCTCAACGTAAAAATGTAAGACATTTTCTATAGTAAGTAACTTTGCGAAATTCACGTCTTGTTTAAATATTAAACCTACGCATAAAACTTGGTCGAGTTTCATTGCCAAATCTCCCCAAACTGCCTTTTAATAACAATTTGGCTTAGCCTTCTAAACGCCCACACAGCTTTCTGTGTAACGCAATGAAGGACAAATATAATGTCTACTGAATCACTAATTAATAAAGGCAGATTATTTTCCCATGGGACTCCATCACCAATGTATTTTTCCTATCAGTCAAGTCAGTGAACAAGATGAATAACGCTTGGATCGATAGGAGTATCTTTTGACGGAGGGTGAGGTTTTCCCCCTGCGGGTGAGAGGGGAGAGTTTCATTGAGAACGTGTGGGCAGCGCGCGTGGGCGAGGGGGTATAAATTCCGCTGCCTCCCTTCAACCTACACAGTTATCAGTTAACTTTCCCATGAACAAGTCGTGTGCTTAGTGTTGTGGTTAAAAATGCAACCCTTTTCATTCAGGTGGGTTGTAGTGTTGTGTTTATGTTAAGAAAATGAAGATATTTGTGATAGAAAAGATAATTAAATTGTGTAATTTTTCTAATAATTTCGTATGTTGGATGTACCTTTGACCTTTTAAAAGCTGCCCGGTATTCACGTCACAATGTAGCTATATAAAGATTTTTAATATTAAGTGTCTTTTAGTAGCATACTATTGTGAATAATTTATATTACCATTTCACTGGATTTATTCAACATGTAAGTAACTTACTTTTTTCTTCAACAGTTCAATGTGGATACTACTGCTAGTATGCCTGCTGGGAAACAGCAAGGCATATCCTTCCAACTGGCCAATTTATGTGTCAGCTCCAAGAGATTATCCAGAAGATGATAACTATTATTTACCTAAAACCCATTATTTTTACGATGCGCCAACCCGACAGGAGCAGGAAATCTACGGAAGAATACCATATCCTTACTACTACGATACTTATGGCCACTTCGCTGATGAAGATCCGATTAAACAAGATGAAAGATTAGCTGCCCTTCCTATTGGACAAGAAACCTGGTATGAGAATGAGGCTGAACCAGGTTGGAGGTCAAATGATCTAGATGACGTAAACGCTGCTTTTCTTGACAACCTGATTGTAACACAAATGGCCAAAGACGCTCATCGCCACAAAGAGTATCCTATGAAAAACTATGCTGCCGTTGACAACGCTGATCACTTCGTTGAAGATGAAGATGTTAAAGAATTAAAAGCTTTAGCTGGTTCACCAGCCCACACCTACCCCAAGAGCATTTCGAGAGTCGATCATGATCATGAATATTACGATGACTTTATAAACTGGAATGGTAACAAAAGAAGCGCCCCAGCAGAAACAACGAGCACAGCTAAACCAAAAGTTGGTCAAGATGAAGTAATGGTTCCTCGTCCAGCACACACATATCATCAGCGACAAAATGAAGACAAGGAAAAGGATGATTTGGTTTACGAGAAAATGACTAAAATGCTGATGGAAAAGAATCATCTACCAGTAAGTTTAATTATTCTTCATATCTTATTTTAGTAAATAGCAAAAGAACATCTAATCGTATTTTTTATTCTTCCTTTGAAACATATTACTTTTCATGTCGCAAATCGCTTTCAGTGGCTCTCGAGCTAAAAATAGACTCAACCGGGCTGGGGGTGGGGAGGCTGGAGACAGGTTAGGGGGTGAATCTGCCGTTTCTATGAAATCAACTTATTCTACTCTATCGGTTTTATTATCACAACGAAAATAACTGCATGCGAAAGACAATAGAAATTGAGAATAACGTGATGTTTTTTTATTTATAGAATGATGCAGGCAAGGCAAGGAAAATCAATAAAAGATTCGTGTCTGGCGATTTCGACCTAGTTGCAGAGCTGCGTGGCCTAAAACACCGTATCCCGACTTAAAGTACAGGACAACCCGCTCATCCCAACTAATGAGACTGAACCTATTCTAGTAGATGTAATTATCGATAGAAGATATAAACGGTTATCGAAAAGAATTTTGAGTCTGGCCAATCAATTGAGAATGAGTCAAATTATAAAAGAGAACTATAAATGGTGAGGAATTCAAAATTTTAGGACAATTCTGAATTTCGAAACTTTTTTTCATAACTCTTTTAACAGATTCTATTTTAGTCATTAAAGGTATACATGAATGTACAAATCGTGACTATAACAGTTGTTTGGAATGATTGTTCGTTGAGTCTCGTATATTTGTTAAGAAACTATTAAAATTCCAAGAAATCCCTTCATTGAGCAGCTAATAATGCACCAACTAAACGTGCAATATGTAAATATATTTATTGTACTGATTATTGTCTTAAGTATTAACTAGATATAATTATTATTAATTGAATTTGAACCTACTTTTGAAAAGTACTTGGCAAAAGTTTGTGTTTCTTTTAAGAAACTGAGGCCTATTTTCAAAGAAAACTATGCTTTGGCAAAAGATCAAAAATATAACATTCTTTTTAATATGGTTAATAATGTTTGCAATTCTCTTTAAAAGAGAGATTAAGTGATATGTCAGCTTTACAGTTTAAGTATGGTGTAACTCTTTTATATTTACTATTCCGAAGTTTCTATCTTCACTTTAGCTATTAAAGTTTTATTAGCTCTTTTATACGACTTTTTTAGTTTGTCAATCAGACGTTTTCTTGTTAGACTTTCAACCATCTTTCATAGAAATTTCCTCGTTTGGATAACGATGATTTTTCTATCATATATAAATACATATCTATTTTGGATACTCTCGATTCAGTCGCTCTTTGTACTAAAATCCTTTTTATTAAAAAAAGATCCAAAATTAAAAAAATAAAATGTCATTATTTAACATGACTCGACAAAATGTCCTTAAGTTATGAAATGTTAAGATGTATGAAATAACATAACTTTAAAATGAAATAACGTAAAATTGTTGTGAACAGAATCTGTATACTAAAAACTTAATTGCTCCCTATAGATGCCATATATAAAACTGCTTATAGATTTATAAAAGAATGATTATAACTAATTTACATATATATTTTATATACTTAGATAGAAGTTTCTAGTGTTGAATCAGTATTAAATAGTTCATTTTCATACTAACCTTCAAAAAGTATAATGATTGTTGACTAATAGAAGACGTCCGGGTAATGAAAAATAAATAAAAAAAACTAGAAGTATGTAACAATGTTTAAAAAATAAATATATGTAAAAATGAACGACGTGCATAAACTATTTCTGTGTAACAATGTTGTTTTATTCACTTACATCCCGGAAAGGATTGGCAGAGTTACTGATACTTACATACATACATACATATACTCACGGCTATAAATCCCTAAATGGGGTACCAGAGCTGAGAAATTAGAAATACCTCAGCCACTTTTGGAAGTTGAGTGGGGAAAAAACGGTAGAATAAAGGTTGTTTGTTGGTGATGGGTCTCCAACCGCATCGCTCAAAAACCCATTAAAAAGCCCCAAGTGCGTTAGTCGCCTCTTACGTACACCCACCGGAGGAAATGGGGTAGTGCTATTCTAAGCCGACACTACACAGCTGAATATCACATGACATTGTCACCTGGTATTCAGAGTACCCACGTTTTGCTTGGACAGTGTACCCACGTGATAGCAAGCTTATCGCCGTTTTTTACAAATATACTTTTACATGCCAAAGTACAACTTAGCCATTCTCTCACTAGGTTTTCCCTTCCCGTTAACAAACATGATACACATATGACTGTAGAAAAGACAATTTGGTGTAGGCCCTACGCGGGTTCTGAACCTTCATCGTCTGCACGATAAGCCCTGCTCTACCCACTGAGCTATCACGGTTACATACATTACATTTAATAATAATAATAAAAGCATAAACGTTCACGCCGAATATCCCCGAAGGTGTTGGCAGAGGTACTAATACTTCTGAACATCACGTGACTTTGTCACCTGGTGTTCAGAGTACCCACGTTTTGCATGGACAGTGTACTCACGTGATAGGGGGCAGGCCTATTGCCGTTTTATACGAATACACTGTCACATGACTAAGTACAACTCAACCATGTGGGTTTCCTCACGATGTTTTCCCTCACCGTTAACAACCATGATAAATTAACCACACATATGACTTTAGAAAAGACAAATTGGTGTAGGCCTGACCCAGGATTTGAACACTAGTCGTTTGCACGATATCCGAGTGTTCTACCCACTGGGCTATCACGGTTGTTTATTACATTTAATATTAATAAATTTCCATGTCGCATCAACCACTATACCCAAAAATATATAAATAATGGGGCCCGGTTAAAAGACCACTTAAGGATATCAGGGTCCAGAGTCGCAGGTTCAATTCCCACTGAGAGCACACGTGTATATTAATATGAATAATAGTTTTCATACATTTGTATCATCAAACACTCAGCAAGGACATCGGACAAATGATAGTCAATATGAAAAAGTTATACTAGAGTTTAGTGCTTTGTGGTGATAGTTGAGTTTGAATTTTGTTTTGTTATTTGTTTGTGTACTTTTGAACTACTACGACTGTTACCTAAAAGTTTAAGTATAAAGTAGGCATTACGGAATTTCTACTTTGGAATTATAGTAAGAAATAAATAATTTGCCGTGTAGTGTCGGCTTAGAATATCACTACCCCGTTTCTATCGATGGGTGTACGTAAGAGGCGACGAACGGTATTGGGGCTTTTAAGGGATTTTTGGGCGATGCGGTTGGAGACCCATCACCAACAACCTTTATTTTTACCATCTTTTCCCCACTGATATTTCCAAAAGTGGCTGAGGAATTTCTAATTCCTTAGCTCTGGCTATCCCTTCTAGGGATTTACAGCCGTGAGTATGTATGTACATTTGTATCATATTAATTTAATATTTCATCGACCTAGTCACATAAGTCACAATTTTTCTTATATCAGATTTAAATTCATCTATAGATATGATACGCAAGGCTGTCAGTACAAGGTTAGGACACCATACATTTGCAGTTTAAAGCAGCGTACCTTGAGGATATACAAAAATTTAACAGGTATGACGGTCAATTGAAAAATAAAGAGGTTAGTAATATATAAAGTACTTCTGAAGAAATCATATCGCTATGACAGAATAAGTAACGCCATCTATTGCCAGAGAGAGGTACAAAAATTTATGATTTGTGCAGAAATACATAATCTACAAGGATTTCAACTTTCTAACTATCATGGTTTATAAGATACAGCGTGGAGATAGACAGGCATTGAAGCCTTAGCAATAGGATCCCGTCCATACGTTAAGGTATAGAAACCATAGAATTTGCATGATTCGTGAAAGCTCCAGTTTTAAACATTTTATACTAAATTATCGGCCATGAGAGTGAAAATTTCTTTATTTGATGACACCAGCACTATATTATATGTATATTCACTTCGTAAAAACTTAAAAGTCGGAAAAGAAATTTC
This sequence comes from Bedellia somnulentella, assembly GCA_963576735.1. Classification (NCBI taxonomy): domain Eukaryota; kingdom Metazoa; phylum Arthropoda; class Insecta; order Lepidoptera; family Bedelliidae; genus Bedellia; species Bedellia somnulentella. The sequence continues at coordinate 16,869,841 of OY755179.1, forward strand.
AAAAGACATTTGGATATAATTACATAGTTATATTAACAACAATATTTGCTGCTAAGAGATAACTCTTAGCCCTCTATCTTTGTATTTGGCGTCATCATCATCAATAGCCTATGACGTCCAATGCTGGATATAAGCCACCCCAAGGATCTAAACAAATCTTAAGGTCTAAGAAACTCTGACAAGAATTTAAAAAAATATATTAGAATAACCAAAGGGTTTGCTTGCCTGGATTATTTTGAAGGACTCTATGATGATGAGATCAAACTATGTTCCTGCTAACTGACAGGAACAACAATTTTAGGCTCAGATAAATGGAAGAAGTTATATAACAATGCAAAGAGGAAAAGCGTCATTGAATACATACATATACTCACGGCTATAAATCCCTAAAAGGGGTAGCCAGAGCTAAGGAATTTGAAGTTCCTCAGCCACTTTTCGAAGTTGCGTCGGGAAAAGATAGTGAAATAAAGGTTGTTGGTGATGGGTCTCCAACCACATCGCCCAAAAATCCCTTAAAAGCCCCAATACCGTTAGTCGCCTCTTACGTACACCCACCGGAAGAAATGGGGTAGTGTTATTCTAAGCCGACACTACACAGCAAGTTCATTGAATCGTCATTGAATGTCAGAAAATATACTCAGTACTAGGAACTGTTAGTATCTTCTTTGTTATACTTTATACTTTGAAAATGAGGTTCAAACGGCAAGTTTTAATGATATGTGTAGAGCTTGGATTAAGTATTTTAATGATGGGGGGAAAAGTAGTTATAAATCCCTAAAAGGGGTAGCCAGATCTAAGGAATCAGAAATTCCTCAGCCACTTTTGAAATATGAGTGGGGATGGTAAAATAAAGGTTGTTGGTGATGGGTCTCCAACCGCATCGCCCTAAAATCCCTTGAAAAGCCCCAATACCGTTAGTCGCCTCTTACGTACACCCACCGGAAGAAATGGGGTAGTGCTATTCTAAGCCGACACTACACAGCGAAGATTAATGTTTACAATAATGTTTTGAATCGAGAAGCATTTTCATATATTGTGTTTTAAGTAAATATAATGCAAGTAACTATTTTATGAAAATTAAGTGAAATATACTACAGTTTAATAAAACAAAGTAATGTTTCTAATTATATTACATTTGAACCATTAAATTATACACTTTTGCTGTGGACAGTACAGTTGAGATAAAGGTGAAAGTTCATGTAAATTTTGTTGCTAAGTAAAATTTATATTCGAGCGCGTAATTTTCTAATTGCAGCCTGAATAATTGTTATTTGGCTAAAGCTCGTTTAGTTTTCATGAAAAGTCAGCACAAGGCCATGTTTGCTAATGGCAGGTTTGCCATTTTTACATGGCTTCGATTAAAGACTTCATAAAATAACGTTTAATAAAAGAAAATTGTACCGCAGATATAATCTTAAGGTACTTATCTCAGTGAACAGACGTCCACTGCCGGGCAAAATAGGATTCCCTAAAGATCTTCACAAAGTCATTTGCACTGTTCTAATACATTGGCTTCCGTCCTCGATCTAACTTGTGGGAAATCATAAGAGGAAACACTACGGTCAAGGGAATTCAAAAATATGTATATTGCAAAATCTATTGCTATCGTCCCACTAAGCTACAATTCGTAGAGCACAATAAAAAAAATGTTTATTGGCATAAATTATGACACTAAATAATTACATTTAATTCTCACAAGGGTTGCCCGTAGTGTGAGAAGTATTCCCAGGTAACAATAAGCAATACCGACGTGTCCCATTATAAAAGACATTGTTAGAAAATTATAGTTACATTTCATAATAAAAGAAGCTAAAATGATATAAAAAAGAAAGCAAAATTTGCAACAACAGCGACTTGGAAATCACTTATTAAAAGCACACAAAATCAACGTTTCGTAGTCCCCTGATACCTTCTTCAAAACTTAACCGATCGATGTTAGAAATTTGTCAAACATAACTCGTGCTTCTAAGTTTCCATTTGATATTTTTGAGTTTAATTGCTTTTTTGGGTGTTTAAAAACAGCGGGAAAACTAATAAATAAAGGAAAGAAAAATTTCGACGCAGGCGGGAATCGAACCCGCGATCTCGGGTATACGATTTATTTATTAGTAATAATCCCCACATGAGGTTTTCATGAACAAAAAGATTTAAATTAAGCGGAAAAACTGTTGTATTTTTGTCTATTATGGAGTTTTTTTTAGTAATAAAAAAGCATATAAAAATGCATTACAGGGCTAGACAGCTTTTGTGCAATATTCTGAATATTTCTACAAACAGAGATAGACTAAACCTCGAAATAGAACTAAGGGTACCTTTTGTTGCTCAAAAATGACTAAAAGGAAAATATCTCATTTCTGTATCTAGAAACCTAAAATTTAATACTATGGTTTGTTTTATGTTTTTTATGACTACTTAAAATATATTTTTTATAGTAATTAAAAGAATCCAACGAGCTGAAAATGTTATGAAAACCACATGGCAGATAGTTAAAAAGAAACAAACAAGATTAAACCTAAACCAAAAACCAATATAGAGCTAGAATTACAAAATGAAACAATAAGCGACCCAATAACAGTTTCAAAGGACCATGGGGGATTTTGTATGAACCCCGTCCCCACCCTACAACAGTCATAGGATATGTGTCAATTTGTTCATTGGGACCCAAAAAAGTCTAAAGTACCTGTGTTCATTGCAAAAACATTTGGGTTTTTTTATAATAAAAAAATAACTTTTCGGCACAAATGTATTTATTTTTAAACATTTTTTTTTTCTACAAACAACCTATTTTACGTAAACAAATGACGATTCTATGTACATTGATGTCCTGTATCCATATTTGTGCCAAAACGTTCTCAAAATCACCTCCTCTGCGCACGTCCCGACTAGCTCGAACCGGTTTCCGGCACCTTCATTTTGCGACACTATTAGCGTTTAGCGTAATACTTTTTTATTCTTAGAGCTACTAAATCTCCACGCAATGAAATATAAGAAAAAAAATGTTTTTTTTGGTTTCTAAAAAATAATGTTACCCTATAGCAAAGATATTAAAATACTACGCATTTTATCTTAAAATATTATTTAGATCGCCATATTCTAGTCCTTTTTAATGCAAACTAAGTAAATGTGTAAGTAAAAAAGAAGAATATATAATAAAATCTAAACCCCAAGCATTTGAAATATGTCGCCATAGTAAAAAGTTCTCTATTCTAATAGATGTTTCAAATGACACTTGTTTGAAATCTGTTGGATGGTGGAGACGTTTTTTCCCATCGCCCTTTATTTAATATTTTTTTCTTATCTGTCGGGAAAGACAGTAAGGCCTCATCCCCCGTTGGCAGACCAGTAATAGACCAGCCAGAAAAGTCTATGTATTTCACATCCGCCACAGACCAGGAGGTATCAAAAAACAAAGCTAGCTACCGTTATGACAAATTACCACCCTTACTGATAAGACAGTGTACGGAGGAGCTCATGTACCTGATCTACTTAAAATCTCGCTGATAAAGCCAGTTTTTAAAAAAGGGGAGAAGAAGGATTGCTCTAATTATAGACCTATTTCTTTGCTTCCAACATTTGCAAAGATCTTTGAAAAAGCAATGTGTCGTCGAATGTACTCGTATTGTGAAAAAAATAATTTATTTCATTAATCTCAAAATGGATTCAGGAAAAATCATTCTACCACTTTATCTGTCTTTAACTACATTACCGAAATACTAAATATAATTAATAATAAACAGTATGCGATAGGTCTGTTATTAGATATGTCTAAAGCCTATGAACGAGTAAGATTCGAGATTCTGATGAAAAAACTCTACGGCATAGGCGCCAGAGGCTGTGTGTACGAACAAATGGTTTAAGTCATATCTCAGCAACAGACGCCAGTATTAAGAGATAGAACACTTCGATCATCAAACAGGTTTTATAACTAAAATAAGATCAGACGAAGGCTCCATAATACAATCAATCCCGCAAGGAAGCGTGTTAGGATGCGTCCTGTTTCCAATTTACATTAATGACTTACCGAAGATTCTAGGTGAATCATGTGCTCTGTTTGCTGACGATATGTCCGTGGTGCTGCCTTGTGAAAATGAAATAAATATAAACGGTACTCTCGAGAATATATAACACAAACTGGTAAATTGGCTTGCAAGCACAACCTGCAAATTAACTATAAAAAAACTAAGTTGATACAATTTAAACCATACCAAAAAAAGACCCTATCTATTAATTTTTAATTCAAAAACGAAAATATAGAGACAGTTTCTTCATATCCTCTATTAGGCATCAGTATTGATTCAAGTATAAATTGGAAAAAAACATATAGAAAACATAAGTACAAAACTATCAAGATTCATCTACGCGCTGTACGAATTAAAAAAATGTACAAACGATAGAACAACTTTAACAGCATATTACGCGTATGCACATTCGTGGCTCCAGTACGGCATTGTTCTATGGGGTAATAGCACAAACACAATTAATTCATTCCGGCTACAAAAAAGGTGAGTTAGAATTATAGCTAACATAGATCAAAGGACGAGTTGTCGATCACAATTCATGAAATACCAAATACTTACGTTAACATCCCTATATGTATTAGAAGCAAGTCTATTTGTTAGGCAAAACCCTCATCTTTTTCCAATTTACCATCGCCCACCCAATTTGAGACAGAACACCAGATTAGCGCAACCCCTAACCAACATGAAAATTGTCTCAGAAGGCCCACTATCTATGTGCTCAAAAAATAAAAAATTACCATCAGAGATTAGAGATATAAGTGATGTAAATAAATTTAAAAAACAATTAAAAGAAGTACTTACAAAAAATATATTTTATACTTTAGACGAATTTTAAAATTATAATAATAATAAATAATACCCATATTAATTGACTAGAGATTAATTGATTTGCTGTGTAGTGTCGGCTTAGAATAGCACTACCCCATTTCTTCCGGTGGGTGTACGTAAGAGGCGACTAACGGTATTGGGGCTTTTAAGGGATTTTTGGGCGATGCGGTTGGAGACCCATCACCAACAACCTTTTTTTTACCATCTTTTCCACACTCAACTTTCCAAACGTGGCTGAGGAATTTCTAATTCTTTAGCTCTGGCTACCCCTTCTAGGGATTTATAGCCGTAAGTATATGTATGTAATGGATTAGAGCCTTGTTTCGTTTTGTTTTGGAAAGTCAGTACATAAATACATTAATAAATAATAAGTAAATAATATAGTAGGAGCTCTTTGTTGAAATAATGGAAGTAATTACTTTCATGGCTGAAATGTACAGATATGATGTCAATTTGGAATTTATTATGTTAATTTGGATTATATTATGTTCTCAGTATTATTATTTTTCATGTTTGTTTTTATGTTTAAATTTTAAGTCAATATGTTTAGTTTAAGATTTTAATTAATATTTTAAGTTAATTTTAAGTTATATTTATATTGAGATTTATATTGCTGTGCCCTACAGAATCCACATTGGTACTTAATTATCTTTGTAAGATCATATAACATGTGGAATGCAAATAAAGAATTTGAATTTGAATTTGAATCCTCTATTGCGGTGAAATAAGTTAGTATGGAGATTTTCTCCTTTCTGTATCTAGAAACTTGGTACAATTTTAGGAACTTTATGACCACAATAAAAAAATATTTATCTCCCAAGGAGGTGAAATAGGCTACTGAAATTTAGTATCGAGATTTTCTCATTTCATTATCTACTAACTTAAAACTTGCTGCAATAGGTTTTTTTGAAATACATCCCCAATATTGGGTGAATTTAAATAAGGAGATTTGCTCATTTCTGTACTGTTCTCTAGAACTTTTAAACTCGGTAGCTAGTGATTTTATGACCCTTATGACTACTATAAAAATATTGTATATGATTTATCCCCTTAAGGTTTTGTAATAGGGGATAAAAGTTACTAATGATTTTTTTTGCGACTGATGAGAACATAAGAGTATTTATTAATTTTCTTCCTATAAATTCAGTTTGGCCAATTTATATGGGCTTCCTATACAACATAATTTACAAGACATACAAAGATCTATTCTTATGTTAGTAAAACTTCATAACACACATACATACATAAATACGGGTAACTTCGTACACTTCAGAAGTGCAAGCACGAGCGCTACTTTATCGACTCGATAACGGTTAGAATGAGATGGCAGTATACGATACTAAGTAAGTGCGATAGAGATGGGTGCTTTATCCCCCGCGATAACAAGTTTAAACACGGCTCGTGCTTGCACTTCTGGAATGATCCGTGGGAAGGTAGAGAAGCCTTTTTGGCAAATAGTAAACAAATAAGTTTTTCAGAATCAGTAAATTCTTCAGCCACTTTTGAAAGTTAAGTGGGGAAAGATTGTAAAATAAGTGTTTTTGGTGATGGATCTCCGAACCGCATCGCCCAATCACTTAAAAGCTCCGATACCCTTACTAGCCTCTTGCGATCACCGATACAAAGAAATGGGGTAATGATATTCTAAACCAACACTACACATCAAATAAAGTCTGAAGCTCTGGCTACCCCTTTTAAGGATTTATAGCCGTGAGTATATGTATGTAAATAGATTTTCAAAACGAGATATACTACAGAGTTTCTATTGTTCAGAGCGTGGCAAATTCAAACGCTAATCGAATTAACAATCGAATTTGCACCTTCGGGAGAGCTCCATGCAAACAACATAAAGGCCTTTTTGTTAATAAATAGAAGTAGATTTTCAAAACTAGAAATACCTACAACAGAGTCTTTATTAGTCAGACTACTTTATCTTCAGGTGTCATTTCAAGTTCTACCCTGTACATATAAAGGAAAGGTTCTTTCGATTGTATGAAAATATTGTTTTCTTAGCAATGGCACGCCACGCCAGAATATCACTTAAATAATCTCGATCTCTTAAAAAGTCTGATCCTGTATGCTTACTGATAATGATAATACTGTAAATTAATAAGCCAACCTAGTACAACATACACACAATCAAACACATACTCACGGCTATAGATCCCTAGAAGGGGTAGCCAGAGCTAAGGAATAAAAAATTCCTCAGCCACTTTTGGAAATTTTAGTGGGAAAAGATGGTAATATAAAGGTTGTTGGTGATGGGTCTCCAACCGCATCACCCAAAAATCTATTAAAAAGCCTCAATATACTTAGTCGCCTCTTACGTACACCCACGGATAGAATTGGGGTAGTGCTATTCTAAGCTGACACTACACAGCAAATATTAACAACAACAACAAATATCAACAACCTAGCCGCAAATATTAACAGTTCCTGCCATTAATCGCATTCCCGACCGACCACATTTCTATTTACACAGCTCTTGACATAGTCGGGAGACTGGGGTTGGCACTGGGCTGCCAGATTTGTTTTCAAATATCCCTGATGCAAAGAAATGACAAATGAAAATGCATGATTTAAATGAAATCACATTGTTATTTAATAAGGTATTGATATAAGATTAGCTGTGTAGTGTCGGCTTATAATAGCACACCCCAATGTCTTCCGGTGGGTGTACGTAAGAGGCGACCAACGATATTTGGGCTGTTAAGGGATTTTTGGGCGATGCGGTTGGAGACTCATCACCAACAACCTTTGTTTTTAATGTTTTTTGACATGAATTCCTCATGTGGGGATTATTACTCATAAATAAAAGATGTTAGTAAAGGAAAGACTTAGGCCGTCCGAATTAGTTAAAAATTCGGAGGTAGGAAACGCAAACACTACTTGAACGTGTAAAAAAGAAACAAAGGATAGAGAAATTTCGCGCTGGACGCCAACTGACGCTGTAGCTCAGTTGGCAGAGCGACGGGGGCGTATACCCGAAGGTCGCGGGTTCGAACCCCGCCAGTGTCGAAATTTTTCTTTCCTTTACTAACATCTTTTATTTATGAGTAATAATCCCCACATGAGGAATTCATGTCAAAAAACATTAAAAATTATGTGATAGTTAGGCGTTTCCAACATTTGCATTCTATCTGAAAAGGTAGACAAGTGGCCGTCCGAATTAGTTAAAAATTCGGAGGTAGGAAACGCAAACACTACTTGAACGTGTAAAAAAGAAACAAAGGATAGAGAAATTTCGCGCTGGATGCCAACTGACACTGTAGCTCAGTTGGCAGAGCGACGGGGGCGTATACCCGAAGGTCGCGGGTTCGAACCCCGCCAGTGCCGAAATTTTTCTTTCCTTTACTAACATCTTTTATTTATGAACAACCTTTGTTTTAATGTTTTTTGACATGAATTCCTCATGTGGGGATTATTACTCATAAATAAAAGATGTTATTAAAGGAAAGAAAAATTTCGACACTGGCGGGGTTCGAACCCGCGACCTTCGGGTATACGCCCCCGTTGTCGAAATTTTTCTTTCCTTTAATAACATCTTTTATTTATGAGTAATAACCTTTGTTTTACGATCTTTTCCCCACTCAACTTTCCAAAAGTGTCTGAGGCATTTCTAATTCCTTAGCTGCTACCTCTTCTAGGGATTAATAGCCGTGAGTATATGTATGTATGATTTAAGAAAGATTTGTGCAGTATTGACAGTTTTCCTTAGTGTTGTACGAACTTATTGAGGGTTTATTGAAAACTTTTTAATTGACTCTTGAGCGATTCAGTTGGTAACCTTTGAAGATTCTTTATTAGATAATATTTTCCTGTCGTTATCCATTTTTACAGTATAATTTAGGTTAAGCTGCAGTGTTTTATTTTAAAATTTAGTTTTACAACAATTTCCACTTGCTGACCTTTGCAAAAAACGTACCTATCTATTCATTTTCAAGCTTAATTCAAAGTCTAGTCTACATGTATTTCAAACTCACCTAAGTCTAAATAATCTTACTACACCCTATTTCAGGGTGATATTCCCATCATCATCCTGGTAAGGGTTTCAACTTCAGACGGCCAGGCCTCGGCAGAACGCGGTCACCCGGTCATTGTACCGCCTCGACCTAAATACCGAGCATTTTAGATCGATCATATAAAAAACGTTCACGATACACTCGGAAGTATATTTTCCTTGTACGGAAGTGAACATTCATATGGTAATCGATTAATGATAACATGTGAAGTTAATTTAAAGTTGGAGATTTTGATTAAGTTGAGAAAAAAAGATTTTTAAAATATTATACGAAATATGAATAGATCGATTTAATGTTGTGTAGTGTCGGTTAAGAATAGCACTATGCCTATTTTCACCCGTGATGTTGTAACAAGTGACAAAGTTTTGGGACTATTCACCTGAAGACCGGTCACTAACCATCTTTTATTAACAGCTTTTTCTCCACTCAAAATTCCATTTTGGTTGAGATATGTATTATTCTGCAGAGCAAGCACGAGCCGTGTTTAAACTAGTTATCGCGTGGGATAAAGCAGCCATCTCTAACGCACTTACTTAGTATCGTATACTGCCATCTCATTCTAACCGTTATCGTGTCGATAAAATAGTGCTCGTGCTTGCTCTTCTGAAGCTCCGGCTTTTCTATTTTGGGATTGCTCTATAAGATATTCGGATATCATTATGTATATATATATGGTGTCGGCTTAGAATAGCACTACCCCATTACTTCCGGTGGATGTACGTAAGAGGCGACTTACGGTATTGGGGCTTTTAAGCGATTTTTGGACGATGAGGTTGGAGACCCATCACCAACAACCTTTATTTTACCATCTTTTCCCCACTCAACTTTCCAAAAGTGGCTGAGGAATTTCTCATTCCTTAGCTCTGGCTACCCCTTATAGGGATCTATAGCCGTGAGTATATGTATGTATTTCTCACTAAACCTAAACCTGCTAGGGGAAGAAGGGATAAATATCATAATATATATAGATAAATATTTTTTACAAATTGGGAATTCGGAGGTAGGGAACGCTAACACTACTTAAAAAGTGTAAAAGAAACAAAGGAAAGAACAATTTCGCACTAGTACCCATTGAATATACCCACAGAATAATAAGTATACCCGGAGGTCGTGGGTTCGATCCCAACTGGTGTCGAAATTTGTCTTTCCTTTGAGTATTTTGAGTTTCACTCTAAAATTACGTTTTCGATCAGAATGATCGAATTCCATGCATCAGAGTTAATACAATACATATTTGTGACTCTTTTACTCCTACATAGCCTTTGCGTACCGAGATAGCTCAATGGATAGAACACAACCTTAGATAGATAGGTAGATAAAAACTTTATGTATGTTAACACAACGATCTCATACAACACATCATAACATGTTATAACACATAACATATAAGACATATTTAAAACACATACAAAAATAAAAGTAGAAAAATATAAAAAATGTGTGAAAACATAGAGAAAACTAAAAATAAACAAACAAATTACTAATATGCAAGGTATGTGCGCTATGGTAACACAAACTAGGCCATAACTCAGCATTTGTAAATGCTATGTAGCAAAAACACTATTTTCAGATTTAGCCTCAGACCATTTCATGTTAAACAAAAAATATATTGAGCATCTCCTACAAACATAAAAAGAACATGAAAATACTTACAAATAAAACTTCAAAATTAAATAGGGTTAACACAATCCTACGCAAATGGATTATAAATAATCAAAAGAGTCAATAAATAAATTTTACAATCAGACTAGAATTACAACATACAAAATAGTAAATATCATAATCATAAGACATACATTATGTTAAAAAATGTAATAAGTAGAGCACTGTTCAATTAACCCTATTTCACTGAAAGTTGACAGCAGACATATCTTACATGCAGACAGACGTAGGTTTAATCCAGGGGTCTGATCCTGACCTTTTCTAAAGTCATATGTGTGGTTAATTGATTATTGTTGCTATAGGTGAGGAAAAACATCGTGAGGAAACATGGACGGATCTATACTTATTCAAGAGACAGTGTATTTGTACAAAACGGCGATAAGCCTGCCCTCTATCACGTGAGCACTCTGTGCAAGCAAAATGTGGAAATTTTATCTCCAGATGACAATGTTACGTGATGTTCTGAAGTATTAGTACCACTGCCAACCCCTTCGGTGATACACTATCCATGCAAAACGTGGGTACTCTGAACACTAGGTGACAATGTCATGTGATGTTCAGAAGTATAGTACCTCTGGTAACCTATTAAACCGGTTAAAGTTACCGGTTTCTTGAAATTTGCACTTTTGCTACAGTGGCGCCCTTTTTGGGGCTTTTTAGCGGTCATTTTTTTATCCGAGAGATGGTCCTTTTTGTCTTTACCCTCCATAACCTACGCACTTGGGCATGGCGCTAGTCACAATACACTACCGGGGTTGTGGATTGAATTACAGCAAAACAAGCCGATTTATGACTTTCATGCACCTTAACTTTTCAGACGGGTCCGATGCAGCCATAGAGGTGTTATACCTATATTTGTGTAGCTATCTACCTAGTAAATACGATCGAAGCGTTTATTTATAAACATCATTTAAATGTCTCACTATGTTTTGAAGATGATCTTTATGATTTTAAATTGATAAATTTTATTTCTTTATGCAATATTGTTCAGAAATAACCCAGAAAAATCTGAGAAAGGCTTCGATTCCACAAGTTTGCAAGACTTGCAACGTGATTTTCTTTTTTATCTAGATTTCAAAAAACTTTCTCGCAAATTTTTCAAAGAACTTCAGAAGTCGTTGAAATAAACGTGACTTTTAAACTTGAGTTGCGAAATTCTTGAATATACGTAGCAAAAAGTTAAAACAGGACCCTATTACTAAGTCTTCGCTGTCTGTCCGTCCGTCTGGCACATGGCTATACTCATCCACCGTGCTATTTGGACTGTTGAACTTTTCACAAAGAAAGGCGGAATCAAAAATTCCCGATATATTTTTGAAAGTTGAAATTAACAATCTTTATATGCCATTACATTATTATATGCCATTACGAAAATATTGTTTGAATCACTAATCAAACTGCGTTTAGAAATTAATAGTAATAATTACGTCTTAGTGTGTGTAGGAACAAAATCTTATTCCTTTCGTTGTAGAAGGTTGGAAAAACAGCTTAATCTTATCATTTAAATCTTTTTGTTCATGAAAACCTCATGTGGGGATTATTACTAATAAATAAAGAATAAATAAAGGAAAGAAAAATTTCGACACAGGCGGGAATCGAACCCGCGACCTCAAGAATTTCGCGCTGGCAGCCATTGACACGGTGGCTCAATTGGCAGAGCGTCGGGGCGTATACCCGAGGTCGCGGGTTCGATTCCCGCCTGTGTCGAAATTTTTCTTCTCTTTTTTTATTAGTAATAATCCCCACATGAGGTTTTCATGAACAAAGAGATTTAAATTATATGATAGTTAGGCGTTTTCAACACTTGCATTCTATCTGAAAAGATGGACAAATGGCCTTCCGAATTAGTTAAAATTCGGAGTTAGGAAAAGCAAACACTACTTAAACGTGTAAAAGAAATAAAGGATAGAAGAATTTCGCTCTGGCAGCCATTGACACGGTGGCTCAATTGGCAGAGCGTCGGGGCGTATACCCGAGGTCGCGGGTTCGATTCCCGCCTGTGTCGAAATTTTTCTTTCCTTTATTTATTCTTTATTTATTAGCTTAATCTTATTTTAACATAAAACTTATGATCAAAATCAACCATGTACTATCTTAAATCTATATTATAAAAAGGTTTTTATATAGCTATAAACCTCAAGAAGGGCTTTAGAAGCCAGAGCTTCGGAATAATAAATTCCTCCCCCACTTTTGGAAGTTGACAAGGAAAGAGATAGTAAAACAAAGCCTCTTACGAACACCCACGGGAAAAATGGGGTAGTGCTATTCTAAGCCGACACTAGACAGCAAAGTTTTTAAGTTAAGTCTGTAAGGTATAATATTCAGAAATGCTGAAATGATAATGAAAATTTGTTCACAATCAAAAATTTAAACCATTCAGGAGTGCTATATGCTGTATGTAATCACACAAGATTCTATAAGAGGTAAGCAGTGACTGAAAAACCCTTAGATTGTAGAAAATAAAACTTCCTGCGTGAAGCTGGGTTGGTTCACTAGTTAAAGAATAAAGAGCGGTACTTTCGCCACAGAGTGTTACAAAGTAAATCCAAACTATTTAATAATTAATAGTTACCCAAATGATGCGAGCATGTTTTTATCTCTTTATTTGTATCATATTAGAAGAGAATGTACCTCAAAGAAAAGCGCGCCATACAATTATATACCAATCTATTATTGTTGATATAAGACGAGCCTATAATATGTGAATATAATTACCTTTTTTTAGATCAATAAACAAATTGCTATAATATATTCTTGCCATGAAATTGTAAAATAGGCTCAAAGTTTTATACTTCTGAACATCGCGCGTGACATTATTGTACACAGATGTTCAGAGTACCCTTGTTTTGCTTGGATAGTGTAGACAGTGCACACATTTGATAGAGAGCAGGCATATCGCCGATTTGTACGAATACACTGTCACAAGACTAAGTACCATTAGCCCTGTGGGTTTCCTCACGATATGTTTTACATACATATACTCACGGCTATAAATCCCTTAACGCGGTAGCCAGAGCTTTGGAATGAGAAATTCCTCAGCCACTTTTGGAAGTAGATTGGGGAAAAGATGGTAATAATAAATGTTTTTGGTGACGGGTCTCCAACCACATCGCCCAAAAATCACTTGAAAAGCCCCTATACCCTTAGTCGCCTCTTACGATCATCCACGGGTAGAAATGGGGTAGTGCTATTCTAAGCCGACACTACACAGCAATGTTTTCTCTCACCGTTAACAGCCATGATAATTCTAAAAACACATATGGCTTTAGAAAAGTCACATTGGCGTGGGCTCGTCTCGGGATTTGAACCCACAACTCTTTATTACTGAGCTATCACGGCTGTACACCAGCATTGTTGATATATGGCACCAATCTATTCCTTTTCCTCTGGTGGTTTCGCGTATTTACTTAGGTGACTTAAGGTTGCCGTGTAGTGTCGGCTTAGAATAGCACTACCCCGGTTCTACCGATGGGTGTACGTAAGAGGCGACTAACGGTATTGGGGCTTTTAAGGGATTTTTGGGCGATGCGGTTGGAGACCCATCACCAACAACCTTTATTTTTACCATCTTTTCCCCACTCACATTTCCAAAAGTGGCTGAGGAATTTCTAATTCCTTAGCTCTGGCTACCCCTTCTAGGGATTTACAGCCGTGAGTATATGTATGTATGTATGTATGTACTTAAGGTATAAAGAACGTTTTAAATTGTTGGTTGATGTAACTTGAGACCCATTAGAAACCATCCTTTATTTAACAATATTTTTACAAGTGCCGTGTAGTGTCAGTTTAGAATAGCACTACCCCATTTCTTCCGGTGGGTGTACGTAAGAGGCGACTAACGGTATGGGGCTATTAAGGGATTTTTGGGCGATGCGGTTGGAGACCCATCACCAACAACCTTTATTTTTACTATCTTTTCCCTACTCAAATTTCCAAAAGTGGCTGAGGAATTTCTAATTCCTTAGCTCTGGCTACCCCTTCCTGGGATTTATAGCCGTGAGTATATGTAAGTATGTATGTATGTATTTTTACAAGGTCTGTGTGTGTGGCTGACGAATTTCTTATTCTGAAGCACTAGTTACCCCTTTTATGGGGTAGGCATAGGTAGGTATATAGATAATTATTCTAATTCTACAAATAGTGCATAAAATGACCCTACCTACAGTGATCAATTCCGAAAAACATTTAAAATAATGATTAATTATCTATATACTAATATTATAAAGCTGAAGAGTTTGTTTGTTTGAACGCTAGGATCTCAGGAACTACCAAATCAAATTGAAAAATTATTTTTGTGTTGGATAGTCCATTTATTGAGGAAGGTTTTAGGCTATATATCATCACGCTGCGACCAACAGGAGCAAACTATCAGCGAATAATGTTGCAAAAACGGGGATAATTATTCATACTAAGGCTTCCGTTGTGTGCGCGGCGTAAACGGTTTAAGTTACCAAAAAAAATGTATTAAAGAATTATTTCTCTTTAAATGATCTAAATTAATGCCCGCGACAGTATATGTCTAACTTTTAAGTTTCACTTACTATAACCATTTTTATGGTAAATAAATTTGGTCGAATTTAATGCATAATTGCCATAATGTTTTATCAACATAATATTAATCATAATTTAATGTTTTTTGACATGAATTCCTCATGTGGGGATTATTACTCATAAATAAAAGATGTTATTAAAGGAAAGAAAAATTTCTACACTGGCGGGGTTCGAACCCCGAAGCGACGGGGGCGTATACCCGAAGGTCGCGGGTTCGAACCCCGCCAGTGTAGAAATTTTTCTTTCCTTTAATAACATCTTTTATTTATGAATAATATTAATCTTTATCCAAATAAATATGTTGTTGATTCATAGTTTTTAATTGAGAACAAAATTGTCCTTGACATCACTTAATTTAAATAAACATCTTAGAAGATAATACAATTTAAAAATTACTCCGTAACAAAATTTACACGCGTGCATGAAGCGCAAGACAAGACGCTACGTTGGCCGGCGAGCGAGTTCACCCGCGCGAGAAGCTTATGTTTAAGCCTTGTCCTATTAATATTATAAATGTGAAAGTTTAGATGTTTGTGTGTTTGTAGCTAAATGAAGACTAATTCATAGAACGTATTTAAAATAAAATTTACAGGAAGCCAGATAATGATCCCAATTAACACAATAGGCCACTTTTTATCCCAGAAAAATTAAGAGATCAATAAATTTTCTTATAAAATGGTGAAACAGACTAACTGACTAAGAATCAATGCTCAGCCGAAACTACTATACTTATAAACTTAAAATTTATAAAGTGAAAAAATTGTGAGGACACTATGAAAAACACCTTTTTTCTCATCCCATGACAGAGACGCTCAACAGGCCAGTTAAATTTCAGTTTGACGACGTGAAAGTCTACACTTTTGACAGTACGAAGTCTGTGGGGTCAGCTAGTTAAATATAAAAGTGAAACATTGACGACAATGTTTTATACTTAAAACAAAGTAAATTGGAACGCAATATCATATTTCCAAAAATAGATCTGATCCGTTGCACGTGGATATCAAAATAGCCTTTGTACTGCCTCATTCCGGAAACATCTAGAAAATTTCCAAATGAAATCTAAACTTATAATATATCCTCTGGTTATTCCATTTACTCGCATAGTTTAGATATGCTACGAGAAAGGAGTAACTTTAATTTCAGAATCGCTACTCCTTAACTAATTTTGGAAGTTTTAGGGGTCAAGTTCATCGATTTATTAATGATGTTTCAACTCAAACGTTCACGCCGTATATCCCCGAAGGAGTTGGCAGAGGTACTGATACTTCTGAACAACACTTGACTGGTTGGCTCGACCGGGATTTGCACCCACGCCTGTCTGCATGATAGGCGGCGTTCTACCCACTAAGCTATCACGTTTGTTTGTACATACATAATTATGATAGTTAAATATTTTGGGATAGTGATATATAGACCAATATGCTCTTTCTTTCTCATCTCAAAAGATGCTTCTAGTTTCCAGCCATCGACCACTTATTTCTTAAAAAAACTCACAGGAAGGGTTGGATTTATGCCACTTTGACTCTATTCAGTGTATCAAATGCAAATTTCATCTAAATTGAGAGACACTCTCAGTTAAGCAAGCCTATTTTTCGTGTAAGTATCATACTCGGTATTCGAGCAAACTTAAGACGCGTTCAGAAATCAAAATAGATAAAAAATACTTCAAAAACGTAATTGTAGTAAGTCTACCCATTAATTAATATCTTGAAGTGAACAAAAAAAAGCGTTAAAACGTTACCTTAAATCTAATCCATTACAATATTTAGTCACTGCTATGCTAACCAGCAAATTGCCTTATTAAACGTTATTTTTGCATATAAATATAAAAAATAAAAAAAATATTTAGGTGGACAACCTATATTACTCAGGCGCATGAAAAATAGTTTTCATCCTATCCTTAATCTAACTGAATATACACTCAAAAAAATTCATGTATCGGTGGAGCCGTTTTGAGTTTTGTTACAAATAAAAATAAGTAAATTTTAAATGGATCCGCCCAACTTCCCACGGTTAGGGTAATGTATCGAATTTCTAAGTTTTCTTTAATCGATATCTCCCCTATGAAATTAAGCGTAATGGTATATAGCCTGTATTGTATCTGCTGAGGTTTGTAACTTCTATCAATTTATGAGTTGAGAGGTTGAGAGGTTTCGTAAACTAATCATTACTCAGAAAGAACGTAAGAAAGATGATAAATGCTGTCCAAGTAATCAAAATCAAAGTAATTTCAATATTTTGTACGGATTTGGGTTGCTGTGTAGTGTCGGCTTTGCTGTGTAGTTTCGGCTTAGAATAGCACTACCCTATTTCTTCCGGTGGGTGAACGTAAGAGGCGACTAACGGTATAGGGGCTATTAAGGGATTTTTGGCTGATGCGGTTGGAGACCCATCACCAACAACCTTTATTTTACTATCTTTTCCCCACTCACATTTTCAAAAGTGGCTGAGGAACTACTAGTTCCTTAGCTCTGGCTACCCCATCTAGGGATTTACAGCCGTGAGTATATGTATGTATTTGGGTTGCAATATCTCATCATACAACTCCGATAATTAACTGGATTATGTTAACCCAGCTAAAACCAATTTAAAAAAAAAAGGATAAGAGTCCTTTTTGATACGATATGGAAACGTCATTCCTTTGAGGTGATACAAATTCTCACCCCATTAGTTACGATTGGGGAAGGCAAAGGGTCAATGATTATCGATCGCCACTTTGTACGATTCTGGTAAACCACCCGAATATTGTCAAGCTTCATATTTTTAGACACACTCTTTTATTCTATAAGGTGATCCTGTTTCATTGTCATTTATTCACAACTAGCTGTGCCCGCGACTTCGTTCGCGTGATTGTCGAGAACAAAAAAACGTCGTTTAGTTAAGAGTATATCACCTTTTTGAAATAAAATAAAGAACCAATGAAATCTAATGCGCACACTTATTGTGATGTAGGAACTATTGAGTATTTTATAATGATATTTAATTAATTACAGTAGCCATTATCCAGTTGAAATAATAAAAGGTCGTAACTGTGTGTATCTCATTTGAATTAGTGTTTATTTAGATACAGTTACAGGGTTAGCCGAAGATTAAGGATCGCTACCTTGTACGATCCTAGCAGATCTGCATAATGCATCAATATATTTATAAAGCCCTTTTGTTTTTAACACTTCGGAATTTTGCACATAGATCATATATCAATCCCGCCCGATTTCGGCCACAGCAAGTTCTGGTATCCGGCTATTAAGAGTGTGTTCATGTGCTCTCATGTGACTGACATAGCCAATCTTTCCGACAAATGTTCTATGACGTATGTTGAAAAATCAGTAACCCTCCAATATATAGGTAGTTATTATTGATGGCCGCAGGTGGTCGGGCCTTGAGCTCATCACTCTTTGCTTCGAGCTCATCACGTCTTTTCCTTCCGAAAAGAAATATTAACCGGTTGACAGGAAGGGGGTGAAAACTAAATTACTAAATTTCACTCAAGAAAGAATAAAACAAACGGGGTAAGCTAAATAAAACCGCTCAAAAAAGGTACTTTACTATTATTAGGGTTTACGGTTGTTGGTTGTACTATGATAATACATTGAATTAAATCGATTTATCAGTGGCATAATATGCACTGTAGTAGCTGTGTAGTGTCGGCTTAGAATATCACTACCCCATTTCTTCCGGTGGATGTACGTAAGAGGCGACTAACGGTATTGGGGGTTTTTAAGGGATTTTTGGGCGATGCGGTTGGAGACCCATTACCAACAACCTTTATTTTACCATCTTTTCCCCACTCAATTTTCCAAAAGTGGCTGAGGAATTTCTAATTCCTTAGCTCAGGCTACCCCTTCTAGGGATTTATAGTCGTGAGTATATGTATGTATGTATAATATGCAAATATAACTAAATTAAGGTTAGTCACTAAGGTCACTACATCATTTTAGTGTTAAAAAAAGTAGAACTTAAAAGATGTCTTATGTTTCTGGTGTTTAATACATACATACATACATATTCTCACGCCGTTAGTTTCCATTGGGGTAGGCAGAGACTATCGATCGCCACTTTGTACTTGACACTTTTTTTATCGCCAATGTGGAAGGTAATGTTAGTAGAGGACGACCTCGGAGGACAGATTTGGTTCAAATAGAAAACGTGCTCAAAAAGGCAGGTGTCCGCAGTATGAAGAATAAAAGAGCATGTATGAAAAGATTGATGGATGTAAACGAAGCCAGAGAGGTTTGGTGTTTAATGTAGACCAAAATTCAGTTTTTTATTATAAACGTTCACGAAAACTGGTTGTGAAGTGACGTGCATTTGAAGAATGGCTAAGAATTTCAAAATTATGCTCACCAAATTGGATTTATTAATAGGCAGACTATTTACATAATATATTAATATTAATAAGCCTAATTTAAGAAACTAAGTAAAGATAATATTTAAAAGCATTTCAGTTATTTTTATAGTCGGCGAATTCACTTGATATTGGCAGCTTGTATTAATTTCGCCTAGCTTGTTTCCTGTAGCTTCTATTACTTTAACCGACTTTAAAATAAGGGGTTAAAGGGGCTAAAAAAATGCAAATTTTATTTTTGCTTTATTTTATTTTGGTTCTTTATTTTATTTTTGCACAACGCCATCTATCGGACTTTGGATTCCAACTATCAACATTAGTTCTATATTTAGACTTAAGATGTCGTTGCAAGTACTATACTGAATTGCGTAACGTAATATTTTTCTTCTTGAACTCACAAAATTAATCATATCTTTTGATAGAGTGAACCGATTTCGATGAAACAAAAACTAAGTTATACCTCAAGTTACGTTTAATTTTTGTATATAAACATTTTCAGCATTAAATTCGTAGATTTTACGTTTTGCGCGCACAAACAAACATATAAACAGACAAACAGACAAAAAATTTAAAAATGATGGAAATGGGTTCTGTTACTTATCTGTTCACACGCTGGCTATTTTTTTTTTCAATTTCTTCAATGTACAAAAATTACTTTTCTACAGATTTATTATATGTATAGATTTGTTAAAAAATACACTCAGATGAGCAGCCTTCACGGTTTATGAACTTATTTCCCAAAATAGCGTATATAATATACCTACCTATATTCTAACAAAACTTGAAAAAAATGGGAGGTTTTCCTTTTTTTCTTTTTTTCTTCTTCCCTGTTCTCAGGATAGATGGCGCCAGACTTGCTATGTTACTGGTAGGAACGGAACGTTACACCGTTTTTCACACTTTGATGTAATGATGTCGTAAAACGGAACGTACATAAAAACGTTCTGATTTGAAAGTCTAAATTAATATCAGTTTAAGCCAAGATAGCTCAAAAGTAAATAAACAAAGACGGCACTTATATTTAACATTCTTTTTGTTGTTTTTACTCGCCAAAAAGTTACTCTATGGTGCTGTGACACATGTTTTTAACGTTGACATTGGCGAAATTATTGTGTGGCGAAATTGTGTGGTAAGTAACGTAGTTACATCAACGCCATCTACAGAGCTCTAGGAAACTATGTTGTTTTTTTATTTCTCAAAAAGAAAACCTCTCATTGCAAATTGGGATGTATGACTCAGTTACTTTGCCTAGTCTTTGAATGATAAAACTAGAAACAAGAACCAAGCCAAATGTCACTTTCACAAATGTCGAAATGTCAAACAAAATAGTTGTCAAATAACGGAACTTTGTTTTGAAACGAAAACTTTGTAATTTTTACGCGAAATTAGTTAGGAAATTCATAAGTAAACATACTCTATCAAAATGTATAAAATACAACTGCCTTCCAATCCATAAAGTATATTATCGTGTCTGGTTTATCCAACGTTATTTATTCAAGAAAAAGTTAGACCGATCCACGTCAATAATTTGTGAGTAAGAATTTCAAAGTCTTCATCATGAGGAGAGGAAAAGGATACCAGGACTTAGATGATAGTAATGTGGGGCCACGATCTCCAGTACCACCGATGCCTCCTGTCCAGGAGATTGAAATGGCTTCAGTTTCCGTTGTACCTGATGGTAAGTAACTTAAGTTGAAACGAGACTTTCATCATATGATATACAATTTTAGTAAAATTACCATGTTTTCTTTTTAAGAAATATTCAACAAGAATTATTCAAAAAACCTAGTTTATCAACACTAAATGGGCAATAGTTTGGTCTTTTAACTCATACTTTATAGCTTAGAAAATATACTTACTATAGCTTTTAACAACTAAATAATGTAACGAAAATTGCACTTTAGAAAACTTATATTCCTTTCTAAATAGTGTGAACCCAGGAATAAAAAAGTAATGTTTGTTTTGTAACATTAACTATAACATCAAAGAGATAATATGTTATTTCATTTACCAAGCACTTACACATTTTAGGCAAAATAGTCAAGCTGAAAAGTTCTTCATGATAAAGTGTATTAGTGTAATGCCTGTGTTGTCACTCTACAATTGCACTGACTGAAAATCAGTGTTGACTGTTGACTGAGTCAGTACCAATTTGCTGTTGCAGTGGTGCAAAGAACTTAGAATAGTTACTTACTTAGTTAGACTTAGTTTGTTTTTGTTAAGTTGTTTGTTTTCCTCTCTTTTTCATATTTAATGTTGTGTTAGTTTTAAGTTATTTTAATAGTTATTATTTATATTAATACTTTTTGATTGTGCCACACATGGTGAATAAACATCTTTCTTTCTTTCTTTTTCTTTATAGATGTATAGTAGACATTCTATAAAATACAAGCCTGCGCACTATGCTGAATATTATAATTTAGTTAATACATAATAGTTACTTAAGATATTCAGTCATTTTAAATAAAAGTAGCCCCTTACATGTTTTGGTTTAAATAAATAAATAAATATTTATAAACATTTGATACAGATCTACTTAGCCCCAAAGTAAGTACAACTTAATGAGTTGTGGTATGGGATACTTAATCAACAAAATATTTTATATAATAACATAACATAAACGATCACGCCGTTTATCCCCGAAGGGGTTGGCAGAGGTACCAATACTTCTGAACTCACATGACAGCGCCATCTAGTATCCAGAGAAGGTACCCACGTTTTGCTTAGACAGTGTACTCATGTGATAGGGGGCAGGCCTATCGCCGTTTTGTACGAATACACTGTCACATGACTAAGTACAACTCAGCCATGTGGATTTCCTCACGATGTTTTCCCTCAGTGTAAACAACCCTGATAAATTAACCACACATATGACTTGAGATATAGAGATAAATTGGTGTAGGCCTGACCCAGGATTGCCCTTCTGTTTTCGGGCGGGTGTTCTACCCAGCGTCGTTCACTGTGTAGTGTCGGCTTAGAATAACACTACCCCATTTCTACCCGTGGGTGATCGTAAGAGGCGACTAAGGCTATAGGGGCTTTTTAAGTAATTATTGGGCGATGTGGTTGGAGATCCGTCACCAAAAACATTTATTATCACCATCTTTTCCCCAATCAACTTCCAAAAGTGGCTGAGGAATTTCTCATTCCAAAGCTCTGGCTACCCCGTTAAGGGATTTATAGCCGTATATGTATGTATGTATGTATGTTCTACCCACTGGACTATCATGTCGCTATTTTATATACATACATACATACATACATATTCTCACGCCGTTAGTTCCCATTGGGGTAGGCAGAGACTATCGATCGCCACTTTGTACGATCCTGGCAAACCTCTCTAGCTTCATTCACATCCATCAATCTTTTCATACATGCTCTTTTATTCTTCATACTTCGGACACCTGCCTTTTTGAGCACATTTTCTATTTGATCTAAATGTGTCCTCCGAGGTCGTCCTCTACTAACATTACCTTCCACATTGGCTCTATAGATCTCTTTCACCACTTTACTGTCATCCATCCTCTCTATGTGCCCAAACCATCTCATATTCATATTTTATATAATACACATATAAATAACATCCAAGAGTAAGAAACACCATTTATGCTCATCACATAAATGTTGCCCTCAGCGGGCATCAAACCCGTGACCTCTGGACCCAGAAGCTAGTCACCTAACAACTCGGCCATGAAAGTTGTCAAAGTAAGACTTAAGCTGTAAGACTCAGGCCAGGCAGAGTCTTTTACTAGAGAGTTGCCATTTGGACAAAGAATAAAGCTTGCTAAAGTGATTTTTGTCATCAATAGATAAATTCTTTCTTTCTCTTGTTTATTGTTTTAAATTATTATTTTCTATCTTTATTTTAAGTTGTTTATAAAATAATAAAAAATTTAATTGTGTAGTAGATGTTATGAATATAATGTACTTAAATTTTTATCAATATTGTAAGATCCATGCGATACAGGGCTAGTGCGTTGATCACCGTGCTGTTTTCTACTGTTATCGGATATGTAGATTTTTGTGGTTACTACCTTTCATTTAATAAAAAAAATATGAAAAATTATCATTTATCCCTTTTTTTTTTGCATCGGTCCAGTTGTTCTCAACTCTCAACTACTCATTTCACATTAAAAGACTCACCTTATAAGACAGATTCTATTTATTAAGTCGTTAAAATCCAGTCCCTTTCATCACTACAATAAACAGTAACATATTTATTTTTCAGACACATTCACAGTGACTCAAGCAGTGAATGCTCTGGGTTTTGGCTGGTTCCAAGTGAAGTTGTCACTCTGTACTGGACTGTGTTGGATGGCAGACTCCATGGAGATGACTATTCTGAGCATATTGTCACCAGCTTTGCACTGTGAATGGAATATTAGCAAGTAAGTATCATATTCATTCGAACAGGGTTCCTTCACCTGTGGTCCTTGGACCCCAAATGTATAATGTCATATGACAGTGTTTTTGTACAAAACAGTAATATGCCTGCCTTATGTTATGTCACATGAATGGACAGTTGAAGAAAATCCTAAAATGCTTAGTTATCAATTCATCTTACTATTTTCTAACCAACGTTCCTAATCCATATTTATATTATTATAGTTGTATTGGTGTATATAGGTTTTTTTTGGGATTCTTGAGTGATGCGGTCGAAAACCTGTCACTACCAAACTTCTCAAAATAAGCCATCTTTTCCTAATTCATTTTTAATCATTTGCCAACTACAAAGTACTGGGTTCCATTTGTTTATTTCATGCTGATGTAATGGTTATGTACAGATTTATTTATTAAACAAAACAATAATAGAGTCTATTTAAAATTCTTCTATCCCTTTGCCATAACCATTACTCACTGTTTGGGTAGGAGTTTTAAACATAATTAAATCTTAGAGTGAATTACTGTTGCATCTAAATGAATTATTTCTATTTCAGGTATCAACAAGCATTAACAACTACAATTGTTTTTCTTGGAATGATGCTCAGCTCCACATTTTGGGGAAACATTAGTGACAGATACGGGAGGAAAACTGTAAGTCACTGTTTAATACATTTTTTTTTTTTTTTTAAATAATATAGCTAGAGGTCGCCCAGTTATAAAAATTAGTGCGTACTATACACTAATATTAAAGAATTAATAATATTCCTCAATTTTAAATTGTATCCCTGATGTTTATGTTTATTAAATGGGAAATAAATTAAAACCTTTGTGTAATAAAATTTGCTGTGTAGTGCCAGCTTTGCTGTGTAGTGTCGGCTTAGAATAGCACTACCCCATTTCTTCCGGTGGGTGTACGTAAGAGGCGACTTACGGAATTGGGGCTTTTAAGGGATTTTTGGGCGATGCGGTTGGAGACCCATCACCAACAACCTTTATTTTACCATCATTTCCCCACTCGACTTTCCAAAAGTGGCTGAGGAATTTTTAATTCCTTAGCTCTGGCTACCCCTTTTAGGGATTTATAGCCGTGAGTATATGTATGTATGTGTAATAAAATCAGTATTTACTTATAAGATATATTGTGTTATGTTGCCCCCGCCTGCAATGATTTGAAACATATCATTTATATGTTCTTTACAGTTATATCTTTTTAAATATTTTTGTCTCGCGGTCGCTTTTTTACATATATTTGTTTCAGGCTCTAAGTATGTGTGGAGTGCTATTGTTTTACTACGGGCTGTTGAGTGCATTAGCTCCAAATTTTCTTTGGCTGTTATTTTTACGAGGACTCGTTGGATTTGCTATTGGATGTGTGCCGCAGTCGTAAGTCACATATTTTTGTAATTTTATTTTATGTAATTTAAATGATAATGTTTTTATTTTATTTTAATTAGTTCTTATTAGTTATAATTATTTTTTTAAAAATGTTTAAAAACTATTTCGTGAAATATAATAGGTACTCCCAAACCACTACCTAATAATAGGTTCTACCCAATAAAAGGTACTTATACAAATGGTTGACAATTTATGATGCTTGTTTTGAATAGTTTAGAAGAGATAGTGGCTGAGGTTTTTTTTTTTATTTCAAAGGTCTGGCTACCCCTTCTAGGGATATACCGGGAGTATTTGTATTCAGTATCCATAAGGACCTCGACAACAACCCATCTTGCACTGCTTTCATCCATCGGTTTCCCATGACCTTAACTTATTTGTAGGTTCACTTTGGGGAAGACAATTTATAATATTATATTATAACTAATTTACATTATTAATTTAGCTGTGTAGTATCGGCTTAGAATAACACTACCCCATTTCTACCCGTGGGAGATCGTAAGAGGCGACTAAGGTTATAGGGACTTTTCAAGTGATTTTTTGGCGATGTGGTTGGAGACCCGTCACCAAAAACATTTGTTATTACCATCTTTTCCCCACTCAACTTCCAAAAGTAGCTTAGGAATTTCTCATTCCAAAGCTCTGGCTACCCCGTTTAGGGAATTATAGCCGTGAGTATATGTATGTTACTAATTAACATTAGCAAAATAACAAAAACTATATTCTACCAATCCATTAAGGAAAGAATAATTTCGAAATCAGCGGGACTCAAACCCACGACATGCGGGTATAAAATATCCTCACATGAGGTTTCATGCACAAACAAGTCTAATATATATTTGTTTCTATTTTAAGGGTCACTTTGTATGCGGAATTTCTTCCAACAAAACAAAGAGCAAAATGCGTTGTTCTACTCGATGTAAGTATTAATTATTTGGATTGTTGTACTTAATTGAGCTCAATTTATTATCATTGATTTGGACACTCACAGTCATATATCTTATATAACATATATTAACTAAATATAAAAAATTGATTTTGAAAAAGGTTTAGCTTCGGAGTGAAGAATTACTTAACATAACCCCTTTTAAACCTTTATGGCACAATTTAATTAATAAAAAAATACGTATAATGATAATAGACAATGGTCTGATCGCTAAAATCTCTTCCAGACATCCTTGGGATGGTAAGGTCAGTATAATTAGAGAGTCGTGTTAGGTAGATGTAGATAGTGAAATAAATATTTGACTAAATTTGTAATGTATGTTTTTATAAACTAGATTTTTGAGATTATTCATTTATTAATAAATAAAGCATAAATGAAGTAAGTAGTAATAATCCCCACGTGAGTTTTTCATGAACAAAAACATTCTAATTATTATTCATTTGTGTCGTGAAGTTCAAACTGACGGACTGCCGATTTAACTAGTAAGTAGCAGCTAAACTGTTTGTAGCTGCCCATATTATTTTTTTACTTACTACATACATACATATACTCACAGTTATAAATCCGTAAAAGACATAGATTTAGTATGCTATACTTACGTATATAGATTGGCAATACAAAGATGACAGGCGAGACCAAAAAAAAGTACGACGGTGTGCGTAAATTTGTGTGTGTGTGCTCGACATTAATATGGTGGATTCCATACTAGCCTTATTAAAATTGATAAAAAATCACGTATTTGGTATTTTCGCCGATTTGTAAATATGATAGAAGGTTTTTTTTTTATATATTTGCATTGAAAACTTTGGTTTAAGATCTATAATAAAGCATATAGACTGGTAATTATTACAGTCTTAATTTGGACATGAATGGCTTAATATTTTATGTTTGCTAAAGAATATGTTTTTAATTATGAGCTGTTAAATATTAATAACTTTATCAAAAAATCACCAAAGTTAAGACTTAAATATCAGAATTAACGTAAATAAGACAATTATTTTCTTTCATGTTTGATGCCAAAACCGTTGTAGGCCGTTATCGTGTCCGTGAGAGGTCCTGCCTTTGTTGACGTTTATGCTATGACGTTTGTCACTTACTGCTAATCTAGTGCTTCTATATCTATGGTAAAAGAGTGTAAATTATTCTCATTAGTCATTAATATACACAAACTTAAAAATCTAAATTATCTTCTTTCAGTGTTTCTGGGCCCTCGGCGCTTGTCTAGAAGTGGCATTAGCTTTAGTAGTGATGCCTACCCTCGGAGTACATTGGCTGCTGGCTCTGTCTACTATACCTCTGTTGATATTCGCTATTATTTGTCCGGTAAGTGGATTTCATTAATATGGAACTTTAAAACTTGCTCTGTAGTGTCTGATTAAAATAGCACTACTCCATTTCTTCCGGTGGATGTACGTAAGAGGCGCCTAGCGGTATTGGGGCTACTAAGGAATTTTTTGGGCGATGCGGTTAGAGACCCATCACCAACAACCTTTATTTTACCATCTTTTCCCCACTCAACTTTCCAAACGTGGCTGAGGAATTTCGAATTCCTTAGCTCTGGCTACCCCTTCTAGGGATTTATAGCCGTGAGTATATGTATGTATGTATATTATTCCACAAGTGTGCTGTAATTTGCCATATAGCATACAAGATCAACAAGTCACTACAATCGGTTTCTTAAATAAAGCCCACCTTTTCTATAAAGACCAACTTTTAAAACTTTAATCGTAATGTACTATTCCTTCTAACGCATTTTGAGCATGACTGTTCTATTCAGCTAACATTAAAACCACAGTAGACTTGCACCCATATAAAGTTTATCCATTCGGTGTTGTTGTGCTAAGAAAAGTTTCTGAATGAAACACTTTCAAATTAAACTTTTCTTTATTCTCTAAACATGAAAAATATACAAAACCACAATTTTACAAAAGTGGCTGAGGAATTTCTAATCCCTTAGCTCTGGTTACCCCATCGAGGGATTTATAGCCGTGAGTATATGTTTGTATGTATGGACCTATAAAGTGTCTTTAATTTTTTTAAGCCACTTTCGAAAGATGCGTGGATAAAAGTTTGGATTTGTGATGGGTTACAACTACACTATTAACCACATTGCCTTACCATCACTTAAAATACCTAATCCCTTTAGTCGCATCTGATATTACCCATGAAGAGAGGGTTCGTACTATTCCAAGTGAGCCCTACACAGCTGGAATAATATATCAACTCAAATGTTCACGCTGTATATTCCTGAAGGGGCGGCAGAGGTACTTATACTTCTGAACATCACGTGATATTGTCACCTGGCGTTCAGAGTGCCCACAATTCCGAAATGATATGAGATCCTAAAATATAAAGACTCATCGTTATACAGTACCTTACCCAGCCTTATTAAAGCAATTGCTATAGCGACAATATAATTCCAATTATTATTTTCCAGTGGTTACCAGAATCTGCTCGCTATCACGTGGCATGTGGTCAGCCCGACAAAGCGTTGACTACTTTGGAACAGGTAATGTACTCTAAACCAGCCTAATTAGTTGGTTAGCCTCGGAAAATTAAGGTTGTCTTACATACATATACTAACACTAGAAAGTCCCATAGCCGGGGTAGCATGAGGCTCGTGATAGCCTCTGAGAGAGGGCTATGTCACCGTTCAAGGGCGAATTGGCCGCCATATTCGACCGTTTCTCGCACGCCCGAGCATGAGGCATCTGAGATGTGAGAGCGCCAGTGACTCGCCTTTGACATCGCAGCGCCGAGTCACATGTGTGAGCATGAGCGGCGTGACAGCGACATAAACTGAGATGTTTGTCATTTTATGTAAAATTTTTGTCGATGTCAAAATAGAGCGCGAGATCCAGTGAGAAAGATTACTTATCAAAATATAAATGCTGTTTTGCAGATATTTTAACTGTTTTGTGTAGTTCTTAGTATAAAAGTGTGATAGAAAAGCGTCTACATCACTTAAATTTGTTTTGAATGAAAAAAAAAACGAAAAATTGATATGATACTCATCCGCTTGAAAGTTTGCCGCAAACAAGTTCTTTGAAGCATATTGTATGTCATGACGATTTCCGAGGACCTCTATGATAGCTTGTAACCTATGAAAAGCCTTAGGGTATAGTTTTACATGAGGATTCATACAGGATTTAATGATTCCACATGATACCAATTGAATTGTAAGTTTTAACTAAATTAAGTGTAATCTACAACAAGAGTAACTTAAAATACCTTTGACTTTAATAACCAGCAATGCACTAGGCATACTACTAGGCACTGCTAGGATACAAATTCTGCAGCCTAAATCTGTGTATACGTCCAATTTTCTGATGCAGTTGAGAAAATCAATGAATGTCATTGATCTTCTTTAAAATAACTAGTAAGAACAGTTTCTAAACTTATATTAATGAAAACCACTTGTCTTAATCCCCTTCACTGCAAGTAAATCCAACATTTTCCAATACCCTACTCATAGCAGAACCTCTTCAGACCATTTAGAAAAAATGATAATCATGGCATGTTTGGTGTTGAATCTCCAGTTACACAACCCAACAGCCTTAATACCCTAAGCTGCCTCATATAACGCCTGGGGATAAATTGGATTATTGTAATTCAAAGACAATACTAAACAGAAACTAAAACTGCAAACCTTGAATACATAGAAAGATCAATGTTAGGTTATTTTGGGCAAATAGAGCAGTTGGATAAACATTAAGTAACAAAAGAGATATATAGGTGGGAATAATGGTTCTAAGTATGAATAAGTTTATTGATAAGGCAATTAATATTCTCTGCCTACCACAATGGGAAATAATGTATAGTAGAATATGTATGCACATTTTACAACTGAAATCTCATCTCAAGTGTAAAAGTATTATTATAGTTATAGTAGTATTATGATTTATTATTTAAAGATATACTTTGTACTCAGGTCCGTGGCGAGACACAATGGTTCTGACTGAAAATCAGTTTTAAAGGCTATGCCTTTAAAAAATGCTGAGTCAGCAACCTTTTCTTTGCCTTTCGAGGTTACTTTAATTATGTATGCCTCTAAATGTTTTATTAGTTATAATTTTTTGCTTTTTTCTTTGCTTAAATTGTGTGTATTCTTTGTACTAATTGTAATGTTTTATTATTCCCTAAGGCAATGAATAAATGATTTCTTTTCTTTTTTTTTCTTTTCTTTCAATCATTATTTTTTAAGGCCATTCTTATTGTAATTAAAAGAGTTTCTTTTATGGGTTCCATAATCTCTAATGAATTAATTAAAATAATTTAAAATATATATAGAGATAGCCTATTAACGACCAAATATGTATTACACAGGTAGCCCGTGACAATGGTCGTCCTATGCTCCTAGGTCGCCTTGTTTGCGATGACTCGGTGGGTTTGGGGCAGCGAGGAAAACTGAAACATCTACTAATACCACAGCTTAGAACTACCAGTTTACTGCTGTGGATTATTTGGTAAGATTTTACATACATACATATACTCACGGCTATCCCTTGATGAGGTAGCCAGAGGTAAGGAATTAGAAATTCCTTAGCCACTTTTGAAAAGTTGAGTGGAAAAGATGGTAAAATAAAGGTTATTGGTGATAGGTCTCCAACCGTATCGCCCAAAATATCCCTTAAAAGCCCCTATACCGTTAGTCGCCTCTTACGTACACCCACCGGAAGAAATGGGGTAGTGCTATTCTAAACCGACACTACACAGCAAGATAAGATTATGTTTGTAATTATACATACAATACCATTAGCCGCCTCTTACGATCACCCACGGGTAGAAATAGGATAGTGCTATTCTAAGCCGACAATATACTGCCAATGTTGGTAGTAATGTCTGAGTTTATTAGACTCGGTGGGTTTGGGGCAGCGAGGAAAACTGAAACATCTACTAATACCACAGCTTAGAACTACCAGTTTACTGCTGTGGATTATTTGGTAAGATTTTAAACATCATTGTAGAAGCAACCGTGATAGCCCAGTGGGTAGAACACTCGGTTATCGTGCAAACGACTAGTGTTCAAATCCTGGGTCGGGCCTACACCAATTTGTCTTTTCTAAAGACATATGTGTGGTTAATTTATCATGGTTGTTAACGGTGAGGGCAAACATCGTGAGGAAACCCACATGGCTGAGTTGTACTTAGTCATGTGACAGTGTATTCGTACAAAACGGCGAAAGGCCTGCCCCCTATCACGTGAGTACACTGTCCATGCAAAACGTGGGTACTCTGAACGCCAGGTGACAAAGTCACGTGATGTTCAGAAGTATTAGTACCTCTGCCAACCCCTTCGGGGATATTCGGCGTGAACGTTTATGTTATGTTATGTTATGTAGAAGTGAGACTTGGTTTATTTGATGTATAAATATAAACCACGGTTTTAAATCCCAATAAAAAGAAGCAAGAAATATACTCAGGGACTTTCGTTAAGTATCACATTCTTTGAGATCTACTTGTTATAGCTACTCATCAATCAATCATTTCCTCGTTGAACGACCTGATAAATCATTTACGTAGAAGTAATGTTTGGGTTTATTAGATACTCGTTCATACACTCTATGTGATGACTCGGTGGGTTTGGGGCAGCGAGGGAAACTGAAACATCTACTAATACCACAGCTTAGAACTACCAGTTTACTGCTGTGGATTATTTGGTAAGTTTCAATACATATCTAGAGTTTTCTTGTGGTAAAGTTTTGTAGGAATGTCTGGATTTATTAGATACATAGGGTTTGGGGCAAAACATCTGCTTATACCGCAGCTAAGAACGACCAGTTTACTGCTGTGGATTATTTGGTAAACGTTTTGTTTGTACATATTATACATGTATTGGTACATATTTTTTCGTGTGGGTTTTTTTGGATAAACTCTGTTGTTAAAAGACGATTGACTAAATGATTTTTTAAGAATAAAAAAATGATTTTTACACATCATATCTAATAAACAATTATTCTCTCATATCCGCAAGTCGAAAAGCTAACTTTTTGCAGTTTATTTAAGTATGCTTATCTTATTAGTATTTATTTTGTTTGATTTTTACACTACTCTGTAATGACTAAATTTGTGTTCTTGATTTTATTGCCTCTTGAACAAAATCTCGATATGCATTATTTTAGCTTATATTGAAAGCTCTCAATAAGAATTCAGCAAATTTCACTCTCTTCTTCTCTCTATGTCCTCCTACTTCTCTTACTCTTTCTCCTCCATTTTCCTAAAAACAACTTACATGTGGCTCTCGCTCTTCTTGCATTCCTTTTCCAACCTTTATAGAAGTCCTGCGCGTTCCACTTTCTTGCCTTTATCGCCTCCTTTAGGAAAGGTTATTAAAGCATCTGATTATGATTTAGTGATGTTGCATATATCACTACCCTATTCTTAATTACTCTTTCCAGGATGTCCTGTGCTTTCTGCTACTACGGTCTAGTACTAATGACGACAGAATTATTCGAAAACGAGACCGCAGAAATAGACACTTGCGCCGCAGATTGTAGACCTTTGCAGACTACTGACTATATGGATCTGCTGTGGACCACGCTTGCTGAGTTTCCTGGTAAGACTAAAACATTCACGCTGCAATTCCCCGAAGAGATTTTATTTGCGAATACTTGTTATTGGCTTAGTCGATAACTGGATTTGTAAACACTTGTTGTATTATTTAGCTGTAAGTATTCCGAACTAATAAATAAATAAATAAATAAATAGAGGTGGCAGAGGTACTAATACTTCTGAATAACATCTGAAGACGTCATATGGTACCCACGTTTTGCTTGGACAGACCTATTTACCCAGTTTGGTATCCTCACGATGTTTTCCGTCACTGTTAACAACCATGATAAATTAACCACACATATGATTTTAGAAAATACAAATTGGTGTAAGCATGACCCGGGACGGAATACACCCACGCCTGTTTGCATGATAGGCAGGTGTTATACTTGTTGAGCTATCACAGTTGTTAATCCTGGTAACGATTGTGTTAATTAAACTATTTTTAAACGAGACTGGCGACATAGAAACCAACCTCTCCAACTTCATTAACTTTCTAATAAATAAAAGATAAATAAAGGATATAAAAATTTCGACACCGGCGGGGTTTGAACCCGCGACCTCGGGTATACGCCCCCGTCGCTCTGTCAATTGAGCTACAGTGTCTAAATTTTTCTTTCCTTTATTTATCTTTTATTTATTAGTAATAATCCCCACATGAGGTAGCCAGAGCTAAGGAATTAGAAATTCCTCAGCCACTTTTGGAAAGTTGAGTAAGGAAAAGATGGTAAAATAAAGAATGTTGGTGATGGTCTCCAACCGCATCGCCCAAAAATCCCTCAAAAGCCCCAATACCGTTAGTCGCCTCTTACGTTCACCCACCGGAAAAATTGGGGTACTGCTATTCTAAGCCGACACTACACAGCAAATGTGTACCTTGTTTATATTATGTATATCCGTTTGCTTCCAGGTATCTTCGCAACTATCTTTATAATAGAGAGATTCGGACGGAAGAAGACGATGGCTCTCCAGTTTGTTATATTTGCCTTGTGCATTTGTGTACTTGTATTCTCTACTGGCAAGTAAGTATACATTTTACTAAGAAATAATTTTAACACTAGTAGTTATTACGGTGAAACATATGTCTATTTGCAAAGCAGACTCAAGGTAAAAAAAATGTTTGTTGTGTGGTTTGCAAACTCAACGATATATTTAAACCATTTAATATGTTAATACACGAATTATTTTATGTGATACTACTAAAGGCTAAAGACGGTAATATTAATAAGGGCTAGATAAAGCTTTTTAACCTTTTTTTACATTTTGATGAGGGTATTCTTATTAATTAAGCTAAGCTAAAATTAAGCTAAGTTAGTAAAATTTAGTAATTTTTTTTAGTTTCCATGTTTGTCATGTTATTTATTTCTTACAGTCGAACGTTCCTGACTTGCATTTTGTTCTTGGCGCGAGGAATTATTGCTGGTCTATTCCAAGCCGCCTACGTTTATACGCCGGAGGTAAGATATTTTTATCTAAAAATTTATCTATTCGGTTTAGTTCTCGTTGTGATTTTATTCCCCGGTTGTGTGAGGCGTGTGAGAGTGAAAATGTCATGTGAAACGTGACAGACTGACTGATTAGTAATTGCTAGCTACTCACTTCAAACGTGACATACTCGTTCTTACATGCTTCATGTTATTAATACTGGACTGTCGTCATCATCATCATAATTGACTTGATTGATTTACACGCCAATTGGCAGAGCAAGTAAAGGTCTGATATATTTTATGAAATGAACATCATTTGTCACTCTTGTTCTTGTGAGTAAATAATTTTTATTTATTTTTTTATAAATCAAACTAACTTAAACATATATTTGTTCACAGGTGTACCCCACGGCTCTTCGTTCCACAGCTGTGGGAGCTTGCAGTGGAGTAGCAAGATTAGGAGCTATGATTACCCCATATGTGGCACAGGTATTAATAAATGCAGCTATATCTAAATAGCTGTGTAGTGTCGGCTTAGAATAGCACTACCCCATTTCTTCCGGTGGGTGTACGTAAGAGGCGGCTAACGGTATTGGGGCTTTTAAGGGATTTTTGGGCGATGCGGTTGGAGACCCATCACCAAAAGCCTTTATTTAACCATCTTTTCCCCACTCAATTTTCCAAAAGTGGCTGAAGATTTACTAATTCCTTATCTCTGGCTACCCCTTCTAGGGATTTATAGCCGTGAGTATATGTGTGTATGTATTAATAAATATTTATAAATTTACGAGACACCAGAATAATATTATCCTGAAATAGACGTCTAATCTGAGATTTAATGCTCTTATAGTTGTGTTAATTTTGAGGGCTTATTACTAAATCATTAACTCAACCATATTATTCAATTGAAAAAACAAGCGTGGTAGCTCATTAAAAGGAAAAGTAGGTATTCTTATAGGTTCAAGCCCTGTGTCAATTCTTTATCTTGTTTTTTATAAGGTTACAGGTACAGGGAAAACACCGTATTTATACTGTTTTTCCAAAAAGTGGGTACTCTGGACCCGAGCACGCTCCTAAATATATATGGAGCTCGTACCATCGCTAGTAACAAAGTAAATCTTTGGTATATCTACCAGATCTTTGAAGATAGATGAATTACATACATATACTCACGGCTATAAATCCCTAGAAGGGGTAGCCAGAGCTAAGGAATTAGAAATTCCTCAGCCACTTTTGGAAGTTGCGTGGGGAAAAGATGGTAAAATAAAGGTTGTTGGTCCTGGGTCTCCAACCGCACCGCCCAAAAATCCCTTAAAAAGCCCCAATACCGTTAGTCGCCTCTTACGTACACCCACCGGAATAAATGGGGTAGTGCTATTCTAAGCCGACACTACACAGAAGACGAATTAGTTGTGTATAATTCCAGTTTAATCCTCAATTTACATGTTTTAAATGCTTTCCCAATTTTTTGCAGGTTCTCCTAAAGAATTCTATAGAAATAGCAACAGGCGTATACTCAATGGCAGCCATTATTGCCGCTGTGGCCTGTCTAGCTCTGCCCATTGAAACTAAGGGAAGGGAAATGAGGGACACGGTTGGACCTCGATAATTTATACTATAGTACTGCTATACTTTTTTAAAAATGCTTTTAATTTATTTTATTTTGAGATTAAGCCGTTTTGCTATTGAAATCGAAAAAAAAATATATACCGAATGTTGGGTGGGCGGTGAGAAAGTATTTATACAATTTAGTAAATTTACTTTAGAAATTAACGATTCCAAGTTGTTTCCGATTAAAATGCCAAAGTCATATTGACTTTCTACTATCATCAAAACGGCTTTATAATTACTTATTATGATATATTTTTTGTTCTTTGTCTCGCTTCCAGCTCTATAACTAATCCGAAGTCTAAATGCATTCAGGGTCCAACTTCACCCAAGAATGTTTATTATATTTATTTGTCTAAATTTTAGAGTTAAGAACAAAAGTGAGGCTTTACAATAAAAATAATGCAACGAATCTCAAAATAACGATACTCAAATAACTTTCTTATGATAAGGTGCTAAAATCAATTAATCGAAGACTGTTCTAATCTTAGAATTAATATTATAATTTTTACAGCATTATTTTTTATGTACATGAACATATAATATTACAATAAGTTTTTTTTTACCAATTAAAGTAATGAAATATGATGTTCAATTATTCAATTAAAATTTCTATTTTGGTTGTTTGATTTGTTCTTATATAATGTTTGAGGGTATTTTTAATAGTTAAGGTCTTCCTCCCCTATAAGGCCGAGAAAGGTAATCTCAAAGAGTTGTGTTATATACATTTTACATAGAACTTTGAAATATGTTCATATTTTAATAAATGTCTATTACGGAGGTGAAATCTTCAAACCGAAGACGATAATTTCGTCCTTACCTCTTCTTATTCTTTATCAAATATATTGGCGTCCTACTCATAACTTCGAATTTTAAACGAAGGTTATTGCAAATGTTTGTTGCAGTCATCTATGTTCTAATATATACAATTAACCTGTCACCAAACTCTACCGAAACGGCTGAACTGAACTGAATTAAAATTTTGTATACACATTCGGTAGGTCTAAGGATAGGTTTATAACTATTTTATATACTCCTCAGTAATAAGGGTGGGTTTGTACAAACCCCTATCATTTTTTATTTATTTTACCAACTAGAAATTTTCTAGAAATAATTTCTATGACAAAACAAGGTTTGCCGGTTCAGCTAGTAAGTTTATAAACTCCAACGACTAGTACTGAGTTATGAAAATTTTCTGAGGAGCATAAATCCGAATCTTTGTTTAGTGCTAACGAGACAAAAAAATATGTTAATCACGGGTTAGAAGAGATACGGACGAAATTTTAATTTTCGGTTTGTAGAGTTGACGACCTGGTTTTGAATCTAATTTTATTGGCTACTAGTGGATCGGCCCTGCTTCGCACGGGTAGCGATGTTTTTTTAAATATCTGAGGTTTGTTTCTTTAATCACTGCTCAAGCATTGTGAAATTTAGCGCAATGTTTTCAATTTATTAAATTTATATAGCACTCCCTGAACAGTGTAGTTTGGTGATTTTGAATGCGCTTTTATGAACGGTTCAGTATTTCCGTTTATTAGAAAATTTTGGAATAAAAAGCTATGAAGTATTTATAACAATCTAAAAAATAAATAATTACGTGACGTAGAATGCAATTACTGGCGCCATCTAGTATGTAATATGTAAATTATTAACGATTTGGTTTTGGTCACGGGCGCGATGGCCTATTTCATGTATAATTTCGGTGTTTGTCTACCGATTTCTATGATTATTTTTTTATTGAATAGGTAA
The DNA here is from genome assembly GCA_963576735.1 of Bedellia somnulentella. NCBI lineage: Eukaryota > Metazoa > Arthropoda > Insecta > Lepidoptera > Bedelliidae > Bedellia > Bedellia somnulentella. Next base: position 16,907,325 of record OY755179.1, read on the forward strand.
TAATGTTACCTTTTTTAAATTAGGGATGAATGAGAGTATTATAAACGTAAGAGTAAACAAATATAATCAGAATACTTCGAACTGCTAAGCTATCAGGAGTTACACGTGTTATTGTGAGTCAACCATAAAAGATAGACATATACTGTTGACGGAAATTTTTTAGACAATTTTATGAAGAATATTTTTGTCATACATGATTTCTATGTAAGCTTAACCATTAAGGCTGCACACGCGACGGAAGCTTAAAAAATGGAGTAACTTCTCCCGTTTTCCCAAAATTTCCCAAAATTCCCCTTTACTACTCTGCTGGAAAGTATACAAAAACCTGCCCAGGAGTATGAAGAATAATTGTGCCAAGTTTCGTTAAAATCCGTCGAGTAGTTTTTGTTTCCATAAGGAACATACAAACCGACAGACAGACAGACAGACAGACAGACAGACAGACAGACAAAAATTTTACTGATTGCATTTTTGGCATCAGTATCGATCACTAATCACCTCCTGATAGTTATTTTGAAAATATATTTAATGTACAGAATTGACCTCTCTACAGATTTATTATAAGTATAGATTACTTAAATAATCTATTGACTGTTACGGTTGTAAACTAATGCATTTACTTAATTTTATATTCATATTTTTAACAGAGTTGCGTGAAAGTGATTATGGATTGAGAATGGGTGGATTCATCATTCAATGCCTCTTATATGCCGACGATCAAGTGCTACTTCCATCATCGGTGGAAGAGCTGCAAGAGATGATGAATATTGCATGTGCGTCTTTTGAAAAAAAGGGAATGAGGGTGAATGTGGATAAAACAAAAACTATGGTTTTTGAGAGAGAGGTGAATATGACCGAATGCGTGATTGAGATTAATGGTAAGAAAGTGGAACAAGTGAAAGAGTTTGTATATTTGGGAAGTTTGTTTACTAGGGATGGAAAGTGTGATGAAGATATCGAGAGAAGAGTGAAAAAGGGTAATGCGGTAAATGGAGCACTGGATAGTCTAATGTCTAGTCAGTCGGTGTCTGAAAAGGCCCGAATGGCTGTGCATGATGCTGTCCTTGTTCCTACGCTTATGTATGGCAGTGAATGTTGGGTGTGGCAGAAGAAGCATGAAAGTAGAGTGAATGCAGTAGAAATGAGATCCCTCAGAAAAGTGTGTAATGTAAGGTTATGTGATCGTGTGAGGAATGATGTGATTCGTGAAAGGTGTGGTGTAAAAGATGATATTGTAAGAAAGATAGAAAAAGGAATGTTGAGATGGTTTGGGCACATAGAGAGGATGGATGACAGTAAATTGGTGAAAGAGATATATAGAGCCAATGTGGAAGGTAATGTTAGTAGAGGACGACCTCGGAGGACACATTTGGATCAAATAGAAAATGTGCTCAAAAAGGCAGGTGTCCGCAGTATGAAGAATAAAAGAGCATGTATGAAAAGATTGATGGATGTAAACGAAGCCAGAGAGGTTTGCCAGGATCGTACAAGGTGGCGATCGATAGTCTCTGCCTACCCCAATGGGAACTAACGGCGTGAGAATATGTATGTATGTATGTATGTCATATTTTTAATGATATTCGTAACATTCTTATGCACTGTTTTTTTGTATGCTTAAAATGCGATATTTGTATGTTTTATACACATTTATGTGTATGTTAAAATTTTATATTTTGAATTGGTTGTGTAATTTAAGAGACCAAATTATTCATTGATTAAGACAGGTATGGAGATACTTTTTAAAATGTGAAAGCATTTTTTTTTGCTTTTTGAGCATTTATCGAATAACATGGTTCTTTAATAACCAGCGATAGTTTTGTAATGTTTTTGTATGTGTTGTGTTTTTAGTTCAGTACACATAAAATTATTTGTACTTAACTACTTTTACTCATTAGATATTTTTTTTTAGTATTAAGTAATGACGATAGGTTGTGATAATAAATAACAGAAAGCTTAGCAATAAATAAGTGAGCAATATTTATTATTCTGACTTTGGAGGCGAATGGCAACTTTTTTACTAATCCATATTAGACATAGGTATGTCTACAGCAGAAACAAGAAAGGCATTTGCAAAGACTTCGTTTCTGGCCCAAGATAAACTTACTAAAGTTATTAAATTGCTATATTATGACAAACTACTAATAATTGTTTTATAGACAAGATTAAATAAGCGGGTAGGCAAAGTATGGCTTGGTGCTAGGAGAATAATGTTCTTATTTGCTAGCTTATTTTAAATCTGTAACTTCCAATCACAAGTATTCCCATGAATATTTGCTAATAATTTAATAATATTTTTATATACACAAAGAAATCTATCGAAGTTAATTATGTTAAAGTTCACTTTACTTAGTTGGCATGCGGGTTAAACTCACACTCTGTTCTTGTTTGAGTCACTATAGAGCGAACGATCAACAAGATTTTATGTTCATCAAAACACTTAAAACTTAAAAAACACGATTTTCCGCCTTTGTTTGTTTAAATCGTAGGTTTAAATCTTTGTATAATTTATACTATGAAGTTGGAGAATCAGCTAATTTTAAGGTTTATAGATTTTCTATTCAGATATTTATCAGACTGAAATAGACACAAATGCAGCAAAAAATATAAACTACCTCTTAATCTACTACTGACAACAAGTTTTTTTTCTTTAAATAATATATTTTTTTGTTATAATTACGCAATAACTAAGCAATACATGAACTACGCAATGTACTTATTTATTATGATTATAAATCTCTCACCAAATATTGTTTTAATAAATTAATTATAGTTTTAAGAGCAACGCTTATTGATATTCTAAATAAACGCACAAATCTATATAAAATCATGTCATTTATTTACCTTCTTTTTTGTCCGAAAGGACTACCTGTTAACCCCTGTTTGGGATAAGGAGTTACATGTGATACCAGACATATTACTACTTATCCCAAACACAAGTAACTTTTTTGTCGCTTTATGCATTCAAATAATATAATATGATATGTACTTAAATAAATATTTGCTACAAGATACACCGGTGAACGTACGTGAGTATATGCGCGTAACACTATTATGCCCACATTATGCCAGATTACTGGATTTTCCTATTAGATTAAATCTAAAATCACGTGTAAGTTATGAGTATGATATTATGAAATTAAATATTAGTCGCCTTGTTACTAAAGAAACTATGGGATATATCTAATATCAAGACTGGTTATTCTTACTTTTCAATAACAAGATAAAACCGTCATACTTTCTTTCTTCTAGTCATCAATTCGCTGCGGCTTTAATTTAAAAGTAAAAAACAGTGTAAGAAAAAATACTTTTAGGTTATAGCCCCTTATCGTGTACACACGAATGGTCTTACCCATCTGACGTATTTTTTTCCGAACCATTTCATTAAAAGTGGTATATTCAGTAGCTCTGAGTACTGGACCTAAACTATTTTCATACCAATACTAATATTAATAAATTTCTTCGCTTAATTCCGCTAAATAATACCTGCAGTCTTCATGCAACATGCACTGTGCACCGCCCGCCCTCCCACTTACAAGAAATCGAAAAGCAGACAATACACCACACACACACCCGCAAGCGAAAACCACAGGCAACCACAAACATGCGACGCGTTTCGACTCAGCACGAGTCATTGTCGAGCAGTAGACAGTTCGGCAGCTGACCACCGAGTGCCGGTCATACGATTTTGCGGTTATATTTATAGGAAAGGCTCCCCACTCCCCCACCCAAAGAACATCAATGACGAGTGACTATATTATTGGAAAAAAAAAATTGTCAAAAGTGGGGAAACGGTGTAGCCCAGCTGTTCATTCAGCAGTGCAACGGAATTATCATTATCATATCTGGAGATTTCAAGTTTCTCTAAAAGACATAATCTTAATCCCTTATTACAAGTATGTAAAATCTCCAGATTATGATTATCGGGGAGAACGTGTCCAGTATCCAATAGATGTTTCGCAAAGTGAGACCTTTCTGGATGGTCGTTTCTGAATGCTGCCTCGTGCTCCCCGTATCTTGTTAGAAAACTTCTACCAGTTTGCGCAGTACGCTGTTGCATTCAGGACAAACAATTTTGTAAACACCAGATTGTCTGTGTTTATTTAATTTCTCTTTTTGATTACATAAATAATTCAAACTATTGTTTGTTCTGAACGCAACTTTAATACCAAACCCTTTCAGCGTCTTTGAAATCTTTTCGGAAATTGGACCAACATAGGTGCGACTGGACTTCATGCGGTCCAGTTTTTCAGGTGGTATAACATATAAGAGTCTGTTCACCATGTTGGTCCGTTTTCTTGTAATTAGTTTGTCTATTAATTGCTTGGTGTAACCGTTTGCAACAGCTATTTGGTAAATAGTACTTAATTCTTTATTGTAATTAGAAGGTGATAATGGAACTGTGAGCAAACGGTGTACATAGCAAAGAAAAGCTGCAAGCTTGTGTTGCCAAGGACGGAAGGAAATCTCCACTGCTGAATGAACAGCTGGGCTACACCGTTTCCCCACTTTTGACAAAAAAAATTTCCAATAATATAGTCACTCGTCATTGATGTTCTTTGGGTGGGGGAGTGGGGAGCCTTACCTATAAATATAACCGCAAAATCGTATGACCGGCACTCGGTGGTCAGCTGCCGAACTGTCTACTGCTCGACAATGACTCGTGCTGAGTCGAAACGCGTCGCATGTTTGTGGTTGCCTGTGGTTTTCGCTTGCGGGTGTGTGTGTGGTGCATTGTCTGCTTTTCGATTTCTTGTAAGTGGGAGGGCGGGCGGTGCACAGTGCATGTTGCATGAAGACTGCAGGTATTATTTAGCGGAATTAAGCGAAGAAATTTATTAATATTAGTATTGCTATGGATTTCCGCAAAGTAACGCCTGATTCAATCCAATATTTTCATACCCTCAAACGACAAGGTTTTTTGGGTCAGTTACGGCATGTTACGAATGCTGCAACTGGGCGATGAGAAAAACTAAATAGCTAGAGATCTATCAGCAACCATACGTTATGTTATAAGGCAATTTAATTTTCACTCAACATACATATACGTGGCTGAGAAATTTTAATTCTGAATCTAATATTTTTATTGAAATCGGCTACCCTTGTAGAACGTACAGTCTTAATGTATAGTTAAGTAAAATTTTAATTTCACAACGTGCTACCACCACGTGGTATTCGAACATGTTTGGTAGAAGGAATACCCATGACAAGGAGTTGAAATAAAATAAAAATACTTAATTGATAAGATTTTAATAGCTATTAGTTTTAATTTACATACTTCATTCGAATAATACTCACATATGACTACTTAATAGACATCTTCACACAATCACAGAAAAGAAAGAAGACTGGACACAAGAAAACGTGTTGAAAGCAAAAATACATTACTGGGCATAAATTAAATCTTAATATTTTAATTTGTTAAACTTTTTGCTTTCAACTTCATACTTGCTAAGGAAATAAATATATATCTTCACAATTGAAATTAAACAACTCTCAATCAGTCATAGTTTTAAAACAAACCAAAATTTTGAGAAGAAACAATGTGAGACGAATTACATACCTAAAAATTAAGTTTTTATTGTGATGGGATTTTTATTTCACTACACTTAATATTCATTGCGTAACATCACTAATTAATAATTACATAAAACACATTGTTTTTTCTCTTATAAAAGAAAATTTTAACTAAAATTCAGCAAACAATGTTATATCCTAGTTTATTCACTTATAAACTCTTCACATCTTATAAATTGTATTCTTAATAATGTATTGATACATTCATGGACTTATTAAATTTAAAAATATATTTTTGGTAATTGTTATGTTAATAAAATACAGCAAAAATTTAAATAAATATTAACTCAGTACCAACTCTCACTATTACATTGTAACAGAGTTGTACCAACACATTATGAATTGTCACCTTTTAAAACTACATTAATAATACAAGATTCACAATACTAAATTGATGCCAAGGGAAATTCAATAAGTGAATTATGGAAAATAGAACTGTTGACTAAAATATTACAGTATTTAAGCAACCACATATTAGTTTACATAAAATTCTAGCCAGCTTTACTATATTTTTTTCCCAGTAACTTGTTGCCATTAAGGGTTATTCTGTGCCTTTATAAATAGAAACACTGTTTATTAATAACCTAGATATATTTAACCATTTTTAACATGTCAAAATCATGAATCAGATGAAATTTCCTCAATTCAATTAAATACCATGGAAAGACCAGTGATAATTATGAAAATGTGAATTTTTGACACCGAAACCTACTCTCCTAACATTTGAAATATCTTGTTTAAAGTTTATTCACATTTTCAAGAAATTTAGCAGTTTTTTTTACTAGGATGTTTATCTAACGAATACAGAGCCCTTATCTATATATACAAAGCTTCTGGCTTAAGCATTTTTCTGAATTTTCTCAGATATTTTTATTCAAAGTTTCTAAGCAAACATACACTATAAAAGAAATTAATAATTGTGCGATTTGAAATATTAGGCAATAAACAATTTTGAGATCAATTCAATAAAAGTATTAAAATACAGAACCTAAAGACTAACTAATTTGTACACACATACCATTCAAACACGGTGGGAATCTCACAAAAACAAAACTGCTGCAAACACAATTTACATATTGGAGCAAATAAACTGCTTATATTATATTCATCAATGTCTTAACTAAAATAGATTATTTTCAAACATCTTGCTTGAGAAAATATTAATCATTTCACATTATTTATTGAAGAATTGGAATGTTATTGAAACTACAAATATAAAATTTACATTATTTCAACTGAACAGTTTACAGTTGTGATAATATACTCAAAATATTTGACATAGAATAAGTCATTTAATTTTAATAATTGTCATTCTAGGATTAAGTGTGATGTATTGGAGGGATAAAGAATCAAAACAAGACAACCTTGCAATGAAACTATAAACTAAAAGTTTAGTTTTTGTAGAACATTGTTCAGTTATGTGCAAAGAAATCTTAGGATTACTTACACTAAGCCTCAAACTACTATTTGTACTACAACATAAATACAGTGCCAAGCAATATCCTATTAATCATCATCTAATTCTATGATAATAGGCTCTACATTATCAGTTGCTTTTATGTATTCTTCTTTAAGCTGCAAGAGTAATGTGCACTTTGGTACTTTAAGTTCATCCGCTTCTTCAACTAATTCTTTCAATTTCTGCAATCTTCCAATATCAGGAGCAGTTGGAAGTAGAATATTTTTAGTTTCAGTCATCCATTTATCAAAGCTATTGACCCTGAAGTCAATTGTTTGCAGCATAATTTGTAGTTCATCCATATCATAACGATAGAATAGCGTTTTGTTATCCCATGGACACTGACATGCATTTTCAGCATGTTGTAGACATGACATTTGATTGCAAGTAGCACAAGATACAGATGAAAGGAAGCATGTTGTTTTACAAATTTCACATAATCTTTCATCATCACCAAGTAATTCAAATGCTGTTCTTTTCACATTTTTCATCCCTTTATTAGCTAGCAATGCTCTCAAACGCCCTTCCTCCTCAGATGCATGGACTAATTCTTTTTGTGTTTCCAATGCTGTTTCTAAATCTAACCTGTCACCTTCCAAAGCCATTTTACAAATAAGTTCATCATGTGAAAAGACACAGAATCTTTTAAGTTTTTTATAGTGAGCTATGCATTCTCTGCCAATTTTCAACCAATCAGGTGGTGCAAAGTTTACAGCTTCAGCAAAGTTGTAACCTTGATTGAAGCCAGTATGATAAGCTCTGGGGAAGGTCACAACAATCTCACCAGCATTTTGGTCAGTTCTATAAATGGGTACTCCTGCTGTCATTAATATATTTGGATTCATTATAGTAACTAGTTGATGAAGAAGGTCAGGTTGTGATTTAAATAGATCAGGAGCAGCAGCTTTCATAGCATTTTCCAGCAATTCAGCTCCACTACCTGGAACCCCATACCAAGTCTTAGCCTCTCCCCAGTGCAGGTAATTAATTGAGTAACTCCAATGATCTTCATTATGCCAACAAAAAGCTGAGAAACACATCCCAACATACATCCATGGAACAGTCATACCTGATATATCAGCATTGATGAATCGCAACACTGACCCTTCTAGCACTGGTAAATTATTTAAATTCCATCCAGAATCTACATACTCTTGATCTCCCGGATACAAATTGAGTGACGATTTAGTGGGGAACCCAGATCCATGATCCATTGAATGCAAATCTGCACCATATTCCACAGTGACATCTTCTTCAACTGAAGAAATTATTCTCCAGAACTCTTTTTCTGTGACACTTAGTGGCACTAAATGACCTGACATACCAAAATAATCCGACTTAAATTTGTCAGCCATTTCTCCAAACTGCTGTAAAGTATATTCTCTCTCAGCCTGAGCAAAGCCAAACGCCTCAGCTGGTTTGTGGACTTCTTCTGCAATGCAGCAGGGACATCTCCATTCACCATCAGGTACATTATGCAAAGGTGGTTTTAAACAAAATGTATGGTATGTGTCAGAACAACCATTACAGATCAACAACAAATCATCTCTATGATCTTTTAGGCAAATAGCACATGTGTAAATAGCAAGAGGATCCATATCATACCTTGGTCTTTTACGAGATTTTGTAATGTCAAACTCTTCATCATTTAGTCCAGGCATTTTAGGACCAGGGCCATAGCAAGCCAATCTTCTTAGCTCTCTAGATTTTTTATCATCTTCCTTTGCTTTAGAAGACATCACATCACTGATACCATTTAACTCAGTTTTAACTTTTTTTATTGCTGGTTTGTCTTTTTCAATTTCACTTTCATTTTTGATGTCCTCATCATCTGGAATAATTATAGTATCTATTGGGACTTCTTTTATTTCACATTTAACATCCTCTTCTTTTATTTCTGACTTTACATCAGTTTTTTTAACAGTTTTAATCAAATCTGCTTTACTTTTCTCAAATATTTCATAAGGTAAGAGGATTTTCTCATAATTATGTCTCAAGAAATTCATTGTAGAAATACTTGGACTATATCCCATGGCAGTAGCGATCTTACGCCATTTTTTAGGAGAATTGCAATTATCGAAACCTCCTTCTTCATCAACCCAAAATTTTAAACAATAAAGATCTAAAGTTTTATTTTCGATCATAGGGATTTTCAGCGGATTTCCTTGTAAATCCCAAAACTTCAAAATTTTCTCGAGAAACAAAAGTTTCAGTCGGGTAATGGCTTCTAGTTCATTTACTTTTTGTATCCGGGGAACGAATTTTAACTTGTCTACGTCTAATGAAAATGGTGGTTGCCAACGAGCCGGAGGCTTGATTTTGCATATTCCCGTCTTCTCAGCAACAGGTCGAATCTTCGCAATATATCCTAGGGGATCAGCAAACTCCTCCAACGTTGGTTCAAAAACGGGTGCTTCTGGTGGTGGAGTAAAAGTGAACTCAACACTTCTTTGCATGGCATTTTTTTGTATATTCTTCGTATCCATATTAATTAGGATCTATGACATCAAATACAAAAAAATACTTCACGGCTTAACGTAGATTCCGTGTAAAATTTTACGAAAGAAAGTCTACGTGACCATTCGCCATGTGTAAATGGCTCCTAAAAGTTATGAAAATTGTAATAGGTAATCTGATTGTCCCCTGCTATTTATCAACAAATAACACATGTTAATCACTGAGACGCATCACCACTTTTAATCACAAATACTCCGGATTAATCAAAAGTACGATATCGTAGTTTATTGATTTTATAACTAACTAACAGCAACCAAACCAAATGTTGATCACAAAATTAAAATGATCGAAATCGGAATGGATGGAACGAAACCGAAATATAACTTCTTTTTGTCCTGCACTGACGTTCGGGCGACAGAGGGGCAAAGAGAGGGGACCGAAATGGATATGTAAATAAAGAGGGAGGGGAGGAGGAGACAGAACGGAACGGAATGATCCCGATCATTAGTGATGTAATACACTACTAATAATAGTAAAACCCAGTGTTGCCAACAAGTCAAGACCGTATGTCGCCCAATTTTCAAAGTTTGAGTAGCCTAAAGTAGCCCAAACCCGAAACTAAAATAAAAACTACCTTTTTAAATATTCACTTATGTATTTATATTAAATAACTTCCTGCACATACAATATAATCAGTACTTGACACTTAAGCAACAAGTCTTTTTAACTAGAGTCTGAAGTTATTTAAAGAAAATAAAAGTATCAAAACTGTGTTTTAAAATTAATGAAAGAAAAGATTTTAAATTGGCGTGTCCATAGACTCATTAGCCAGACTCTAAAACATTATTCTACTCGATCTGCTGCGAGCAATTTCTCTTCTTGCCCTGTTTTGTTATTACTCCTAAAGGTTAAGTGGATAAAAATTCCTGATTCGAATAATACTAATCAACATACTGATTCGAATAATCTGTTGATTCGAATTTGAATTTTTGCAACTCCACCTGTGATATTTTCACAGTAGTGCCAGCCAACATGATCTCAGAGGTATTTAGAGATGAAACGTTCAATATGGGTGAAGGGTTTTGCCATCTTTTTTTCTTGATTGTCGTATATCTTCTTATGTAGTTTTTTTTTGTGCTTATTTGTGTCGTAATTCGATTATAAATAAAGTAAATTTAATCTTTTTCGAGTAGCCTAAAAGGCGACCAGTCGCCTTTACGATTTTTTGGTCGCCGTTTTCCAATCTGAGTAGCCTAAATGGCGAAAATTCGCCTTCGTTGGCAACACTGGTAAAACCTTCTTCTATCTTAGCGACATGATAGTCCAGTGGATAGAACACCCGCCCGAAAACAGAAGGGCGTGAGTTCTAATCCTGAGTCGGGCCTACACCAATTTGTCTTTTCTAAAGTCATATGTGTGGTTAATTTATCATGGTTGTTAACGGTGAGGGAAAACATCGTGAGGAAACCCATATGGCTGAGTTGTACTTAGTCATGTGACAGTATATTCGTACAAAACGGCGATAGGCCTGCCCCTATCATGTGAGTACACTGTCTAAGCAAAACGTGGGTACCTTCTCTGGGCACTAGATGGCGCTGCCATGTGAGTTCAGAAGTATTGGTACCTCTGCCAACCCCTTCGGGGATAAACGGCGTGAACGTTTATGTTTATGCTTCTTCTATCTTCTTTTAGGTTACGCTGTTGTCATTATTCAGTATTTTGTTAATAATCCCATCTTTTCATCAAATAGATACTTATGTCTTAATTTTATCGTTAAAATTGTATAGTTACAATGACAGTCATAAGAATACAATGTCATAGCAGATGCCAACAGTGGGTCTGCCAAAATACATTGATAAACAGCAGTATTAAATTAATCTCTATGAAACTTTTCGCTCAAATTTTGGCTCTTATCTTCATTCGTTAAAGTGAAGCATATGATTGGAAAACTATATTTTATGAACTTAGTATTTCCTTGCCTATAAACTACCAACAAGACGGTCTCAATAATTAAATGAGATGGAAAATACTGAGACGTTTGTAATTGTAAAAAGGGTGGGTAAGATAAACATGGTGTATTTATGTATATAGTTGATATAAAAGCCATCAGTTTGGAATTTTATTGTAATGTTTAATACTGGTTGAATGTAAAAATTGCATCCTATTACTTAGCATGAACATATCAATACATTTTTTTATTTAAGGCTCCACAAAAAAAGCCCCACAATCTCAACATACCTCGTAGGACACCCAAAAAGTAGAACGACAAAAACAAGAGAAATTTAAACAATATAAAATGATTTGTTTATTTAAATTTCTCGTTACTAAGTATTGATAATTTTGTAATAAACAGGAATTATCAACTTAGCAACCAAAATCAAATAAAGCAATAAAAAATAACATTTTGGATTTATAAAACCAATCTCTATCCACAAAAAATAAGAAGAAATAAAACATTTGAGAATATTATTAGCAGAATTCTATTTGCGCCACCTTGGAGCTGAATTAATAAACACAGAAGAAGTTAGCGCGTTCTTCATAATATCACAAAAATGTTCATTTGTATCGAATATGTTCTTTCATCAATATCGATAGTAATAACGAAAAGTTGGCTGTATGGTTATAGTCCTCATGCCTTTTGAAATAAAAGTTGTAAAAAACAAAACTTAGTAAACTTAACCTAAAATCAATTTTCTGAATTATATTATTATAATAGTTTTCTTTTATGAGTATCAATAATTGTTTAAAATAAGATGCTGAAAAGTATTTGTGTGGCTTCCTACAGGCCGCAGTTACAACAAGTAAGGTTTGGTCATCGTATTCGTGGTAAAGCGCCTGGGATAGCCAGATCGTTGCAGGATCGATTGGATGAATTAAATTACAAAGATGAATTGTATACTACAAGAATTAATATTGGATTCACTAAAAAAATGCAAGTATATTTTATGATTTTCTTGATTCCCATATTTTTATTTTATTTTGCCAAGTCTTTATGTGCACAGCTGTCTGTTAAACTTAAGATATGTTAGATATTAAGTACAAGCTAGCAAGTAGAGTAAGCTTTCTGCCCGTTTGAGATCATAAGCATCACTTACCTGTAAATGGTATCACTCCTAGGAATCTTCAATTGGCCACTTGGTTTTTTATTTTAATCTTTTTTTGAGCTTTTTTCTATTCAATTCAAACCATATTTGGCCTATCTCGTAGGTATGTTGCAAATTAAATTATATATATTAAGTATTTTAATAGAATAATATATATATATATATATATCATAATTTTTATATGTATTATAAGTATTAATTTATTGTGTCATATGTATTTATATGTTTGTCAAAAGTTTATCATTTTATAACTAGATATAACTATGACTGGATTGTTGTATTGTGTGTGTAGATTAACGCATAGTTATCAGTTTCACCATGTTGTTGGACATCTATCTCACATGACTATAAGTTTTTGACCTCTCCATTCAAAGGTTGTCTGAAAGAGATCACTTTTAGTGATAAGACCACCAATTGTACTTTTGTTATTTATGTGTATTTGTAAATGTTTCTCCATATTTGATGTTTAATAAAGAGTTTTTCTATTCTATTCTATGTATTTATGTGATGCATATGATGCATATGCAAAATAATGGCCGAATTGATTTAAACCTACAGTATGAAATATTTTTATATATACCATACAGGAATACTATTTGTGAGCTTAAAAGAATAAATTTATTTTGTTTCTTGTATTCTTCAAACAACAAAATTTTGTGTAAATCTTCATTAGTTTGTTTTGGTGTACCTAAAATGCTTAATTAACTCATAAAAAGGCTAAAATTACTTCATGTGTCTTCCAAATTAGTAATCTTCATTCTGTCTTGTTTCCAGGAAACCCGCAGCTGATATAAGAAAAGAACACATGGCACATGTAAAAAAAATAAAAGCAGACAAAGAAATAGAACAATTAGCCCGCCACAACAAACTACAGATTGATATTAAGGAAGTTACCAATGAATGGCACAAAACATTAAGCCCTTACCATAGGAAAACCATTGCTGAACACTACGGCATTTATGAACATTTATATGGCGAAGGCTTCTTTGTTCCATTTGTGAACATGAAAATCGCTTATAATTTTAAAGATGATTTGCAACTGCCTGTGTACACAGGAAATCTTATTAAACCAATTGAGGCTAAGGAGGTTCCAAGTGTAAATTATATCTCCACAGATGATTCACTTTGGACATTAGCATTAACAAGTCTTGACGGGCATTTGAGCGAGAATGAGAAAGAGTATGTGCATTGGATGGTGGCCAACATACCCGGCAATTCTGTAGAGAAAGGGGATACAATTGTGGAATATTTGCAGCCATTTCCATTAAAAGGCACTGGATATCACAGATATGTATTTGTGCTGTATAAACAAGAAGGAAGAATTGATTATAAGATGCCTAAAGGTAAATACTTTTAATAACTACCAATAGGCTATTCGACTGTAATAAAAATATACATTTCTTTTATTTCATAAGTCTTAATATTTCTTTTTTGGAGCAATTTGTAATAATGCGAGATAAAAATATTGCATTATTTCACTAAAATCCGTCTTCTAAAATAAGTATTTTTGATGCAACTGTCACGGGACTAAAAACGACCGTGATTGGCTATTTCTATAATGACGTAGATCGCGCATAAACAGACTGTGTATCGCTTCGCTACACAGTCTGTTTATGCTCCTTCGCATATTACTTAAAGTCGCGTTTTCGCGGCACATTTGAATATTGCATTTTCTTTTTCGATTTTTTAATAAAATAGCTAAAATGAAGACAGAAAAATATTTTTTTTGGGCTCCTTGTAAACAAATTAACACCGTAGGATAGTTTTCAAAACTTAGTCAAATTGCCTATTGAAGATAGACTATAACTTACATACACTTCTTTCCCAAATGATATAAGGTTGACATTATCTATGGTCAAGATGAGGAAACTTGTTTTAATAAATAATCATTCCATCAATCCATTAATTAACTAACTGAGTTTTTAATGATTACTTTAAGCCTCAGGTGTTCATCTTTGTTCTAATATCTCTCATGTTAAAACTGCAAATCCACAAGAAATATGTGAGGTTAATGAGTTTTTTAAGAACCAATAGAGTTGCTTCATTTCCTGCATCATCAAGATAATGACCGAAGCAATGTAAATATTGATTCTATTGGTTCTTTAAGAACAAGTTTCCTTCGCACAACTCACATTAAGTCTGATAATCCTGGGAGAATAAAATGATTTTTAGGATTCAATACTATAATTGTCAAAATAATGCCACTCTGAATAAGTAAACGAAGCATTGATTATTAAAAAACACATTTCACCTTAAAGGCTTATCATTTCAACAATTATAAAATAATTATTTTCTTTCAGTGACATCTCCAACATTAGAGAACCGTACATTTGTGACTCGGGACTGGTACAAACAACACCAAGATGATGTAACCCCAGCAGGACTCTCATTCTTCCAGTGCGATTGGGATGAGTCCGTGAGGGAATACTTTCATAATGTGCTGCAGATGAAAGAGCCAGGTAACTTGTTTTGCGTTAAGCATTTTAAGAAAAACCTAGAAATTTAGTCAAACTGTACCATTTTTCAGTTTATGTGATTTTTATTTTTGTTGATTTGAACTTTGGAAACGTAATTCTAAATAACATTTCTAGAATCCCAATCAAAAATAATGACACAATTGCTTCCATCTTATATAACAAAGATACACCAACAAAGCACGAAAAACGGCCCGGCCAAACAGTGCTTTTTTATATGATAAGCACTGTTTCACTGACAGTCGCGTGCTAAATCTTGCAATAAATAATAGGTCTTAAGAAAATGCGGTAAGGTCGATAATTTTAGAAAAATAAATATTTAATTGTCAAACAGTCTTGTCATTCTCACGGTCCACTTTTGTGGTCCGGTCCACTTTTGTGGTCCGGCATCTTTGGTATATATGATCGAAGCACAATTGCCTCAAGTTTCCGAGAATTGACACTATTTGTTAAACTCAATCAAGGGCCTGTTACGTCTATGATAGACGGTTTAAACAGTGTCTGGTTTAAGTAACTCCAATGTTTTGACTGCACCTACGTTGGTGGCTGTGTAGACCAATACGAGACCTACAAAGCGTACCACATCTAGAACAAGGGAAGTCACTTGTTGGTGGTTGGGAAGCGGCTAGATGTTTACGCCTCCTCTTATCGGAGAGCAGCTGAAACCAGGCTTCGTCACATAATCTGAGTCCATCTCCTAAAGATTTGCGCCACTCGTCTCTATCTTCAGCGAGCGTTTCCCAATTTTGATATTGGATTTGGAATGCTGCCATGTCGCGTTTAAGGCTTCGTCCCCAGTAGGCAAACTGTTAGCCGCCGACTAAGTTAGCGGCGTATTGGTTTAGTACGGCCTTCCATATATTTCAAATGGAGTGTTCACAGTTTGCTAGTTTTGCACTCACTGTACGCAGTTTGCAGCGTTACGCGCGCCGACTAACTTAGTGAGCGGCCGACTCCCACCAAAACCGGTTCCAGTCGGCGGCGGCGATTGGTTGTTCGCCGGGCGTAGTGACTCCGTTTGCTGCAAACTGATTACAACAAAAGTAAAGTGATAATTCAGTCGGTCGGCTAAACTCTTACAGTTTGCTTGCGACGCACGAAAATTGATTTGAGTCTGCAGCTAACTCAAATTTCAGTTCGCTGCAAATTTGCGGCTCACTCTGTCGGCGGCTAACAGTTTGCCTACTGGGGACGCAGCCTAACGCAATCTTTGAAGCGCAACAGCGGTCTCCCAACGTCTCTTTTCGCATGCGCAACTGCGCTTAGCATGACGCGACGCGGCAGACGAGTGGGTTCCATACGATGCACATGCCCCAGCCAACGCAAACGTCTTTGCTTCAAAAGGGCTGTGACACTAGGCAGTTGTGCGATTTCAAGGACCCTCTCGTTTATTATCCTGTCTTTCCATGAAATGCCGAGGATTTTACGTAAGCAGCGCATGTGAAAACTGTTGAGTCGGTGTTCCTGTTTTGCGTACGACGTCCAGGTTTCAGCACCTCGAGTGCCTCAAGTTCGAGTGCCTTGGCAAATGGTATTAAAAGTTGGCGCATTTAATCAGGATTCTAAAGTGATTATATATAATAATTGTTAGTTCCAAACAATAAAAACACGTGATAAAATCACGGAATTTTTAAAAGCAGCAGTGTACCTGCCTCCTATGTATGCGAAGTGTTCAATGTTTCCCAAGATAAAGTTTGGGAACCCCTGTAAACTGTAATTCTTTCATTAACCTTTTTTTCTTACCTTACTTTGTAACTTGGTGGGCTTATTCCGTTTATCCACCCTAAAAAATCCTCCCTAAGGCGGATATTCGGAAACGCGTGTCCGTCTATCCACCCTGAACGGGGTGGATATTCGGAATGCATATAATATGGTTCTTCCGATTTTTTACCCCAAGTACAGTAATTTACAGAAACATACACAACACAAAATGGGTCCAAGGAACATCGTGAACATTAAAATACTTAAGATAAACATACCTACTTTCTTACTTACAGTTTGAATAAAAATATCTTACAAACTTGGGGTCTTTTTTCTGTAAATGACTGTACGTAGGCAGGGTAGAAAATCGGAAGAACCATATTATATGCATTCCGGATATCCACCCCGTTCAGGTGGATAGACGGACACGCGTTTCCGAATATCCGCCTTAGGGAGGATTTTTTAGGGTGGATAAACGGAATAAGCCACTTGGTGATGTCGGTAAGAGAGTAATAAAATGTTGACTAATAAAAAATGTTTCGTTTCCAGTTTACGAATACGATTTTCCGGGCCACTACATTCGCCCACAAGAATGGTTTCCTTTGAGGCAACCTTTCAACCTCTACATGGACAGGTATCGAGATCCGAAACAAATCAACAAAGAGTATTTACTAAGGAAACTGTCCGAAGAAGATCCATTCAAAGCACCACCACCTCCTTTGAAGTTCCCCAATGCACAACCTCTTCCGAAAGACATGCCTTCATGGTTGAAATTACATGAGAGGAAAATAAGAATGCGCTGGGGACGTGTTAATGATGTTTAGTTTGAATAGTTGTTTGTAGATTGTATTAAAATTATGCGTTATAAATGTTGTTTTATTGAGTAATACACCTTGTTTTTTCTTGTTGCAAGACATGAAAAATCATGATTTGTATTTGGACTTGCAAAATTTTCGCGTGTTCAAAATCATCAAGAGGCAAAAACACGATTATTTTTGCAAAATGTTGCTAATTTTAAACAAAATTCTTATTACTCGACAAGTAATAGTAGTTTATAGGTTCATTAGAAATATCCCTAACGCAGGATTGATTTTGTATGCAATTTAGTATGCATACCTCAGATTTACAAACGTTAACGCCGCATATCTCCGAAGGTGTGGCAAAGTACCCCTGTTTTTCTTGGATAGTTTACTCACGTGATAAGGGGAAGGCCTATCGCCGTTTTCTACTTAGTGAGGATACACGCTTCGGAAATAAAATAATAACAAAATTTTGAAACTTTTTATTGGATAATAATAAACATTACAAAAATAACGAATTCAATTTCTCAAGCTTAAGTGCACCAAACCTTCACTTTGGAATATACTAACTAATTAATATGCGAACCAAAAACTTAATTATGTATTTATTGCGCACCAAATATTTAAGTTCATTGTTAATTAATTTCATACCAAAATTTGGTTGAAAACTAAACTAACACTTTAAAATAAGTATACAATTAATTTCTTGGCACGCATATTCGACTAGTAATTAAGCGAAATACTAAAATATAAATGCAAGAAGACTTATACCCCACCATACAAGTAAATTTTGACCAATTAGTCTGGATATGGCATATGAAAATAAATTTTTTTATACATGAGAATATAAAGGCTTTGAACCTGCAAAACTCCTAGTTAGGTTAAACCTAACAAGCTACATTGAAAATGATATAATTTTAGTACAAGGCACCTCAAGTCAGATATTTATAGGCGAATAAAACCGACGGGAGGCTCCTTAGTACATGATAATATAGATAACAGGGTTAGCAATATATAATAAGATATCTATTTGGACATAATATTATATATTATATTTTATAAATGTATTTTATATGCACAATGCATTAAACATAAAATGAAAATATAAAGTATTGCAATTAATTGAAATATATGCAATTTACTAAAAGCCGTAAATTAAGGTACAATAAAAAAAAACTGAAGACTCACTCCTCCATACTTATATTTTCAGAATTACTTTCGATACAATATTAAAATGAAGATTTAAAATCTTTAATAAGACATGTTTCTTTTTGGCCAGTGGGGCTGTATAAAGACTGGATATTATGTTAGAATGATAAAAGAAAAATTACAGACTACACATAAAGAACTTACAATATAGTTAAATACACTAATTGTATTTTGTAACCTAGCATATCATAATAAAATTGGTGTTTTAAGAACAAATGGTCTAAAACGACGAATTAAAAACGGAAAGAAAATGCATAAAATGTTTTGAAATAACTTAATGTACGGAATGGGCGAATCTTTATACATTGGAGTGAAGCAAACCAATCTTCTTATCTCTTTTACTCTTTAAACTTAATTTATCTTTGGAGTAAAGTAAATAATTTAGTAAGATCTGATCCTTCGAAGTAAACTAGCAAGAATTTTAGTCATACTTGTTGGCTTAAAATTTTATCTATACTTTTTGATGTGCATTTGCTTTTGTGTTCAATAATAAGGCAACAAATTATTACCTAATTACACATTTTTTGTTGACGTTTGACGAATAATTTTAGTTTTTAAGCAAATCAGTTTAATTTATGGGACATCTATCGAACATGTTTTTAATCCAGCAAATCTTTCCATTCATGGGTTGTATGGAATGCATATAATATGGTTCTTCCGATTTTTTACCCCAAGTACAGTAATTTACAGAAACATACACAACACAAAATGGGTCCAAGGAACATCGTGAACATTAAAATACTTAAGATAAACATACCTACTTTCTTACTTACAGTTTGAATAAAAATATCTTACAAACTTGGGGTCTTTTTTCTGTAAATGACTGTACGTAGGCAGGGTAGAAAATCGGAAGAACCATATTATATGCATTCCGGATATCCACCCCGTTCAGGTGGATAGACGGACACGCGTTTCCGAATATCCGCCTTAGGGAGGATTTTTTAGGGTGGATAAACGGAATAAGCCACTTGGTGATGTCGGTAAGAGAGTAATAAAATGTTGACTAATAAAAAATGTTTCGTTTCCAGTTTACGAATACGATTTTCCGGGCCACTACATTCGCCCACAAGAATGGTTTCCTTTGAGGCAACCTTTCAACCTCTACATGGACAGGTATCGAGATCCGAAACAAATCAACAAAGAGTATTTACTAAGGAAACTGTCCGAAGAAGATCCATTCAAAGCACCACCACCTCCTTTGAAGTTCCCCAATGCACAACCTCTTCCGAAAGACATGCCTTCATGGTTGAAATTACATGAGAGGAAAATAAGAATGCGCTGGGGACGTGTTAATGATGTTTAGTTTGAATAGTTGTTTGTAGATTGTATTAAAATTATGCGTTATAAATGTTGTTTTATTGAGTAATACACCTTGTTTTTTCTTGTTGCAAGACATGAAAAATCATGATTTGTATTTGGACTTGCAAAATTTTCGCGTGTTCAAAATCATCAAGAGGCAAAAACACGATTATTTTTGCAAAATGTTGCTAATTTTAAACAAAATTCTTATTACTCGACAAGTAATAGTAGTTTATAGGTTCATTAGAAATATCCCTAACGCAGGATTGATTTTGTATGCAATTTAGTATGCATACCTCAGATTTACAAACGTTAACGCCGCATATCTCCGAAGGTGTGGCAAAGTACCCCTGTTTTTCTTGGATAGTTTACTCACGTGATAAGGGGAAGGCCTATCGCCGTTTTCTACTTAGTGAGGATACACGCTTCGGAAATAAAATAATAACAAAATTTTGAAACTTTTTATTGGATAATAATAAACATTACAAAAATAACGAATTCAATTTCTCAAGCTTAAGTGCACCAAACCTTCACTTTGGAATATACTAACTAATTAATATGCGAACCAAAAACTTAATTATGTATTTATTGCGCACCAAATATTTAAGTTCATTGTTAATTAATTTCATACCAAAATTTGGTTGAAAACTAAACTAACACTTTAAAATAAGTATACAATTAATTTCTTGGCACGCATATTCGACTAGTAATTAAGCGAAATACTAAAATATAAATGCAAGAAGACTTATACCCCACCATACAAGTAAATTTTGACCAATTAGTCTGGATATGGCATATGAAAATAAATTTTTTTATACATGAGAATATAAAGGCTTTGAACCTGCAAAACTCCTAGTTAGGTTAAACCTAACAAGCTACATTGAAAATGATATAATTTTAGTACAAGGCACCTCAAGTCAGATATTTATAGGCGAATAAAACCGACGGGAGGCTCCTTAGTACATGATAATATAGATAACAGGGTTAGCAATATATAATAAGATATCTATTTGGACATAATATTATATATTATATTTTATAAATGTATTTTATATGCACAATGCATTAAACATAAAATGAAAATATAAAGTATTGCAATTAATTGAAATATATGCAATTTACTAAAAGCCGTAAATTAAGGTACAATAAAAAAAAACTGAAGACTCACTCCTCCATACTTATATTTTCAGAATTACTTTCGATACAATATTAAAATGAAGATTTAAAATCTTTAATAAGACATGTTTCTTTTTGGCCAGTGGGGCTGTATAAAGACTGGATATTATGTTAGAATGATAAAAGAAAAATTACAGACTACACATAAAGAACTTACAATATAGTTAAATACACTAATTGTATTTTGTAACCTAGCATATCATAATAAAATTGGTGTTTTAAGAACAAATGGTCTAAAACGACGAATTAAAAACGGAAAGAAAATGCATAAAATGTTTTGAAATAACTTAATGTACGGAATGGGCGAATCTTTATACATTGGAGTGAAGCAAACCAATCTTCTTATCTCTTTTACTCTTTAAACTTAATTTATCTTTGGAGTAAAGTAAATAATTTAGTAAGATCTGATCCTTCGAAGTAAACTAGCAAGAATTTTAGTCATACTTGTTGGCTTAAAATTTTATCTATACTTTTTGATGTGCATTTGCTTTTGTGTTCAATAATAAGGCAACAAATTATTACCTAATTACACATTTTTTGTTGACGTTTGACGAATAATTTTAGTTTTTAAGCAAATCAGTTTAATTTATGGGACATCTATCGAACATGTTTTTAATCCAGCAAATCTTTCCATTCATGGGTTGTCTGGAAGAGATCGCTCTTAGTGATAAGACCGCCAGTTGTACTTTGGCTTTTGTACCGATCTTTTTTTGTAATTGTTGTTTTTTTGTGATGTGCAATAAAGAGTTTTTTATTTATTTTTTTAAGATTTTATTTTCTTTGTTTAGTTCACAGTTTGATTGCACCTATTATAGAGTTATGCATATTAAATTACATCAAGCAAAGAATATGCAACATATCGAATGGATATCAAAAAATATTTGCATATTTTTATACAGTCGATTTTTGGCTTCAAATTATTTACTTTGCTGTCATTCATCAGATCATTGATTAGTTAAAGATACAGAAATGATGTATTGTCTTCTGTGGTTCTACTCTTCACATCAGAACGATAATAGGCATGCTTATCTCTTCTAACCCCTATTAAAATTTATTTCTATCTCGCTCGCACGAAATGAATATTCGGATTTTGTATTTTTTTATAAGCGAGTAGACCAGGTGATATTCGAAGAATCGTTACCTTGCGTAGTTATCGTTGGTTTCATCGACTAGAAAGTGCCACTATTAATATTGTTCTATATAATTAAATCCGAATATTAGTAGCGTGCGAGGGAGACAAAAATAAATGGGTAATATGGATAGAATAGAAACGTATGCTAATTATTGTTTTCGGAGTGAAGAGTAGATCTTTTGAATATTTGATCTATCTTCACAATTTTCTATGACAATTAGTGTGTATTGATAGTTACACTGTAAAATCTTTTTCACATTTTTGTATGACTAATGGATGACGCTAATGCAAGTAACATAAAAAAAATCTCTACCTATATTGAAATTCTATTAATCATTCTTTGATTTCATATTTTTTCGACAATAGCACTGACATATTAAAGTGATATACATTAAAATAAACGTGTAAACAGTATGTTAAAACATATTTTAGACTAATTATTAATTAAAAAAAAAGGTTTTGATAGATCTTCATCAAATGTTTAAAGCCTTTCAACGAAGGCTTATTTGTCTTACTAAGAATGTAAGCTTGATTTAGTATTCAGATACAATTGTAATAATAACAAATCGCGCTTACAAACACATACATAGAACATGAGAACAAAAAAATATTAAAAATACATTCAATACAATATTGTTTATTTGTTATTGTACAAAAAACTAAGTATACTCTAGAACACTTATTTGTAACGAAATATCGAGTCTACTGTAATTTAAGTAACATAACATAACATAAACGTTCACGCCGAATATCCCCGAACGGGTTGGCAGAGGTACTAATACTTCTGAACATCACGTGGCTTTGTCACCTGGTGTTCAGAGTAACCACGTTTTGCATGGACAGTGTACTCACGTGATAGGGGGCAGGCCTATCGCCGTTTTGTACGAATACACTGTCACATGACTAAGTACAACTCAGTCATGTGGGTTTCCTCACGATGTTTTCCCTCACCGTTAACAACCATGATAAATTAACGACACATATGTCTTTAGAAAAGACAAATTGGTGTAGGCCCGACCCGGAATTTGAACACTTTAATTAAATTTAAGTAACTGTCATAATATGAAATCTTTAATATAATATAGATCGGAAAATGCATGATATTGCTTTAATAATTATTAAATCCAATTTATTGGTGTAGGTCCAATTCAGGATCAGAACCTATGCCTCTTAGCATTAGATATCATTCCATTGAGCTACCAACATTGTAGACTCCAACTTCCACACACTATGTCCTCGAAGGGTTGGCAGAGATACTAATACTTCTGAACATCACATGACATTATTGTCACCTGGCGTTCAGAGTACCCATTTATAATTAAGTAAGAGCTCTAGAGTATACTTACTTTAATAAGGACTAAGATAAATGGCCAAGACCATTTTATAACTAAAATGATTTAATCCAAACCGACATCATCATCTGAGGGAGGTTTTGGTTTAAATTGGGCTCCCCCAGCTCCAGCACCAAAGCCTGTAATAACAAAAACATTAAATATATACATACATATACTCACGGCTACAAATCCCTAGAAGGGAGAGCCAGAGCTAAGGAATTATAAATACTTCAGCCGCTTTTGGAAATTTGAGTACGGAAAAGATGGTATTGTATTGTGAACGGGTATGTTTTCCGCAAGTCGACGTCTGCTAAGCGCCTATTTTGCGTGACAAGGGAATGTGGCACTACTCTAGCCATCCCAGCTCACTAAGAAAGTTCAGGACCCCCCCAATGTCCTTGAACACCTCAGGGAGCGACCTGGCGTCACCCAGGTGTTTTACCCAGGAAAAGATGGTAAAATAAAGGTTGTTGGTGATGGGTCTCCAACAGCATCGCCCAAAAATCCCTTAAAAGCCCCAATACCGTTAGTCGTCTCTTACGTACACCCAGCGGAATAAGAAGAGAGAAGGGCGTTAGATTCTTATGAGCGCGACAAAACTAAGTGTTAGAAGGGATGCGAACGAAATGAGAGGTTTTCTTTATAAGAAATAAAACAACAACATAGTTTCCTAGAGCTCTGTAGATGGCGTTGATGTAACTACGTTACTTACTTAATTTCTTTCTTCGTGGCCTCAATCGTGTTGCCACAATAATTTCGCCAATGTCAACTTTAAAAACATGTGTCACATCACTATAGAGTAACTTTTTGGCGAGTAAAAACAACAAAAAGAATGTTAAATATAAATACCGTCTTTGTTAATTTACTTATAAGCTATCTTGGTTTAAACTGATATTTATTTAAACTTTCAAATCAGAACGTTTTTATGTACGTTCCGTTTTACGATATCATTACATCCAAGTGTGAAAAACGGTGTGACGTTCCGTTCCTACCAGTAACATAGCAAGTCTGGCGCCATCTATCCTGAGAACAGGGAAGAAGAAAAAAAGAAAAAAGGAAAACCTCTCATTATCGACATTATTATCGTCTTTCAATTCATACAATTCTTACATAAAATTTATGTAAGTTTCTAAAATTAAATAACAACTTATGTAAGTAGGCCATAGAGCACTACATACATACATATCTTCACGGCCATAAATCCCAAAAAGGTGTAGCCAGAGCTTTAGAAACTCCTCACATGTTACATGTTAGTTAGCGGACAAGATGGTAGATATAAAGTATCGTTCAGTTCGTAATTTCTATATAAAAACAAAGTTTCTTTTTATTTTTGACTTAATTTTTATTTAAATTTAATGCTATTTTTTATTGACGTTGTGTTTAATTAATTTAGTAATTTTATTAATGCCTTAATACTTGACATTCATATTTAATTAATTGAAACGTAAAGTATGGATTATTATGATCTGAAATAAATTAATTGAATGAATTTGAAGCTATTGAAAGAAGAGTGAAAAAGGGTAATGCGGTAAATGGAGCAATGAATAGCCTAATGACCTGTCAATCGGTGTCTGAAAAGGCCCGAATGGCTGTGCATGATGCTGTTCTTGTTCCTACGCTTATGTATGGAAGCGAATGTTGGGTGTGGCAGAAGAAGCATGAGAGCAGAGTGAATGCAGTAGAGATGAGGTCCCTCAGAAAAATTTGTAATGTTAGATTATGTGACCGAGTGAGAAATAGTGTTATTCGTGAAAAGTGTGGTGTGAAAGATGATATTGTAAGAAAGATAGAAAAAGGAATGTTGAGATGGTTTGGGCACATAGAGAGGATGGATGATAGAAAATTGGTAAAAGGGATCTATAGAGCTAGTGTGGATGGTAATGTTAGTAGAGGACGACCACGGAGAACACACTTGGACTAAATTGAGAGTGTGCTCAAAAAGGCTGGCGTCCGAAGTATGAAGAATAAAAGAGCATGTATGAAAAGATTGATGGATGTAAACGAAGCTAGAGAGGTTTGTCAGGATCGTCCGAAGTGGCGATCAATAGTCTCTGCCTACCCCAATGGGAACTAATGGCGTGAGTATATGTATGTATGTATGTATGTAATTTGAAGCTGTGTAGCGTCGGCTTAGAATAGCACTACCCCATTTCTTCCAGTGGGTGTACGTAAGAGGAGACTAACGGACTTGGGGCTTTTTAAGGGATTTTTGGACGATGCGGTTGGAGACCTATCACCAACAACCTTTATTCTACCATCTTTTCCTCACTAAACAAAAGTGGCTGAGGAATTTCTAATTACTCAGCTCTGGCTACCCCATTTAGGAATTTATAGCCGTGAGTATATGTACGTATGTATGTGTTGAATTCAAAAAATCTGAACGTACCAGCAAATCCTGGGAAACCACCTGGGAATCCACCACCCCCTGGGGCGGCCCCACCAGACTTCTGCATCTTATTCTTCATCAATTCTATGAAGGCCATCACCTTGGGGTTGTTTGTATGGCGCATGAAACCTTCTGGGGTGTTCAAGTCTTTAAGTGCCGCTGTTATTTCTGGATCCTGTTGGATAGAATAGAAAATATCTTTATAAACCATAAAAAATACAGAGAAAAGAATAATTGCGGTCTTACCGCTAAGAGTATTTATGCTGTGTAGTGTCGGCTTAGAATAACACTACCCCATTTCTACCCGTGGGTGATTGTAAGAGGCGACTAAGGGTATTGGGGCTTTTTATTGGATTTTTGGGCGATGCGGTTGGAGATCTGTCACCAAAAAACTTTATTTTTACCATCTTTTCCCCACTCAACTTCCAGAAGTGGCTGAGGAATTTATAATTCCTTGGCTATCCCTTCTGGGGAAATATAGCCGTGAGTATATGTATGTATGTAAGCACATCAAACTTAAAAAATGAAAATGAGACAGTTGAACATCATAGAAGTCATCATCATAGAAAAAATAAGACAGCTTCACATAGAAGTTCAATTAGCAGTGTTTTCGATGAGAGTATTTAATAACATAACATAAACGTTCACGCCGAATATCCCCCAAGGGGTTGGCAGAGGTACTAATAATGTATAATAGTATGTGTAGTGTACTAGTATTTAATAATGTATTAAATAATAATATAGAATGTAAACTCTATGTAATGTTATTAAATTTGAGCTATAGTGACTTACGCCCGATTTCTGAATTGAGTATTCAAGCTAAGAACGACTTAAGTATCGTTTTGTCTCATTCAGTTCTTAAGATTTCAATGCGACAGAATGATACTTAAGTTGTTCTCAGCTGGAATACTCAATTCAGAAATCGGGCGTTAATTATGGTTTATAACGGTCCAAAGTCGTCGGACCTACACCAATTTGTCTTTTCTTGCGTCATATGCGTGGTAAAGGGTCTCGCCGGGTTTCCATATGAAATCTGCACTGGCGTCTTTTATGACATTGGTGCCTTTAATATGTTGCTAGTAGTTTAAAATATTTTTTGGCCAATTATCAAACCCCTAACTCCATTCGTTTTTTAAAAATGAGGGTTGCAACCCCTAACTTCAAATTTTTTTTTCTACGAAACTATGATAGATATTCGCATAAAACCAATGGACATGAAAGCTCTTAATTAGCTTTACATTCCCTATTTTTTTTATATTTTTTTAAATAACTATAGGGCTGTAAAAAAAATATTGAAAAAAATAGGGGTGGTTTTTAGTAGCTATTTCTTGAGGTACCCCGACCAAAAAAAAACTGTATAATCAGTACATATCCAACTATAATATGTAATAATTACATAGATGTAAGATAAGTGGATTTCTTTTATTTTATTAGTCTTAATATTTCTTTTATGGAGCAATATGTAATAATGCGAGATAAAAATATTGCATTATTTCACTAAAATCCGTCTTCTAAAATAAGTATTTTTGATGCAACTGTCACGTGACTAAAAACGACCGTGATTGGCTATTTCTATAATGACGTAGATTGCACATAAACAGACTGTGTATCGCTTCGCTCATTGGTGTTTAATGCGGAATTGACGTCATTTGTGCTACAGCCGCCATATCACTTAAAGTCGCGTCTTCGCGGCACATTTGAATATTGCGAAAAAATAGGGAATGTAAAGCTAATTAAGAGCTTTCATGTCGCGTTGGTTTTATGCGAATATCTATCATAGTTTCCTAGAAAAATAATTTTGAAGTTAGGGGTTGCAACCCTCATTTTGCAAAAACGAATGGAGTTAGGGGTTTGATAATTGGCCAAAAATTATTTTAAACTAATAGCAACATATTAAAGGCACCAATGTCAAAAAAGACGCCAGTGCAGATTTCATATGGAAACCCGGCGAGACCCTTTATCATGGTTGTTAAAGGTGAGGGAAAACATCGTGAGGAAACACACACGGCTAAGTGGTACTTGGTCATGATAAAGAGTATTCTTCAAAAACAGTGATAGGCTTGCCCTCTAATCCTACGAGTAAACTGTCTAAAACAAAAAGTGCGTACGCTAAACGTATATGTCACATGGTAGAGATCCATCACTAATATAATAATCTTTATATATTATTTATGTAAGCCACTTTCTTGCCCGTATCGTTTTGTACAGTTCGCGGCCGTGGTGTGCACAACATTCAGACATCTGATGTAACTGGATTAAGTTAATGGTTACAGAATTTCAAAGTTTCGATTTTGGCCCATAGACTTTGCTTGAGTGTCATAAGCGCGCGCAAACTTTAGTCGGTCAGAGATGCACTGTGATTGGTCGGAATTTTTTCAAACCGGCCAATCAGAAAAATTCACTAGAAATTCAAAAGAGCTGCGCTGTAATTGATCGGAAAATTTCAAAATAAACTCATTTTATTGGACGCGACGCAGTCGCGCTAGAGTTAACCACTAGTTTATTTTGATATTAACATCATTCCCAGTTGTCAGTTAAATAAATTTTATTCTAGGACAAATATTATATTATGATCTCGTAATAAAAGTGTTAAAATCTTTTTGAATAATATTCAAAAAAATAGACTCATATGATATGTATTCAAAAAATATCTTACATTCATGGCAGCCAGGCATTCAGGGTCGTTGAGCAATGTCATAAGCTGTTCTGGTGAGAAGTTGAACTCCGAGTCGGGTGCAGGGCCTGAAGGGGCTGAGCCGGCTGAGGCAGAAGAAGCAGCGGATCTAGCAGCCTGGGCCTGACGGGCTCGCCTTACTTTAGACTGGTACTGGAAAATAATCATGGTTAAAATTATGTGAAAGTTAGGGAATCTGTTACCATTAAATATATAATTTAAAATTTATTTTTAAATTCCCTTTAAAGATAATGTAACGCTGTAAGCTGCCTTGTAATTAATATAAATGTTGTTTGTGATCCAATAAATATAACTAATATGTACTAGTCCCTAACCAACTCCAAAAAGCAGAAATTATTGATTCCAAGGCTCTGAGTACGTGAGTGTGAGTGAGTGAGTTGTATAAAAATTTGTTATAATATAATATTCCTTCATTATTCAAACGATATAATATTCTTAAGAGCTTATTCCATTTGTCTGCATGCAGACGTCTGAATAATTCAGCATCTGCATGCAGACAAGTGGAATAACGTCCTCTGACGTTTTTCATAGTGGAATAACAAGCGTCTGACGGCAGCAACTGCGAAGGACGTCTGAATTCAGCAACGATAAAGTCTAATGGAATAAGCTCTTTAGGGTGAGTAAACAGACTGAACAACAAACTCAATCATCAAGTAGGGCAATCAATTACTTTTCCTCTGGTATGAAACACAGTTTGCCTGAAAAATAAGCAACTTAGTATCCATCAACGACGAGTTAATATCAAATTGATCAACTCTTCCACCGATGATGAAATATTTAAACACTTTATTGTATACAAATACACAACACACAAACAGTATTTAAAAATTACAAAACAATCAATGTACACAAAGGCGGACTTATCGCCTTAACGCGATTTCTTCCAGTCAACCTTGATCTTCAGCATATGAGAGGCATTTAATAAAAATGATTATAATGATTAGTTTAAGAGGTTTGACAATAAAGTTTATTATTATTATCTATTCTATCTACCTCCTTATCTTCAAGCTTTCGCTGCACACTAAGTTTATGTTGCCTCAACTTCTCAGCATTAGGTTTGACCTCATTGAACCACTCGTTGGCTTGGTCGTCATAGTCGATCTTGAGAGATTCTGATAGGTCGTGGGCTGCCTCTTCGAATTTGCCAAGGAGCCTGTGGGATAACATTTTATTTATTATATAATTTTAAATGTTTAATTAAAAATTCTCTAAACCAATTTTCTACTTAGGTTAATTGTATTATTGTTGGATAAACCGTGATGTATAAAAATAAAAACAATACTGATGTATCTACCTGCCGCATACAAAATTGTAAAATATTAATTTATGGAGCTGTAGGTCTAATTGTTTCTTTTATAACTGTGTACATTTGTAATGGAAACAACTGTTATTTCCTAAATAAATGAAAATAAAAATAAAATAAAAAAAATGGTCTTAACTAAAACAAATAAATAATGCACAAAAATTTCATTTTCCTGTTCCTAAGCTAACTTTACATAATATGTATTTCAGGGAAATATTTCTCCAACCAATTGATATTCACGCCATATATCTCCGAGGGAATGGCAGAGCTATTACTGTTAAGATTACGGTACCATTTACGTGAGACTCAACAATCAATACGACAATATATGGCGTAATAAAGAAATGGTAATATTTTTGTATCGAGAAGATTGAGAGCTAACCATACATTTATTTTTTAGAAGATTCATTTCATAATTGTGCAATTATTCTGACAAAACAGAATCAGTGACATAAGCACGCAAAAAGAAAAGTATTTATATTAACTCAATAAGTTGGATAATTATACATACATACATACATATACTCACGGCTATAAATCCCTAAAAGGGGTAGCCAGAGCTGAGAAATTAGATATTCCACAGCCACTTTTGGAAGTTGAGTGGGGAAAAGATGGTAGAATAAAGGTTGTTGGTGATGGGTCTCCAACCGCATCGCACAAAAATCCCTTAAAAAGCCCCAAGTCCTTTAGTCGCCTCTTACGTACACCCACCGCAAGAAATGGGGTAGTGCTATTCTAAGGCGACACTACACAGCTTATAATTATATTACCTGTAAGCTCTTCCGCGGAACTTGTAAGCAGCAGCACTGTCACAGTTCAATTCTAAGGCCCTAGTGCAGTCTTTGATACAAGCATTGGGCTTGCTTTGTTTCAGATAGACCTATAACAGAGAATAATGTTTTATTATATAAAGAGATAAGAAGCTGTTTAGTGTCGGCATAGAATAGCACTACCCCATTTCTTCCGGTGAGTGTACGAAAGAGGCGACTAACGGTATTGGGGCTTTTAAGGGATTTTTGGGCGATGCGATACAATCTTTTCCCAACTCAACTTTCCAAAGGTGGCTGAGGAATTTCTCATTCCTTAGCTCTGGCTACCCCATCTAGGGATTTATAGCCGTGAGTATATGTATGTATGTATTCCAATCTATTTAAACCCCAGTAATAAATTAGTTAGAGACATTTATTTTATTCATTGAAACTAATAAAATCGCCACAGACCACTAAGAATCAAAGAAGTTATGTGAGGTCACATAATTTACTGGAGATATACTATAAAACAAACAGCAAAAAAACAAGGAGGTTCTTATTACCTGTCCCCTCTTAGCGAACAACAAGGCACTTTCGGGATTAAGCTTGATCGCCTCCGTGTACAATTTGATGGCATCATCAAAGTTTTGTTCAGAGAAGGCTTTCATGGCTTCAGAGCGTTTCTCGTCCGAGGCGTCGCGGTCTTCATCAGTTATTTCTTCAGATTCCTTCCCATAACCCATCTC
Organism: Bedellia somnulentella; assembly: GCA_963576735.1. Lineage (NCBI taxonomy): Eukaryota > Metazoa > Arthropoda > Insecta > Lepidoptera > Bedelliidae > Bedellia > Bedellia somnulentella. Next base: position 16,938,923 of record OY755179.1, read on the forward strand.
TTGGGCGGAGTCGGGTTCATCTGGTTCGATCACTCCTGTAAATGAATAATATTGTCAGTCTAAAATATAGGAAAAAGGATGAAAGAATGGCATGAATTAAATTATTGATGAATGAAATCAAAGCTTGAGTGGTTTGCCAGGATCTAAGAAAGTGGCAGTTAATAGTCTTTCTCTGCCTTATTCAATGGGAGCTAATTGCGTATATGTATACCATTTCTTTCAGTGGGTGTCTTAGGGTATTGGGACTTTATAAGTGATTTTTGGGCTACCCATCACTAACAACCTTTTCTTTTTTGTAATCTTTTCCCCACTCAACATCCAGTATTGGCTGAGTAATATTTAATTCTGAAGTTGTGGTTACCATTTCTTTGGGATTTATATTTGTGAGTATATGTATGTATAATGATTTCAAATGTATGCATGTAAAACGAATTTTATCACACAACATACATATACATGCATACATATACTCACGGCCATAAATCCCTTAGGGGTAGCCAGAGCTAGGGAATTAGAAATTCCTCAGCCACTTTTGGAAGTTGTGTGGGGAAAAGATGGTGAAATAAAGGTTTTTGGTGATGGGTCTCCAACCGCATCGCCCAAAAATCCCTTAAAAGCCCCAATACCGTTAGTCGTCTCTTACGTACACCCACCGGAAGAAATGGGGTAGTGCTATTCTAAGCCGACACTACACGGCAACAACAATTAACCAAAATTCCACAAAAAAGAACATTTGTAAAATATTATTTTTTGGGACAATAGTATAATTCATTTAAAAGAGATATACAAATAGGTCCTGGTCCTTCGAAGAAATATTATATACTTTTAAGTATAACTGAGTGCAACACTTTACCTTCCATATCCAATTCCACAACTGATTCTTCTTCATCTTCTGAAGATTCTTCAACCACGGGTTCTTCTTTCTTGGCTCCAGAACTAGAAGTGGAAATATGCATTTAAGAATATTTGTTACACAGAGGACAAGAGAAAAATAACACTTAAACCAAATCTGCCATTAACTTTCTTTGGTCTAGCAAACTATTAATTGTCACTTTGTAGTAAGATCCTGACAACACTGTCTCACTTACATTATACCTTTTTTTCACACTTGCAGATTTTTTTCATACTTCCTTAAGCAAAATGCCATCATACTAGTCTAGTACAAGTTAGCAGACATTGACAACTACTAAATACCTTTAATACTATTCAAGATTGATAGATTATTTGCTATTACATGTAACAAAGTCTATTTTGTTTAAGCTTTGTTTACATCTATCAATCTTTTCATACTTGCTCTCTTATTATACATACTTCTGTTATTTGCCTTTTTGACCACATTCTCTATTTTGTCCAGGTGTGTCCTCCAAGGTTGTCTTCTACTGATATTACGTAACATTATGTCATCATCATTTATTCAACACTCATTCACAAGATTATACTAAAATTCCTATGTGACTGCTATGAAAGATTTTTCTAGTCCTACTCCTACGGTGCGCTTTTTCTTACATAATTTTTTAACTCCTATAATGATTAGTCTTCATAAAAAAATTAAGTCATAAAAATAAATAAAAATTATTGAATTTCATAATAACACTAATTATACAATTTAAATCTTTTTGTTCATGAAAACCTCATGTGGGAATTATTACTAATAAATAAAGGAAAGAAAAAAAAAAAAAAAAAAAAAGCTTCGACACAGGCGGGGATCGAACCCGCGACCTCGGGTATACGCCCCGACGCTCTGCCAACTAAGCCACCGTGTCAATTGGTTCGATCCCCGCCTGTGTCGAACTTTTTCTTTCCTTTATTTATTCTTTATTTATTAGTACTAATTATACAGTTTGTATTTACTAATATTTGTTTATACAATGTGATAGCTCTATGGGTAGAACACCGGTTAACATGCAAGCGACTAGTGTTCAAATTCCTGGTGGGCCCTACACCAATTTGTCTTTTCTAAAGACATAAGTGTGGTTAATTTATCATGGTTTTTAACGGTGAGGGAAAACATTGTGAGGAAACCCACATGGCTGAGTTGTACTTAGTCATGTGACAATGTATTCATACAAAACGGTGATAGGCCTGCCCCTTATCAGGTGAGTACACTGTTCATGCAAAACGTGGGTACTCTGAACATCAAGTGACAATGTCACGTGATGTTCAGAAGCATTAGTACCTCTGCCAACCCCCTCAGGGATATTCGGCGTGAATGTTTATGTTATGTTAATATTTGTTTATATTAATGAGCAACACTCATAATCATTTCAATAAATATACATAATATTCATAAATGAGATAGGACACATTTAGCTAGGTTAGGTTATGTTTAAAATGAGCGAACGAAGTGCAGCAGAGCGAGCACCTTAAATCCACAATCTGTATTTTAAATATATGGAAAATGATTATATTGAAATAATATTATTCTTATTCAATATTTTTAACATAACAACAGTATTATCATGGTAGCAATATTATTAATTAGAACAATATGATCATTAAATATTATGAAGAAAAATGTTCTTGAAAAAAATTATAGATCCAACAAAAATCTTGGTGGTAACATTATTAATAAAAAAAACATGACCACTAACTATTATGACCTTCGTTGGTAGTATTAAAAATGTATGAATAAAAAAAGTATGACAGATAAAACTATAAATAGTGATTTCATGAACACAAATCATTAGAAAGACAATGAATATGATTTAGAATATTATGTAAGCCAATATGGACCCACTCCTACATCTATGGATTACTTTTCCATATTTAATGAAGTTATAAATAAACCTTTTAAGTTAAATAATCACTACAGCTTTAGCTTTCAAATACAATGACAGAAATATTGTATAGTAAATAAAAATTATCTAACAAAAGAGTTTAAATGCATATGCATTAAGTATATACTTCAAGAGTCATTTCTGAATTAAAGGAAGCTTAAAGAAAAGAAAAAATCCATATCGTTTAAATTAAACTAAGATTGGGAGTTCGTTTACCAACAGAAAAGGACATCATATTTAATTGAAAAGGTAAGAAGGGATCTAAGCAGATCACTGTAGTAAACAAAACCATTATATTTTATACTTACGCATCACCAGCAGCGTTATACGGCTTAGATCCAGTAGCAGTAGGGATACATAAGCCCAGAGAAACCAAGTACTCCTTGAAGAATAACAGCTTAGGATGATGAAGGATCATAGGTTGACTCTTGCATACTTGCACAAACGCGTTCAGCTGGGTTAATTGTTCGTCGTTGAAAGGGCAACTCATATTCATGCTGATAACTCCTGCCGGTCAGACATAATGTTAAGTTAAAAATGCATTGTCTAATGTTGCCAGAACATTCGAGGTGCAAAAATAATTTGCTAAATAAAGGATGAAAGATCAATTTTATTAAATAGTATGCGCTATTACCTTAGTACTTGGAATAATCCGAATAAATATAACAGCAAATTGTCCAAGTTTATATTTTTTGGAATGGAAATGCCTAGTGCTAGTGCAATTTACCCGGAACAATGACAATCGTAAAAAATAAATATGACAATGACAAGGAAGGTATATTGAGATGGAAATGACAGTATTGACAGTACTAGAGAGAGACGTTACCGGTTATCAGAATAATAACGATAAGTAACGTTATGATGATTACCTATGTAACATTATGGTATATAACGTTACAGACGTTGATGAGTAACTAACGACCTCACAGAACTTTTGAGGGAAGAATATTGTATTTGATCAACTAATATTTAACAAAAAAAAAACGACTCCAAAGTTGACAAAACAAAAAAGCCGAAAAATTTTTAACTTTGTACAAAGTAATTCGAATTATGATTTACATGGAAAATAAACAATCAAGTACTAAAAAGCTGAATAGCTGAGCTAATATGAAAACTGGAATCAATACCTTTGAAATTTTTTTAATCCACACGCGTCAGTTCAACCTACCTAAATATTAAAATTCTCTTAAATTAATTTCTGAGTCGAATTTCCCCTCGATTTCCTTGGATGCCATCATCAGATCCTGGTCTTATGGTACTTTCTCGGTAACAATACTATAACAAAAGAAATGTTTAAAGAACCTGTACTTTTCTTCATAGAAGCTACGAAGAGGAGTATAAATCCATATAATATTAATGTTGAAAGAGCTATTTCCTAATTCCTAGTAATTGAGGACCTACACCTTCCATCATCAGCTCAGCAGCATATCATTATGATTTCCAGAAGCAAATGCCAATATAACTCCAGAAAATATGTAAAACGCGGTACAAATGTGCCTACAAAATTTGAGGGTTCCCCTCGATTTCTCCAGGATCTCATCATCAGACCCTGATATCCTCATCATGGTACCATTCCGGAAGTATCTTCTGTCTAACTAACAAAAATAATTAATATCGGTTCATCGTTCGTCAATGGCGAAGTAAACGGCAATCAAACATAAAAAAATATACATACATACATACATATACTCACGGCTATGAATACCCTTAACGGGGAGCCAGAGCTTTGGAATGAGAAATTCCTCAGCCACTTTGGGAAGTTGATGGTAATAATAAATGTTTTTGGTGTCGGGTCTCAAACCACATCGCCCAAAAATCACTTAAAAAGCCCCTATACCCTTAGTCGCCTCTTACGATCACCCACGGTTAGAAATGGGGTAGTGTTATTCTAAGCCGACACTACACAGCAAAAAATATACGGATATAAAATTATGAAGCAAAACCATTGTTATCCAATTTGATCTGAACTAACGAGAATTCATTGTTAGTGTGTATTCTGAGCAACAGGTGACAAAATTGTTTCATGTTATATTTAGAATTATTAATACCTCTACTAACACTTCACGGATTTAGGCGTAAATTATGAGTTGTATTGAGACTTTATAAGAGGGAGGGAAAACATTGTTTGGGAACCTACTAAGTTTATCCTTCACTCATATTGCGGTGTGTTCGATTTAACTTTTAATTCTTGGTTACCATAAAAAGCCATGTGATTAAATTTCGCATGATGTTCTGACGTAAGATCTCTGAAACTTCTTCAGAGACCCACTTATACTCACGACTATAAATCCCAAAAAGAAAGAGCTTTAGCCCTAGAAATTCTTCCGACACATTGGACTGGGACACGGGGATGGGAATGCTATCCCATCGTTTAAAAAGTATTTTTCTAATTTTTCTTTTAAATGGCTGAAATAATGCGATGCCAGGAAATTCATAATTTTTTTTTATTACCATTCGAACACCTTTATCACATACTCACCGAGGATCTGAAAATAGAATTATCAGCGTAGCGTAGCGTAGCTTGCAAGTACCCCGGAGAGACCATGCGAGAGAGCATCTCAGTGAGTTAACAACGTTCCAAATGATGCAGTATAGGCGGCCTTCGTTATGCTGATCTTTGGAGGAGTTCTCTGTACATCAGCGAAGTAAAATCAGTCAATAGATAAGTGATGAAGTCTATGCATTCTTAGCGATCTTTGACATACATACATATACTCACGCTATTAGTTCCCATTGGGGTAGGCAGAGAATATCAATCGCCACTTCGTACGATCCTGGCAAACTTCTCTAGCTTTGTTTACATCCATCAATCTTTTCATACATGCTCTTTCATTCTTCATACTACGGACATACTTGAGCACACTCTCTCTTTGAAACAAGGGAAATAAGTTCTTATTCATTATTTTTATTATAATATCACACAATAAAGGTCTTTGTTAAGCAAATACGTTTTCTTATAACTTAGAATTTTATTAAATAAATACTTTTGATCTTATCAGCTATGTTTATATAAAACAAGATGTTGCAAATCTAACTTAATTAATGCTTGGAACAAAAGAAGAAAATTATTATGCAACTTCAAAAATCTGATACAAAGTAATTAATAAAATATCACATTTCAATTATACTGAGATTCTTCATTAAAATATCAAAATAAATTAAATAGGCGTAATCTTTGGCTTAATACGACAGAAACCACTTAGTAAGAAAGATATATACAAAAATACTTAACATATTGAAAAAGCTTAAACCAGGGAAATGTAATGTATACTCATGACTATGAATCCTTGAAAGTAAGGAATAAGGGATTTTTACTAATAAATAAAGAATAAATAAAGGAAAAAAAAATTTCGACAAGAAATTTATTCTTTATTTATTAGTAATAATCCCCACATGAAGTTTTCATGAACAAAAAGATTTAAAATAAGGGATTTGTTATTCCTTAGCTCTGGCTACCTCTTCTAGACATTTATAGGCGTGAGTATTTGTATGTAATTTTTTTCGATGAAATGAAATTAATATTCACACCAATGAAATCACAAAATATTAGTATGAGAATGTGATTTCAAATGTACATTAAGCCCATATCGTGTCTGATATGATTTCTCACACAAATGACAATGAAAGTTCTTAACTCCTGTATGTGTTAATGTATGCCGATCCAGCTCTGATTTGGAGAAAAATCTCTTGCCGCATTTACAAAGATATTTCTTCTCTTTCAGATGAAATTTCCTTACATGTGAACTTCTAGCACTAGCCGATATAAAGGTAGCATTACAGACATCACAAACATGATTCTTTGTGCGTTTATGATTCCATAATTCATGGGACTTTAATCCTCCTGGAACTTTGAATTTTTTTGGGCAATACTTACAACTATAAGGTCTATCATCACTATGTATTAGCATATGTACTCTTATATAACCTGGGGGATAAGATTTCCCACATTGATCACATTGTTTCAGGGTTCTAGTATGTTTGTCTTCTTGTGATTCTGTTTTTGTTACTATACATACATGATCTTGTATTTCATGAAGATTATAGAAGCCTTCCCAACACATATCACAAATGTATGGTTTCAAATGTAACTTTCTGTGATACACTAAACTACGCATATCTTCAAATTTTGTAGGGCAAAAGTCACATTCCCTACCTGTTTGGGATAGGACTGTATGTTTTTCTTTACAATGAATTCTTAATTGGTGTGAAGAGGTGAACAAATCTTTGCATTCAACACAGTAAAGTTCACATTGCATGTTTCTTCTTCTTTTAAAAGTTCTATTGATTTGCTGTACAATATTTGGCTTGAAGGTTGCATCTTCTTTCTCAGATTCATAACAGTTATCACTTACATTATTGATATCCAACAGTACTACTGCATCAAGATTTTCTGTTAATGTCTTCGCAGTCATTTTTATCAATGTCTTGAAGGAATATGAGATAGTTAATTGGTACGTACAATTCAAACATATTTTATCTGAATATTTGACCATGTCAGGCACCTGAAATTTAAATAAACATACTTAAAATCTTCTTAAAATTTGCTGTGTAGTGTCGGCTTAGAATAGCACTACCCCATTTCTTCCGGTGGGTGTACGTAAGAGGCGACTAACGGTATTGGGGCGTTTAAGGGATTTTGGGCGATGCGGTTGGAGACCCATCACCAACAACCTTTATTCAACCATCTTTTCCCCACTCAATTTTCCAAAAGTGGCTGAGGAATTTTGAATTCCTTAGCTCTGGCTACCCCTTTTAGGGATTTATAGCCATGAGTATATGTATATATGTATGTATACTTAAAATTGTTTTTTATTTTAAGTATACATACATATATACATATACTCATGGTACATATAGTCAGAGTATATTCAAGACATTTTCATGTAGTCTGATGCAAACAACACTGATAGCTCAATGGATAGAAGCTTTTAGTAGTTTAAGTACTAAAATATACATGTTTGAAGTTTACTTTTGAAGAATATAACATGTTTTTAATAAAATCAAATCAAATCGTTTATTGCATTCATCAATGTGTATAACAGTTCTTATTTCATAATATATAACAGTTCTACATTGAAGACCCTTTGGGGCACAGCAATTTCTTATATCTAAGTTATTTTACAATTAAATTAAATAGGAGAGGAGGAGGAAATTCAATAGAAGAAATTATAACTTTCATTCTCACACAAACACACACAAAACAAATATATACACAAGCACAACTTTAGAGCATATACATTTTCATGTAATATTGGCCGTTTCTAGCACTCTTTCATCCCAAATTTCTTCTAAGTACTCTGTTATGCTGTAATAGCACTTACTGATCAAGAAAAATTTTAGTTTTGTTGAAAATTTTGCATATGGTTCTATATTTTTTAACGAGTTTGGAAGATGGTTATATATTTTAATTGACATGAGGAATGGGCTAGACGTGTGTAGAGTTAATTGTGAAATTGGAAGGGTCAGTTTATTTCTATGCCGAAGTGAGTAATATGTCTGAGATTCATCGCAATTCTTATACAGTTCTTGGTTATTTCTGACAAATTTACTACAAACAGTACTGAAAACACCAATAGTACTGGAAACTACTAGTTCCTTGAAAAAAAATTACCAAAATTCCCAGTTCTCAAAACTCTAGAAACCCAAGTCATAAGTGTGGTTAATGTATCATGGTTGTTAACAGTGAGGGTCAACATCATGAGAAAACCAGCATGGCCAAGTTGTACTTAGTCATTTAACAGTGTATTCATCAGTTGAGTACACTGACCAAGCAAAATTAAGAACTAACAAAGTGAGTGAGTGAGAGAATTTGTATGAATGATCTGTCAGTTTCTCATTTCTAATGTGACATGGGCGCTCTCACAAGCCTGATGTTACCTGCTGCCAACCTCTTTGAGGATATTTGGCGTGAATGATTGAGTTTGAGTCTGAGAATAGCACAACCACATCTCCTTCCATCTATCACATAATTTTCTTTAATTCAATTTGTCTTTCTTTTAAGTTGAGAGTGTATGTATGTATGGACTATCAATAAAAAATATGTTTATACATGTATTTTTATCCTTGCTATAACATATTTTTTTATTAATTTACACAAAGAATACAAAGTAAGTTAGAATTAAAACAGAAAACAGCATCTATCACTGCTTGTTTCATTTTAGACTTAATCTGCATGGGACTCCAGTAGTTCAGTTTAAATATATTAAAGTTAGTGGAATCAAAATAAAATCCGAGACATAGATGATAAGGCCAATACATAAAAATGTTTTAGAAAAATATATTTTATGACTAAAACTAAGTAAATAAATTAAAACAATACCTGATATTGGTAAATATCCATGAGAATATCTGATATTTTTACATTTTCTCCCCCTATTGTAATTAGTGATTCCACTGGCTGTGTTTGGTCTGTGTCTGTTTCTTCTAAACAAGTGAGACAACAATTTTTATAATTTGTTTTTCTTTTCGAGGTAATATTAGTACCTATATCCATGGTATATTTAACTTAGAACAATTAAACTTTCATTCAGCAAAAATACCCAAAATGTTAATTTAAATTCAGATTGAAAGTATAAAACAAAACTCAAAATCATAACAAACACCGAGACGGGACTGGTTTGATTGATTTGATTGGCTTGGCTCAAAATTATTGAGAATGGTCAATCAAATACTTACATACTGACAGACCAGTACTGTAAGCGATGTTGCCAACAATTACATAACCAAATCTACCCCTGATACTAGTCTACTACTCCAGTTGTATATTTAAGCACAATGTTTTCTTTGAAAAACAGTGATTGTGATATTATTTGTGATTGTAAACATAATATCTTATCCGGTATATATAGTCCGTTAGTAAAATCATGTGCACTTTTCCATTTGTATTATATAGATTATATCGAATTTGTAATGAGTACCCACGATACAGGCTTGCCTAGTGCGTAGGATGGCATGTTCTACATTAATGTATGACTTGTAAATTGTATTTGTAGAGTTTAATGTATCATTTTTTAAAAACCTTTGCATAGATACCAAGTGGGACTCAAGCCTGTCCTGCCTAATTAAAGTGAGTTGGCCATAGTCAGACGAACGACTACAATTGTGATAATATCCATCGACGACGGCCACAAAGCACGGAATCATTTTCATTTTCGGAAATCTGGTGATTGAATTCTGCAATTTATTTCGTAACTGGGTTATATCTTGCGAATTGAGTCTGTGAGTTTACCTCCAGCATTAGGACCGAGACCTCCAGATCATAAGCCTATCGCTCTACCACTAGTTCATTGAGGTAGTTCACACAATATCTTTCACGAATGAAAAATATAAAAAAAGCAAATGACAATAACAATTCTTTGTTCAGATTAAAATGATACAAAATTTACAAGAGTCAGCTGTACAATATAATACTGTTATTGAGCGTTATTAAATCTAACGTTATCTAGACCTGGACATGTTAAATTACGTTTCTAGCACAGCTTTGTACAGCCATAGCATAGCTAAAGCTAAACCAATAAGATAAAGAAAAGTTAAACGTCATGTATTTATAATTGCATCCACGTCAAGCTGAATGAACATAAGACACTGAAAATTATTTCAATGTCAAGAATTACTACGATCAAAGAATTTAAGCTTTTGTTATGTAGTGTAGAGTATAGTATGAAGATAACCCACCTTCATACTACATACACCTTCAACCGTACATAATAAAATGTACAGTTTTTTTTGTAGGAATGGTGGCTGCTGGCCCTGTGGCCTGTACGGCTTCGCCATAAATTTATTTATTATTATTGATTTATTTTTTCATTAATTTATTATCTTTTGCAACCACGATTCTGTCACAAGTTGCAATATTGTCGCTGTCAAAACTGTCAAATTGCATACAAATTTTTAACATTGATAGCGATAATCTTGCGACACAATCGACGTTCGCTAAATATACATAATCCGGGAGCCGTGGGGGTTAAGGTGTGTGTCGCTTAACTTAATAGGAACAAAAGGTACAGCGGCTGTATGGATCCGATGTGATAAAAACAAACATTCATATCCGACCTCCCAAGTCTACTAAACCTACCAACTGATAAATGTGCGATGTGATTGATGATTCTGTTATTGTCAATTGTCATGTCATGTCATTGTCAAGTTTGAAAAAGTCAATCAAATATATAATATGGATTTACCAATCACACAAATTAAAAATACTACTGAAAGTAAAACAAATGTGAATTTACCCACATTAAATTGTGCTAGGAATCGTAAAAACAAAAAGAAGAAGAAAAACAAAAACAAGAAACAAGCAGGTACCCATAAGAAGCAAATATCTTTGACAAGGTATCACAAACCTAACTTTGCAATGACTTCTTGGGCTGAAGCATACACAAAGGCTGCAACTTGGCAATGCAAGCACCAAATTGCTTACTGGAAGGCGAAAGCCATAGCCTTGGAACACGAAAATCGTATATTACATGATATCATTCGTAAAAATAATGTAGAAGCTATTGGTGGTACTAATGTAGAAAATTGTGATATACCAATGTCTGAAAATACTGGAGATAGTAGCGATCAATGCAATGAATATTTAGAAGAGAATATATCAGATACCCCTGCGGAAAATTATGCTGAATATTACCAAGATGACAGCAATGATGAGTTTGAAGTAAGCGAAGCCTTTATTGATTTTCTACAAGCAAATGCTAAATATAAAGAAGATGCAAGGCGTGAAAGGGAAAAATTCAAATCTGCAGGTGTAGAAGTATCAAATGATATTGAAGAACCAAGGTGTAGTGAAGACAGAGAAAAAGAATTAAAATCATTATATGGTAGCCGTTGGAGGAAGATATCTGCATTAGAAACATCTCTAAGTTGTCAATTTATGTCAGAAAGTGATCAAAATAAACCAACATACTGGCCCAATATACCCTTTAATTTTGGATAGTAATAAGTTAATGTTTTGGAATATATTATAAAATTTGTTACAAAATGGGTTTATTATTCTTAACACACTTATATCAGCTTTACCTGTATGTATGATTCCAACTCAAGTTTGACCCTCTTTAAATGGGCGGATTTAATTTAAAATAATCATAGGCCTAAAGTAGCAACACAGTGACTTAAAGTGGCCCTGATCGTATTATAAACTCATAATCATTTTTGATTTGACCTGCGTGAGGCCACAATTAATCACTGCATCACTATGGTAATGTATAATGTTTTAATTTACATCATCATATTGAGAATTGTGTCTTTTTCATGTGGAGTAAATAAACATTATTACAATTACTGAAATCTGAATTATCTTAATTTTTGGACAGACAGGGGATTCAGCCTGCACTATAACTGACTATTTGCTGTGTAGTGCCGGCTTAAAATAGCACTACCGTGCGTGTACGTAAGTGGCGACTAATGGTATTTGGGGTTTTTAAGGGGTTTTTGGGCGATGCGGTTATAGAAACATCACCAACAACCTTTACTTCACCATTTTTTCCCCTTGCAACTCCCAAAAGTGGCTAAGGAATTTTTAATTTTCTAGCTCTGGCTACCCCTTCAAGGGATTCATAGCCGTGAGTATATGTATGTATGTATGTAAAAACGACGTGATAGCTCAATGGGTAGAACACCGGTTAACGTGCAAGTGACTTGTGTTCATATCCCGGGTCGGGCCTACACCAATTTGTCTTTTCTGAAGACATATGTGTGGTTAATTTATGATGGTTGTTAACGGTGAGGGAAAACATCGTGAGGAAACCCACATGACTGAGTTGTACTTAGTCATGTGACAGTGTATTCGTAAAAAACGGCGATAGGCCTGCCCCCTATCACGTGAGTACACTGTCCATGCAAAACTTGGGTACTCTGAACACCAGGTGACAAAGTCACGTGATGTTCAGAAGTATTAGTACCTCTGCCAACCCCTTCGGGGATATTCGGCGTGAACGTTTATGTTTATGTTATGTATGTATAACTGACTAGGGCAAACTTGATTTTTAAGTGTTCCCCGGGGAACGAACCTGCGTCCTTCAAAACTTGATTAGAATGCTCAAACCGTTGGTCCACAGATCCAGTGATCCTTTTGATGATTTTAGCCAATATGATATCGGCTGTTGGACACAGGCATCTCTCAAACATCTCCATAACGATGGGTCTTATGCCTCATTCATTCATCAGCTTGCACAAGTTTCACAGACTCGTAAGACTTCCGTGTAGTAGGAGTCCTTTTTTACTCTGCGTCGTTTGTTACATGGCCACTCAAGTGCTTTTAAAACCATCAGCTATCGCTTCTGCGTCATGCGCGGATCAGCCATATGGACAAGATGGGCCCACAACCCTAATCGACCTACGGCATCACACTTATATGTTCTGCTTATAGGATGATGATACTTACAAACTGCTGTGAAGTGTCGGCTTAGAATAGCACTACCCCATTTCTTCCGGTGGGTGTTCGTAAGAAGCTACTAACGGTATTGGGGCTTTAAAGGGATTTTTGGGCGATGCGGTCAAGATCCATCACCAACAACCTTTATTTTACCATCTTTTCCCCTCTCAAATTTCCAAAAGTGGCTGAGGAATTTCCAATTCCTTAGCTCTGACTACCCCATCTTGGGATTTATAGCCGTATGTATATGTATGATACCAACACTATGGCTAAGAGATATTTAGGTTAATATGCCCAAAACTTTTTTTGAGGGCTGGATACGCCCCTGTTCTGCGTGCAATGTGCCTGCTCTTTACAACTTAAGTTTCGCAACTCCTCGAGCTATATCTGTTACCCCAGTTCTTCTACGAATTTCCTCGTTACGAATTAAATCATGCGAACGCACAACACAGTCATTGCTCTTTGGGTGTCTCTGAACCTTCTTATGATAAGGAGAAGCTACGTTTCTGTGCAGAATGTTGGATGAGAACTTCTGGCTCTATCAGAACTAGATTCAACGGTCGACCTCATTTTCAAAGTTGGCAATCAATTACCTAATCAAAAGGTTAGTCAAGTGCACATATTGGTCAACCACTTCGAGTATATTTTCCAAGTTCAATAAAAATCAGTAATCATGCTTGATTAACATGAGTTTTGCAACCAAAATTCATCTTTAGACCAACTATCTTGGAAACTCACTGAACATTATACTCAACATACATACATACATATACTCACGGCTATAAATCCCTAGAAGGGGTAGCCAGAGCTAAGGAATTAGAAATTCCTCAGCCACTTTTGGAAGTTGAGTGGGGAAAAGATGGTGTAAATAAAGGTTGTTGGTGATGGGTCTCCAACCGCATCGCCCAAAAAGCCCTTAAAAGCCCCAATACCGTTAGTCGCCTCTTACGTACACCCACCGGAAGAAATGGGGTAGTGCTATTCTAAGCCGACACTACACAGCAACATACTCAAATCCCCCGTAATTTCAGCCAAAAGCTTAAACACATATTCAAGAGTAACACAATAAGCATTTGTGAAAAGTTTCTGAAAGAGACGTCTGCTCATCTCACTCCCAGCTGTAATAAGATAGGTATGATTACATTCTGTTCCTTCAGTCGGAGTGACATACTGGCGTTTCCATACCGACACTTTAACACCTCGATGTATCTGCGGTTGATATGGTGCCTCTATAATGTCTTGAAATATATTACCCCATTTCTTCACGTGGATGGAGGCCCATCACCAACACCCTTTTATTTTTACAATCTTTTTTCCACTTAGCTTCCAAAAATGGCTAATGAATTTTTTATTATGAAGTTCTGGCTACTCCTGCAAGGAATTTACAGCCGTGAGTATATGTATGTTTGTATGAATAGAACTTAAGAAAAACTCATAAGCCACACCATAAAAATGAATGCGACTAACAGTGTTTTTTTATTGATGCCACTTAAGGAAGAACTTACTGCCGTGTAGTGTCGGCTTAGAATAGCACTACCCCGTTTCTTCTGGTGGGTGTACGTAAGCGGCGACTAACGGTATTAGGGCTTTTAAGGGATTTTTCGGTGATGAGGTTGGAGACCCATCACCAACAACCTTTATTTTACAATCTTTTCCCCATATAACTTTCCAAAAGTGGCTGAGGAATTTCTAATTCCTTAGCTCTGGCTACCCCATCTAGGGATTTATAGCCGTGAGTATATGTATGTATGTATGTTAAGGAAGGATTAAAGTAAAATTAAAAATGTGATAGGAGGACAAGCCTATCCCCCTTTTTATAAAAAAAATAATACGTACAAAATATGTACACCCTCAATGATCTACATACTTGACTTTTTTTATAAGACACATTGGTGTAGGCTCGACTTGGGATTTGAACCCACGTCTCTCTGCATTATAAGCCGGTGTTCTACCTACTGAGCTATCACGGATGTTACAAAAACCATTTATAAAAATATGAAACTCTCTTTTATAATCGGATAAAGTATTTTGAATAATATCTGGGCCCATGCGATACCTCTTATTGAAAAGTAACTCTTAACTTAATAAATTACACAAATATTTTGCGTAAGCGCACCCGTTGATGTCTTTTAAAGTCTTTTTTTGTAATATTCTATTCCGAACTACATACCTAGTTTTACATGATAATTGACAGAGACAATTTAAATAAGGGATCTTGTGTTAGTTGAGGCTTATTGGTTGGCAATTTACACTTTATTGCATACAAATACACAACACACAAACAGTATTTAAAAATTACAAAACAGTCAATGTACACAAAGGCGGACTTCGCCTTAACGCGATTTCTTCCAGTCAACCTTTATGGTGAGGAACAAATGAATAACTCCTTAATTTAAATATTGGTCAAATATAAATGCAATTTAAACGGAACTTAATTAAACACAACTTATTTACAACCTATATATTAATTGTTGATGTATAGGTAATCAGGTTGTAAGGTATAATGTTATAGGTAATCCATCATCAATATCGTTAATTGTAGCATCTTCTCCCCTCTCAACTTCCAAAAGTGGCCGTGGGATTGTTGAATTTGGAGCTCTGGCTTTCTCGTTTTCGTATTGTAGCTGTGAATGTTAGTACTTTTTTTCCTGCTAGGGTTATTTTATAAAAAAAACCGACGTATGGTGGTAGGGCACGAATGGACGGCCTAGTTTGTAGATCTAGTATGGGTTTGATAAAAACTGTGATAATATTTTTATTGGAATGTCAGGGTTTAATTTGTTTTGTGCTAATCTTTTACGATGGCATTATCTTTACATCTTTGAACCTTTCAATGTTCATATTATAATTAAAATATTTGATATTATTTTTTTTAGAATTTACTATCGTTTTTTCATGTACAGTCTTGATATGTCACTGTGAATCTGAATGCTATAAATTAAAATGTGTCGTTCTAAAAAGCTAATTTATTGACTTGAGGGAGGGAGAGCGATTGAGTTGTGGGAAAGCAAGCATTTTGAATTTAGCTAGTGCAAAGGCTAAATAATAATTTACGTGAACATGATTTTATTATCTAAAATGGATAAGATATAGATAGAAATGCAGAAATATACATTTATCCTAAACTTTTATTTTCTGAGCTTTTAAACAGTTTTGCTTATTTAAACATACATGAATAATCTATAAAACCAAAATGGTGTAGCCAGACTAAAAAAGAGAATAAAAAGAAAATCATTTTTGGAAATTGACAGTGAAACCAACACCGCAAATTCCTGTGTTTTCTCTTACGGCACCCGCGAGTAGTATTTAGTATCTGGGTAGCAGCTTATTTGTAAGAATCACATACAAAACCAGAGATATGCTGAAACTGCACGAAATTGCCGAGGATTCGCGGTAGTGTCATTCATTATTTTTGCAATCCTTTCCTCAAATTTCTTTCAGTCAACTCCTAAGAGGTTGCTGAAGAATTCCTTATTAGGAAGCTTTAGCTACCCCTTTTAGGGATTTATAGCCGTGAGTATATGTAAGTATTTATTTCAATAACTAAAGCGAGATTTTATCCCCAATTAAAGGAGAATGAATTCCTTTGTCCATACAACTAATTTTAAATTAGATGTGTTTGAAATGGGGTTGTGCTACTTGCAACTATCAATACTTAACACAGTGTACTTAGCTTAAATGGTCCAATTTGTTTAAGTAGTGCTCGATATTGTTATTTTATTTTTTATAACGATCTACCTTTCCTTACTCACGGGTATTATTCCCTTTCCCTTTGTAAATAGTCTTCATTTTATTTGTAAGTTACATTAATGTTATTAAATAAAAAAATAAAAATAACTATATTAACTATACTAATATATTTCTTAAGTTGTGATCTCAACTGATTATTTAATATCATGCTGTGTACACAGTTTTTTGGTATTATGTCCGAATATGTATTATTTTTAAATGTTTTATACTAATGCTATGTCATAATACTGTTTGTGTGCCGAATAAATAAATAAATAAATGAGGTAGATATTGATACATTCATATATACCTATACTCACGGCTATAAATCCCTAAAAGGGATAGCCAGAGCTTCAGAATAAGAAATTCCTGAGCCACTTTTGGAAGGTGAGGAGGGGAAAAGATAATAAAATAAAGGTAATTGGTGAAGGGTCTCCAACCGCATCGCCCAACAATCCCTTGAGAAGCCCTAATACCCTTAGTCACCTCATACGTTCACCCATGGGAAGTACGAATACACTTTCACATGACTAATTACAACTCAGCCATGTGGGTTTCCTCAAGAGGTTTTCCCTCACCGTTAACAACCATGATAAATTATCCACACATATGTTTTTTTTTGGAAAAGACAAATTGGCACGGCACCCGGGATTTGAACTCTCATCGTCCGAAAGATAAGCGGTGTTCTACCAGCCGAGCTGTTACGGTTGCTTAAGAATTAAATAACTGAAAATGATAAAATATACTAGTATGATTACTCTGGTTCTATTGCTTATCACAGTTGCTTATTATTATTGCGAATTATCGTATTTTTCAACTAAGGCTATTTAAAAGTTGAGTGCTACAATAGAGCGTAACTTGCTAACACTGTTTTGATGACAACTCTGTAACTATAACACTATGCCAGGGTGGAAGATTCGGGTAATAATTGGAAAGATATTGGGTGTGAAGTAACGATCGATAGTCTCTGCCAACCCCAATGGGAACTAATCGCTTGAGTATATGTATGTTTGTATTTTGGATGTCAGGTAGATAGACGTAATTGAAGCCTACTGAAACTCATAAATAGTTGTTAAATAGTATTTGCCACATTTCTTTAAAAGCTGAACCTAATTATGTCACAATAGTAAGTGTACCAATATAAAATAGAGCAGAAAGTGATGATACCATAAATGTTCCAGTGGAGTGTTACAATGGGCTCCCGTACCGACACTGCTTTGATGACAACTCTAAAACTATTACACTATGCCAGGGTTGGGCGTCGGGAACTAGATTACAGTGTATTGATGCGGCATTTTTGATTTGCGACAATAATATTAGCACCTCTGGCTTCCCCTTGGGGATATATATAATGAACGTTTGAGTCTTTGAGTTACTGTAGGTTGACTTGATCAGTGTCACATGTCCGTGTTATTTGTTTAAGATGACTTTTCATATTCTATTCGATCGAACATAATATTTTAAAACTAAGAAAAAACACAGGCAATCGCCAATATTTACGCTATTTCGCCATCTCTTCTCTACTCATCTTCCAGTATTAATTTTCGTTATCATGTCTTCAACTATTCAGATTGACCAACAACCCTCGTTGATAGAGTATTTGCCACATTTCTTTAAAGAATAAACCCAATTATGTCGCAATAGTAAGAGTACCAATATAAAATAGAGCAGAAAGTGATGATACCATAAATGTTCCAGTGGAGTGTTACAATGGGCTCCCGTACCGACACTGCTTTGATGACAACTCTAAAACTATTACACTATGCCAGGGTTGGGCGTCGGGAACTAGATTACAGTGTATTGATGCGACATTTTTGATTTGCGACAATAATATTAGCACCTCTGGCTTCCCCTTGGGGATATATATAATGAACGTTTGAGTCTTTGAGTTACTGTAGGTTGACTTGATCAGTGTCAAATGTCCGTATATATATATTATTTGTTTAAGATGACTTTTCATATTCTATTCTTTTTTCTAACTGGTTTTTTTTTACCTTGTTTCTTTGTGGCAGTTAATGTTATTTTCTATTATTATATTATTTTTTATGTTTTTGTAGTCTAACAATCTTAAAATTAAGTAAAATGTACAATTTTATTACTAAGATCTCTTTTTGTAAACAATTAATTAGTAAGCTTTTTTTCTTTAAAGAATAAACCCAATTATGTCGCAATAGTAAGAGTACCAATATAAAATAGAGCAGAAAGTGATGATACCATAAATGTTCCAGTGGAGTGTTACAATGGGCTCCCGTACCGACACTGCTTTGATGACAACTCTAAAACCATTACGCTATGCCAGGGTTGGGCGTCGGTAACTAAATTACAGTGTTTTGATGTGGCATTTTTGATTTGCGATATCGATATACATACATACATACATACATATACTAACGGCATAATTCCCTAGAAGGGGTAGCCAGAGCCAAGGAATTATAAATTCCTCAGCCACTTTTGGAAGTTGACAGGGGAAAAGATGGTAAAATAAAGGTTGATGGTGATGGGTCTCCAACCGCATCGCCCAAAAATCCAATAAAAAGCCCCAATACCCTTAGTCGCTTCTACGACACCCGTGGGTAGAAAGGGGTAGCGACATTCTAAGCCGGCACTACACGGCAAAATATCGCTATACTGCCTCTGTTTAGATTTTGTTAGTCTAGTATGCTTTTTGGTATATGTTTATTTTTGTTACTTCGGTATAATGTGGGATTGTTCTTTCATGATCCAAGTTATTTAATAATATACTCCTTAAATATATAAAAAGGTTGCTAGTTGATAAATAGTTTGGCTTAAAAGTTTAAGTAATTTATTTACTTATATTCACACTCTTAATGTAGTGTCATACGCAGTCTCTTGTGTATATAGTGTATTTATACGTATATGATAGTATAAATACAGCCGCATGATAACCTTTTGATGCTTATAACACCAGCACATATGACTTAAAGAATACTAACCTATTGCTGGCTAAATCAAGTGTTTACCAAAATATCAAATTTTTGCTTTAAAATGGATCCTTGTTACTATTCAACCCCCACATGAGGTTTTAAGCTCAACAAATAATTATGGATCCCTGTTAGTTGTCATAGAACTATTTTGAGTGAGATAGGTGAGGTGGATGAAAGTGAATTGTTGAAAGAGTTACTTAGATCTGGTTTGAATAGGGGTTTCCCAGGATTCTACAAAGTGGACTTCGTTATGGCTTTATTTTGTGTAGGCATGTAAACATACTTAAAATAATCTATCTTCACGTTATGCCGGCTTAATCCTATTTGCTGATTATTTTTGGTTATAGTATCCAGAGGTGGTGGAAGATGATATTTTTGTATATTTACGTTAGGAATCCTACTTTGTCTCTCATGTAGAACTAGACTGAATATTTCTGCAGATTTTTTTTGGTAGATCTGATAGCCAAAAAACCTTCTTCCTTTCCATTACATCAAACTAGCATTAAAAAAACACACAAACCCTACCTGCCATATCCAAAAGATATTACCTCAAGTCAAGGCGTTGCTCCGCGTCCCTACATCCCGTGAGCTACGAAAATTGGCGTCCGCGCGGTATGCGCGAGAGCAGCCAACCTGTTTGGGCGGGGGGCTCTCCTGCGCCTGCCACCTTAGTACCGACGAAGCCTTCGGCGCGCAAACACGTCAACCTCACGTCGCGCCTTCACGCACCAATTAAAAACTACTTCTAACAGACCTCAGTGCTTTTCACAGTGATTCATTAATGAAAACAGTTATCTGTGCGACTGTCCAGGATTGCAGTGTCTACGCATGTATTATCTATGAATGTTTAGTATCAAAACGTGGTGTTACAACTTTTTTGGCTCAGTGTAATGTTCTGAATGCTATTTGAAAACGTATCTGTGAAGTGTTGAACGATTTTTCGGAGGTTAGTTGTATTGAGAGTTTTGTTTTGAGTTGCTTGTCCAGGTTTTTGTCTAAGGCAACATGCTTTAGTAGGCTGCGCCGGGGTAGTTGGGTTTAGCGGGAAAGTGTTGCGATTACAACTTGAAAGTTCAACGTTGTAGAAAACATGTTCGTATATAGTTTATAGCTTTCGTGATTGAGAATACCATTTCGCTCTAATGCCTGATATAAAATTTGATGTGAAAAATAACGGGCCTGTGTATTCTGTTTAACTATTTCCGATACTGTTAGGAAAATGAGTATATAGAACCTTATTTCACCTGTGTGATTAGTGTAGTACATTTAAGAGTTTGTATATTATAGTATTTATCATTGTAGTACTTGTAGGAAGGCATATGATTGATGGTTACGCTTGACGATTATGTCAGCATTTGAAAATTGCAGAAGATTGGTATAACAGTTAGAATTAGAGTGGTTGGGTAAATTTTTAATAGTATCAACCTGTCACTGTTTTACATCCTCATAATATCCTTATTAATCTTATATGTAACTTACAGTCTTAGTAGTAGTTTTGGTTCTGGCTGTGTTATGTCGGCTTCGAATATCAATAACCCTTTCCTTCTTTTGTAGGCGCCGCGCGCCGCCGTAAGGGCAACTTCTGAGAGTTGGGTGGGCAATATGCAATAACTTAAAATAATAATATTTACAATAATTCCCACTCAACTTCCAAAAGTGGATGTGAAATTTTTAATTCCGAAGCTCTGGCTGGCCTCAAGGCCTTACAGCCGTGAGTATACGTATTTTACCCAGAGGAAGACATACAATAGTGCTTTTATGTACCTTTATCAGGGTGAGAAAGCCAAGATTTTATAAAGTATATTTATAATAAAAGCTCGTGGCAAGTTAAAATTAAGCAAAGGCTAGAAAGAAATCTCACATTATTTTCCAGCTATCAAATTAATTTTCACTTCGTTTGATTGAATTGATTTTGTATCAAATCTGCCAACAACCTCGATAAAGTTTGCTCTGCGATTGTTGAAAAATAAACATAAAATTTATTTGAAATAGCTTTACGCTATTTTACTATGAATTTTAAATATTCTAAGTCTTGGGTCAATAATATGAATAGGGTTAAGGAGTTATTTAAACAAAATAGTTAATTTAATATTAAGGTAAGGACCGTAGTAAATTGTTCTTACCATTTTAAGTAAAAATAGATAAGTTATCAGACACGCAGATATATTATATTAGCGCTACTTCTTGGGTAAATTTGAATGTTTTGACATGAAAACATCAGGTGGGGACTATTACTAATAAATAAAAGATAGCCCCGCCGGTTTTCCTATATTTATCTTTAATTTCTTGGGTAAATTTTGTATTTCAAGTAACTGTGAAGTAAAAACCATGTTCAAATAGCTGATTTCAAAAATCGCAAATAATAATAACTTTTTTTTGAAATTAATTAATATAGTGTATAAAAATGCAAAAATTGTGTCTTAATAAATTTTGGTACAAAAAAACGTAGTATACCTATTCATTAATTCTCAACGACTATAACTTGAAGAACAACGCTAATATAACTATTCAGATTTATAAGCATGCTTTTGATTTATTTTACGACAAATAATAAAATAAATAAAAAATAAAATAAATAATGTCTATTTACCCCATAAAACAATATCCTACTTAACACGATCCTAGGGTCTAACTTTGTCAACGACGTCCTTCCTTTTAAATAAAGATAAGCTTATAAACCAAAATAAAGCTCAGTCTTTAGTTTCAAATAATCGCGTTTGAACCAATTAAAACTCTGAAATACGTATAAGAAAACATACATACATATGTTCACGGCTAAAAGGTGTAGCCAGAGCTACTCGTAGAAACTCCTCAGCCACATTTGGAAGTTGATACGGCAGAAATAAAATAGGAAAACATATATCAAATTAATACACTCTTATACGGAATCATTTAAATCTTGTGAAATGTATGAATTGAGACTTTATACGGATACGTCATTCAGGGTTCAACTTTTCCCTACGAGGCTTCAGATATTTATATTCGTATTTTGCACAAGAAAAAAAATAACCTGTGTATAAAAAAGTCATTTTAACAAAGTAATTTGATACACAATCGAAAAAATAACCTTTCTTAATCTAAAATGAAAATCTCGGGGCATTATTTCTTGAAGGAACTTAAATTTATTTACATTGCTAAGTTAATATATTCATTAATATGATTATAACTCATACTTAAGAAACTCACTAACGATTAAGGGTCGGTTTCATGATCTATAGTAAACTCAATCAGTTAGAAATTACAATTAACGGCAATAAATAATCAGACAAATGATCCAAAGTTTAGAATGGTCTAACTTAACGTAAAACGCATAAGGGTCGTATTTAACTTACGTCCCCAAATTAGTTACCATTTTATCAAATGGTTCATAGGTTGAAGATTTAAGGTTTGCTAAGTAAAAGTTATTTACAAACACACAGTGAATAACCCATTGGATTTTGTTATTGTTGATAAAGTTTGATTAGTAATTTGAAAAAAAATATAATATATGTAGTCCCTATTGTGTCTTTGCGTAACTCCGAACAAGCGACATATTGTAGAAAGTCATAACACATTACAATTAACTCGGCATATCATACAAAAAACACTGGCTGGTAAAATAATAACACGCGAATAAAAAAAGTTACAAAAAAGTGTCCAAATTCAAATTTGGAATTTCTCGAGGCGTAGGTAGTGATGTGCACAAAATTCGTGGTAATAACTCACCAGTTCGCCGCATAACTCCGAATGGCCGCTACGTATTTTGGCATTTTTTAGTCGCGCGGCTTGCGTCGCATACGCTGAATGACTCGAGATAATTTGTTAGAAAACTGACTGCGAAAAAGTTCAAGCTCAAATATAAACTCTTTCATTTAATGTCTTGCTCTCTTTAAGGTTCCAAACAGGATATGCTAATCAAACGCTTTAAGTAATTAATATCCATAAAAATATACTTATGAACGAGGGCGCGCTAAGTATATCGAAATGTGAGATAGACAAGAACTTGATACGCTACGATATAAAAACAAAAATAGCTTTTGTTACCCATTCTAGTGCGGATCATTTAAACTTTTATGCGTATTTTTGAATCATAAGAAGTTTTGCTTTCAACTAATGTATTTGTGACATAATAATGACACCTGTAATAACATAAACCGACGACATCCTTAAATATTTTCACACAGATTGACCATTATATTTTTTTAATGGATCAATAGCGAACAGAAAGAATTGAACGGTGTTCATACTGCAACTTTTGCAGTGTAATGCACAAAACTATTATTTAAATAATTTCGTGTCAAAATTTATGAAGAGAATATAGAGCACTTTCAAAATAATTCATGAGTCAAAGGTTTTTAAGTTAGTCAGCTATGAGCTTTGTACCTAAATATTTTGGTAGAGAATTGAGAGTCATTCGCCGCTATGTCAAATAAAGATTGAATGATAAAGAAATTCTTGTTTTCAAGTTTTATCAAATTCAGACAAATAACTTATTTCTAACTTCTTTTTTAATGCAAAAAACATTTCATGGCAGATACGAAACGGATTTTTAAGAAAAACTTTACGACTAATTAAAACATCATAAAAATATTATCAAAAACCATTACTAGACGGGATGTTAAAAGACTGATAAAATTTTAAAACTGGTATGTTTTTACACAAAGTCGACAAATTATGAGAAAATAATGTATCGTAGTTTCTTTGACTACAAGAAGATTTTCTAAAAAAGTTGTAGAGTATTTTATAAATGTTAATTACAATTAATTAAATTGCTCAGTTGCTTAAATAACTTTGACATATATGAAATGTAGTTATACGCAATCAAGGACCTATAAATACCTAGTTATAGCAATAACATTTATGAATTTCTTATTTACGATAGTCTGAATTCGAAATATGAAATATCATTATTATTCTGGCCTAAAAAAACTCCGCGGAGTAAATTAAAAGAGTTTTTATATATATTTTTAGCGGCAAATAGTTTTAGACAAATTATCAGCTTTACTAATATGACAACGTTTATAATTGAGTATATTTAAGAATTTTGCTAAAAGGCAAACTCTTTAAAAGTTGAAACCTTGCTTTGTATAATTATTTTAATGCGATTTGATGCCATCGCAAGACCACACAAAGTGGTTTGAAGAGATATTCAGATAACTGATGCAATAGCTATTAAAAAAAGGTTGATTTTACGATTGCTACACTCAAAAAGAGCAGAATAACACGACAATACTTTTATCTTGCTATAATACAGGGTAATTGTATAGTTTCCTCAATAATCCCTTTTGTTTGTAGAACTAAAAGATTTGAAAGGGATGTTTGATAATTTGGATGGTGGTAGGGTTGACCGCGCGGGTGGCTAAACAAATACAACGTTGAAATAAGAATTGGCCAAGTGTTTTCTTTTTAAAAAGGTTCTCGATTTAAATTTGAACTAAGCTTTAGGTCCAGGTACACAATTTGTGTTTGTGAAATATTTAGAAGTTTATTTTTAAACGGGCGATATGGGAATAGAAGTGTGTAGTATGGGCAATAATATTAAAAAAGCAGTTTTCCAATTATTTCGTTGCCGTCAACATAAATATTGTATTATAAGTTCACGTAGGACATATTAAGATAAGAGAACAGAGAATATATTCAAAAAACTAGATGTCCTGTAAATGTGAAGTATAAATGGACTTGCATGTAAATAGTAATTAATTTGATGAAGGTTTGAGAGGTTTTCCAAAAATTGTACAAACTGGCGATGTAACGTTTCTGTCAAACTCAGTAACAAATAATGGCATGAGTATATCGTCGAGAAAACATCACTAGCGATCCTTAGTTTCATCATGTTAGCTCGCGATGGGATGATATTATTTCTGTAGCAAGGTTTTCAAAATAAATTATTTTATAGTCGGTTAGAACAAAGAATAGATTTCATATACAGACGACAAAGTTGCTCTTAAGTTTTATCGGGAGCCAGAGCTTCAGAATCAGAAATTTCTCAGCCCGGTTTTAGGTGTCGATATCCGTTATCCCCAAACCTATACCTTTGAATATAATACAATTAAATTCTTTATTTACAATCAATATTTAATCATGTGATGATACAAATAACAATAACAACTTAAAACATTATTATAGGCAAATGATGGAAAGCTCATTTTGAAATCTAGTCTGGCTCTGGCTAGATAGTTATACCTGCATCGGCCTAAAGTAGCACTACCATAGTTAATCCTTGTTGGTAGCACTAAAAGTTATTTAGTAATTAGATAATTCAATTGCCATGATTTTCTGTTTTGGCACGCCAAACTTAGACCAAAGCATTCTAAAAATAATGTTGTAATTTTAACTATGTTATGTTTAATGATTAAACAAAATTAAATTTGTGCAAACTCAAACATTGCTAATATAAGCCAACTAAGTAGCGTAAACTAGTGCTGTAAAAACATATCGATACACGCAAAGATAGATTCTATCGATATCCGTGCAAATTAAAGCGCATTAACGTATTAGAAAGCCAGTATAAATACTGTTTTGATGAGTGTGTGACAATTTTAAGTAGCAATTATAAGTTGGAAGCGCAGAGTCGAGCTCTAAGAAGAACCGTTAACACATGAAATAATCCCTAGACGAGACTGAGTAAACTGGTCCGGTGATAGAGTGGTCTTATTAGAAGGTCCAATCATTTCACAGATTAGTTGATATGGGCAAGGAGATGTAATTCGATTATTCGTTTTTTTTTGTAATTAGAATTCGGTGCATTTTGGAACGTGATTGTTTTAAATGAATGATTTTGGATAAAAATAATAATTCATACGTATTTGTTAAAATGGTCATTAGTGTTATATTGGCTATATACAAGTAAAATTAATTTCTATGTTGTACATAGTCCAAAATCCGATAATTTGTTAACGCAAATTTTGTTTGGTAGATAAAAACAAAGAAAAAGGTAAAGTTGCTCAGACCATCATAATAAATGCCTAGAAAAGTAGATTCCAACTCTGTTCCCTTGTACACATAAAAGTATAAAGTTTTAAATTTATAGTTTTGTAGATTGTGTGAGGCATTCTGAATAACTTCCTAGTAAACCTATTTTTAACTACACACGCTTGCAAAGGCCTTTAACGACAATTTTAATATTAAACGCTATTGGGTTGTAACTACTGGCGTAATAGTTCAATGTTAGAAGCACATTAAAAGTTCTCTCTTTGACCTCATCTCAATATTCCCTGCTACTACTCCAGATTTTGTAATAATTCAGAGTTCTTTGTTTTTCTACTTTTGCCGGGCAAACTTAACATTATCATTTATCACTTATCATTTCCTTGTTGATGAAAAACAGGTAAGGGATAACATAAACATGAAGACGAATGCATAAAATTATCGTGAAAACCATAGCCTTTTATACACAAAGGAATATTGATGACAAAAAGTGATTAAATACTGAATTTATTAAACCTAGTCAGTCTTAAGCCTTCATTAACACAAACATGCATTGTTAATTAGGAAATCCTTGTGTTTTTTCCGACTCATATGGCTTGTTGGGAAGATAATGTTTAATTATTATTACTATGTGAGCTTGACTTGTGTGTGTGGTATATACAGAAACACCAGACAGGATGGCTTATGATAAGTAAAAAACACGTTTTAGTAAGATAAAGGTACTCCTATCAATATTTTCTGTGTGCACGTATGTTGAATTGTTTAGACCTATTTTGTTATTTTTTATTTAATGCCGTATATCAATTGTTTTACTTCTTTAAACAATACATTTTGGGAATTACTTTATATAGCTATAACATTGATTGAAACAATATCAACGGTTTCACCAAGGTTTATTAATCTCCAATCTAACAACCAAATAGTTAGACGGAATAGATTGTGTTTATTGTTTTAAAAATGAAACATGTACATGATTAATTAAGTAATACTTGTTTTTTTTCAGTTATCGTGCGGTAACAATGAGTGTGCGGTGAAGAAGCAACAATAGCGCGCAATGGAGCGCGTACTTCTAGTCACGTTACTGCTCGCCGGAGTCTCGGCCGAGCACGTCCGTGAGTTCACAGTACGCGAAAATGCTAGACCTGGGACCTTAGTCGGATATCTTGGTGATGAACTTCCCGATGCCTCTCCTCCTTACACAATAGTTCCAGTCACTGGCAGCGCCGTCAACGATGACCTCAGGATAGACACTCGAACCGGTGAAATAAGAACTAAAGCACCATTGGACCGGGAAAACAGAGATCACTATGCGCTCGTTGTCATTCCAGCTAGCGGTGATAACACCCGCGTCGTAATCAAAGTGTCCGATGAAAATGATAACGCTCCTACTTTTCCTACTCCGGTTATGAATGTGGAGTTCTCAGAAAACACTCCGCGAGATGTTAAAAGAAAACTTAACCCAGCCCGAGATCAAGATTTAGGAATATTTAATACGCAGCGTTACAATATAGTATCTGGTAATACAGACAATGCGTTTCGCTTGTCCTCTCATAGGGAACGGGATGGTGTTTTGTATTTAGACCTTCAAATTAATGGGTTCCTTGACAGAGAGACAACGGATCATTATGAACTAGTGATAGAGGCTTTAGATGGTGGCACACCACCATTGCGGGGGTCAATGACCGTAAACATTACTATTTTAGATGTTAATGACAATCCCCCAGTATTTGCAGAAAGTGCCTACTCAGCTGTTGTGCAAGAAAATGCGACTGTTGGTACAACAGTGTTAACAGTATCTGCTACAGATTCCGATTCAGGTGAAAATGGTAAAATTGAATACTTAATAAATCGTCGTCAAAGTGATAAGGAAAACATGTTTAGAATTGACCCAGAAACTGGAGAGATAACAGTTAACAAGCCGCTCGACTTTGAAACTAAGGAACTTCATGAATTAGTAGTGGTTGCGAGAGACAAAGGTGCACAAACCTTGGAGACCACTGCATTCGTGTCGATACGTGTTACAGATGTTAATGATAATCAACCAACTATTGACGTTATATTTTTGAGTGATGATGCAACTCCCAAAATATCTGAATCTGCTCAACTTGATGAGTTCGTGGCTAGAATATCTGTTCATGATCCGGACTCAAAAACTGAGTATTCAAATGTGAACGTAACTCTTAGTGGCGGTGACGGCCATTTTGATTTGAGAACTCATGACAATATCATTTATTTAGTTGTCGTCGCTTTACCTTTAGATAGGGAATCGCAATCGTCTTACACACTTAATGTGGTTGCTACAGACAAAGGCTCACCCCCTTTGCACGCTTCGCGGATAATTAATTTAAGAGTGACTGATGTGAATGATAATGCGCCTGTATTCAGTGAAGTGGAATATAAAGCTAGTGTGCCTGAAGCAGCATCTCCTGGTACTCCAGTGATCCAAGTGATAGCCATGGACGCTGATGAGGCGGATAATGCGGATATAAGATATTCTTTATTAGCGACGCCTCAATCAGAATGGTTTAGTGTTGACGAAAGATCTGGATTAGTGACAACTCGTTCTAGGGTTGATTGTGAAACAAATTCGATGCCTCATTTAACAGTGATAGCTCGTGATCGTGGTGTTCCTCCTATGACTTCAACGGCAACAATAGTGGTGACAGTGTTAGATGTGAATGATAATGAGCCTATTTTTGATCAGAGTTTCTACAATGTGACTGTAGCTGAGAACGAGGCGGTTGGAAGCTGCATTTTAAAGGTGAGTTTTTTAATATTTTATTTCAAGACTAATTTTACAACAATTACTTAAGAGTACCTCTGTTTTGATTACTATCAGATATTTTTGGTTACGTGTATATATTTATTAAATCACTAGTTTTTTTTTCATCATGACATTGCTACTACTAATGTTTAACTGTCCTGGCATCATTATTCAAATATAATAAAATGTTTTATAAGTTAATATCAGTGGAGACAGGTAGAACATTAAGATTATATTACATTCTGCTCAAAACTGCTTTAGAAATAAGTCATGATTACTTTTCCGTGCTATGTTCTACTTATTCTATGCTCACACATGTAGTTCTTCTAATGCCTATGCAAGTGAAAGTTTCGGTTCCGCTCGAAACTAGTAGTTTGATTAAATTGCTTCGTTCACGTTATCAAATGTCAGGGAAATGTCAGCACCTATTGCGTTTAGGGTGCCTTATTGGAAATATAATCTTCCCTTGCAATTTTGAAATTATCTCAAAGTAAAATCTGTGAGAAAGTATTCACTACAAACATAGACTTAAACTGAAATTATGGTCTTGTCTTCTCGTTCTTTGTTCACAAAGTTTAAAATTTAAAACAAAGCTTAATTTGTGATTTCCACAACCATATTTTATCATTTCTGTAAGTGATTTACTCTGGTACAGTAATATGTTGATTTTTAATACTAAAATGATTGAAATCAAATATATGCGCTCAAAGCCACTTTAATCCAAAAATAACAAAAAGGTTATCTCGAGACAAAACCCATCCAATAACCTCGCATTCGACAGATCAATCGTTCTTATCAAATCCCGTTAAGGGCCTCGCGGATCTCGTAAAAAATACTTCAAGTTTCATTAACTCTTATCATGTAATACCGAAAGCCCGATCGTAACTTAGGAAGTTAATTTCTTTTTAAAATATTCCAATACGCTGAAGTAGTTATAAATAAAGTCGGTGCATAAATCTATCGGGGAGTGATGCCACATTGGGCGTGTGCCGATGCGCATCGCAAATTGCGATCTAAATTGAAAATTAAACAGTGTAGCTGGGCCGGAGTCGCCTCGGTGGCGAGCGAAGCCTGCGGCGCCCGCTCACACCCAATAAGCTTTCGGTCCCGAAGCTCAGGAACTTAATAGTACAGAATAGGAGCGTTTCAATTGTTCCACTAGAATTACTTCTTGATCTGCGAAATTATATTATCAAACTGATTTTATCGATAACTCTCTGACGCTTTAATTTCTGTACTGATGCCACACTTTATAGGTGGCAGAAGTTTTCTGCCATATTTTAGTTTATTGTATATTATTTTAAAACTAGCTACGAGTGTATAACTGATACTTATGATACCTGTAGATTTGATAAAGATGTTAGTGCAAAAATGTTCAGGACTTAAAATGAAATCATTTTTAAAGTAAACGAAATGAGTCCAAGCATTGTAACAATTGACCGAAATCGTCTGTATACTATATTTATTGATTACTTTTTTTATTGTTCTAATGTTTTTAAAGTTGGCTAAAGAGAGTTAAAACCGTTTTGGAGACATACATTTGTAAATCATACAACTGAAATGTATAAAAACATATAACTATGAAGACTATCACAGCCATCTTTTAATAAGATATAACTTTAATAATGAATGAAAGATATACCAACTATTATTAAATATAAGCACAATTTTCTACCTCCCAGCGTTCCACCTACAATCCTTCTAAGGCTTGAAAGGTAGAAGGCCTATTCTCTATAGAACTTTCGTATGACCTAGAATACAGTATGATGTGTACGATTAAAGAGCATTGTGAAATTCAATCGCTATACAAAACTAACAATGACTTGTTCTAATGCGATGTACAAAGTATGAATTAAACATACTATAAGATGTGCCTTTGTTCCAAGTTACTTGTATCTTGTCAACTATTTTCTATCTAGATGAATATATTTTTTGTAGTTTATACTTACAAAAACTCAAGGCTATTTATCTTAAAAAAGGCTATCTATAGGTTTATATAGATTGTTGGTGATAGGTCTCACTCACTCAAAAACCGACACCGAATTCCCTGACTCACCTCTTACGACACCCGCGGCAAGAGATGGGTAAGTGTTATTCTAAGCCGACACTACTCAGCATATTTTTTTGTTTTGTTTGTTTGTACAGTGTACTCACGTGATTGAGGGCAGATCTATCGCCAATTTGTACAAATGCACTGTCACATGACTATTTTTAAAATAGCTGTAGTATTAAATGTGTCAATAGTGCAATTTTAAATACCTATATTTAAGTTAAACAGGGCTTTGACTGAAAATCAGTGTATGATGAGTATATACTCTGTCATGCGAGTGCTGAGTCAAGGCCTTTTTGGTAATGTTTTTTTTCTTTTTTTGTATATATATATTTGTCATTGTCTTGTGTTAATTACCAAATAAACATTATTTCTTTCTTTCTTTCTTTCTTTCTATTTTCAACTTACCTATGTCCCCACGATATTTTACCCTCACCGTTAAAACCGTGATATATTCAACTCCAACGTTCATGCCGTATATCTCCAAAGGGGTTGGCAGAGGTTCTATGTACATGATATACTTACCAAAAATATGAATTGAAAAGCGACTTAAAAGCCCGAATCAGGATTGGAACCGCTACTCTGCGAGAAGCAATGGTGCTCTGAACTGAGCTATCACGTTTATGATTAAAGAAAGATGGTGACATATTGAATCTACTATTTACAACGTTATATATCAATAATAGCGTGTATTTTAAAATGCAAAACCGGTTCACCGCTGCTTTAATAAAAGAGTTATAAAAACTTTATAATGCCGATGTGGGCAAACTGATAAAATGTACCGTTCTCTTATAAATATCGAGATTTTATAATCAGCACAAATTTCGTGTTAATTGCTTATGCCACCTAATATGTTCGAATAACTTGGTGAATAATCATACTCGTAGAGAAAATCTGTGAAATATGTCTTAATCTATCGCATTGTATTTCTACCAAAAATATACTTAACATCGTTTTAATTCTATGGTAATGCCATGGTATTGATTTAATTTAAATATAATTTTGATAACAAACCGAATTCCAGAGGTAGTGAAAGTCCGTGAGAAATAATTGTAAAACGATGAATTTGCTGCTTCAACCAGTTTATTGATAAGAATTGTAGAAAAAAATATTCTCAGGACTTATTGACCTTTACCGTATTAGTGACTATATCAATTATTATAATATATTTTTAAATGTGTGATTTTGGCTTAGCATAGCATAGTACTGACAGATTTTTGGCAGATGGGCAGATAGTTTAGGAGTCTGATTTTCATTCTTAATTTGATATATTATCCAGGAATATTATATAGGATAGATATTCAAGAATATATTTTGTAACATGAAACATTGAAAAGGTGCTTGATGATTTTTTATTACTACTTCATTTATATAATATAGATATTGGCTATAGAAAACTATTTCCGGAAACATTTGTTTTTGAATGAATAAAAACTTTTACAAGGCACATTGCGACTATGACATTGACATTTTAAACATAACTGAGCCATTTGTATTCTCGGCTATACTACATAAAAGGGTTACCAAAGAATCTTTTACGATTCTTCAAAATGCCCTTAATAACCTTAGTCAACTTGTACCATACATAACAACAAAAAGGGACTAGATAGTTTTATTATAAGGTTTAGGACAAAATCATGTTACATATTAGTAAAAGGTCTGCACGGTCACAGTAAACTTTTATTGAAGAAGGCGTTGAAGGGAATATAGAGCATTCAGTTCCATTCTTTTCGTGTAATTAAAGAAAAAATCGCAACATTACGCCACACCATGAACCACCTGCATTTGGTGTGGCCAAACCCTTAATCTCTATACTTTTTAATGTCAGTCATCACGGAATCGTTACAGTAGCGGGATATAAAGTGAACTGCTTAACTTTACCAGCGGTAAAGCGCTTTATTCCATTATTGTTTGAAGATTATTCACTCTCTTAAGTTTTATATTACATATAATTTTCGTGAAAATGGGGAAAACTCTGGTGAACATGTACTAAATGATTATTTTTCTAATATTCAATGAATCTATGTTGTGTTACGTTTGAATTTTAAGACAGCCTGAATCTCCTTATTGTAAGGATAGCCAAAACCGAAATTGATAATTTTATTAAATCAATGCCACAACTGATGCCATGACATATTACTGCAATATTTTATTTTCAGTTAACTAACACATCTAACAAAAAAACGATTTGTAATTATTTGTTTCCATATAAAAACTAAGTGAATCTTTTAACACAAAATTGTCCGAATAAATGTTAACCATTAAAAGATCGATTTGTCACCGTGTTGCTGTCAACAAAAAGTGCTAGGTTTAGCGGCTCCAGTGCTAGATTTGGCGGCTTTGTGCTAACCAGTGAAAGCAGCGCAACATCTTCAATAACCTGATAAGGTAGTAGGTCGGCCATCTTGGATTCCGCACGGAGTCGCTCGATCGCGTGAGTAGGCGCAAGTTTGGCCGCAAATCGGGATTTTTGCCTTACTTCTTTTTGTGCCAATCGGGTGATGAGTTCATTTCTTCAATCGATCCATTTTAAATTGTTCCTTTTATTAATTTAATTTTGCTGTATCCGCTTTCTTTGAGACGAACTTCCTTTGATTTCAGGCTTATTATAAGTTGGACGCGTGCCTTACTGGTTTAGGATAACCTTTTTTTCAAAAAATATTTTTCTTAGTATTTGAGTGGAGGAAATGTGATGTTCATATTTTGGTCGATTAAGAATATCCGTATACAAATTGATAATCATTTATGTAGCTTTATGCAGTACAATATTGGACACAGAATAAAAGGAACTCTGAATACATTTTTTGCAAGAAATATTTTTTTTAACGCACTGCAAAATAGGCATTCGCTGAGAACACGAGAAAGTCTTGAGTTATACAACAACATTAGTTTGATCTTTGAGATAAATCTACCAAATACATCTGAATATTAATTAACAACTTTGAGACGAAAACCAAATTCAACGGAATTGGATAACTATTGTAGGACAAAAATATTTGATTTATGAGGTGTGTTCTGATTTATGAAGTAATATTTAAAATGTTCTTTTTAAAAAAACGTAGTTTTGTTTATTCACGTAAAATGAGTTTTAAAATGTGTGCCATTTCTTCATTAAGAATTAAATCTCATATTTTCAGGTAACTAATATTAATTTATCGTGTAGTGCCGCCTTAGAATATCACTACCCCTTTCTACCCATGGGTGTCGTAAGAGACGACTAAGGGTATGGGGCTTTCTTAAGTGGTTTTTGGTGATGCGGTTAGAGACCTATCACCAACGATACTTTATTTCTACCATCTTGTCCCCTAAAAACTATCAAATGTGACTGAGGAGTTTCTAGCTTGGAAGCTCTGGCTACCCCTTTGTGGGATTTATGGCCGTGAGTATATGAATGTATGTACGTAATATTTAAAAAATACGCATTTGTTTGCGATGCTAGCTTTCTTAGACAAAAAAGTTTGTATATTCCTTGACTAAAACCAACAACAAAACCGGAAAAAGCTTATCACACTAATCAAATTTCTAATCGGCCTCAGTCAGATAAGAATAAATTATGAAGCAAACGACGTCTTAGAAAATTATCCCGGAAAAGTCAGAATCATCTTAAAATACCTGGGACTAGTTCGTTTATGTTGAACAGTCACGCAAGTATTATAATGATGTAACTGAACTCAATTTATGAGGTCACGTGGTTGTCCGGAGGCATTCTCTAGAAAAAATAACTATGTTATATTTTATATCATAGAGGTTCTACTTTAAAAGCAATCTACGCTATGGAAGTTGCTATTTTAAATTTGGAATTCGCGAGCGGCATTTCTGAATTATTTGCCTTGTTTTATGATTTTAGTAGATCGTTATTTCTCATATTCTATTTAGCGTTCTTCTTAAAAACTATTTCATTTAAGAATGTAAAACATAGCCGTTGATGTTATTGGAATTTAAGTTATTGTTTCAACAAGTTTGAAGCCATTAAGGTAATAATATTTTTATTTATTTATTACTTAAACATAATCAAAATAAACTACAAAAAATTACAAAGCACTCACGCGCTTTATCCTTGAAAAGGTTGATAGACATATGAAGTAATTGGAACATTGAATCTGAGAAAATTGGTAGAAATTCCACCATCTTTTATTTGATTTTGAACTTTGGGAGGTTATGGCAAGTTTTAGATTGTTGGTGAGTATAGGTCACGTGGTAGAAAGAAAATTAGTCACCCTTCTGTACATACGCGGGTGGAGTTCAATAATTTAAAAGCCACGATGTGCAAAAATGCGACATGCGATAATTCAGTAATGGCAATTATCTGAACAATGCGACAATCCTACCGGAAAAGTGAATCGGAAGCGAATAGTTTGATTGAATAACACTTTTAATTATTTCACTTTTAAAACCATGCGGGCGAATCATGGACTGCTAGTCGTGTTAACACGCGAGCGTTCAAACAACACACTTTCTTTGTTTAATGTTAGATCATAAGATACTGTATCTACGGTTTTAGATTATGAGAGAATGTAACGGAAGCTGCAAGTTCAAGATAAGTGGTACAGCAAACAAATATATACTCACGATTATGATTTTTAAAAAGGTAGCTAGTATTCCAGTGTCTATGAATTGTCTGTTATGTTTGTTCGTATGTAGTTATTATAAAAGGTGTATTGATGATTTCAAAACCTCTTAACATTCTCTTTAGAGTCATATCATATCCTGTGAGTTTTCTTGATTTGTTTGTTTTATTCTAAAGTACCTTAACAACAATTCTTAGTAAAAACAGGTATATTCTAACAAGTACCATACTAGTAGGCAAGTATTGTATTTAAACTACTTTAGATACTATACGTGCTCTTAAAACTAAAACTTATTACAGCGATAGGGTCGCCATTCCCAGCTGTCATACTAATTATACGCTTTTCCGATTTGCGTTATTTCTTTGCATACTTTTTACATTTGAACGTGTATGTTCATACAGCCTTATTATTTATTGCTACTGCAACTTTTTTATTAACTATATATTGTTTTTAGTATATTAATATCAGGTTAAGTGAGTTTTGAAAAAGGAATCGTTTTACAAGTTGTCAAAATGATGCCTACAACTGGTAATTAAACGTACATAGTGGCTGAATGAGCAAGATATCCAGTGTTGTTGTAAGTTGTTACAAAAATAAACTCTATTTAAATACTTTTTGTATGTTAACCATGAAGTGGACTACTGCTAACGGACTGGAATATAAAATACTGAAACTACAAATGGCTTATATTATTAGTACAATTATACAACATCATAGTTACTGACATACTTAATTCGTAAGTCTTAAAAATTAAATAATGCACCAAATTTTTGGTAAATTGCTACCGATTATAAAAAGCAATCATATTTAAAAAAGCTAGTATACTATATTTGAACAAACGTTAATCGAAATAAGTTGTACTACTTCTAATTAGATAGAATAACAACTAATTATCGTTTCTATTCCTTTTACAACCGAGAGTTCAGAATTTCAAATCAACTTTTTTTAACCATGGAGGAGGTCTGCGTCATTTGCAGACTCTATGCAGCGTTCAAGAAAAGTTATTTCTGCGTATGTCCGGTACTTTTCAACTTGTACAACTAATGTACAGCAAAAAGATTGCATTGCATTCCCACAGAGTAGTTTTTTTCTCCAGCTACATTAAAACTAGGGTTGTGATAATATTATTCAATTTTATAATGTTTTCCAGGAGTTTGCAAGACCGTTTGAATAAATTATTGAATTCGTTATTAGAGGTAACTCGATTACCTTACGTACGAGTAGGTTTGTACTTATTGTGACTTGATTTTAAAACTTAGGAACTTTCAACTAAATTGCGAAAGTTACAATAGAGGTGATTGAGAGTGAATAACTGATTCTCGTGTTATTCTGTCATTAAATAAATGTTTAAAATTCAATGTCCAATACCAAAAATAATTATCTTTTCTGCCATTTGATACAATAACAATAGCCTATAAATCTTTGAGTACAAATACTAAAATATAGCCAAGAGAAATAGCACCTGCGCATACAAATATAGAAGTTTAGCATATACAACGAAAACCTCAAACTATTATAATATAAACTAAAGTTTGTGTCCAGAAAATAACAAGATATTAAATAAAAAAAGTCAGGGTATAATTACAATTCAATGTTCACAGATAACTTATTGGCATCTGTAACAGTAGTGGGACAATTATTTTTAGAACCGAACTGAATAAATTGTCATTTCAGAACGGTTAAACGTTATTACGTGCAAATCAAAAAGCCTTTTATTCTTTCAAGATCATTTAAAGAACAGTTAATAAAAAGGTTTCAGAACGAAATCGAATTTTTACTACAGCTTCGGGACGAATCGATTGTTATTAGCAATCTTACGCTTTGAATCGTATTTCGATTATTGTTAATTGTTCGTAACATGGTGCTCTAATAAAGTGCAATGTGAAACAAGTGTTAATTGAATTCTTTTTACTGTAGATAAGAGAATACAATTCATATATACATGTATTAAAGAAATAGCAACATTAAAGCTTTCACCATATTTAGGCTCTAAAAGCAATATTTTCTAGACAACATTAGGTTGATAAGGATCTAAACTAGATTGTAATATCCGACCATTTATTTTAAATATTCATAACTTTATTATTTTACTGTTACATCTATCAAAAAATACAAGACGCAACAGCAGTACAAAATTGATAACTGTGTTGTATTGTCTGCAATTTTGCCCAGTACATGAACTAAAATATTATTAGTATTCCGCCGAAGAACTGTGTTGGTTTCAAACCTACGGTAGATAAGTCAGTAGTAGGAATCATTTCAACAAGTATTTTAATTTACAATAGAGTTCAACCCTATCGTGCTTGCGTGAATCCGAGCAGCACACGTGTCGCGGTCCGTCTGTCAACCAACAGGTTAAGCTTTCGCTGTCAAACCGCCATATTGCTGACTCCGCGGTGCGCAAGGAGTTTTCGTATGAATGAGTTTCAGTTATTCTCCTTTGAGTATTAATATCGTTTAAGAGCTGGCCGGTTTTCGCTATGGATAGTTGTAGTAACTAAGGTTTTTTTCTATGCTTATTTTCCAATAACAACACACTTTCTTTTGAATTCGGTATTGTTGTGACAAAGTGTTATTTTTTTATTGACTATTAAATTAGTTTAGGTAGTGACTTCCTTTATTTGTTTAAGACTGTATATCATTCATATAAAAATATGTAACTTCATTATTAGGTACACAATCACAAGATTAGGACTTAACTGAACCAGCTAAAATAAAGTAAAATACGGACTAATAAGGTATGATTAGGAATTTCGGCAAATATTATTGCAAATTTTCAATCCGAGCTTAAGTTTCTTAGTAAAAAAAGTTGAGTTACAAAAGGTTACTTTTTGAATAAGTTCATTTGATTTTTTGAATAAGTTCATTAGATTTTTCGAATCAAGAACTTAGTTAAAAAACATTACATCAACATAACAACAAACTAGACAAAAACAAAGCATACTTTAAATACTGTGCAATTATTATTACAGAAATCCAGTTAGCCCAAAAGTAATTCACAATTCCTTTTTTGTATTGTAATTTGTAAAATCAATAATTCGTTTAGTTGTCATCAAAATCATCGGTAAGATGTTGGATGAGAGATTGTTTTCAAAATGGCGTCGACGACAATCGACGGGGCGCCGCTCGATTGCTACTTATGAAGACTCCTCGCGGCGATTTCATAAAATGATCTCGTGACATAAGCGGTAGCAAACGCACCTACTGCTTATCATTAAGGGTACTTGAGCTATAAATAAAAAACTGATCTTTAATTTACAGTTGCATGGTATGCTAGTTTATAAAAGCGGTTGTATTAAGTGATCGGTTTTAATCGGATACGTTATGTTTTTAAGGTCTGTAGGATCTCAATCGATTTGTGTAGTTCAGAAGAGATCGTTTTATTTTGTCACTCAACTATTATTCCAGGGCAAGGCAGTGACACATTATATTTCAACCACGAAATTTTAATTTATCTCAAGTTTTATCGTTATTATGAATTCTTAGTAAAAAGTTATTATTAGCAACAATTTATATATTTTTTATTTTTTAGAAAATTAATTTAATATTAATAAATAATATTATTTATAATATGTCAACTAAATAGTAAATACCAATGTATACAATGTCTGCAAGAAGTAATATTAAATTCTATTAAAACTCTCCTCGTATTTTTGGTGAGTGTGAAAACAGGTTAAACTGATATTTGTTTGGCTTTACAAAAAAATATTTCAACACAAACTTAGTACTTTATTCTATGGATTTCAAAAGACCTTATGCAGTTTCTGTTCACATCGGCATTTTATTAATAACATAAGGATATTTTTAATTATATCTCGACTCAAGGTACTGATATTTATTAATCGAGTTAATTTTTAAAAGCTCCCATGTTATCTCCGAATCAAAACTTTTGAAAGGTAATCGTAATAATTTCCGTACCATACAATTAGTTGCAATATTATAGAATAAAGCTTGCCTTCTCTTCAACCGATTCAATTTCACTCTTGTCTTTTTAAATCATTCGATATTCAAAAGATTGGATATTAAGCGTGATACCAACATCAAAACAATTAATTTGAACCGACAAACAAATTTATACTTTGTGTTTAAGCAATTAAGATAGAACTCGCTTCGAGGTCGCTCGCGCTTTTTTATTTTTTTGCCAGTAAGCAATGCTTTATTTAGAGCGATGGTAAAAGAAAAAAAGTTTGTTCAGGTTATTTCGATATTAGCATTTAAGTTGCATTGTGCGAAGCTTAAATAATTGCTTTTTTTATCTAGCACGATTAAATTTTGTGTGATATTAAGACGTTACGTTGCTATACACAGCGTGAATAATTTTCTCAACTGAAATTGAACAACAGAAAATTGTTTATAACAAATAAAGGGATTCCTATAAATCGGTAAGACTAGTAGTTTATAGCCTTAAACGAAAGGGCAAGTTTTACATATCGCTGCTTACCACATTTACCTAGCATTTTGGAAATATGTACCAATAAGTTATCACCGTTGAATATCGTTTGAATTACGAGAAAATGTCGCCATATTGAATAATTCTAAGCTTAGAAATGTCAACATGAAACCAAAGAATATTAAATGACTCTGTTTTGTTACAACCAAACGTAAAGCTCGAAGGTTTTAAAGTGGCTGCCACGAACTGAACAGCGCAGTTTGTCCTCCTAAAAGGTAGAAAGGTAAAGGTTGGAGTTGTGGAAAGCTTACACATGTGTTTAGTTAAAAGCGAGTAATCAGAGATCTTTTGGTGATATGTTTTGAAGTCAATAAAAAGGTGATTATGATGGGTTTGTATAAATCAGCCGCTTGAGTTTTCCCACAATCGTCACAATAACGTAAGTTGATTTATTATACCAAAAAATCAGTGCCAACGAGAAAAACCGTGCGAAGCCAAGTTGAACATTTTTATACTTTTTCTGATTTCTATGTTTAAGTATCAGTCTCTGTATTGAGAGCATAGACCACATATTTTGTCTATGGTAGTCTGTATCGATGTCAGACGTCACCACATTTCGATTTGGCGGGATGGCGGGTGATAGACGCTAATGAGGTTTTTTACCGTAGTTTGAAAACTAGATTTTTAATCACCACTTTTTTTGTATAAGCTATACAGCCAAGTAAGGTTTTACTATATAAACATGTGTATATGCAATTCCATTCGTCTTTACGTGGGTGAGAGACTAACAAAACATGTAGAATTATGAATCTTAAAATTTTAAAATATGCAGATGAATTTGAGTTGATAGGCTGAGGTATTTACTTCGTAACTTTTTATAACTGTCGAAACAAATCTTTTGATTGTACTTTTACAAGCTCTATGTCAAAACTAATTTGTTTTTTTCTAGACAAAAGGTACTGTAATACTGTCATGTTGCAGTTACAGTTCTTCGGGCTTTTTGATCCAGCAAATTGATGGCCCAATTATGATATTAAGTTCTTGATTTTACTTTAGTAAAAGCCAACGTGAAATTATCAAAGCGTTTCCATGATAATTTGTCATGAATTCACTACTCTTAAACATTATAGTTAGCATTTAATAAACTTAGAAACCAATTGTTTGCTCGCAACCTCCGGTACTTATTAAACATTTTAATCTGAAAAAAGAAGTACAAGGAAGAAAACATGAGGTTTTTCAACAAAACTAATTTCAACCAACGTCTTCTTTTAATAAAAGGCCAAGCGTTTTCTGGAGCGCGGGGGGGTGAGGTAAGGAGTTTCAACGGTGGCGGGGGGAGTGGAAAATTATAGGGCTGTCGGCGCGCAGCCGCACGTAATGATGGATGGCGAACGACCGCGCGGTTAATGAGGATTGTATGTTGGCAGCCCTGAATCGAACGGTAGGACCTCTTTAAAATGGAACTCAATTGTTTCCAATTGTTTCACAAATTTCAATAAATCGTTTATTTTATGCCTGACATAATTTTGCGATGTTTCAAAATAAATGAATAAGGCGAAAAGATTTTACCCTGCGGATTTCGCTGAAGATTATACTGTTTCATTTCTGATGGTTGACTATTGTATGCTATCGGTTATATTGAGCGGTATTTCTTACTAAAAGATTCTGTTTGTTGTTATTTGAGTAGATACATAGTTCTAGCCAATATAAAAAATGAAGCATTTACTTTTTGGTATATTTATCACTAACATACTGAAAACAGATTTAGTTAAATAACAAAGTAAATTTCGTAATCAGGCACCACATTGTTGGATTAAATTGACGAAGGCCAAACTCAAACACAATTGATTAAAATAACATTTGTATAATGCCACAATGAAGCATACAAATTAATTCTAGTATAATCCTAATTCACGATGACAAAAAGATAATTCTTATTGACAGGAGTAATGTTTTTTTAGAAGTGACCCTCGAGGGCAATGACATATCCACTTTATCTTCTTTTAATATGGTCTTCATTTAAATGTTATCTGGCTCGGATCTAAAGGGGTTGAGCCTTTACGTAAAATATTTGCTGATGACTTCTAGTAGTCATAATTTTTTATTGTTTTTTTATTCGATTGCATCTTTTTAGATGTTTAAAAGAATTTTGAGTTTAGTTTGTCTCAGTGAATTATCTTAACTTTTGTGTTTGCAAGCAATCTAAAAAGTTCTCAGTTTTAAAAGTGTCTTTTTAATTTAAAACGAAATGACACTTATCGAAAGGAGGTATCAGATTTAATTGGAACTCTTTGCTGTCACAAATGTTGGACTGCTAACCGGTAAGTTACAACTCTGAACAGCAGACACCGTTTTTACAACAATTTTGGTTATTCCAAATTATTTTATCGCTACCCCGCATTTATCTCTCTCTTCCATCACTGACCTGCTTCATCACAGCTATACTTATTCGTTTGCAAATGCATGCAAAACACGACAAGTGATTTATTCTACTTCGTTCGAGTCCTTATCGAAAGGCTTCGACAAATTATCGTTTACTCCGTTATTGATTGCTATTTGATATTCAACTATCGTATAAATTGTCTTCGTCTTTGTTTTACAAAGGAAATACTATTGTATTGGAATTAGTTTATTTGTTTTTTAGCATTATTGATTTTTACTAGATAAATGATAATTCAGAATTACAAACGAACTCAAATAAGAGTTTCGATTATTCGTTTCTTTTATTTCGCTTTTATCTTGCATGTGATTGTTAGTTGCAGTACGAATCGTTGAAGAATCGATGCTTAATTTATGATTTAATTGCACTGTTATGATGTTTCCTCAGGGTGCAATGATCTGATATAAGTATTGTTACAAAAAAATAAAACTGAGAAACGTGAATTTTCGTGCATGTTCGTTTCGGTAAATTTTGCCACAAAAATACCTAATGATATAGAAGCAGTTTAAGCAGAATGTATATTATTTTAATTTAAAACAATCAATTTTGTCTCATGGACTAGAAATACCCAGAATTTTTGCAAACCTTTTTTTAGTAACAAACACTTTTCAAGAATAATGTTCAATGTAAAGACATTACAATAAGATATTTTTGAACAAAACAACTTATCTTTTTGTCTCGATCGATTGTTATTGAGATGGAAAAATCGTGTTTTTGAGCAGTCTCTGTCTTCGAGTGTTCGTTTTAAAATACGGATTAGCGCGGTAATAAATTGACGTTGGCTGTGCGGTATGGAATTGGGTTTGACATTGAATTAGGTTAATCGGACACTGTCATATCAAATTTGAGGGTGGCCACACTAAAACTTTTTGTTTCATTTTTAAACGTTTTATTCGAATTTCGCTCTTGCGTTTTTTTTGCTCAGTTTGTTTTCATATATTTTTATCATGATTTTGGCTCTGATAATTGCCATGTTTATTTTCTTACTGTGGAAATGAATAACATACATATATATTCTCACGCCGTTAGTTCCCATTGGGGTAGGCAGAGACTATCGATCGCCACATTGTACGATCCTGGAAACCTCTCTGGCTTCGTTTACATCCATCAATATTTTCATACATGCTCTTTTATTCTTCATACTGCGGACACCTGCCTTTTTGAGCACATTTTCTATTTGATCCAAATGTGTCCTCCGAGGTCGTCCTCTACTAACATTACCTTCCACATTGGCTCTATATATCTCTTTCACCAATTTACTGTCATCCATCCTCTCTATGTGCCCAAACCATCTCAACATTCCTTTTTCTATCTTTCTGACAATATCATCTTTTACACCACACCTTTCACGAATCACATCATTCCTCACACGATCACATAACCT
The DNA here is from genome assembly GCA_963576735.1 of Bedellia somnulentella. Classification (NCBI taxonomy): domain Eukaryota; kingdom Metazoa; phylum Arthropoda; class Insecta; order Lepidoptera; family Bedelliidae; genus Bedellia; species Bedellia somnulentella. The sequence goes on from OY755179.1 coordinate 16,983,248, forward strand.
TACATTACACACTTTTCTAAATAAAGAAATGAATAAAGTTAATACAGATTTAAACGGAAGCTTATTATATGGTCCCTACTGGGCGCAACCATATTTTTAGGGTCTAATAAGTAAGTTCTAATCTAGGGTTTTTCTCAAATATCAAGAAGTAGTATAATACGTGACATGATAGTCCAGTGGGTAGAACACCCGCCCCAAAAACAGAAGGGCGTGAGTTCCAATCCTGGGACGGGCCTACACCAATTTGTCTTTTCTAAAGTCATATATGTGGTTAATTTATCATGGTTGCTAACGGTGAGGGAAACATCGTGAGGAAACCCACATGGCTGAGTTGTACTTCGTCATGTGACAGTGTATTCGTACAGAACGGCGATAGGCCTGCCCCCTATCACGTGAGTACACTGTCTAAGCAAAACGTAGGTACCTTCTCTGGTAACTAGATGGCGCTTGCCATGTGAGTTCAGGAGTATTGGTACCTCTGCCAACCCCTTCGGGGATAAACGGCGTGAACGTTTATGTTATGTTATGTTAGTATAATACTGAAGAAATAATATACAATTGAAACTGTATGTTCACTTTTCCCAACCTTCAACACACAAAACAAAAACGATTCATCAATAACTTTAAAATGCAAACTCAGTTGTTAATAGACAGATAGACAACCCGACATAAATAAACATTACTCTATTTCTTTAAAAGGGATGGCAGAACGTCGGAAAAGCAATATAAAGTGATATTTTGCAATACCGCGTACGTAGACGAGATTGCTGACTTGTTTTTAATGGGATTGTACAAGTTTTTATCGACGTATCGAAGCCTTATCTTAGCCATCTCAAAGCTGATATTAACTTTAAGGAGGTTTGACTTGGTTGTAGTTCTGAGGTATCTTGTAAACGTTTGTGTTGGACCAAATTGAGAATAATGGATAAGAAATGAAAAGGTTTTGTAAAAGGATTTATTTAAACGTCGCATTTAATGGCATGCTTACTAATGATATTAAGCTGAAAATATTTATTTATATATTTATTCTCTTGCTTTAAGAAAACAATTAATATTAGGGAATATAAACTTAAAAGATCTCTTGGCGTAAAGCTGAATGATTAATTTCGCAACTTATTCTTACCTATTCTTAAAAAAAAATTAGTACATCTTTTGCTATAGGTTAAAACCATCATTTTATGTTTATGCCGAATAAAAATTTGGTGAACCTAATTTCCAAAACAAATAATTAAGTAACAAACCTTCTTCAATTATTTTTAAAACTTACTTTTAATTTGTTTTTGTAAACTTCCAGTTTAGGTTAGATTTTTATCCGTAGGGTGTCTAATCACCAACCTTGGTTTATTTCCAACCATCGACATGTAAATGAGAAATTTCTAAACCAGAAGATCTGCATGGCTACCCCTTTTCGGGAATTATAGCCTTGAGTATATGTATTTTTTCATAGTATGATTTTTTATTATACACTTCTCACAGAGTTTACGATAGTACTAGTTTACGATATAACAGTAAATACATTAATCACCGTATTTTTGTTAATCTATTAATATGTAAATGCAGGTTTAAGCGACTTTCACTACCAGTAAAACGGAATATATTTCTTTATAATTTGCGGTCAAACCGAAAACCGGCCGTATAAAATCATACTAATTTCAAGTTTAAGGCCACAGACCTTATCACGATTTCAGAAAAATGATAGTCAAACTTCATGTAACTATAATACAAACCACAGACGCTAGACAAAGAGCTAACTCACAGCTATAATCCCTAGAAGGGGTAGCTTACGAAATAAGAAATTCCTCAGTCACTTTTGGCAGTTGATTGAGAGATAGTAAAATGAAGGTTTTTGGTGATGGTGGTGGTTGGATGGATGGTAGTGGTCTCCAAACGCATTATGCTAAAATCACTAAAAACACCTTTACACCCGTGGTAAGAAATAGAAAAGTTCTATTCTAAGCCGACAATACTTAACACAAAGAGGGCATTGACATTAATTGTAAATCGGATCTTTTTTACCAAGCAACTCAAATTTTCAGTGGTGATTGAACTTGCAATTGAACCTAAGATCTTCTCCAAATACTAAACCAGCGGTGGTGGTCATTTTATTTAAATTTGAACATTCCTTTAAAGATCATAAATAACAAAAAGAAGTTAAAATGAATATTAAAATAAAATCACTCGAACATAATCTCGACATTAAGTTAGCTAATTAACCTACATACTTGATGATTCGATTGGTAAAACTAAACAGCTGTTATCTGAGGAAGCCATTTTGTTTTCGGAAAAAAGTATGAGACTAAATATACTCAATATTTTTGTAGAAAACCTATAATCCTTTTCATGGTCTAAAATACTTGATCAATATTTTCCCTGTCAAGTAGAGTATAGATTATTTAACCTCCAATCTAGTAAATAAAAGGCAAAAGGATTGAGATAAGTTGCTAACAATATTACACATTGTTTCCTTCTAAAACATCTACATAGAGAGATTGGATAGTGCTATTCTAAGCCAGAATCACCAAAACCAGAAATTCGGCAAAGCGTAAATAAAACTAAAATATCGTTTACCTTAAAAAGAAAACCACAAAGCAAAAACTCATAATGAAAAATAAGCATATTCATCCAGCACATTTGACTTCATTGTTGATGTATGAAATTAAAGTCAAAGTGTGATCAGCGAAATGACACAAAGCAGATATTACTTCCATTCATACAATTCATACATTGAACCCCGGTGATAGTGTGTGACCGCCGCGACTCAAGCGCACGCCCCACATTCCGTGGCGTCTCCATCATTTATTTAGAAAGGCAATTATCACAAAAAACACATTTTCCCTTCTCATCTTTCGCTACTGGTTTTAAAGCTCATTTTTGTTTGATTTTCAAGTGATAATTAGGTCCGAGGCCATTTTCGACGATTGATTTTTTTATTATTATCGCCTATAAATTTTCGTTCTTAGTCTTAAGCGTTATAAAGATTTAATGGTTAATTGATGCAATAATTACATGTACGCGCACATTCAATGGGTCGATGACCCTAAAGGTGTCAAAAGGAGTGAAAAGAAAGGTTAAATTCATTTCAAACTTGACGTAACGATTGAATAAGTAAAGCTTATTTATTCGTACGTTAAGGAAATTAAAATTACCCTCATTATCTTCAATAGATTCAAACATATATGGATGTCTAAAAATTAACTTTCTCTTTCCCAATATCGACTTAATAAAGGTAATGATAGGTTACAACTTGAAACTACCGTCAAGCATATCGTGCATATTATACATAAACTCACGGCGATAAGTCCCAAAAAGGGGTAGCCAGAACTTCAGAGCCAGTAACTCCTCAGCCACATTTGGAAGTTGATGGGATACGAGATGGTAGAAATAAGGTATCGTTGCTGATGCTTTTCCAACCGCATCGCCCAAAAACCATTTAAAAAGCATGTCATGTAATATTAAATAGGATTTCTTTCCAACGCGTTAAGCAATAGTATTGATTAATTAAATTCATTTTGATACAATCAACGACGCACAACTCTATTTAATTAATCTGATAAACAAGTGAATGTCGTGACAGTTTGTGACACTTTTGACATTTCGCGTTGTGCAATGCTAATTTCGTTCGTTCTATTGCGGTTTGCATTCTTTTGTTGAATGGTTATCGCATAGACAAGATGTGATCCCACACTTTCAAAGGTTTATGAGATTAAATATTTATTCAGAATAAAATATGCTTAACTTTTCTCCCAAGTAATTTTTTTTCAAGTGGAAGTGTAGTTTCTATTAAAAGTCAAAATGACAACTGTATTGTCAAAAAGTATGAGATTGGAATAAGATTAGCTGCACACTGTTTTGATGTTGGAGTACCTTAGGAAAGGTTAAATAAGGTGCGTAAGAAAGCGTGTAAAGATAGTTAATGAAAAAATAAAAAAGCTCAAGAAACCAGTATGCATGAAACAAATAAAGGGTCATTATCAAAATTACCTCGAAATATTAACCGTTTCACACATAAGTCAACAGGCTCTGAGTTATTGGTAATATCGAATAAGTTACCTAACATAAGCAAACACTGGTATAAGGATTGAGGTCAAATGCCTTAGAGCCAATTAACAATATGAAACGACGGCCCTTCAATTATTTCAACTATTTACGAGTAATAACATACACCATTGATTGTCTTTGACTTTTGGAATTTGAGGTTTAATTGTCCGCAGTATTTTCTTGAGAAACGTTTGATAAGTGATATTGAGAAATATTGAAACGCAAGATGGAGCCTGTATCTAGCCGGTTTGTTTTACAGGAGAGGTACTTTTAAAATGTTAGGCTATGTATATGTACTATGATTCGGAAAAGGTTCAGCGTGAAAGGGAATGTTAAGATAGTCTGGGCACATAGAGGATCAAAGTGAATTGAAGCAAGAACAACGGGGATCGGGGGTCACATGTACAACAAATAGAAAATTCGCTAAAAAAAGCCACTGTTTGAAGGTTGAAGAAAAATGAAGCTCTACTGAATAGATCATGCAAAGCGGGGATCGATTGTCTCTGCCTACCCCATTTAGAAGGCTTGTATCTGTTTATATGTACTTCAATATAAAGCAACCTCGTAAGAATATTGTCGGTAGAAGCGGAAAATAATGTGTAGTAGCTTTTCTTTCATAGCTATGTTTACCTAGTCGAACAATATAAATTGTTTTTTACAATTAAAGTCGACTACCCCTTCACTGTTTACAGTCGTGATGTACATGTCAAAATATTAGTAAGGATAATGTTAATCAATAAATTGTTTTTATGCCAGCACATTGTACGAACAAATTGACATTCGGTTTATTTATTGTTCGCTCTGAAACGCAAAGTTAGATCTGGTGACGGTCATAAATTGAAATAATTGGTTTGGCGAGGCTGTTAGCTCACTTGCATGTATGGTAGCGGAACATTTATCATACAAAATGTTAAGAAAATGTGGGTGAAGTCAGAGTAATACAACACGAGCTTTAGACATACCCGCGGGTGTTTTGTAACAGGATTTAATAATGGGCTTCTCCTAAAAATGTGTACGTACTCACACCACTAGTTTCAATTGGGGTAGGCAGAGACTATCGATCCGCACTTTGTAAGAACCTGGCCACCCCAACTTCCAAAAGTGGCTGAGATGTTTCAAATTCTAAAACTCTTGCTACCATTTTATTGGGTTTATAGTCGGGTATGTATGTAAGTATGTATGTATTACTTAAGTTAAAATATCACCACACTACGCTTAGAATTAATAGACATCCTGGTCTTACGTAAACGTATCTGACTTGAAATTTAAGTTTTGCACTAATATACACATTACATAAATTCCCCGATCACCTTTTAACCTATTTATCAAAAGAAATAGAGTACTAGACTTACTCAATACTCTGCAGAATTAAATAAAACAGTAGTAACATTATAATAAACGTAAATTTAAATCGTATTAATCAATTAGGACATATTGTTACATGATTTATAGATCATTTGACAGTCTTGTTCAGCCTTCAGCTGTCATGCGTGTGCGCGTAATATTGCACTAATGTTCTTATAATGGGCTGGAAATAAATTAAACTGACATATTGTTGGTATTTGCATACATAACATCTTTTATTTAAACCTTAAGGGATTCGGGTTGTTTGCAATATAAATTGGAAATCAATTATTTTATTTTTAGGTAAGTGAAAATAAAAAAACATAGCATAACGTAGCATAGAATAGTGGTATCCCGTCTAATCCTTTGGCGTTATGTATTCGTATGCAAAGTATTAAACACTTTATTGCATACAAATACAATGTTTTTATATAGGTACAGATCATTAGGACTAAGTACACAAAGGCAAAGTTATTGAGGATTTTTAATTGATTGAAGAGCAATGGCATTCTAGTCATTTTTAACTGTTTTTCTCAGCAATAATTTTTAATATGACATATTGAGACCATCGTAGGTAGAAATATCCATTTAAAAAAAAACTATTATTTTAAGGATGCAAAACTATATTTCCGAACATAAGTTACCTGAAATGTACGATTGCCTCGTCTGACTGTATGTCTGTGCAATAATATATTCAGAAAACGGGTATCGCAATAGTGGGTTGACTAAGCAAGGTTGGACAATTAGTGCTGGCTGTTTGAAAGTGTTATAAATAAAACAGCTTTATTATTATGCTATGCGAAAAACATTTTATGTACTGGATTTGTGTTGGTACTTTGAGTTTTGAGATAAATCCGGGTTATCCTGATTTTGGAATTAAATAGGATATTTGTACTACTTTTCCTTTGCGATGTCACTGGAGACCCATAACTCACCGTGTTTTATGTTATAATGTTTTGCCGTGTAGTGTCGGCTTAGAATAACACTACCCCATTTACACTACACTACTAGTGATAGTAAGAGGCGACTAAAGGTATAGGGGCTTATTAAGTGATTTTTGGGCGATGTGGTTGGAGACCTGTCAAGAAAAACATTTATTATTACGATCTTTTCCCCAATCAACTTCCAAAAGTGGCTAAGATTTTTTTTTATTCCAAAGCTCTGGCTACTCCGTTAAGGGATTTATAGCCGTGAGTATATGTATGAATGTATGTATATTTTCCCCACTCAACCTCCAAAAGTGGCTAAAGAATGTTTAATTCTAAAGCTCTAGCGTATGTGGGATATTTATTGTTATAGGAATATTTACCTAGGTTTAATTCTATAGTGGATTGAAACACGAAGATAACCAACCACTTATATACATACGTATACTCACGGCTACCAATATTATTAGCATTATATAGATATAAGGTTAGATTTGAAAGACTATTATTTACATACATACAAATACTCATGGCTGTAAATCCCTAGAACTAGAAGTTCCTCAGCCACTTTTGGAAAGTTGCGTGGGGAAAAGATGGTAAAATATAGGTTGTTGGTGATGGGTCTCCAACCGCATCGCCCAAAAATCCCTTAATAGCCCCAATACCGTTAGTCGCCTCTGACGTACACCCACTGAAAAAAAATGGGGTAGTGCTATTCTAAGCCGACACTACACAGCAATATTTATTATTAAGAAAAAAACAATTCATCATGAGACGAGCATATCAGTGACTACATATTATTTTTGCATTCAATATGGGTTTATGAATCATCTATCTATCGAATAAGTTTATCGTTTGTCAATATGAAGATCAATAAATAGTAAAATGAATATTCAAATAAGAACGAGTCCTTTAGTTGCAGCACTAAACAATAGTTGTATAAATTACCAATTAACGAGTAATAAAGCATTATTAATCAGCAACTAGAGACAGCATGGCGACTGACTAATTGTTGCAAATAATTTGTAATTGTCCTTCGATTAATGTGTATTGAATGATTCTGATAATATTTATGTGTGATATAAATTTTTAGTGTTATTCGTGAAAGGTGTGGTGTGAAAGATGATATTGTAAGAAAGATAGAAAAAGGAATGTTGAGATGGTTTGGGCACATAGAGAGGATGGATGACAGTAAATTGGTAAAAGAGATCAATAGAGCCAATGTGGAAGGTAATGTTAGTAGAGGACGGCTTCGGAGGACACATTTGGATCAAATAGAAAATGTACTCAAAAAGGCAGGTGTCCGTAGTACGAAGAATAAAAGAGCATGTATGAAAAGATTGATGGATGTGAATGAAGCTAGAGAGGTTTGTCAGGATCGTACAAAGTGGCGATCTATAGTCTCTGCCTACCCCAATGGGAACTAATGGCGTGAGTATTATATATATATGTATGTATGTATAGATTTTTAGGATGTGTTTTTAACCGAAGTAGTTTTTGAAGCGTAAATGATAATATTCTTGCTAACTACTTTTGGTTACCCCATTCTACTCTTTGTAATAATGGGCTATTGTACTTAGTAATATGAGCATTTTCGTGTTTTTTAAAAGTAGAGTATAATAAAAATACTAAAAAATCATTTTTATTTTTTTTATTAGTTTTGATAACTGACTGAGAAACAGTATGTGTGTCTAAAAAAATAGCCGACATCATAATCACCTCACAACTACATCACCATATGGTAATATCTATATGGTACAAGCTCAAAACATACATGTATCAAAACCCATCCAGGGCGTCACACAAACAGTAAAATAATATAACTAAAATCAGTGCATCCAAACTTCCTTGGCTGGCAACCCACGCCGCCCGTGTATGCTAATACTGGATGTCCTAATCTGGGGGAGGCTGCGAAGGCGGTATATAATTTAATTAATGAAACAATAACTAAATAATCTAACATTCAGCACGTTATTTATTCTTAATTTCACGGTTTCATACAATTATTACGAGATTACCACCTCTACTTACTGTACTGGGTATTTTCTTAGAAGCTTAGAATTTTAAAATCGACCATTTTGTCACCTATTATTATTTGACGAATTCGAACAAATTTTTAAATAGACGTTTTATCACCAAAACAGATTATCATTTATGATTGCCTTGATATATTCTATATTCGTATAGTTTTCCTCTGAACTCTTTGAATCTTCATCATACAATCGTAACAATTTAATGTGTTAAATAAATTTTATTTTTCTGTTAATAACTTGTATTATTGCCTATAAGCCGAACTTGAAGATCTACTTACCCGTGCCGCATCCACCCTTAAGAGCCTTCAGTGATCTCAAAAGCCGATGCCGTATGAAAGTGTGTATCATAAATTTAGCTTGAGCTCGTCTCAACGCTGAGTTCGTAGTCGCCATTGTGTGGTCTTATTTGCAATGAGACGATCAGATTAGTGTATGTATTGTTTGTATCATTGGATACTGTTCTATTGGATGAATGGATGAGTGCGAAAAGTTGGCTGGTTGTTCATGATTTTCCTGTTCATCTTAATTTTGTTGTTCTTCTCGTCTGCCTACTCTTATCAAGCTTGTTAGCGAATGTACATAAATGAGAATTAATTTAATGAAGACATGTCATGGGGGCATTCTAAAAGAAACTTTATCTATTTTACTACTAATTTAACTCTATGTTTTTTTAGTTCCCAAAAACTTGGTTTCTCACCATACTTCGCATCGTGGTAACCTCCCAATTTATGAACGAACACTGATAAATACAGTAAAGTGGTCAAATAGTTTTTAACTGATGATGTGACAAAAGTCAACATAAATTTATATTCATTGCTCATGATGAGAAATCACATTCATAGTAAGAATTCAGCAATTAGTAGCGGCCGACCAAAAACAAAAAAGCAAAAGAGATCAGTGATGATATGATCCAGTATTATCGAGGCATTTCTACAATAAAGATGTCTGAAGAGGCTAAATGAAATGATAAAAGACGCCGACAGGCTGGCTTCCTCTTCCAGCGAAATCACCATGTTTCGTTGCTCTGGTTGATATAGAGCAGCGTAATTCCGTATTTGCTACGGTTGGAAACACTGATGGTCTACAATAATTATTAAAAACATAATTTGTTTGGAATCTATTGTAATTTTTATCTTACAATTTAAAATGACCCGTAGTAAAAATTAACCATAAGTTGTATGAAACTATGAACGTTAAAATGTTTTCAAAAGTTAGGAATGCTTCACATGACGGTACATATTCGCTATAAAAATACAGAAAAATCGATGAAATGGTTTCCAACTAAAGACGTGACCAAAGTCAAGGTTATTTATAACTTGATATCACACTAATACCAATACCTCAACTATTAGTAGCGGCCGACAAAAACAAAAAAGCAAAAGATATCAGTGACGATATGATCCAGTATAATCCAGGCATTTCTACAATAAAGATGTCTGAAGAGGCTAAATGAAATGATGAAAGACGCCGACAGGCTGGCTTCCTCGTCCAGCGAAATCACCATGTTTCGTTGCTCTGGTTGATATAGAGCAGCGTAATTCCATATTTGCAACGGTTGGAATCGCTGATGGTCTACTTGGAGGTGTTGCGCTTTTCTGGACTTTGGGTTTTGACCAGGAGATTTGAATTCATATGATGGTATACACGATTAATCGCCACCCTGGAGTAAGCAAGGTTAACGACAAATTCAAAGCAGTTTTTAACTTCTTAAGATAATTAATATACATTTTATAATCATAAGAAGTGAAAAAAAATTACACACATTGGTATAGTCCCGATTCACGATTTGAATTATATCTGTATTAAAAATCATTTTGAAATCATAATCAACTTACTTACTTATACTCACGCCCATTGATTGTTCCCGTTGGGGTAGGCAGAGACAATAGATCGCCACTTTGTACGATCCAGGCAAATCTCTCTTGCTTCTGTTACATTCATCATTCTTTTCATACATGCTCTTTAATTCTTTTCACTACGGACTTTGGCCTTCTTCTTCTTCTTTTTTTTTTAAATTGAAACGTTTTCATAATCAAGCACAAGATTAATACTGTATTAACATGTATTTCGATCTGACATGAATTTAAGAGATACATCTGCTTTTTAGTACTATTATACTATTATTCTACCCAAAATTACTGTGCACACTAATATAACCCCCACAATAAAATAAAAATACACCTCACCACAGAAAATACAAGGGATCAATTCCAACATCCCGATGCAACCAAGCATTCTCGTTCAAAGCCGATAGATTTGTATCACAGCGTTCTAATACTATTTATGTGAAACCGGCCCCCGACCATTGTACGGGTGGTGACGGCTTCCGAGCCTATCATCAGCTCTGCAGATCTTACTAACTGATACGAGGAAATCTTATTCAACACACGTAATCCGATGTTTTGAATTTTATATGCTTTTTATGTGGAGTATTGGGAAAATGTTGTTGGTTACTTTTAGTTATAATTTATCTAATTTTCTGGATTATAGAAGTGCTGTGAAAATATTTTGCAATAGTATGACTCGGATAGAGTGAATAATAGAAGTGATTTCTTAAAATTCAGTTTATATAAACATACTAACTAATGAAAAGATGAATAGTTTCAAAGAACGCAAAATTTGTATAAAGCTTAATACACAACAATCCCAAAATATTACAGTCTATACAAATTCAAAAATAGAACATACTCTGAACAATATTGCAGCATACGTTTATAAATTGGAATTACGAACTAGGTTTCGTTGCGCGGGGTTCACAAACTACTTTCGTTGCCTCCTCAATCACCATCGCCCACGACGCGCGTACAGTCTGCCTTTAATTAAAATAAGTAATGAGCCCTTCCAACCAATGTAGCGATAACTATGAATTTAAGCTCATTTTCAACTTTGCTGCTCAGGTAATAGAGACTAGATTCTTCTTTCTCCTGTCTGTGTTATAAATGTGGTATGTAGCCAAATTTTATGACTTACATGAAATTGATGCTTCAGTTTAAAAGTTATAGAGGTAGAGATGTTTACAAAGGTATCCAAGTAGCTAGTAATAGTCACGACATCTCATTCACAGTCTGTATGACTCTGCGTGAAGTGTAAAAAACATTGTAAACGTAGTACTGATTTTCAGTTTTATGTTTCTACGCCTTTTTTTCTAACTTCCAACTACTTAGAGCGCTGATATATTTTTGTTGGCCATATTCACTATACTTTTATAGGGTGTTAAAATGCTTGAATGCTTGGAAAAGGTTGAAGCTTCAAAGTGAATGATTTCACCGCCAGACTTATTGAAAATACCACTTTTAATAAAAATAAGCTAAACCTAAAATAGAATGTAGAACTGTTAACTAAAAGGTCTGAAGTTTAGCCCCTACACCAAAATCTGTAAACTGGGTAAAACTAATGTCAATTTAAACGTATGTTAATAATTTACAGACTCATCTTTAGCTAGAAAGCATTATAACATATTGTAAGATTCTATCAATTATTTGTAAACGTTAATGGCCACACACTTGCTTTGTTTCATTCACTTATCGGCTCATAAAGGCAGCACAGTATTCTTTGTATTCTGCGAGGAGCTTGAAAATCATAGTAATTAATGTAGTTATAAATGCAATAGGCAATTTTGTTTTGCAAATGCTCAATGGCTGTTCATAATAATGTCCAACATCATATTCCCAAGACTGACAGAAAAGAGCCAAAGGGCCAATATTTTTTTTTTAGTCATGTTATTTCAAAAACCAGCCAACGAACAATGGATAGTAAGTAAGTATAAATCTGCAATTTAAAAGGTATTGTTTTGTTTTCTAATGAGAGAGGACTAGAATATTTTGATGACCTGCCACGACTATTTTGGATGGGATATATATTTCTGTAGCTCATATTGTTTATGGTATGCGCACACTAACTTCTTTGCGAGAATTCTTCGACCGGTTGAAATGAAAAAACACAAGTTTCTAACCGTGAAAGAAGGCTACTTCATCAGTACTATGTTATATGATAATAACATTGTAATGAAACTCATTACTTGTTGATTTTTCATGAATGGAAGAGGAATAAAGAGCATGTATGAGGAAAGTTAGAATTGTTAGAAATATGAGGGAGATATTACATACATAACATACATATACTCACGCCATTAGTTCCCATTGGGGTAGGCAGAGGCTATCGATCGCCACTTCGTACGATCCTGGCAAACCTTTCTAGCTTCGTTTACATCCATCAATCTTTTCATACATGCTATTTATTCTTCTTACTTCGGACGCCAGGACGTTTTACTTGCGGTTTATATCGTTACAGTTTCAACATGACAACTTCATAATCAATTGTATTAATAAATTTACTAGAATATTGCAGAGTATTGTTGTAAACTGTTTAGCTACAACCACAAATAAATTCATGTACGTAACTTGTTATTATTTAAAGACATTTCTGCCTAACATCTATATTTAAATATTCAATGTAGCGTCAAATATTTTTAATGCAAATTAGATTTTATTAACATGTCATAAAGATTGTATTTCATTGTCTGTTCAAAGTTCCACATTGTTATGCAAATATAGGGTGACTATGCTCTGAGACACGTATGATAATTCGCAGTAATACTTAAATACGACACTAAAATATAAGATATGCTTTGCAACTATCTTTAGAATGCGTGTACATAAATTACTCATGTTTCATACAATCATAGGTTCAACACCCTAGTAATATTATTTTTAATTATATCTTATACACACTCCATGCCAATAGATAATTATTAGCTTCGGTAATTAATATTCATTTTCTCCAAAGTTATGCTGCATTTGGAATCAAGTGCATATCATTATTTATTGTCTAACTAATAAACTTATTTTTTTTAAACGGTTTAACGGTTTTTTAATCTCACAGCTAGCTCATGTTCTTCACTTAACATAATTCTTCTCTGTAAGATTGAAATTGTCTTAGTTTAAAAATATATCTTTACTCCATAATTTACGACATCAAACAAGACCACCAAACTAGCAATCTTGTCAAAAGTAGATCGAATGGCTACCCTACAATGCCTTACGACAGTAGCTTAGTGGGCGTAAATCTAAAATCGTTCTAAAATTAAGATAAGCATGTACTACAGATCCCATTCACGGTATTTAGGTAATCTAGGTATTAACTTAATACAAGTCGAGTCTTAACGTGTAATTACGGTTAATAACTTTACAATTTAAATACCAATATGAAATGAACATGTTTATTTCTATTATTGTTTGGTAAGGTGGGTCAAGTAATGGATTCAGTGATGAATTTATTGTTTTAAATTTGCGTTCGATCCTGTTGTGTCATAAGCAATTAGGGCTATGCGCTTGCTTGCTTATAAAATTACATACGTTATTGGACATTATCAGTACATGTATAATAGGCATGAAACAAATTTTTCAATTTTTTTTTTGTCAAATTCGATAGCCCAGTGAGTAAAGGCCAGCATTAAATTAAAGACGTTGTGCTATCGATGTGCAGCTTTAGTCTTGCCCCCTATCACGTGGGTGTACTCAAGTGTTTTGTGGTAAAATAAGTTTAATCATCATCAGTCAGATTACAAGAGTCTTCAGAAATAGAACTTCTGTATATCTTCGGGGATGAAAGTTATAAAAGCTGTACTCCAGGAAAATTGACAGTAAAATACCTAATCGGATGCCCATGAAACTATGCCCTCATTATTTTATGACAATATCCATTCAATCGAAATAACCGATTATATAGTTTTACACATTTATGATGCGTAATAAAGAACAAAGACTTCAATTTAATACTAATCTTCAATTCGAAGTTAGTAACTCAGTCTTGACATATTTTATTTATAGCTTTTAAAGTATAAAATAATAGAGCCTCTTTCACATGATTCTCCAAAAATGCTTGTACCAAAATTGAGTGTGAACATTAATCATGTGAACACGTAGTTGTTATTTTTATAGAATTATAGTATCTATTTACTTAACTTTAAAGGCCACTTTGGCAATACTAGAAATGCAAGCCTTGTGACGTTCTAGAATGAATAGTGGTAGGATTATTCTCAAATTGTAGAATTGTTTGAACATTTCACGTAGATTTCGTTATTATAGTCTGATGTGTTTTTTTTTGTTCCCAGGTACGTGGAATTACTGATACTACGGAGAAAGGTGAAATAAAATGATTAGGACTTTAGTATCCCTTCAGAATAAGACATGTCGTGAGTAAGTTGATATTAATAAGTGCTATTAATGTATGACATAAAATCGTTAAAAATAAATTATTAGAAGTTGCTTATGTTAATAATTAAAATAAGAGGATAGAAATTCAAAATGAGTAAAGAAACATGTTAACACATTTTATACAGTGATGAATTTCCGTTATTTGTTAAAAATAATCCATCGTAAATGTTATATTAGAGGTTTGTCAGGATCGTACGAAGTGGCGATCAATAGTCTCTGCCTACCCCAATGGGAACTAATGGCGTGAGTATATGTGTGTATGTATGTATGTAATACAATATATCTTGTAGAATTAAAGGCCTGGTATTTTGCGATTATTAACTTACATATATACGTATACTTACGGCCATAAATCCCAAAAAGGGGTAGCCAGAGATTCAGAGCTCGGACTTCTCAGCCACATTTGGAAGTTGATAGGGGAGAAGATGATAGTTATAAAATATCGGTGGTGATGGGTCTCCAACCGCATCGCCTAAAAACTACTTAAAAGGCGACCTCTTACGACGCCGGCACTATACGGCTTAACTATTTAATTAATGATAAATTTCATTATCATTTATCATGGTTGTTAACGGTGAGGGAAAACATCGTGAGGAAACCCACATGGCTGAGTTGTACTTAGTCATGTGACAGTGTATTCGTCAGGCCTGCCCCCTATCACGTGATTACACTGTCCATGCAAAACGTGGGTTTTGAACACCAGGTGACAAAGTCACGTGATGTTCAGAAGTATTAGTACCTCTGCTAACCCCTTCGGGGATATTCGGCGTGAACGTTTATGTTATGTTTATTTAATTAAATAAAAACGCACTGTGAGTCACATTTTATTAATTATTTCCGTATAATCCAAACCAGTAACATAGCAGACATATTATTACTTAGACCTTAAAAGTCGCATTTGTAAAATGAAACAGAATCGTCTCAGTTTTTTTGCCGGCAGGTATATTTCTTTGACGGACTGACCGTAATATACACTATTATTTCGGGCATACAATTTGGGAATAAGTGAACTGTGGATGCTACAGGTAAAGGCGGTTTTGTCTATAAACCGATGGCATTCAAACTTTGGTTATAGTTTTTAAAAACATTTTGTGTTAATGATTCAATATACATACATACATACATACACTCACGGCTGTAATTCCCTAGAAGGGGTAGCCAGAGCTAAGGAATTATAAATTCCTCAGCCACTTTTGGAAGTTGAGAAGGGAAAAGATCGTATAATAAAGGTTTTTGGTGATGGGACTGCAACCGCATCGCCCAAAAATCCAATAAAAATCCCCAATACCCTTAGTCGCCTCTTACGACATCCGTGGGTAGAAAGGGGTAGCGACTCTCTAAGCCGGCACTACACGGCAATTCAATATATTCAGGATTCAATATATACTTTAAATTAACTGATAGATTATATTGATACATATTTTTGAATCTAACATGAAATAACGTTAGACCAAAGTTAACGCAGATATGATAACCTAATAGCCAGATATACAATTAATAAACTAAGTCAGTTGTTAAACATAAAGAAATAAAAATACTCAAAATACCAGAATAAAATAATTACTAGTAACATAAGTTTGAGAGCCTCTGCAAGCCAGGTAAGCAAAGGACACAGGCGCCAGCGCACATTTTACTTGTCTAATGCCATTGACGTTCCTTTTTGTTAATAAAGCTCCTATTATTTAAAAATCAATCATTTTTATAAGTCTGCTATTTCAAATTTGTTGTCAAAAAAGTTATGTTACGATTTAGCTATGCCCACGCGACAATTTTAAGTTCCTATTAGCTTTTAGTACAGTGCAAAAACTTAGCAAGCCTATCGGCGTGAAGACCACTGAAGTAGAGGTCCTGGATTGTAATAGTTATTTCCTTGGCAAAGTCGTATGAAAATAATGATATACATAAATTACTCTTGTGATATATACCATGATTGTACAAGGTGATGATCAATAATGTATATGTACATTTCATACATGTGAACATTTTATTTTTTACCCTTTTTTAATTAATTAGGTCGATCTCTCTGATGGTTTTACAAGAGCCTTACGTACAATACAAGAGTATTTACGTTTAATTAGCCTTTTTTCGATTGCTTGCTAATTACTCAAAATTTCCACAATCCTTTGATGTCTCGTACCACAACTAAGAGTATGATAAACTAGTGCTATTTCCAGATAGGTACTATTACATTATATAAGATTACAGAGTTTTACAAAATGTAAGAATATTTTCAAAATATAATAACACCAAAGCCGTTACAGACCAGTACATCAAAACCCCATTTTACTATTAAAAAAATAACTGAGCCCGTTCTATAAAAGTCATTAACTCAGAGTGTAGATAATTGATGAACCAATGAGATTACTTCTAGCCTAAGATATTTGTTGTCTTTCAATATTCAACTTTGTTGCTTTGAGTTTAAAGTTGATATTGGTAAAAAGTCGGTGTTCTAGCTTATAATAAAAGTTCCCCAGGATGGGCGTATGAGGTCCGATGGTTTTTTTTCATGGTAATAAGCCAAGCCGTGTTCCAAGTCGGTATTATTAAAAAATCGTCACGTAATTCCAAGGTCTATGGGCGACTGTCAAAACTTTTGAACCATATTTTGACTTTAGGACGCTGCTGGTTGTTCATATGAATTGTTTTAAGGAAAACGTGGATTATGAATACAAAAATGTATCAAACATGCGCTTGTAGTTCTAAAAAAGGATGACTAAAACTTATGGAAATTTGCTTTAGTAGAATAAAACACACAATAAAATAGGTTTTGAGTAGGATGTGTTGCCAATTATAAATATTCAAAACCGTACAAAAGGAGATGGAGTATTCATATTCTATTACAAAACCAAGTACGCACTAAACTAGATTTTGCAATACCTTTCATATTCGTAAAGCAAACTCTTATTTCCCAATAACATACATACATACATACATATACTCACGGCTATAAATCCCTAAAAGGGGTAGCCAGAGCTGAGAAATTAGAAATTCCTCAGCCACTTTTGGAAAGTTGAGTGTGGAAAAGATGGTAGAATAAAGGTTGTTGGTGATGGGTCTCCAACCGCATCGCCCAAAAATCCCTTAATTTTCCCAATAAGTAATTGATATATTAGAAAGAAAATTCAATCCTTGACATCACCCAATTCTAAATAGATCAAGTTGATAAACGAAATCCCTATATCATTCCTCAATTGATTTCTTCACAATAAAAAAGATCAGTCTCATAAAAGTCCTCAACAACAGACACACAAACAACCTCTTTTTTGTCCGTGGTAAAAAAAAACGTATCATCATTTTACAATTTCGCGTGCATTCAAAAATGAGCTGGGTTTTATTCCTGCGCGCCGAATGCGTTCTATTCGTCATGGATGCAGGAGGTACCTGCGAGGAGGTTTTTTTCGACTACAAATTGTTTCCCCCGAAAATTGAGCATGGCCGAAGGCTACATTCGCTTACGCCTAGGAATGTACTGTGAGGTATACAAGTGGTTTGAAATGTTGTTAAATTTTAGGTTTGGAAATTGTTTGTTTTTATTTGCTGTTTTTAAAATTAAATTAATATAGTAGTGTGAGTTTTTCAATAAGCGTTATTGAGTTACTGATTTCATAGTTTTGTAGGTTTTACGATATTCATGAATTTAATTTTGATGTACAGAAGAGAAAAAAAAAACAATTTATTTTGAAACTAAACTTAAACTACCGAAATATTTTTGTTTGGTTGATTTAAAATTATAACTCAAAAAAATAAATATTTCACGTTTGTTTTAGAAGTCAGTCGTTCAAACAATTTTCTCTACGATAGTTCTTTTATAATGCTCTTATATTGTTAATGCGAGTCTCGTAGGAACAAAAGGGTATTTTTTGGGTTCTTCTTGGTAGATATAAAATGGTTTTATGGTTTTATTACTTTACGTATTTTGCTTCCTAATTTAGGTAGAGGTAAAACGGTATACGTATACGTAAAATGTGACTTACAAAGATCCATTTTAAAACTGATTTTTATGTATGTTAATGAAGTTTAATAAAGATGTTTGAAACAGTTACATAAAGTGTATACATTGTTTTGTACATTTACGAATAGTTAAAGACGAAAACCTTACCTAAGATTTGGGTTACCTATTATACGTCCGTATGCTAAAGCCTTTATCAAACGCATTTAAATCATCTCAAATACTTTCCTACGAAACAAGCATTTCCTTTATTTTCCATTTAATTGTAAGAGAAACTTAATAATGTGACTTAGCCACAAATGGCGGGCGACTTAAGAAACTAAGGTAATAGCACACATCGATGTAGGATGACGACTGGATGTGGTATCTAAGTAAATATGCGGTTATCAATATATAAGTACCTTGGAGATTGTCACAAGTTAACGACTGTAGTAAAGTATGGGTAATAATATGTACGGGGTTGGTTGTGTTTAACAGTGTTGGTTTTTATGTTTTACAAGTTAATCATTGGCTGTGTGGGTTGAAGAAAGTTATCAATTACTAACAAGAGTTCTGGATTGATACTATGGAATAATAAAAAACGATTTGTCATGGGGATGGTGAATTTTTTCCTAATCATTAGTAACCCAGATATTTTTTAATTACACACTTACACACACAAATGACTTCAGACAGTCATTTTTTTATAGGATTTACCAAATTTAACTATTAAGGTTGTTACAACAATAGTTTATTTTAGCTGAGTTATAACGCATCCAACGTTTGTTAGAGATCAACATCACTGAGTTTCTAGAATGTCGACCATATTTCTCAGCGAGTCCACAAAAACTAAGTGTTGCTTGTAATGCTATTACCACTGACTCAGTAACCTTAATGCCAGAAAACGATTTTTTGCACAAACGGGCTTTAACGGTGATATGTAACAATGTGGTCTGTTAGGAGGCTTAGATGGTGTTAATAACTGGGAGAGTAAATAAATGAGCATAAACTTAAATTGTATGTTTTTATACGAATAATTAAAACTAGATTTATTTTTTTATTCTAAGACAAGATATTTCATATTTACAAAAAATAACAATATGTACCATTTTCGAAGTCCCAAATTTAGCCATGAAATTGTTCAAAAATGTCTTGAATGTTTTCACACGAGTAGAAAGTTTTAATTGAGACATTCGCGTTGACAATAAAACAGTAGTAATGATACATTGCTACTTGTGAACAAAGCTTAATCAAAATTGTAATCAAATCTTCATACTAATTTCTGTGAGAGAATAAAAGCCAAAAACTAATTGTGTGATAGCCATTATATATTCATACTTTCTCTTATTCTGATTAAAGCTATACATATTATCATAGTGAAGGTAAACATTATTTAATACTTAAATATCACACTAGTCTTGGGTCTTAGGATACTCTTAGTGTTTGCTCTTACACTAAACATGTGCGTCAGAAAATAATTAAAAATATCAAACCAAATAAAAGCTCTATTTCGAAAATATAGAATTACCCTAATGAAGTAGGTCTAAATATGGAACTTCACTTTAAAAGCAAAGCAATATAATCACAGGTTTACACAAAAACTATTCACTATTTAAATACTATGTGAACTTGATCAAGAATACCAACTTTCATTCAATACTGATGCTGATAGGCGAAAACGGACTCTCTTTGAGTGTGATAAAGTTCATTATCGTTTGTACAGTATGTAAAAGCACGGAAGCGTTGACAGTATGTTTTACAGCCTAACCTGAACAATGTGAACGTATCTTTATTTAGTGTCCCATTGAACTAGGTTCTTAATTATTTTCTATTCCAAGACTATTTTTTACATGTGGCAACATTCTTTATGTGGGATTCCAATCTGTGACCACGCTTATGTGACAAGACAATTCTTAATTTGAAAATTGTTAAACCTAAAATGGACCTGTTTTCTGTTTTTATATGGACAATGGACTATAAATTATTAAAATAATTTGAAAAAGAAACACTTCGCAAAATATAGTCAAGTTACTGGGACAAAAGATAAAAGTAAAAATTCCAATACTATATCCTAATTCTTAGTCCCGATACCATAAAGAATACATCGACTATTACATGCAGTACTAAAATTTAATGCACTAATAATAGATAATTATGTCCCGAACCATACGTCTTTATGCTTCTACCTCAGTGCAAAATAGCGTAACTGTAAATTCTAGTGCGATTTCTATCGAGTAACGCACGACGCACGTATACGCGATACTTATTAATCTATAGTACGAGTCCGCGACAGTAATCGATGCGCTTGCGACGCGATGCTGCGATAAAGTGACATTGTTTAGGTACATACGGAACTAATTTAAATTTTTATGACGTCATGCTAGTTTATTGGTTGGGTAAACGTTTTATAAGACACTTTTTAGTATCAGATGGCGGAATATTTATTTGACGAGTACTAAATCGTTTGTAAATTACAGTCATTTGTTTTTGGGTACATTGTTGCGTTTATAGGCGTTTATGATAGTAATCGGTTTTGTATGATTTAAAATGATTACATGGTCAGTGTTATTAAATTTCCTAAGAAGCTGTTTATATTGAGTTTTAAGGATCACTATGATATATATTACGCAGTATACTTAAAATTACAGTTGCCAACAGTAGTGATTGTGATATTCGAGTGTTTTTTTTTAAATATTTACTATTAATTACTCGTAAATGTAAAAACACTTTTTTTGAAAAGCTTTAATTTACACTCAGAAGTTAAATTTGAACATACTGGACCAGCATAACCTAGTAAAGGATACAGACAAAAATAAAGAAACAATACAAATATATACACCCACCAACGGTACTTGGCATCACCGCAGAATTCTATTCGAGTGGCATTAGAGAACTCGTACGTAACTGACCCCTACCCTGTAAAAATTCTCGCTCCAACCGCACAAGGAGGTAACTGTAAATTGCGGATCGCGATAGTATCGGCCCGCGCCGAATACAATAGGGACCGAGTATTCAGTTGCGTGCTTTTGCTCTTACCCCCACGGCCATTTTCACTGTACGATTCTGTGAATTTTACTTGACCCCTGATTTATTTGTGTGGTTAATCCAGTTGTGCTTACACCGGAGAAGCCTTTAAAAGCTCAATCAGCTCAACATGAGACCGATTCATTTTGTTGTAGTTTTACATTATATCGTGATAGCTTTTGGTGATAATGAGAAATATACTGAAAAAACAAATGAAATTTGAATGCATAATTTTGTCGACACGGTATATTTTCAACATGGATAAACCATATTTTTCCCAAAAAATCCACACTCATTGAAATACTATTTGAAATCATGTTATACCCTTTCTTCTGAAATAAAATACTAAACACGAGGCTCCAAAGAATATAATTCAGTCCTTTAACAAAACAATCAAATGAATTTAATAAGATTACACCAGAATAGCGCAGTCAGCTAATTCACAAACGTATGACTGCATTTCATACGACTATGTCCCATTTGCGAGTAATTGTCTTGTTACTATACTTAATTGTACATTGATGTACAGTTATTTTTGTAGCTAATTCCAGTAATTATGAAAGCCCTTTGGCATAGTGTAATGACATGGTATTTAGATGTGATAATTTTGAATACAAGTTACTTTGTTTTAGCTAACTGTATTCCTTAATTATAAGGGACAAAGTATCGTAGGATGAAGGAAATGTATGTAGTTAAAACTTAATATTTAAATTTATTACAAATATTATTTTTGAATTAAATTATTTTAAAGCCATCGTGATAGCCCAGTGGGTAGAACACTCGGGTATCGTGCAAACGACTAGTGTTCAAATCCTGGGTCGGGCCTACACCAATTTGTCTTTTCTAAAGACATATGTGTGGTTAATTTATCATGGTTGTTAACGGTGAGGGAAAACATCGTGAGGAAACCCACATGGCTGAGTTGTACTTAGTCATGTGACAGTGTATTCGTACAAAACGGCGATAGGCCTGCCCCCTATCACGTGAGTACACTGTCCATGCAAAACGTGGGTACTCTGAACACCAAGTGACAAAGTCACGTGATTTTCAGAAGTATTAGTACCTCTGCAAAACCCCTTCGGGGATATTCGGCGTGAACGTTTATGTTATGTTATGTTATTTTTAAAAATTCAATCTAAGTTTATCAAAGTTATATTTAAGAAGATGAAAAAACAAAAACTACACCCAAAAACTTTATTGGTGTTTGAAAAACTCAAAGCTCATTCATTTGGAAAGGCAGAGAAGCCTCTTGCCCTGTGGTATATTAATTGACACGAAGTTAAACTTGACACCTTACTTAAAAAATATTTTAAATCAAACGAAGATTATATAAAAACAAAATTCAATAAGTTTTTAAATATACAAATCAGTTATCAGTTTTAGGTAGAGTCGTTTACATTTACACAACTGTTTTAATTTTCTTTGAAGTTTAAGAAAATGAAATACATCTTAATTATCATCTTTATCACCGTACACTGCCTTAAATTTACCCTTCTAGATCTCAAAGTTCTATCACTTCAATACTAAATAAATATTCTGACTTAGAGTACAGTTAAGGATCTACGGTCAAATTAAAATAACTTAAAATAAATTCTGAAAAGACATAATCTTAGATTCAGTCGGAAGTTTTCAATGGTATCCCACTAACTTAGATAGCACTTAGTTTCAACTTGACTACTTACTTGCATATATTGAGTAGAACCGTTAGATTAATGCAACTTCTTTATCCGTAATACGAAATGGAAGGCTTTTAAGGTGCTGTCAGCGTTTGATACATTCTGATTTCGCTAGATTTCATTACATTTATCAATGCACACTTGCGTGCGTGTTTTTGTAACGCTATGTTTTACGTTCAGTCAAAGAAAAAAAGGTATTCCTAGAAAAATAACATCTGAATGAAAGAGGGTTATTTAGTCAGCGTGAAATAACTTAAAACAACCATATTTACTCGAGAAGATACAACAGTTAACATTTAGTGTGATTAAAAATTGCAATAGATCGTGAAAAAGGCTCGGAAAGTGCATTTAAAATCACTGTATTCCATATAAGATAGTTGTTTCTTGGGTGATATAACTTAAAGCTTAAAAAAACCTTACCAAAAATCCCTGAGAAAAGGCTAATGCATATCATTACATAATTATCACAACGTTGTATGTAAAACTATGTTACTCAGATAAACGGTTATTCTAGGAATCAATTTTCGTTACAAAGAACATCAGCAATCTCGAACAAATCGCTCGTACGCATAAAAGACATCAACGGTGCTCCGGAGCTTTCTATATAAACTGCTTTAGAGCTTTGGCTGTCTTTAGAGTAAGTGCTAAAAGCTCGGCCTTATTTTTAATAGGTCGAGATTTAAATTTAGTATAAAATTTATGCGATATAATTTGACACTGAATAATTTGTCCTAGAAACGCATAATCGAAGCTTCACAATAACTTAGTTTTTAGCAACAATTGGAATTTGAGAAGAATGAAGGATATGAAATAAATTGTTGTTTGTTGAAAGTTTCCAACTACATTGCCCTACAACGGCTTAAAAACTCAAAATCATTAGTCTCCTTGTATCACACATACTCGTACATATACTCACACCATTAGTTCCCATTGGGGTAGACAGAGACAATCGATCACGATTTTGTACGATCCTAAAAAACCTCTATCTTCGTTTACATCCATCTATCTCTCAATAGAGTATTTAAAACCATTGAATATAAAAAATCTAAGCAAGAAAGGTAATCTCTAAGCAAAAACGTATCGTAACTCGATACTTGCGGTTATGGAAGTAATCGTTTCCTCGCCTCACGTGTAAGTAGGTTAGAAAGTTAAGTTAGCTAAGTTTACTTAATTAAGCTAACCTGCAATTTGATGCACTTTAATTTTCACTGTTTTTATAGTATTCCAAGAAAAGCCTATTTGGTTAGTAATTAATGTTTGATAGTGAATAATTTTACGATTATTTAATCATCATAGGGAAATAGAGGCATTTTCTTATCTATGATTAAAGAGTTATGTCTTGACATACTAACTTCTGTATAATTAAAATGATTAGGAAAACATAAATACGACGAGTAATTTTGTTAAACTGGCAATACCTACTTCTGTTTATTTTTATGGTGGACCTAGAAAGTCACAAATGGTACAAGTTGGATACTCAGATAAAATTGTCCTTAGATTCATAAACATTATACTTACTTACTTACTTATACTCACGCCCATTATTCCCATTGGGGTAGGCAGAGACTATCGATCGCCACTTAGTACGATCTTGACAAACCTCTCTTGCTTCCCTTACATTCATTATCCTTCATTATTCATTATTAAATAAAGTAGCGAAAGAGATATATAGAGCCAATGTGGATGGGAATGTTAGTAGAGGACGGCCTCGTAAAACGTTTCTGGACCAGATAGAAAACGTTCTTATAAAGGCGGGGGTCCGAAGTGACAAGAATAAAAGAGCATGTATGAGAAGGATAAACATTATGTTTAGTAGATATTAATAGCTCTTTTGTATGTATTTGACTTGATTTATCTTTTGATGTGTAGTGCCGGCTTAGAAATTCATACATATTCCCACGGCTATAAATCCCTAGAAGGGGTAGCCAGAGCCCCGGAATGAGAAATTCCTCAGCCACCTTCGGAAGTTGATTGGGGAAAAGATAGTAACAATAAATGTTTTTGGTGACGGGTCTCCAACCACATCGCCCAAAAATCACTTAAAAAGCCCCTATACCCCTAGTCGCCTCCTACGATCACCCACGAGTAGAAATGGGGCAGTGTTATTCTAAGCCGACACTACACGGCGAAATTCACTACCCCTTTTTTCCCACAGGTGTCGTAAGAGGCGACTAAGGGTATGGGGTTTTATTTTTTTAAGTGGTTATAGGTGATGCGGTTGGAGATCCATCACCAACGATATTTTATTTCTATCATCTTGTTTCCTATAAACTTCTGAAGGCTTTCTAGTTGTAAAGCTCTAGCTACCCCTTTCTGGAATTCATGGCGGTGAGTGTATGTATGTATGTTTACTTGAAGTTGGCCTATTTTGAAAGCGGTAAAAGTTTCTTATTTAACTCGTATTGATTGACAGCTATGATGGATTATTGGAGGTTGAACACGGTCAGCAACGATAGAGGCCAAGTTCATTGTCAAAAGCACCGTTCATTATCAAGCTGTTTTATTCATTTTTTGCACTCAGTGCGGTCAGCAAAAATTAAATGGTAAAAGTTTTATTATACATACATACATATACTCACGGCTATGAATCCCTGAAGGGGTAGCCAGAGCTAGGGAATCAGAAATTCCTCAGCCACTTTTGGAAGTTGCTTGGGGAAAAGATGGTGGAATAAAGGTTGTGGTTGGTCCAATAAGTTTTATTATATTGAATAATATTCACGACTTTAAATCCCTAAGAACAAATAATTATTTAGAAATTTTGCTTAGTAAAAGGCTTTTTGTTCATGAAAACCTCATGTGGGGATTATTACTAATAAATAAAGAATAAATAAAGGAAAGAAAAATTTCCCGCCTGTGTCGAAAT
The DNA here is from genome assembly GCA_963576735.1 of Bedellia somnulentella. Taxonomy (NCBI): domain Eukaryota; kingdom Metazoa; phylum Arthropoda; class Insecta; order Lepidoptera; family Bedelliidae; genus Bedellia; species Bedellia somnulentella. The sequence goes on from OY755179.1 coordinate 17,009,295, forward strand.
TTTTCTTTCCTTTATTTATTCTTTATTTATTAGTAAAAGGCGTTGCCGGAAATTTTAACATTACGTAGTTTAAGTCATATTAATTACACTAAATCAAATACAAATAGTTTTGACTTTTTTTGAGTTGTTTAAGTCGTTATAGCATTGATCACAACTTGTGAATAATAAATGGTCATAGAAAAAAACACAGAAACGAAGAAATTTTATAATATTGGATTGAATCAGGCGTGACTTTGCGGAAATCCATAGCAATACTAATATTGATTCAAATTCAAATTCACTTATTTCCAAAAACAGTACATTACAGTTATTATTATATCTGTGGCCCCCGGACTAGGTTAGACCTGTATCGCGGGCAGCCTAATATAAATAATTTCTATATAAATGAGCAACGATATGAAATTTAGTAAATGTTATTGATATAGAAAATAGTATTTAGTAATTAAAATTTACTACGTTATCGTCACTCAGGATGGGCAAAAATCTTTCAGATTTTCATTTGATAACCAATCAATGATCACAATCTAGTAATCTCCATTATTTAAGTTTACATATCCCCCGGATCATACAAAGGGGAAGTAATAATATTGTTGTTCTAACTAAATGTCTTCCAATGTGTCAAGGACATTTCCTATAGGATTTTATAAGAAATCCCCTACGTTTCCGGTTAGTTCTAAGCTATTTGAAAATCGAAAATGCCTTGGGTTTCATCAACTCATCTTTTTATTTCTTTTTAACAATGCTCCATAAGAATCTTTATCACACCGTCATAAAATCCAAATTTCTACGAAACAAATCCTCAAGACTGAACACTCTTATTTAAATAAGGTAGCTGGAGTGAATGGGAGAACACCATAGTGATTATAAACATGATAGAAAGAGATAACTGCAGTAGACCACTTTAAGATAGTGGTTGAAGTTTTATCGACAGTTTATTGTTTAAATTAGTCAGAGAATTTAAGTGAAGACGGCCATTTACTAGACAAAGTCGTTATTTTAGTTTTCGTAATTTTATGACTTGTTATTCATTAGGAAATTAGTATTTTGATGTTGTTTTAAATGCGTGTTTGACCTTTAGTACCTCGCATATATTCTTATACAGATTACATTTATTTAAATTACTTACTCATTAAATTAACGATTGGTTTTTATACTTCCAACGGTTTTTCAGTATTTATTTTGAATTTTAATTCAATGCTGATTTTGCCTATAATTTAAATCTTTTAAAAGCAGGAATGTCTTTTAAATTAATGTTTTTACTGAAATTTTGACAATAATTGCATATGATTCTCAGGCGGGTTATTTTACTCAAATTACGATTTCGTACTTAAAGTAAAGTATGACACAAGGTAAATTCGACAAAATCTATGTGAGTTCACAATATATTAACATGCAACTTTTTGTGTTAATGACTATTTCTCAACTGCAAACCCGTATATTTTTTTTTAAAAAAAACTATTAAAACATAAATAAAATAATATCATCGATATCCAAATCATCGACACAACCCCATCCCTACGCTCCAGATGGTGTCGACAGCGAGGCGAGCCGACCGCTCGGAATTCCACGCGAGGCGGCTCAGCGTGGCCATGGAACCTCACCTCTTTCTACATATGATAAAAAAACAACCAAACTTTTGAACAGTTCTTTTGCGTTCTCAAGTATTTTTACGGAGTTGTTTACTTTATTTCTGAGTTATTTGCGAAATCTATTTATCTTCGATTGTAAGGCTTGTTTTATTTTACTGGATCAGAAGAGTTTGATTTAATTAAGTACGAATTAATATTAATCTTATCATATTACTAATAGTTAATTGGCCAAATAAGTGAATAATTTCATCCAGGGTATTTATTAGCATAATTGATAGCTACATTTTTAATATGAAAATAATACCTCTTAACTTCTATTGCAAAGTTGGATCAACATATATGTTTTTATATTGGCTTAAAATCTAAGAAATACTAAGAATAAAAGTACTAAACTCATTTTTTATTTATGATCGGTATGTAACACTTATTAATGGATATACGTACGGTCATCTAATATAAAGAAATTGTTAATAAATTGTGAAATTCTCAGTGAATATTAACAGTCACAATTGATTTTTATATACTACTAAAACATCGTTAACTTCAAAGACTAGACAGAAATTATAATTATAATAAAAGTTATAGAATACATAATCTTCTTAGAGACTTAAACTATTTTACTTTAAATCGTTGTTTTATGTAAACCAATGACTACATCCGAATGTAATTTAATTAGAACCAAAAACTCAATATTCAGAGACAAAGGTTCTATTGGTAAAGCTTTAAGTTACTGGTAGTCAATTTCTCGGCAACTACAATAGAGGCAACTTAGCACCTTCGCTTGTTAATAGTTCAGTAAACATAATGGCTACCGAGCTTTGACCATGTATAGTTTCCTTAGAAGCCTTCAACGGCAACGTATTGTGTGTTTTGTGATATTGAAACTTTCTACTTGAACAATGTTAAAAAGTTGTCTTGCATAAGTCTTTATCACCTTGTGATATGATTTTATTTTCTAAAACACTAACGATAATTATAGAATTTATTTGATAACATTTTAGTTTAGTCTATATGCAAGCCAAAAGTAATCTTTCAGGAATAAAGAATTATGATCACTTTACACTAATTTTTATTAACCATATTATTTGCCTTTATCCAAAAGTTAAGAGTGACAGGCGAAAACGAATGTGGTATGAATTGTGAATTTGTTTGATCTATGTTTTATTTTCTTATCTAATTATTTTATCACAAACGCGACAAAAGATTTTAGAAAAATTCTAAACTACACTTGATTATCTTTCTTTTTTCTTTGTTTCTTTGAAAACTATCTGATTTCAAATGAAATACATCCTACACTATTTAGATCAAGAAATGAAAAGAAAATGTTCATATGGAGAAATACAGTAGTAATTGGTAAGACCAATAAGAAATATAACCCAATATGGGAACATTTCTTTGGTTGTTCCAATTAACACAATTTCAGAGGACTAAAAGAATTTGGTTCCTTTTATGATTCAATGCTCTTTAGAGGTCTTGGAACACAGAAATATGGTTTTACCCAAACAAAGCTGGATTACTGTAGATTGCGGCTGCTTCCTAAGAATTTGTTAAATGGTTGCCTTGATTTTGACAAGACCTTCACTGAAATTTAGTTGATATAGTAAGGAGTAACTTAGGCGAAAAAAAGGCCCGTGCGAAGCCGGGGCATAATTGGATATTAAGTTTTTACTTGTTTCAATTATACTAAATCAATATTGAAATATGAATTTTCTACATATTTAAAAGTAATCGACTATATTATTTTCACTTTGTAATAAATCCCCTCTATTTAAGATTATGATAGTCATCTTCAAACCTTATAAGCCTCATTCAATACAAAACATTATTCATGTAAAATAAACATGACGTTAACAATGAGCCCTTAATATTCACCTTCACAGAGCTAGACTGGTTTCAAGTTAAGAGCAACTTAATTCCCGTGTGCATCTCAAAATGCTAATAAAGAATATGTTAAAGCTTACAAAGTAAATGAAAGGATGGGAGGAGTAGAGAGCATGCTTGAGATGGACGTGGCAGATTATTCTCCATGCACTACGGGGAATCGGGATTTGTGGGTTAAGCAACAAGAGACGGCGTGAAATAATAGGGCTTGTTTAATGTGAGTTTCCAGGAAAATTTATATGTATGTGTATTAAATTTATATGTGTATTGTTTTTATTTGTATGGAATTGTCAGAGCTAAGTGAACTGATAATTGTATGTAGTTTGGTAAAGATATCAAAAAACTTGTACAGACCTAAACCCCGACCTAATAGCCATAAGTATTTTATTGTTTGCACTAGTAGTAGATCACAAGCGAATTAAAAAATACGCTGTACTAATACTGTGTACGCCATACCACAGGTAAATCATACATATTGCTTTAACAAACCCAAACATTAACTTTCTCGTAAGCACACAACGCTCATGCAAAACCTCTCTTGAAAGTAGACCAATCGTAAAATCAAAATCCAATACTTCACCTCTTACAACTTGAACCACACACCAAAGTGTGAATCTAAAAATGATAAGAAGTAAAATTGTCGCGACATGACACGAACTCCAAATGAGACTATTCTTTTGTTGTGAGTTGTTATATATTTGATACGTGCGCGGGAGCACGTGAAATGATTTTTTGATTTCCTGGTAAAAGTTGGGTTTTTGTGATATAAATTTGGAGTTAATGAAAAAGGGACTAAGATAGTCGTATAATCTATGTTTTTTTGCCGATTTATAGACGAGAGAATGCATCCCTTAGTTTAGTAAAATAATTTAAAAAGTAACATAAACACAGGAGCGACCAATGTCGTATTTATTTGTTTTCCTATAACATGTTGTTCTTCTAAGTGTAAATTTCGGAAGTTGCTGAAATTTGTTTCTAATCATGTATAAGGGTGCAGTTACATGAAAGCAGTTACCCATTTCAGGAAGGTAAAAATGGATCAGATGTGAGAAGAAAACCACGTCGTAAGCAGGTCACATACAGATTGTCGCCCCCAGAATATAAATTCTTAAGTCACCCATCACTTCTAGTATTAAAATTGATCTGTAACGAAGGGTTGCAGAAGATAATATGTTTGTCTTACTATAACTTAAATGCACATTGCTGAACCATTCTGCTACAATATAAATGCAAACAAAATCATACAAAAAATATCTTCAAACCACACTAATAGAGAAATAACATAACATAACATAAACGTTCACGCCGAATATCCCCGAAGGGGTTGGCAGAGGTACTAATACTCCTGAACATCACGTGACTTTGTCACCTGGTGTTCAGAGTACCCACGTTTTGCATGGACAGTGTACTCACGTGATAGGGGGCAGGCCTATCGCCGTTTTGTACGAATACACTGTCACATGACTAAGTACAACTCAGCCATGTGGGTTTCCTCACGATGTTTTCCCTCACCGTTAATAGAGAAATGAATAGTACAATATACTCAGTTTATAAAGCAGTAACTATAATCTCACAATCGGAACGCAAAATTTCACATTAACTAAAGTACTTTACGAAATATCGATAATCGATAAAACAGATTGTGACAACTCCATTTTTGATCCATTCGCATGATACTGCCTGCGCCTGCGGCGACGCTACCGTATTTACCGAGCTGAATACACGAAACTCTCGCTGTCTCGCTCTATCTCATGGAATTTGTATCCATATCAAAATGCGTTTTATGTCTTGTAATTCATATTAAGGATTACTCTGGTGGCTGAACCCAATTATTTACAATGTTGCAATATGACTGCTTCTAAATGGTTTATCAAAGGATTTTTGTTTTTTTAAACTGTCGCCAAAGAATTCAGGACTTAATCTCATGATAAAGTAATTATTAGAGCTTGGATTTCACTTTGAATACTTCAATTGATACCTGTCGTATGCAATCAGTTTACTCATCCGTTGAGAATCCTCTCCCAATTGTTATCATATAAGGGGTAATTAAATACGATCGTTTTAGATATGACGTATTTAAAAGGTATTGTCATTTGTTAGTGAATCCATTCCTTACTCTAACTAACTCTACAAATGTCTTTGTATAACAACAATTGAATCCCATTTTATTTATAAATTCAAGCATGTTTCTAAATAGTTAAAACATGAAATATGTTTTAAATCAGTTTAGCTTCGCTTATGGAAATGATAAAGACACAGCTAAAATTCCTCGACGTGTTAGAGGTTGAAATATTCTTTAAAGTGTGTCATAATGCAATCATCACTTGTGCACACAATTCTATATTAGCTATTCAACGCAACTATTGTCGTATAGGAAACCAGTATAGTTTGAGCTGTGTCGAAGTGTGAATTGTATAAAGCTAGCGTTAGACGATCAAATTTTATGGAAGAAATAGAAAATTGTATGTTTTCTAAGAGCGTATTTTAAAGTATACTTAAAGTTTACATACATATACTCACGTCTATAAATCCCTTAAAGGGGTAGCCACAGCTAGGGAATTAGAAATTCCTCAACCACTTTTGGAAGTTGCGTGGGGAAAAGATGGTGAAATAAAGGTTGTTGGTGATGGGTCTCCAACCGCATCGCCCCAAAAATCCCTTAAAAGCCCCAATACCGTTAGTCGCCTCTTACGTACCCCCACCGGAAGAAATGGGGTAGTGCTATTCTAAGCCGACACTACACAGCTTAAAGTTTGATTCTATATATTAATTTATTAATACTTCCATGTTCTAAAAAGTTACCGCATTAACTTGTATTGATATTATAACGAGTCGATTTTGTAAGTTAGGATTATTTGAATTCTCTTATTATATTTTGGAATAATATGGAAAAATAGCTTGCTATTGTGAAAAGCCAAGTTTAGTCATTAGTCATATGCAATAAGCAATGTTGTATTTTAATCTTTAAACAAATAAGTTTTAATACAACAATAATATTTAAAAAATGTGTTATTAATCAATTTTTTGTTAACTTGTGTACCTATGATCCTTCACTAGACAAGATCTTATCGTAAATACTAAGTTCATTCATCAATAAACACACAGTCTGATACTGCCCTTAAATATACATACATACATATACTCACGGCTATAAATCCCTGGAAGGGGTAGCCAGAGCTAAGGAACTAGAAGTTCCTTACCCACTTTTGGAAAGTTGAGTGGGGAAAAGATGGTAAAACAAAGGTTTTTGGTGACGGGTCTCCAACCGCATCGCCCAAAAATTCAATAAAAAGCCCCAATACCCTTAGTCGCCTTTTACGACACCCGTGGTAAGAAAGGGGTAGCAACATTCTAAGCCGGCATTACGCGGCATAGCCGGCACTACGCGGCCTTAAATATAATGACACCCAAATAAACATTTTGGTTACCTCTAGTTCAACGTCCAACTCACATTGGTCACATATTCACGCTATTTAAAGCCAGATACAGAACAAAACCATATTTCCCGCTCTCTTATAGAATAGAAGCTACACTTCACCTCCTAACAAGTGATTCGTCAAGCATGTTTGTTTGTTTTTAAAACATTTAAATAATAATAGGATACTCAAAAGGATCGGCATTTTTAGAGGATTTTCTGGTATTTGTTGTTACCGCTTGTGATGTGATATATGACTAATGTTATATCACTTAAGAGCTTATTCCATTACACTTTGTCGTTTCTGAATTCAGACTAAATACTGCCGCAGACGCTTGTTATTCCACTACACAAATTTGTCTACTTTTCAGAAGCCTAGCGTTCTGAACGTTATTCCACTAGTCTGAATTCAATTCAGACAAATGGAATAAGCTCTTTAAGTATGAGGGTGTGTGTTATATCACTTTAATGGGGAGCAATACGGTTTTTTTTAAATAACAGTACCTCATGTTACCCTGACCTGAACTTACGGAGTTTTGAATGGCTTTTCGCATTTTTTGGTATATCAGAGATAAAAGTGGCCAATTTGTATAAAGTACTGTTTAATTTTTTTTTGCGGGAATATGAAACGAATAAGTGATTAACAATCAATAAAAACTATATTCCTCTGTTTTCTATCTTTCTGTTATTAAGTTTAAAATACGCTAGCAACATAGCTAGCTATAAGACAGTTATAATTATAACGTGGAACCTTTCCTTTTATAAATATTATATAAGATTTTTGCCGTGTAGTGTCAGCTTTGCCGTGTAGTGTCGGCTTAGAATAACACTACCCCATTTCTACCCGTGGGTGATCGTAAGAGGCGACTAAGGGTATAGGGGCTTTTTAAGTGATTTTTGGGCGACGTGGTTGGGGATCCGTCAAAAAAAACATTTATTATTATCATCTTTTCCCCAACCAACTTCCAAAAGTGGCTGAGGAATTTATCATGCCAAAGCTCTGGCTACCCCGTTAAGGGATTTATAGCCGTGAGTATATGCATGTATGTATATAAGACTATTGATAGAAAAAATACTTGGTATTTTAACAGACTCCACTTTAGTTCTACAATAAATATCACCTCTATTTTCTCCTGATCTGAATTTATAACAAAAGTATTTTGCTGTTCCATTTTAAAATTAGGTTCATTATCTTCTTAGAGCAGTCTTTAAATGATCTAATAATCGCGCGATATTTCAGAGTGGTTTGGAACGTAATTCTAAGTTTATCTTTTCTTATTTTCATCTCTTAAATATCCACAATTATACGCCAAACTCAAACTATGATTAATAAATGAATAATAACGATTAAAATGTTTTTCAGAGGCGGTGCGCTCAATAATATGTTAATATTAAAATGTATCTAACATTCCTTAAGCGTTATATTTGCATAAATACATTATGAATTCATGGTCGCATTTCGAAATCGAATTTGGCTAGTATTTTCTTTAATCGCTTATATAGATCTAACTCTAAGTGAGTTTACTTAAGGAATATTCGTGTAATTAAAGAATAGAAATAGTGATGAAGTGTGAAACAAAAAACTAATTATGATATCAAAAAATATATGTTTAGTGAGTATTTTAATATAATAATTAAAGTAATGGTATATTAATACAGGATTTAAAACGTTGATTACAAAAATAAAGTGCTTTTTACTTGATTCAACCCCAAATATTGAATTAAATGAAGTTCAACTAAAGATTTGTCCGATTATATGCTCTTTAAACAAGAAAAACTAATCTAATTATACAAATCTTTATTGTTATCAAAAACTTAATATTGTGTTACACAATAAAGTGTATTCTGGTAACATTGATATCTAAAATATAGGTTAATCTGAATAAGTGATGTGTAATCATAATTTAATTATGCCAATATCGATAAAATCCGGTTTCTCGATATAATTGATATGCAGAATCTGTTGACGAGTGTCGATACTTTTTTATACGCCTTTAATTTATTGCGCTATGTTTTGTTTATTGACCTACTTTGTATTCTAAATTTAAATCACACTTTATTATATCTATAGGTTCAAATTTATTTTGTAAATTTTTGCAACATAAATTTTAATTTTACCAAAATGTTTTTTTTAATGAGAGTATGGATTGGAAATAGGTTTTTAAATAGTGGATTTTTTTTTACAGTTTCACATTATTTACAAAATAAATGATTTTTGGTATGCTTTTCTCTTTTGAATCTAGATTTAATCTCTTTTAATCGCCTATGCTTCACAGGTTGTCCGTTTTAGAAAACAAAAATGCATGTGAGTGTGCTTCTATCTCTTGTCATGTGTTTATTTTTTTATAAGATCAAAGAAGCCGGTAACAGGAAACTCCGTGGAGGTTTGAAAAGGGTCCCTTTAATACTTTCACGGTCGTCTGAACATGTTACTATTATGTTACAGACATTATTTCGAATACTTGAACATTTCCATATTTAAATATAGAAAAAAATACCAAATTTTATCTTTTATTTGAAAAAAGTAAAATTTAGCGGAATAATTCCGAAACATACTCTTAAATATATCTGTAAATTACATTTTTAACGTTTATACTGTTTTTTATATAAGAACAGTTAACATAAACATAACATAAACGTTCACGCCGTTTATCCCCGAAGGGGTTGGCAGAGGTACCAATACTTCTGAACTCACATGGCAAGCGCCATCTAGTTTCCAGAGAAGGTACCCACGTTTTGCTTAGACAGTGTACTCACGTGATAGGGGGCAGGCCTATCGCCGTTTTGTACGAATACACTGTCACATGACTAAGTACAACTCAGCCATGTGGGTTTCCTCACGATGTTTTCCCTCACCGTTAACAACCATGATAAATTAACCACACATATGACTTTAACAGAACAGTTAACTTAGTAATTTATAATATTTAACAAAATGTAATAATGAATGTAAAGGAAGCTAAACAGATTTGTCAAAATCGTGCAAGACGGCGATAGATTCTCTGCCTACCCCAACGGGAATAATGAGCGTTAGTATAAGTAACTTAGTAAGTAAATATTTTTTTACGAATTGATTATCATAATACAGACTAATTTTAAAATCTTGGTAAATTTTTCGTCAATATCGTCATAAAAGCAAACTGTACATGGTTATTATCAAGAATAACGTATGCACCTCCTACTGTTCTAGTGTAGCAATTAAATATTAATAAACATATTGTTACTGTTATAGTGATGGGAACGTTTTACTATTCGTGTTTTAATACCTCTTAATTGTTTGACAATCCACGGAGCGAGACGGGTCTGATTACATTTTGGCAATTAGGAGATTCAAACTCAAACGTTCACGCCGTGGGGTTGGCAGAGCTTCTAATACTTCTGAACATCACGAAACATAAATAGAAGAAAAAGCTAAGCTTACAAAGGGCATAGTAGCTCGACGGGAACATACTCCAATGCGATAGGGTACAAATCCTAAACCAGGCGTTCAGTCCTATTCTAAATTTAATTTTTCTTTCAAATCGGTGATTGACCCTTACGGTTGAACCATTTTAAAAATACAATATTATCACGTGTTAATTTTCATGTATTACAAAATGGTATATCATAAACCCGTTAAACTCTGCCATACAACAGATAATCCCGCGACATAGTCCTTGTATTAAGTTTTCTATGCGCACGCAAGACGAGCGACGATCCGCAAGCACGCACCAATTAGCAATGTTCGAGTCGTACATTCATAAATCGATTCGACCGTTACGTTCGGTTCCCCGCTGCTCGGAAATCTTCGCCGGCGATCGGGAGATTTCAAATAAGAAAAATGGAACGCAGTTTTTGGCGATAGGTCGATCAACTTGTTTATGTCAGCCATATGTGGCATTTTTAAAGGGTTCACGGTTTACGATTGTTTTATATCCAAAATGAGAGACGGATTTTACAACCTCGAAGTAGAGGTGAAAGTATTTTTGGCAGATTTAAAATGGCAGGTTGGAGAATAGAACCTCTTATTACTATCACTAAAATGGAGTAGTGTTTTAATAAATCAGAGAAGGATAAATGATTAAAATATTTGATGGGACTTTAGAAATAATTTAGAAAAAAATCTGTGTTTTATAAAACAGTATATGCTGTAACATTAAAAGGGTCTAACGTAAATGGTAACCTTTCTCACTTATAATCAAAGTTTTAATTCTAATGGGGTGGCTAAAATATAAAAATTAACAAAACCTATCTTTGTCTTAACTGAAAGTCTAAATGAGCATAAATGGTAAAAAGATGGTTGGTGATGAGTTTCCAACTCAATCACCAAAAATTCATATAGTTACTCCAAAGATCCATCCTTGAAAAGAGAAAATGTTATTTTATTCCTCTACACACTTCACACAACGCAACATGTTAAACATTTTCTTAAAAAAAGTAACTAATGCAAAAAACTGGTTTCAAACCTAACTACAACTCAGGCACTCAGGCATCAGACTGATTAGGGTGCATAGCTATTAACACGAGACAATATATAATTAATTGCATTTTACCCCGGAGCTAGATTCTTTAATTAATTGCTAATTTTATTTTCTTCTTAATAGCCTATCTTGGGTTTTAAGTCTAATTGTTTCGTATAAAACTGTTGGGTCTTAATCAGTATAATTTTATTCGAGGCTTAATATTATGATTAATTAAGCAGTCAATTGTAATCGGCATCGAATAACGAAGTAAATATTGTAATAAGGATTAGATACACCTATTTTTATTGAGTGATGTCGTTTTTTGTGGGAATACGCAATTTATTCGACTTATTTCTAACAAGTTTGCACATAGCGTTAAATTTTGGAAATAAAAGAGATCTTAGTTGGGAGTACATGGAATTCAGATGAAAGGTTTTATTTTAATAATAAACTCATTCTGTATCTACTGTTTCATCAATTATGATTTCAAAAAAGGTTCGTGCGATAAAAAAATATTGGACATAAAAAACTATGTCACTGTTTAATAACGTAGGTTTGTTTATAAGATCAAAAAAGTTCAGAAATCCAAATCGTTTTATTAAATACTGCTAATTCCTATCAACTATCAAACTTTATCTCTTAATTTAAAACGTTAAATAAAAACGATATAAAATCATTTGTAGACAAATAAGAACTTTTAACCCAAATCTAATGAAAGTAATTGGACATACCATAATACTACCACACACATATACAGATTTCATCTTCACACACACAGCTACAATCGTTTGTATTGTCGTCAGTAGCAGGTCAACGACCTTTTGTCTAGTCAAATACCAATAAATTTCATCATTTTGAGGATTTCAACAAGTTTTTTAAAAGGAATATTAATTAGTTTTTTCTGCCCATTCAAATGATCCGAGTTGATCTTATTAACATAATCGGATGTCTTTCTATATGTTAGACTTTATACGAGTATGTCGGGTTTTAGTTTAAGTGTTTAAACTATTTTTGAATGGATATATATATTTTCTTTTAAAGAAATATCGAGGTCGTTTTACGATTAAAAATATTAATATTTTCAGTTTTGTTCCTCCGAAATGGCTATGAAAATATGCGTGTATATTTTACATATTCTAAATGGTGTTCATATAATTTTATCTCTATGTCAAAATGTCTTCTCGCGGGTAAGGTAGCAATGTTTTATAATTTAAGGCTAGACATAGTTATACCATAACAGACTTTCATCCAATTGCTCCAAATTACCTCATCACTTTTATATATCTTCATCCATTCGCCATTGAAGTATATCAGATAACTCCTCATGATTCTCATGACCTAGCCCATTATCTTTTACTTTGATTTTATATCTCTGCCTACCGCTTCCCAATTCTATTGTACAATGGATGGGCTGACAACCAAAACCACACACGCGACAGTAGGGTCAGAATGTTAAGGTCGTGCTGACTGACCTCTTAACGTGTACCGTTAACAAAAGCATGCTACATGGGAGCCGTATAATATACTTTATAGATACCTTTTCATGGTACAACCTAGGTAGTCCAGTTGGAAAAAAGATAGCCTCAGTTGGAATAGATATGGGTTCAAATCCAACCATGGATTTAGCACTCTATGTCTTCTCTGTCCTCTTATTTGTGGCTTAGTTATATGAACCAAAAGAGGCCAAATTTTAAGAGTAAATATTTATATAAGGATTAAGGATTTGTATATAAAATTTAGAAAAAAAGTTCCAGCAATGTTTATAAGATGGTCATATTAAGTTGCTGTTGTATTAAAATAAAATAGGAGTTCTGTAAAGTATTTTTTTTTTAATTTGGTCTTGCTTCAATCAGATTTCAATGTGGTGTTTAGGAAGACGTATGATAGTAGATTAAAGCCTAAATAGAAAGAATAAGCCTTTAAAATATATTATATTCCCTATTTTTTTATGCCCCACCAACCACCTTTACGTTTACACAAGAAAATCTAATAAATCGGTTTAAGAACAGCAGAATGCAAATAAGCATACCAGAATTCTCATACTTACAAATTTCCACGCTTAACTATTTAGCTTATCACAGTCAGCAAATCATAGCTGTAGAATAACATTTATAATTATCTAGTTAACAGAATATACTTTAAGTCCGTTATTACCACGCGTTTTTCACAAAAAATGTGAACTCTATTACACTGCAATAAAGATGGTATTAGTGTGAAATTTTATATAACTTAACTTATTTTTAAATTATCAGCGAATTAAGATGTCTTATTCTGTCACCATGATTAAGTGAGGACATATCTCAGAGTTGAGCTATTGGCGCGGTAGAAAATCTTTAGGCCAATTTATAATGTAAATGAGTTACAAAATCAAGAGTTTAAATAGAAATTTTGGTCATTAACTTACGAAGCATGGTCGAGAGTGTTTTATAGTTGTATCGTTTTACTTATTTTTTTGATAAAAATTTATTGGTTCACTTGTCACATTTATTAAGGTTTTGTAAATTTTTATTTCATCAAATAACTGATATGTCTTTGTCCCTTACATACTCTTATACTTTTAGGCGTTTAAAATTGGTTTTAAATTCAGATCTTACATCCCGTATGGGTGTATGAATTAGCTGAGACTATATCTTATTGAATGCTACCAGACAAATGCGAGTTGCAAAAGTTTGGGTATGTATTGATATAGATTCTTACGCCACTTTATCACTCGGAACTTGGAAATAGATTTCCGTTAGTGTAGATAAACAAATCCTCAAAACTAAGGCAGTCTTACTAACTATAACACCAACCGTACAAGCACATAAAGCAATATAATCCAAGTCATTACTCCAAACAAAAACCGTGATTACCCTAATCGCTGCAACAAAAAAACAATGATAAATCATAATCTCGCCACAACGTGACCATCACCGTTCGGAATCATCTTTTATCGTAGTCTTAATAGCAAATAGCATTCCGATCAATTTAAATAGCTGCACTACCCCAGTTTGAGTCCACGCACAGGAATCGTGCGCTCTTCACCGTTTGACTAATGTGCGCCTGCGCGGAGTAACGCAAACAGCTTCGACAGAGACCTGATAACTATAAAATAATGCAGTCGCCTTGGCGTGTCCGTGCGGAAACCATGTTGGATGCGCAAGGAAATGTATAGACAGGTTTTATTGATTAAGGGCATTATTAATGGATATTATCGGTATTTTTATACACATAAAATGAGTTTATAATGATTTTTTTTAAACATAAACGTTCACGGCGTTTATACCCGAAGGACTTGGCAGAGGTTCCAATACTTCTGAACAAGTGACAGCGCCACCTAGTGTCCATAGTAGGTACCCACATTTTTAAACATGTATCATATTGAATGGTAGCGGACAAAACAAAAACATATCTAACGGGAACGTATAGTATACACACCCGGTATATTTTTAATAAATTAACGGCTTTGCCAATCGTTTATATCCGTCTGCATTCATTCCATGTGCTAAATAATACCTTTCATTTTTTCCATGCACTCGTTATAAGAGACAATGGTATCTATAATACATGTTTTAGAGCATCAATATATATTTCTGAGATGCAAATCTTAATTTATTTTACAAGCCAAATAAACTTACACTCAACGTTCAGACCTTACATCCCTGATGTGATGGCAGAGAGACTGAACATCGAGTCACCTTTCTTGGAATAAAATTCAGGTTAACCGTCGTTTTGCTTGAACAGACCCTTTTTGTGCTAATAGGCCGGGTTGCAACAACTTTATACGAACACACTATCACATGACCGATAACGAAATACACCAACCCCTTCTATAGTTTCCTAACTCTACATTAGGTCATCTGAACAAACCTAATGTAATGTTAAATAATTCTGTAGGCGTCCAAATAACAAGAGTTTGTTCTTAAAGACGTCTTATTGTCTTTGTCGAGGTGTTTACCGTTTTCATTTTATTGGCTATAGTCCGGAATGGTCTTGTTCTATCAATAGCTTGACTTGACTGTCATCGGTATAAGCGGTCTTCACACACTCAGTGTATTTGTTTGTAAGTATTTAAAAGCACATTTGTTTTAATGTTTTTTAAATACTGTTTGTAATACCAAATAAAAATTTTACTTACTTACTTACTAATGCGGAAAATAATGTATTTCTAAGGTAAAGTTTTTGAATTATATTTGAGGAAGATTTTTATAGTTTGGGAATAGGAAACATTTTAGTCGCAGATAAAAATAGTTTTACAATAAACTACCACATGGGGAAAATATGGCACTATCTCCTGCTAATATTATATTGAACTCTTACATAACATTTTAATTTCTCTCTTTATGAGTGAATGCAATAAAATGATTGTCAACAAAGAAACTAATGATTGTCCTGAGACATCAGCATTTGAGAATGATCACTTAAAACAGCAACTCAACACTTAATATTTAAACGTGACAACAGATGACTCAAGTAGGCCATCTTAAGACGAAAAGAATACCAAATAAACATATAAATAAGCTTGTTTCCTACAAAATATGTTTCCAAGTAATAAGTTAAAACGTACTATTTCTCGCTCGCCATGTTCGATACCTAAATGTCCCGCAGTCGGTTCTAATGGTGTCCTTATTACATTGAGTCCGCACACAGTGCTAACATTGTATAAAGAATAGGCTAGTTTGTGGGTAAACACATATTTTTGTTACGAGAAGAAGTTAAGATTGTTTTCCAGTAACTCAGAGATTCGTTGTGCAAATTTTATGTGTATATGGCTGGAGTTTTAATTTTTATTGTGGTTCTACATGAACAGTGTAAGTTTAAATGCGTTTACTTGTGACTATGTCGATTTAGTTTTCGCATAAATAAAGATCTGGACGTCAAAAATTCAACGTTCATGTTGCATATGCTCGAAGGGCTGGCAGAGTTGCTAATACTTCTGAAAATAATTCACTTACCAGATGATTCGTTTATTTAAGTTTGAGTATAAATGCAATGCTAATATTGTTTTGTATTTTTCAGGTATGTACGCGAATGTAATTGCATCAGCATCGACTAGTCGTAACTTAGTAAGTACAATTTGGAAATATATAATACTAGTGGTCCGCCCCGGCTTCGCACGGATGGTGTTAAATATTTTACTGCTTACCCCAAATGGTATTTAGCGTGATGATATATATCCTATGTCCTTTTCCTGCAACCGTGATAGCCCAGTGGGTAGAACACTCGGTTATCGTGCAAACGACTAGTGTTCAAATCCTGGGTCGGGCCTGCACCAATTTGTCTTTTCTAAAAGACATATGTGTGGTTAATTTATCATGGTTGTTAACGGTGAGGGAAAACATCGTGAGGAAACCCACATGGCTGAGTTGTACTTAGTCATGTGACAGTGTATTCGTACAAAACGGCGATAGGCCTGCCCCCTATCACGTGAGTACACTGTCCACGCAAAACGTGGGTACTCTGAACACCAGGTGACAAAGTCACGTGATGTTCAGAAGTATTAGTACCTCTGCCAACCCCTGCGGGGATATTCGGCGTGAACGTTTATGTATTATGTTATGTTATGTATTATGTTATGTCCTTTTCCTGGTTCTAGGCTACATCTCCAACAATTTTCAGCCAGATCGGTTCATGTGTTCTCGAGTTATAAATAGTGTAACTAACACCACTTTCTTTTATATATATAGATATAAATCACGAAGGAAAGAATGTACATAAGTATTTATGATGATGATGATTACGTATATATTTTAGATTGATAATTTATTGATAAGTGAAATAAATGCTTTGGTGAGTTGAAGGTACATTTTGGATTTGAATGAATTAAGAAGAAAGTTTTGTGTGATATTAATAAATAATAATGTGTGACTAAAACTCTCAAGTTCAAGACTCTCTCTGTTTCTTTTTGGTACGTTAATCGTAATTTTAGGTACGTAGAGAGTAGGAGATATATGAATATAAAGTAATAATCCCCATTCGGGTAGCTAGAGATTTAAGTTCGTTAGATCCTGACAAAATTTTCATGGTGTTAGATTTGCCATGTATGAGAACAATAAACATTTATAAGCTTTATGAACGCAAGAAAACCGAGTGAGCTCGCCAGAAACATGCCATTTTAATACATTCTATTAAAATCCTCTGCCAATGCCAATAAAAATAATGGCTTTTATAAGTTAGTAAAAACAAATATATAACTCTGAACCTCTAACCACCATTTTATAGCAATACAGTCGTGATAAAAACATACAATTGAAATCGGTTCTGTATAATAACTTAAATGACCTCAATTTGATTCCGTTCCTGACCGTAAGTGGTTGAGTAAAAAATGGCAATCCTATTGTTGGGGCCACATATGGCTATAACAATTCACTCTACACAAGTGACGATTTTTTTTCAACTATAAGTACTGAAATGGTCGTAAATAACGCCCAGGGCTATTTGCACATGCTCAAATTTGAACATAAAAATAAGTTCATGATGTGATGTAGTTTTACGCGTTTATTGGTGATATGGTGTTAACTTCGATTTTTATTTGATAACTGAAAACATACATACAGGCATCTATGGTTTTACTTATCAAAAAGGAGTGCTAAGCGCTACAGAATCAGAAATGCTCAAAAACTTTTTAAAGTTTAGTGAAGAAATAAATAAAAATAAAAGAAAGCTGGCGGTATGTCTACGGCCATATAAATCAAAAGATGCGCTATTTTAACCGGCACTACACACTTATTCTAATCAGAGCTTAATTTTGCTTCCCCATTCAAAAATGAGTTTAAGTTATACATGTTTATAGAACCATGATTCCAAATACCACAATAAGATCTTAACAGCTCCCGATTTCATTACCAGTAAAATGTGTGGCAAAAATCCATGAATAGTCCTTGAATCGAGGTGGCGTTAAAAAAACTATTCGAAATCGAAATACACATTTAAAATACAATCGAAACTAATAAATAAGTCTAGAACAGTACACCGACTGTAGTAGAAATCGTAACTCTTTTAGCCCTCGCTCTGGCAATAATAAAATAGCACTTGACAGGTGACAAGGCAAAACAATAAAGTGACCTTACTGTTTTGTTAATTATTTTTGTTGATTTTTTCCTTACGTATTCAGTACAAGGGAGCGCCTATACTATCAACTCTTTTGTTGTTTGTTTTAACTTTGATTTATTTCTTAACCGACTGTCTAGAAGGATGTTTTTCGCGCGTGTCAATGTATGTTCGTTTCTTATTTGTATCGCAGTTCTACGTTTAAAAAGCCATTGAATTTATTTTAGTAGGTTTACTGTCACAGAAGAGCTACAGTTACAAGAAGTTGCTGCAGACCCCGAGTAAAGTAGTTGAAAATCTTGAAGAAAGAAATAAAGTTATTTTCTGACTAGTGTAATTAAAATATTTAAATCTATACCAATATTATAAAGAGGAAAGGTTTGATTTTTTGTTTGTTTGTTTGTTTGTATTGAACAGGCTCCAAAACTACTGGACGGATTTGAAAAATTCTTTCACTGTTTTGATGCTACACTATTCCCGAGTGACATAGGCTATATTTCATTTTCAAAAAAATTAGGGATCCTTACGTAAACTTCAAAAATGTAACCCAAGGTGTTAAAAATATTCAATAAAATTAAGTAAAATATTTAAATTAAATCATCTATTCTATCACCTTTGCTTCTGAGTAATGCTAGGCAACAGATGAGACAGACTCACAAAAATATCACAAAAAGACGTTGCTAGTGTTTCGGAGTATGCTTTAAGCACGAGGGGTAAATAAAGTTAAAACAACGATCGTTATGAATAAGTGATGGCAATAGATCCTCTAAAAATCATTTAAAAGCCCTTAAAATAATTTAAAAAAAAACCTGGTCCAAACTACCTATGATAAAAACTTCTTTTATCTTAAGTCTGTTCAACCTTCGGACAAAAGTAATTCAAAAGCCTTTTATTCAGTTTTCGCAGCTGATATGTTAAGGGAGTATGAAAAAAAATGTAGTTTCCTTATTTTAGTCTCGAAATAAAACATATAGGATTGAGTGTAAATATAACTGTGCACCCAGGTTCAGTGCGTCGTCGTCGATGTCAGGTCCACATATATTTTCTTTGTAATATATCAAAATAAACAACCTTAAAGGCTCGGTGAGGTGTAATGGAAATTTGATACTTAACACCTACATTGACAGGCGATAATCGATCTTGAAGCTTGGGCAATAAGTCATATTTCCTTTTGCGCTTACACGCATGAATGGTTTAAGCTTTACCCTTTTAGTATTTTGATGTGGTAAAAAAAACAGGCTTTTTTTTCCTTCGTCATGTCTGAGTTGGATTTCCGATTGATTTTCGTTTGAGAATCTCGTTTCTAAAATTTCACGCAGCTTTTGTGTTGGTATGTTTATTCAATTGTTCATTGCGGGTTGTGGGGTCAGAATATAATAAATTTGTTTTTAACCTTCCAATTTTGTATATCGACTGTTCATTTTTTCCGTTGGTTTTCCAAGTGGACTTATTTTATTCTTTAAAATTGGCGTGTTTTGTCATCTCTTTCCAAGACGTGAGAACTTAATCGGGAGAGAATTTTAGGGTAATATAAATGGACACCAATTCAAAAAAAACTTTATTAGACCATCTTTTTTTATCTCAATTTTCAACAGTCAGAAATTTCTGGCTACCCATTGTTGGGATTTAAGCTGTGACTGAAGTAACGTCAATAGGTTTTATATCAAGAAGAAAACTCTTGAAAAATCGGACGCTTCTAGTTTTTTTATAAGAATTAAAAATGAATTCATAGAGAAAATCCGAGTTCAAAGTATCTATAGGATATGCGTGGGAAGATTGAAAATTGAAGTCCAAATATTCTCTGCTTAACCCATGAAAACCAGTGTTTCAATATAAGTATGTTTTGATTCCGAACTTATTCATTCCAAATTCGGATAATAATTACCTTTTTTGGGTTTACAGAGCCGTGAGAATAGGAAAGTAGACAGAGCAGAATACATCCGTCCAATTTAAAATGATATAAAGTTCGATAAATCACGGATAGTATGCGACATTCTAAACAGTAGCGGCGGGGACACGAACCTAAGACTAGATAGCCTAAGGTCATGTGATACTATCGCGACTTAGCATTCTCTTTCAACGTTAATTGTCCAATTTAATTGACTACTTTGAATCGATACTCCTCATTCGATACGTAATCGATTCGAGTTATTCGCAATTAAGTTACTACGTTGCACGATTCGTGGTTATTTACTATTTATTGCTTAATTTTATAGTTTGCTTAATTTGAAATTTAAATGTTCGGTTTTTGAATTAGGCTTAAGGTTCTAATAGTGTAGATGTCCTTTAGTATGTGATAATAGTTGCGTTGATTTATGATTGCTCCATTTATTCTGTATGGCTAAGAGACTTGAATATGAGAGTAACATTTAGCTTATCAATAAATTTGCTTTTCTTTCGTGTTGCCTTTCCAAAACATATTTCATACAAAGAGTAGAATTTCTTACGATGTTAATGGGTTTCTTACCCAAATAAATGAATGACTCATGTGACTTTTAAAAACACAATGGTTAAAGTCTATCTCAGTATTTCAGCGGATTTATTTCCATTACTATCTAAGTATTATTGAAATGATCAGACCTCTGTATTCTATATTGTTTATTTAAATTTCAAAAATATATATTAGAGACTCATATGACAAAAACAACATGAAAATAACACAAAATAATAATAACAAATACCAACTATTTAAATGATATTTCACGTAAACACAAATGGGTGACCACAAGTTGTTTTGAACACATTTTCAACCTTCCAAAGCAGAGTATCTATTATAATGAAAGTAATTAATATAAACGGTGGAATGGGTGGGCGATCTTGGCTTATGGTTAATTATAAAGTTGGTGTTACAAAGAAAATAGATTGTCCTTGTCTCCGTTGGCATCTTCACATATTATTATGTTTTAAATAAGGCAACATTTAAATGTTTAGCCTCCCGGTTAGCTGTATGGTTAGTTGAATTCTTCATTTTATTTTGTATTAAGTAAAATATACCTGTAGTAGTATTTTTGGTAAAATGATGCTATTTCTTCTTCTTTCTTTGCTGTGTAGTGTCGGCTTAGAATAGCACTACCCCATTTCTTCCGGTGGGTGTACGTAAGAGGCGACTAACGGTATTGGGGATTCTAAGGGATTTTAAGCGATGCGGTTGGAGACCCATCACCAACAACCTTTATTTTGCCATCTTTTCCCCACTTAACTTTCCAAAAGTGGCTGAGGAACTTCTAGTTCCTTAGCTCCGGCTACCCCTTCTAGGGATTTATAGCCGTGAGTATATGTATGTATGTATGTATGTATGTTCTTCCTGTGAGATTTTAAGAAACCATAAAAGGCTGGAGAGGTTTGCCAGGATCGTACATAGTGGCGATCGATAGTCTGCATACCCCAATGGGAATTAGCGGCGTGAGAATATGTATGTATGTATGCATAAAAGGCTATTAATATATTGGGCAGAGTAATCGACAAAAATAGTAAATTATATTTCTCAATATTCCGCTACTTTATTAAAGTTAGAAGAGTTAGGTTAAGAAAACTTTTTGAATCATAAAATTTAAAACAAAACAATGTAGGTACTTCACAATATCAAACTCGAACCTCTTGTATTAACAAAGTTATTTCATAAGTAATTAGTTACTATGTAGAATTTGGTTTGGGTTTAGGTGGAATTCCATTCTGTCCATTCGGATATGGCCTCCCAAATTATACAAATCTTTTTAAGAAATAGCATAAATTCATGCTGCTGTGTAGTGTCGGCTTAGAATAGCACTACCCCATTTCTCCGGTGGCTGTACGTAAGATGCGACTAACGGGATTGGGGCTTTTGAGGGATTTTTGGGCGATGCGGTTGGAGACCCATCACCAACAACCTTTATATCACCATCTTTTCCCCACGCAACTTCCAAAAGTGGCTGAGGAATTTCTAATTCCTTAGCTCTGGCTACCCCTTCTTGGGATTTATAGCCGTGAGTATATGTTATGTATAAATTCATAAATAAAATTTAAAAGAAGTCACTTTTCAGTTATATATTTTATGAAATTTCCTCAATCCTCGATCCCAATAATAACAAATCATATTTAGATGTATTTTCCTGGAGTTCATACATTCCTATAAAGCCTACTTTAAAGGCTTTCGAGCAGCGATTGATCTGAACGTTATATTACTGCTATTGAAACAAATTTAATACTTTCTGTCGTAACCTCTATAAATTTTATGGTGCAAAATTCAAGATATCGTATATGCTTGCGTTAAGTTTATTTATAGAACTGCCCAGTTAGTTTCTGTACCGGCAGTCCAGTGTTCGAATCCTCGTCAGTAAACTAGGTATTTAAGCAGCAGTACGGTAAGTTGATTGACTGTCACCTTTAGGATCAAATTATATATATGTACACTACATTAATGAATAAACTTTTTCTTAGCCTCTGATGGAAAATAAAAACGGTGATAAAAGTGAAATAAAATATTTTACTTATAAGCTCCGATACTTTATTTTACCATCTTTTCCCCACTCTTACTACTACTACACTCTACTTTTAAATTATTTAGCAGCCAATCATTTAAAAAAAAGACGTTTGTCCTTATTTTTCAAATACGGCTGTAGCAGAAATAGATAGGATAGTACTGTTCTAAGCCGTTAACGTTAAATATATATGTACACTCAAAAACATCAGGCTAAGTTATAATGGATCTAAAGTTCGAAGCATTGAACTGTAAATATTTGCAAAACTCAAAATAAAGGTTCTACTTCTAACCTTCAATAAAATTTAATGATAGTAGATTACATAGACAAAAACAATTGAGAGTCTACCATATAATATAGAAACCATGTTGCGAGATCGTGTTTAAGTAGAGATATAATTATGAGCAATAAAATAATTATGAAACAAACAATTTCTGGGATTTAATTTGCAGATATTTAAATAGTAATTTTTTGAGTTCGTTCTTCGTGTGAAACAACATTTGAAAATAGTATCATTCAAAAGTTCCAAAAAAAATATTCTACACGCAATTTAAATTATAAATAGGGTTATAGTATTGTATCGTTGAGTTTTCTGCTATTTTGTGCTTTCGAAATGAACTTTCTAAACTAAATAAACTATATTATAATAGGAACTACACATAATTAAAACCATCCACTTAGAAGGAGAGTGATAATACGTTCTGTATTACATTGTTTTTTCTATTATTATTATACTCGTACATCTTTTCATGTTTTTTTTCCAATGTTGTTTGTGCCAATGCATCTATTTTTCTTTTTATGTTTAACTGTGTCTCTTGCTCATCTGTGCAACGAATAAATGTCTCTCTTTCTCTTTCTTTCTTTCTTTCTATAATGCAGAAAACCGTAGTAAAAAGTAGCAGCTTTTATCTTACAATCTTTTCCCCACTAAACTTCCAAAAGTGGCTAAGGAATTTGCTGTGTAGTGTCGGCTTAGAATAACACTACCCCATCTCTTCCGGTGGGTGTACGTAAGAGGCGACTAACGGTATTGGGGCTTTTAAGGGATTTTTGGGCGATGTGGTTGGAGACCCATCACCAACAACCTTTATTTCACTATCTTTTCCCGACGCAACTTCCAAAAGTGGCTGAGGAATTTCAAGTTCCTTAGCTCTGGCTACCCCTTCTAGGGATTTATAGCCGTGAGTATATGTATGTATGTATGAATTTCTTATTCTGAAGCTTTGGCTACTCCTTCTATGGATTTATAGCCGTGAGTATTCACGTATATCTAATTTAAAATAAAATCCAAAATGGCCGAGGTAAAGTCGCCACATCCATCTTTCTCCTAAAACATTATCCATTCTTCTCCCATTGTGGTGTCGAAAATTTCGGGAATAAAATCCCGAAAATCTCGAACCTGTCCTGTCACCTCCACTGTCTCAGTAAAGGATAACGTATTGTCTCCATAATGAGTTAGTCGACTCACCGCTCTTACGCAGCGTAAGCAACTTTTACCTCTATTTTTGAAGACGTACGGTTCATTTTAAAATTTAGGATGGGGTTTGTTATGTCTTTTTGTTGTTATTGTATGTTATTTATGTTTTCTGTACCGGAGCTGTTCAAATACTATTTATTGTGGCTTTTTGAAAAGTATTTTGCCGTATAAATTAATAATTTAAAATTGTCCTTTGAGTTCACGTTTCGTTTGAAAAGAGCGCTTGTAGGGTTTTCAAGCTTACGTTCCTAACTTTAAATATATTTATAGGTTCGTTTACAAAGATAAGGTCGATAAATGCTTTATTAGAATTAATATGCTGTGTAGTGTCGGCTTAGAATAGCACTACCCCATTTCTTCCGGTGGGTGTACGTATGAGGCGACTAACGGTATTGGGGCTTTTAAGGGTTTTTTGGGCGATGTGGTGGGAGACCCATCACCAACAACCTTTATTTTTACCATCTTTTCCCCACTCACATTTCGAAAAGTGGCTGAGGACTTTTTAATTCCTTAGCTCTGGCTACCCCTTCTAGGAATTTATAGCCGTGAGTATATGTATGTATGTAGAATTAATAATCTGTGGAGGTATAATCTTAGAAACATTTTAATAAGAATGCATTACTTTAGTGCTTTGCGTGTGCTTTTATTCGACGTCAAACCAATATACCTCTGTACATTGTTCTAAAGTATTGTGTTTAGATCAGATTAGAAGACATAATTTCCCTGACTTGAAATAAATCATACATATCTCGTTATAATCGTCAATAGTGACGATGGATACGCCCTGTATCACGTGGTTACACTATCCAGTAAAAAAATTGTGTTTTGAAATGTTACGTGATGTTTAGAATAAATCGTACCTCTGCCAAACATTTAGAAATGTACAGCATGCTTACTTTATAAATATTTACTAATAAAATCAAATACCATCATATTCAAATATTACCCAATAATCAGTCAAAGTCATTCGCCAACATTTATAGGCACCCTTTTTTCCACCAAGAAAACACGGGTTCATTACAGTTGCAGTAATTATCGTTGACAAAGAAATAATGTTATTACCGCACTTCCGAGCATGTTGCATATCAGGGCTTTTAATGCGCCTCTAAAACTCAATGTTGGCAACATTTTTATCATTGCACTCTGGCGCATTTAAATGAGAGCGCTCAATTTGTAAATTAACATACTGGGTACGTTGCGTTTGTTTTGTACGGGAAACGGTACTTGTATTCGACACTGGATTCTGTTCTTTCATACAGGATTATTATAATAGGATGTGATGAAATTGAATCAGGTAGATTTAAAACCAAATTGGTACATTAAGGATAGAAGAGCATAGGTAGCTTTAGATAATAAATTAGATGGTTAGTGCGTGCGGTCTTTGCTATTCTTAACAGGACTCTACTTCAATAGATACAAAGGATTACTAATTTACCTCTTAATTTTAATGCTTCAGGCCCTATGTTACCTAGGTGTGTAACGATAGATAGTTGGTAAATTATTCTATGTATTTTTGGGCACATAGAGAGGATGGATGACAGTAAAGTGGTGAAAGAGATATATAGAGCCAATGTGGAAGGTAATGTTAGTAGAGGACGACCTCGGAGGATACATTTAGATCAAATAGAAAATGTGCTCAAAAAGGCAGGTGTCCGAAGTACGAAGAATAAAAGAGCATGTATGAAAAGATTGATGGATGTGAATGAAGCTAGAGAGGTTTGCCAGGATCGTACAAAGTGGCGATCGATAGTCTCTGCCTACCCCAATGGGAACTAACGGCGTGAGAATATGTATGTATTTTTCCAGAAGCCTAAAGAAAAATATATTTCTGCGAATTATGCAACACCAATACCCTTACAAACGCGGAACTCCAACAGTTATCATATCTCAACATACGCAATAACGTTTTCTATAAAACAACACCTCATTACACTAATTAACCAAAAAGGGTGATCACACACTGGGCCGGTATCAGATGCCCCTTACGTTCGCTAATGAAAAGCGACTTGTTCGCTTTATTAACGCTAATGTATGCGCCCGCGATGCTCTAGCCGATTCGAAGGAAATGTCAGGTAAAGGTGCATTCAATTGTTTTGCGCTGCAGTTGCTATTCGCTTTGTTGGGAGCTCGTAGAGTAAAGAAATTATTGTATTCTGGTTGAATGGGATGACAATTCATAGAAATGATTAATTTTGAGAGCTTGAGGTTCATGTTTGTATTTTAGAATGAATAATTAGCTAAACATACCTACCAACATATAATAATTTCTCTATTATTACTCTTCAGCACAATAAAATTGTCTTGGTTAATAGTAAATGGAACTAAATTTCGTAACAAGCATAAAATTAAAAACTGAATAAACGCAAAAACAACTGATAAGATAACTGATTTGATATATAAGTAAAACAATCGTATACTCTTGTAGCTGACTTTTATTGAATTAATTATAAGTTCTAACACAGCGAAGCAATATTGGCCATGACAGTATAGCGGATATGGAAGAACAGTGTTACCAACACATAAAAATAGAAAAGTATTACATTGCTACCAACACCCCCTCTCAATGTAATACACCCTTACAGTCACATATTTATTTAACTTATTCATACAACCCACAGTTTTTAATAAATCTTAACAGTAAATTTTTATTTAATGCTTTTGTAAACATATCTGCTGTCTGGTCTTCAGTTTTAATATATTTTAACACTACTTTTCCACACTTAATCAACTCTTTAATGAAATGATATCTAATATCAATATGTTTTAGTCTTTTGACACTTTCAGTGTTTGCTACCATTATAGCACTCTGATTGTCACAAAATATTGTGACAGGACACACTTTAACAATATTAAAATCTTTAAGCAAGTTAATCAACCAACAGGCTTCGCTAGAAGCCATACTTATAGCTATGTACTCTGACTCGGTAGAAGACAGACTGACACTGGCCTGTTTTTTAGAAGACCAAGAAATTAAGCAATCTGCAAACTTAAAACAATAACCAGTTGTTGACTTTCTATCCTTCAAGTCTCCTCCCCAATTTGCATCACAATATCCCACTAATACATTGCTAGTACATTTGTAGACAAGTTTGTAATTTATTGTATGTTTTACATATCTTAATACTCTCTTTAAGGCAGTTAATAAGACATTATTTGCATTATTTTGATATCTGCTCAAAATTGACACAGCAATACACAAATCAGGCCTTGTTCCTAATACAGCATAAGACAAGCAACCTATAATTTTTCTACATTTATTTTCAATGTTTTTATCAATCACAGAATCATTGTTATCTTTAAATAATTTAGTGTCAAAGTTCAGATCCATTGGTGTACATATTTGTTTACAATCTTGCATATCAAATTTTTGTAATACATTTTCTAAATATTCTTTTTGATTAAGCTCAGTGATCCCTGTACCTAAATCTTGTTTTATATGAATACCTAAGAAGTTTGAAACTAAGCCCAAATCTTTCATTTTAAATTCTTTATTTAATAGTGACTTAAGGTCACAAATATGCTCTTGATTATTTCCAAATATTAATAAATCATCAACATACTGTAAAACATATGTTCGGGCATCACCTTCACATTTAGTGTACAGACAAGAATCACTTTTTGATTTTACAAAACCTTCTTTCTTAATTACTGAATTAAATTTGTCATTCCAGTATTTTGGTGATTTTTTTAACCCATACAAAGATTTTTTTAATTTAACAATATTTTTATCACCGCAATATGCACCCTCTGGCAATTCTAAATACACTTTTTCATCAATATCTCCATATAGGAAGGCACCTGTTACATCCATTTGATTGATCGGTAAATTTAATTTTGTTGCTATACAAACAAATAACCTGAATGTTGACAATTTAGCTACTGGTGCATATAAATCACATAGTTCCATAGTATCACACTGCTCAAAACCTCTTGCAACTAATCTTGCTTTATATTCTACATTATTATTAGAGTTTTTGATTTTAAATACCCATCTACTACTAACCGTCTTTTCAGTTACAGGTTCCTCACAAACACTCCAAGTATTATTTTCTTTAAGTGTATTCAATTCTCTCTGCATTGCTTCTTTCCATTTACTTGCATCATTCCGTTGCATGGCATCTTGGTAAGTCTTTGGTTCATTTCCCTCCACATAGACATGATGACACTTGTAAAATGAAGTCTGTTTCCTGATTCGATTACTCTTCTCCCGCGTCTGTATCACTCCATTATCATTGTTGCTGAATTCATCATCACTGGAACATGGTATGTAGATACTGTCACTTTCACTCGACTCATTCAGGGTTTCCTCTACCTCTTTGGTCTGTATTTCTTCTTGAACCATCCTCTTTCCTTGAACTTCAGCTTTCTCTCTGTTTTTAGGTAGCTCTTGACTAGTGTCTGTCATCTCCTCAACTGTAGTGTCCAGCATAACTAATCGCTCCTTCTGTTTTTCACCTTTTTCTAGAAATATGACATCTCTTTTTACCTCAACAGTATTCTTTTCTGAGAAGAATATCCTGTAGCCCTTGACATTTTCCTCGTAGCCAACCATGACTGCTTTCTCCCCTTTAGGATCCCATTTCCTCCTCTTTTCCTTTGGAACATGGACATACACAGGATTTCCAAAGATTTTAAGGCCCGTTATGTCAAATTGTTTACCTGTCCATGTTTCATATGGAGTCTTT
The DNA here is from genome assembly GCA_963576735.1 of Bedellia somnulentella. Lineage (NCBI taxonomy): Eukaryota > Metazoa > Arthropoda > Insecta > Lepidoptera > Bedelliidae > Bedellia > Bedellia somnulentella. The sequence continues at coordinate 17,038,270 of OY755179.1, forward strand.
CCAGTTTCATTGCTTGTACTTGTTCTGTTTAGTACATATGCTGCAGTAAGCACAGCTTCTGCCCACAGCTTTTTAGGTAGACCTGCTGCGCACAACATTGTACGTGCTGCTTCTATTAGAGTTCTATTCTCTCGCTCCGCCTTGCCATTTTGTTCAGGAGTATATGGCACCGTGGTTTGATGGGTTATTCCACGTTTCTCAAACAAATGTTGAACTTCCTTGTTGACGAACTCTAATCCATTATCACTTCTAAAACACAGTACTTTGTTTTTGGTTACATTTTCAGCTTTGTACAGAAAGTTCTCAATACACTTCTTAACTTCATCTTTGCCTTTAACAAAGTACACTGATCTGTAGTTAGAGAAGTCATCTTTTAGAATTACGAAGTATCTAGATCCTCCCACCGACGGCACCTCCATAGGTCCGCACGTATCTGCATGTATCAACTCACATGGCCTACTCGTTTTATTTTCACTAGCACTGAAAGGCAAACGATGTATTTTGCCCTCCAAGCAACCCTCACACTTAAAGTCAGAGTCTTTTACTTCAATGTTATTGTTTTTTAGCACCATTCTCACATACTGTAGGTTTTGATGAGCAAGTTTTTCGTGCCACTCTTTAAGTCCAGATTTCACTTCAGTCGCGTTCGCTACCTCACATTTATAACGCACGTCCATATAGTACATGTCTCCGTTACGATTCGCTACGGCACTCACAATATTTTCTTTGTAGAATTTACACAAGTTGTTGTCCATTTTGACAACATAACCTCTCTCTGTAGCGCATTTGACAGATAACAGGTTTGTTTCAGTGTTGCAAAAGCGAAAGTTAAAAAATCGGGTAATTTGCCAGTTAAAAATCGGGAGAAATCGGGAGATCTTTTAGTCCTATTAAAACATCAGTATTTTATGCTTATAATCAAGTTAAAGTAATTTATTTAAGTATATAAAAATATATAGGTAGTACTGATCATTTTAGTACCACTTCTGGCTTAAAATTTTAGTAATCATTTTTTCATCAATAATTATATATATATGGACATATTATACACAGATCAAGTTAGCCCCAAACTAAGTAGAACTTGTATTATGGGACACTAACTCAACGATATATTTAATATTATATAATACACATAAATAACACCCAAGACTGAGAAACAATCATTTATGCTCATCACACAAATGTTGCCCTCAGCGGGGATCGAACCCGCGACCTCCGGACCGAGAAGCTAGTCACCTATCCACTCGGCCACGGCTGTCGTCATAGATTTAGTATATTTTGTTGGGCATGAAACTTCATGTGTGGATTATTGTACTGTTCAATCAAGAAAAGAAAAATTTCGACACCAGCAGAAATTGAATCCGCGGCATTCCGTTTTTCATTCCATTGATTAGTATTTTAACATGAATATTGAAATTTTCACTAGTTAAATTATTTTACAATAATGAACTCTATTGCAAAGCGTTTCGATGTAATATTTTTTGTGTATATTGACGTCACTGCCGTGTTAAAAGGCCCTGTGAGAATTTTATGGGAATTCCCGTGCGTGAGAATCCCGTGGTCAGTGTTACTAGGTGATTCTTGATGTTTTCTGACTTCAGAATGCTATATTAACTATTACTTTAATGTCAAATGCAAAAAATCGGGAGATATGGTCACTAAATCGGGATATCGGGAGGGAAAGGCCAAAATCGGTAGATCTCCCGATAAATCGGGAACTTTTGCAACACTGGTTTGTTTTCAATTTCGGAACGAAAAGAACATTGTCAATAGTTGTATTCACCCATCCGCGGCCGTTGTAAACTTGCACCGCCATCTGTCCACAACCAAGCGCACTAATCTCCTCGCCATTTCCAACTATCACTGTTTTGTTGTTCAACGATCTAAATGTAGCAAATAAGTTACGATCACGACACATATGTTGGCTAGCGCCCGAGTCCACTAACCACTTAGATTCTTGCACATTACTATTTGAGTTCATCACCATAAATGCATTACTCGTACTGTCTTTTTCCCGATTCCTTTTGAAGTAGCACTCACTTTTAGTATGCCCCATTTTTTTACAGTAATAACACTTTTTAACCGGTCTATTATCATGTCCCGAGCCCTTGTTTTGGTTACATTCACTTTGATAGTGTCCTAGTTTATTGCACTTATAACACTTAATGTTTTTCTTAGCTAAAAACGCTGATGCTGAAGAGTTCTGAGGCTCCTTTTCGTTAATACGCTCTTCTTCAATCAACAATCTCGCGACAAGATTTTCTAACGTTTGTTTCTCGTCCGGCGCAGACTCCCACGCCGATACAAAATGTTTATAGGCTTCTGGAAGGGACATTAACACTTTCGTTATTACGAATTTTTCTGAAATTGCTTCTCCCATTTGTTTGAGCTGGTTTCTTAATTCTTCTATTTTTGATAAGTACGTAGACATCGCCGTGCCCTCCTCGTACTTGTATTGGAAGAAACGTTGTTGTACGATATGTATACTTGTTTCGGATTTTTGCTCATATACGCTTGCAAGTTTTCGCCACATTTCGGCTGACGTGGTACATGTTATGATATGCATCATCACGCTTTCTGACATTCTTGTAACAATCCATGATTGAGCCTTCGCGTCTTTTCTTTCCCATGCAGCCTTCTCAACCGCCTGCTCTGGTTTCACACTGCTTCCGTCTGTCACTTCCAATAAGCCTTGACTCCGTAACAAAACGACGGTTTGGAATTTCCAAATATTCCAATTGGATGTTCCCTCGAGCTTAATGTGCGTCTGGAGTTTCAAAGAATTGTCGTCTGCCATCTTCCTGTCTGTTCGTCCCGCCCTTGCTTCAATCACTCGCAAGTTTTATTTTTTTCTTCCCGCGTGCCGGTTTCTAACCTCAACCACACGATCTTCACTTTTCGACGAAAAACAGTTTTGATTGTTTTACTTCTTCTAGAATTATGTGCCTGGGCCCATAACCTTTTGATATATAAGTAAAACAATCGTATACTCTTGTAGCTGACTTTTATTGAATTAATTATAAGTTCTAACACAGCGAAGCAATATTGGCCATGACAGTATAGCGGATATGGAAGAACAGTGTTACCAACACATAAAAATAGAAAAGTATTACATTGCTACCAACAGTTCGGATTTCAAATCTATTCAGCCAATTACGCGATAACAAAGAGGATGTTGTATAAGAACTATTTGTCGCATCGAGTTGAAAACGCTCGGCTTTTACCTATTAGAGTATCGATTATACGATTTTTCTCAGTAGTCAATATTTCTGTATGTATATTTACGAGTGTAAATTTATTTCATTTGTATGAATAGAGGTTTAATACCCACCGCGCCGTCTGCGTATGTTTTATAGCCCGACTGAATTAAAGATCACTCCTTTAATATAATATCGGCAGTAAAACTTGAAGTGCGATATAATTCAAAATACTATTTGCAATGGTCGTACTTATTTGAAATTGGCTGGAATTCAATAGTTTTTTTTATCACGTATTATAGCTAAGTCCCCATGTAACATACATTGTAGTCAGAGTACAATACAAGCGCCTGACTTTTTCAATAAATACAACTTAAATAAAAATATGTGACTGAGTTTCATGATAAAGGGCATCTTGTGTATTTTGATATTATTTTTTCGATTCCTATTACTTTAAAAAATGGGTCGTATTCTAAAATTTGGATATCATCTTTTCGAACACTAGAACAGCATCAATGTAACCAACATACTTTCGTGATATTTAATATCCCTAGTCAGTTGCTGTTTCAGCTATTTTCTTAAGGTACAATGTCCAAGAATACGTAGGGAACTTTTCACACCAGGTGAAAAAACGGCACTTGATGTTCAGAAGCCTATAAGATAAGCAAATACATTTTTGAACTGAACTTTGTGTTTATCAGATCAGAACCTCAAAGCACAACCCACGTTATAAAATAAGACAGAAACACAAAAATAATATATTTCATTACAACAGGTGATTTAAAACAACGACATTAATCAAATTCGCAGTCCAATCAAAAGCTACTTTAACAAAAGTTTATTATGGAAACTAGTTTTTTCAAGTCATTTAAGAACTCATTTAATATTCCGCTTTTATAAGAAAGGATAACTGTCGTGTAAGCTTGGCTTAAGTAAATAATGTCAATATTTATTAAACCAAAGAGAGTAAAACTGAAATACCGGTAGGTACAGCTTGGACAAACTCTTTCCTAGTAACAAAATGTTGATAAAGTTTTTTTGGACAATTTTTGTTACAATATATATTATTACCAATGAAAGTGAAACAAATCTTTTGAAAACTTAATTAAAGATACGAGAGAGATCAATTGTTTTGTACTTCCCAATACTCTTTTGAGATTCTAGTCGTTAGTGTATTCGTATGTATATGACTAACAAGGGAGGTTTTTTAGGTATATACATAGTGTATAGCGTGAGCGTGAGTATAAACCAGTATCAATGTATATAAACTTTCCCGCCTTTCAGAGTGCTTTTACACAATTTGCTTCTATGCCTTTTCGCATGAAATTAAAAGCAGCGCTTTGACTTTGGCTAATTCGAAACTAACAAACATGAACAGAAGTTGATGTTTTATTACTTGACTTGTAGTCTAGAGTTCTCGAATTTAATGGTGAAACTTAAAAACAGAACTCCCATAAAATGTGTAGTACAAAACAATATAACTGGCGTATAATTAGTTCGGAGTGCATGAGAACATTCTTTCATTTAAAATCGGTTCATTTGTTTGTTGGGTTGAATTTTTTATCTTTTGACTTATAATATGCTTAGTCTTTTTGGGTACATACATACATATACTCACGGCTATATTTCCCTAGAAGGAGTAGCCAGAGCTAAAAAAATATAAATTCCTCAGCCACTTTTGGAAGTTGAGTGGGGAAAAGATGGTAAAAAAATAAAGGTTTTTGGTGATGGGTCTCCAACCGCATCGCCCAAAAATCCAATAAAAAGCCCCAATACCCTTAGTCGCCTCTTACGACACCCGTGGGTAGAAAGGGGTAGCGACATTCTAAGCCGGCACTACGCGGCAATTGGGTACAGTAATGCGTATTTTGGTACAAAATAACAATATAATTTTATTTTTATCTAAATACCAAGTGATCAAACTGTTACGTGGTGGTCAGAAAATAATGCTTTATCTCCACTTTTAGAGGTAGAGGGCGTGAAATCTATATCTAGATTCAGAGATTTGCCTTGCAAATTCTAAAAGAAATGTTATACATTGGTTGTTCTTAATGTGTGCAAAGAAAATTTCGAACAATGCGAGCAACAGTTTGAGTGCTACTGCTGCCAATATTAATATTTTTCTACACTCGCCTGAACTTTACTATGTTTTGTTTCAAAACCGGAATAATATTACCATTATGGAAAACTTTCTAGAACACATTATATTGCTTTGTTTCACTGCAATTAGTCTGCAATATAATATTTAAATCCTTTTTACTTGTGTACCGACTTCTTTAGTTACTTTCCTTTTATGTAAGTATTTTAACAAATCCAATAGGACTTACTATACGTATAAATCAAACCTATCTATGCTTTGAACTTATATATTTCCTTACATATTTTACATTGTAAAAGTATATGGAATTATCTCCATGGACGCGACAAATATTCATTGATTTGAATGTTTACTTGTATTTTAAGATAAATTTCATAGATTAAATACGTTATCGTGAACATAATAATATTACCGAAAAAAGGAATGTGTTTAAAAATGAATTATCTATACACAAAGTTAAGTTTTAAACAGCATTATGTAATAATGATTTATTACAAATTTTGTTTTAACGATATTTTGATAGTTTTATTAAGAAACATTGAAGTGTGTTTACTTTCTATTGACTATTGTTTGTAAGATGGTAGTTTTGTAAATTGGTAGTTGGTTCCAACGGAATACTGAAGTATTTTCCATCTACCAATTTATAGAAACCCGTAATAGCACTCCAACTCCTATCTTCCAGCTAAAACAATCTTATTAACCTGCTACCCTTAGAAGTTCGATTGAAATTGGATCTATCAACAGTACAGGCAAGTAAGCAGCATGTCCCTGTCACATTAAAGTCATCTAATGGGACAAGAAAGCCTGGAATTACCAATTAAAGCCTTATTTGGTTCCTTTGCATTGTGAGGAAGCCACGATCTTTATGGCCGTACGTCGGATGAGATATAATAGTAAAGACTCAACCGGGAGCTCATTCAGTTTGCGGAATTGTTTTTAAAAGGTTTCTGATCAAAATCAAGGACATTGTTGTTAATTGCAAGGTTTTCTGGGTTAATAAAATGTATTTTGATGGTTATTGTCACGTGTTTTATCTTATTATATCATTTGATTACAAACAGGAAGATTTAATTGAAAATTTATATGTAAAGCAGTTGGAATGTGTGCAAGATGCAAAAATCTGAAATATTATTCAATTATGATAATTTGTTCTTAATAATTTATTATTGAATTTGGTGATTGATTACATATCTACTTAAAAAAATTAAAATAACAATACAACTTTACCTTTTATTCCTTCTACAATATGATATTTTCAAGTGAACATGTTCTCGTTAAATTTACCGTGAAACGTTTTAATACTACCTGAAGCAGTAAACAATACAAATGATGTAAATATCTCATATATTCGTATTTATAGATCGGTATCAGCGGAACTAAATTCGACATTAATGTTCTATAATCCTGTGCCAACGAAAACAATTTGTACTATTATGACTTCTCTATTAGTAATATTCAAGGTAAACATTCAACATTCATTATCGCTAGTTTTACTACGGTAAATACAGGGGTAAGAACTGCTTAATCAATTGATTTAAAGTTCACAGTTTGCTAAATTCCCAACAAATGGATAGATGAAGAAAATATATTTAACTTGTTGTAAAGTTTCCATACATTTAAACATTATTAAAGCGATGCACCGACTGCGGTAGACAATAAAGGATATAAAAAAATGAGCAATAAACTTCACTGCTAATTACCCGGCTTCAAGTCAAAGCATCGCACACATAGTTAATTACATTACAATACAATATTGTAGTAATATTACCGATGATAGTTTGAATTAAGGGCTCTAGATTTTATAGTCCTTGCAATAACTCGGCCGTACCTTAATGGGTACTGCTGTCGTAAAGGCGCTATCTGGTAATAAAAATGAAAGAATACGTTTCGAAGGTTTATTGCAGAAATATTTTTTGGTCTGTAGTTTGTTTTGCAGATTTATAAATTGTTGGACCCAAGATCGTGCCTTGCGGTACTCCCATGCCTTTATTGCCGATGATTGCTCATGGGAAACTATTATGTAATGATAATGCTAGGCCAAGTGATCTGTTCTTGAATTAATGGATATTGATATATTTATGAAATTTTTTTTAAACATTTAATTATTTGTATCTTGTAATGTGAGGTTTGTTAATTGACGTCATATGTAAAAAATGTATAAAAAAAAAACACTTTGGTCTTGGCAACCAAATCTAAAGTTAACAGCCATGTGAGTTTATAATACTTATAATTGTTTGAATACTTATGAAAAGTTAACTTAGAAGTTACTAAACACAAATTTATATGCCATTTATATTATTATTGGTTTGTACTGAACAATTACAACTTAAGTAGATTTTCTATAAATTATCACAAAAATAGCAATTTCCCACTGAAATTTCAATACAGTAATGGCGCTGTATAATATTATACTGCTGATTTTGTGAATGCAAATGCTTGTGATTGTGTAACCACCTATCGTGGTCGCTTTAATTGTCACCAAAGACCAAATATGGTCGGTATTTGGTGCTGCTGCAGAAGCTAGGAGTCACGCAGTGGCCCAAGGATTGTTTGCTGGCAAATAAGGGCGTGATCCGATATGGTCCTATTGAATTTCTTGTAGATATATTCCGCAGGATTCACTAGGATACAATTACTAGTCGATTTTTATTTAAATTGTGCAGAATAGTTAGTAATAAATGACCGTCCTGTTTTAACTTTATCGTTAAGGCAAAATTACGTTTATAATGTTTACATCTTCTTCGGCAAATGTGAATACACAATTATTTATGAGCATGTATAAAAATTTGGTACATGCCATAAATTCAATCGTTGCTGATAAATTGGGAACCAGTTATTGTTGTTGAATAAAGCGTTTCGTAAGTAATTTGCAGTAAAAAGTGATTGATTTTATTTTTTGTGTAAAAAAGGACTGAAGATAAATGAATATGATATAAAATAATCAACAGCAACTTTATTTACTAGATTCCGTAAGAAAATCTCCTCGACTTACAACCTGTATGCAACTCAAGATGAGCGGATCTCAACCCTAATATTAAGGGCCGTAAAAACTTTAATTCTCTTATTTTGTATCCAAGAGCACACTTTAATAAAACCCAAAGCAAACGTATTAACTGAATCATATGCTGCAACGACTTCGGAACTCACTTTGTCCTCCATTTTGTCGTTTTCAATTTCTAAATTAAAATATAATTCCGCTGTGTTTTTGTTCTCTTGCGTCATCATACCTTCTTGATGTATGCCTTTGGATTCTTCATTCAAATTTTGTTTCCTGATACATGCCGTTTGGAACCTTATGTCCTATTTCATTGGATATTTTTTTACACATAAAAATGTAGATTACATTGGTCACGAAATCGAGATAAGTCGTTTTGCTTCTGAATTTGAGTTCAATCTTTTTATAAGAGGCCTGGGATAGTGTGGCTAATGGGCTTGTGGTAATTTGGGTTGGCGAGGCTCGGGGAGGGTAATTATAGGTCTGCCTGTGTCATTGTCGGTATCTCATTCGATTCTCCTAATTTCCTTTGAATTCGGGATACAAACACAAATACAAAAGTCTTTTTAAACTTTGGTTCGCTAAAAACGATAGCCAAAAATTTTAACTTTACTTCGGAAAAGTCATGCAGTCCGCAATCAATTTACTACATCCACAATTAAGCTTATTACAAGAGTTATAGTTGATTGCAATAATAAATAAATATATTTTTAATAGTGCTGTGTGGTGTCGGCTTAGAATAGCACTACCCCATTTCTTCCGGTGGGTGAACGTAAGAGGCGACTTACGGTAATGGGGCTTTTAAGGGATTTTTGGGCGATGCGGTTGGAGACCCATCACTAACAACCTTTATCTTACCATCATTTCCCCACTCAACTTTCCAAAGGTAGCTGAGGAATTTTTAATTCCTTAGCTCTGGCTATACCCCTTTTAGGTAGGCCGTGAGTATATGTATGTATGTATCTTTTTATAATAGGCAACAACTTGAAACGCCGTTGAAATATTTCAACATTAATTACTCCAGCAGCATGCAGTGTTTGATGCTAGAAGGTATGCAGTAGTTGTTATTTAAAACGCTTTCAATATACCCAATATCTTTTTTGGATTACTCATGTTCTTGCCCTGAGCTGGATAATAAAGGTTTGAATAATTATGATTAATCCCTACGCGTTGACCGTTAGCATGTTAAAGACAGATAAAAATGATAGATGGTCACTGACGGGCCAACCGGGGTACAGCTCGAGCTATTCCAAGATGAAACACTCAAAGGATAAACACACTGAATAAAGAAAGACACGGGCGTTTGTGTTTGTAATCGGAATATTTAAAGATAAGATTAAATGTGTCCGTTATCCAATTGTAGTTTCTATTCACGATTTTGTATGGGAATGTAATGCTTCATATTCAAAAATGAATGGTAATGGCATATTTAAATTTGGTGTGATTCAGAAAACAAAAGAGACTATTAAAAATGGTAAGTGCTCTTATCTCGATCATCGAAGCGCAACTTTTAAGCCTACACATTTTCAAACCACACTTATTATTTCCGAAAACGCCGATCCAAATGATACAGTGAACTGGGCCAAGTAGATTCTCTGCTAGCCAACTTAATAGCTCGACGAATCTGCTGACTTATAATTTGGGGTCTCGTATTATTACCTTGGAACTTGGTTTTAGATAGTTAATGTGACTGAAATAATGACGGTAGAGGTCGAAAAAAGGCAAAAAAAAACTTAATAACGGGTGCATAAAAACTGGTTTTGTTGAGTTGTATTTTGACTATTAGGAATAGGTTTTTTAGCATTTTATTGATATGTTTAATGATTCCTTTTGATTTTATGGCTGAAGTAATGATCGATGTTTTTTATTTATTTAGTGTTTTAAAGCTTATAACGATCCCATCGAAATTTGTTATGATTCATTTCTTTCAAATGAATGTATATCAAAACTTTGATCTTATCACAATATTTACTTTTACATAGACATATTTTATGAATGATGAGAATATAGTTAATATTAAATAATAATGTAGCTCTACTTTTCGTGGATCTGACGTAGTAAGTTTTTGAATTAATTTCGGACACAAAAAGAAGATCTAGTTTGAAAGGAATCATAAATCACAATAAACAGGAAGACTTTAATGATTGTTCGTTTGCCCGAATATAGTTTTTATTCCAGTTACGTAAAAAAAAAACTTTTCATTAACCTACTAGTACCTTAAGAGTGTGACTATAATGACATTGGTATTAACAATGACTTTTAAAATTGGATCATTAAAATTTTGTTACATCTTGCTTGAAAAGAAGTAATGACGATTTAATGTCTTAGTAATTTCAAACTAATTGGAATAAGACTGTCCCTTTTTGAGCAAGAAATGGACATGTAATTCTATATCTTTGGATTCCTGTATTGTGTTGCGTGATATGTGTCCTTATGATGACATTCTTGGAAATGATACAGATGATGCTAAAGATAATTTTCCACTGATGGACTGGAATCAAAAGCGATAACAGTACATTAAAATATTTTTTGTATATAATAAATGAAGGCTTTGAAATGTAAATAGTAAAATAATATATGCGATTATAATTATGAATATAAAAGTGAGCGATTTGTTAGGATTAAACTAAGTGGTTATATTACATCTACTTACCCCAACGGCAGCAAGGATTGAGTATATACTGGTTTGTTAGTAACACTAAGTAGGAGCTTCTAGTAGTTCCTTGTTAAAGAGCATTCCTTGCTATGCACTTTAAAAAGTACTTTTGCTTCAAATTTAATTGTATATTTATTTCATACGACGACCTCGGAGGACACATTTGGATCAAATAGAAAATGTGCTCAAAAAGGCAGGTGTCCGCAGTATGAAGAATAAAAGAGAATGTATGAAAAGATTGATGGATGTAAACGAAGCCAGAGAGGTTTGCCAGGATCGTACAAAGTGGCGATCGATAGTCTCTGCCTACCCCAATGGGAACTAACGGCGTGAGAATATGTATGTATGTATTTATTTCATCTTACATTTGTTCAAAATGATGATTACATTTCTCAAATTTTATTGTGTCTCCAAAAGAGATATAATATCGTATATTATATCTCAGCTTAGTATGATGCTTTGACAGTCCCTGAAAAAAATTCATGCACGTTTACTCCGTCATCAGGCAATAAAAAGTTTGTAATGACGAGTGTGAATTAAATATGTTGTCGATTTGTGAAACCATATTTCGAGAAGCTAAGCTATAATTTTGTTAAAGTAATTTTACATCTCGACAGAAATAGCGGGTGGTATTTGAACATTGACGGTCAGTTGACCATTAAAATATATATTTTTATTTGTGTTTCAGTTTTAAGGTCGTTTTTGTAGGTTGATAATGATACTCCTGAATGGAAGTTAATATTGCTATTTGCGGTTTTATTACAAGTCGAGTGCCTCGCTAATAGTTAATCTGATTATGGAATTGAATATAGTAGCTTTGTATCCGGTTTCTGAACGTTTCATGACTTATTAATGCGTCGATACTTTTCCTGTTTTGAATGTTTGTTGGCGAGAAAAGTTTTCCCGTATTAGGCCTTCGCGAGATTTAATATTAATATTATTTTATGTTCCCTATTGTTTCTGATTAGTTTTAGTTGACCGCTAGTATGAATGATTCCCTTTTTGTATTATAGGAATATTAAGATGCAGTTCTAAACTTTTCAGATCTTACTAATAATTAAAGAATAAATAAAGGAAAGAAAAATTTCGACACGGGCGGGGATCGAACCCGCGACCTCGGGTAAACGCCCCGACGCTCTGCCAACTGAGCTACCGAGTCAATTGGCTGCCAGTGCGAAATTCTTCTATCCTTTATTTCTTTTACACGTTTAAGTAGTGTCGAAATTTTTCTTTCCTTTATTTATTCTTTAATTATTAGTAATAATCCCCACATGAGGTTTTCATGAACAAAAAGATTTAAATTTTCAGATCTTGTTTAATTTAAAATATATTTAACACTTAACTTAATATTGTATAATATAATCTTTGAAAATAGTTAAAGTAAAAGTTCATTAAAAATAGGAAAATCTGGAATGGTGATCTTGACTTGTCTGAGTTTTAACTTCATTCTTTGGTAGTAACATACTCACAGATAAATACAGAGAGCTTCAGAATTCTAATTTAAATATAATTTAATTTTACAATACTATCATTAGAATTAAAGTACTAAAAAGATTAAGTAAAGTGCTAATCTACTAAGAAGACAGAAGAAAAAAGAGGAGTTGTCCAGCCACATCGCCGAAAAGTCACTTAAAAAGATCCAAAATTCTAAACCGCCTCTTACGACAGTACAGAAATCAAGTCTTGTAGCGTACACTGTCGAAAATTATTTTGTATTATATTATTCGGTACTTATAATCCGAAATTTGGTTTTAAAATGGTTTCCAGGCATTTATTCCAAATTATTTAGTTTGTCAGAAGACGCTGACTCTTGAGTCAGTAATATTAACCTCGAATATTGAGAAGTGTGTTGGAGTCAATTCCTAATGAAATCACTTTTAATAACTATCAATTAGCAACAATTAAACTATGAATAAAATACATAGCAACGCATTATCTCGTTCCGCCATTTAAAAAGTTTTTTTTTATTTTGACACGATCGTCTCTGGGAAAGGGCAGTCGTCATTCCATCTCAGTGTTGCCATAACAAATGTGACGAATTAAGTATTTAGGTTTTTTCTTGTATCAAAATCTAAATTTTATTGAGGATACCAGGCGTTATTTTTGACTATACTTTTTCTGATGTTAAGGTGAAGTTATATTTTGATATATTTTTTATACTGATAGGATCGGTGATTATGATGTTCTTTGGAACAAAAATATTAACCACAATGATTGGTTTACTATTTTTTGTATTTATATATCTATGAGAAAGAAAATCATTTTCACGATTTTAAATTGCTTGCGCTTGTTTTTTTTGTGTGTTATAGTTTTTATATTATATAATAATTGGATTATCTTGCATATTTGACTAATATACTTAGTAACATGTGTCGTAAAATATTCATATGAAAAAGTTAGTATCCACATCTATCCATAGTATCCCTCCATTTATCAACATTATCTTGATAAAAATTTAAAGCATAATTTTTCTTGCTTTTAGTAACTATCCTCGCCTCGAGGCTAGTAGAGAAAAACATACACGCCTTAAAAGTTTCGGCTAACACAAAAGTATTATGCTGTCAATTAGAAATTCGTCATCCCTTTTTATTTGGTTCCGTGCAACCCATCAAAGATTCACGATGTTCTCTCAATCAAACTCTATCTATTATATTAATTGGTCAAAATTACGTCTTAGAAAACCACTTGGAGCTTGCTTGACTAGTGCCGTTGACCTTCGGTTATCAAATTTGAACACATATTTTTTAAGTTTATGAGGTTTGCCGATGCTTCGATCGATCTTTTTTAAGTATATCACTATCGCGTTTGAAAGCGTTTGTTTTTTGGGTAGTTTTGATGTTATATGCTGGTTTTATGAAAGTTTGTTTATGTTTGTCTTTTAGAGTCTTGTCTGGGGTTTTTCGTAGTGTAAGAAACATAAAGTTTCCTTTTCCTCGATGTTGCGGGAATCAAATCACTGGTTAGTTAGCAACTTACCAACATCAATACTCTCCGTTATGATTTATACACATACACATATACTCACGGCTATAATTCCCTAGAAGGGGTAGCCAGAGCCAAGGAATTATAAATTCCTCATCCACTTTTGGAACTTGAGTGGGGAAAAGGTGGTAAAATAAAGGTTTTTGGTGATGGGTCTCCAACCGCATCGCCCAAAAATCCAATAAAAGGCCCCAATACCCTTAGTCGCCTCTTACAACACCCGTGGGTAGAAAGGGGTAGCGACATTCTAAGCCGGCACTACACGGTTATGATTTATGTCTTTTGATTTACTTTCAATGGCTTGCAATTTTTGGTATTATAACCCTAGACACATATTTTATTAACACACTCCTTTGCTTTGTCATTATTTCCACATTTTTCCTTGATTGATTGATATTTGTGAACCATTCAATAGTCTGATAAAAAATATGTTCAGAAAAGCACTAGCTCTCACTCACTCACTAGCTTATGATGTTGATAAAATAGTGAAAAAATTAATGTATCTTACCAGTAAAATATACATATACGCTCCACATGACTAATCGCAGTTTTCAACGCGGTTGACATGGAACTTCTAGAAGCGATAAACTTTTTTCGAAATTTAATAGGGTAATTAAAAATATAGACAGAAAATAAACAGTTTTACGGAATAATTAAACAATCATTAACATCTAAAGCGCATATGATTTGAATACTTAAAATAGTTTTAAATATGCAACGACCTTTATATCTGTCGACTTGGGTAGACATTTTAAGAAGGCAGTATGATTTTTAGAAATTACGATTGATTTCTTGTTTTTTAAATACATACATACATACATACTCACGGCTATAAATCCCAGGAAGGGGTAGGCAGAGCTAAAGAATTAGAAATTCCTCAGCCACTTTTGGAAATTTGAGTGGGGAAAAGATGGTAAAATAAAGGTTGTTGGTGATGGGTGTCCAACCGCATCGCCCAAAAATCGTTTTAAAGCCCCAATACCGTTAGTCGCCTCTTACGTTCACCCACCGGAAGAAATGGGGTAGTGCTATTCTAAGCTGACACTACACAGCTTATCAACAGCTTGTTTTTTAAACAGGTTTGTTTATAAATATAATAACAGTCTCCAGGGACTTCTTTTAGTGTTTGCGTTTTTCCGATAAAATCAAGCTAAGTGTGTTTGTTTATACGATGTATTTCTCTACTTTAAAAATATATTGTTCACTGTGGGGCCATGTGGCTAAAGATTTAACTTCTGAGAGTTTTTGAAGAAATTCTTATTCGAATTCGATAGTCCCTGCCTACCCCAATGGGAACAACGGGCGTAAGTATAAGTAAGTAAGCATGTATGTTTGCTTACTACTGAACATGAGCTTTCTTATAAAGGCTCTTTAGGATCTCACCTAACTACTAGTCATGGGAATCAGGCCATTGTGTAAAAAAACCACACAAGAATGATCAAAACATGTATTTCACACAAGTAACGGTTAAGTGACGCATCACAATAAATCAAAAATATCACAGACTCATAACTTCCATTTTCTGAACGGTACAGTAATAAACTGTCAATCATCATAGACATGAGCTGGCTTGTATGTATTTGAATAGTTTTTATATTACAATAAAGAAGACAACGAATCTTTTAACTAAAATTATATAAAGTGAAATTAGCTATTATATCATGACCCTAGTGCTTAGTCTATCTCTATGTTCTAAATGAGTATTTAGTTTATTAGTATAGTTTAAGGTTTCAACCACATATTTAATTCAATACATATCTAGTATGTGTCTGTTCATTTGATACCATGTGCCAAATATCAGTATTTATCAGCTTCTAGGGTTCTCAATCATCAAATTTTCCATGATACCAAAACAGCTTCTTTCAACTTCGAAGATATAACAGGAAACTATTTTCTGGATTGAAACAAGTTTGTTTCTAGTTTATTTTTTCGGTTCATTAGTAGTGTTGAGTTTTCCCGCGCTTTAGCCGCCCGCCGACTTCTAGCCGCGGGCTGTAGCTTAGCACGTTATAAGGTGGGCACGCGTGCGCGCTCTTTGCGTGCATAATTGTGAAGGCTTTTCTGAAACAACCATTTCTTTATTACTATAAATAATATTGTTTCCAGTTAATCTATACATGTTTAGAAAGTTTATGGAAAAATAAAACATAGTGTATGAAAAGAATCATGTGTTAAACTCACTTACAATATATATATATATACAATACTCACAACCTGTATTCCCATTGCACAGAGACTATCTATCGTCACTTTGCCCGATCTTGATCTCTCTTGATTCCTTCACATTCATAATTTATCTCATACATACTCAGTCCCAACCTCAATAAAAACTTTTCAATCTGGTCTACGAACGTCTTATGTGGCCGTCATCTTATTAAACATTGGCATACAAAAACGAATCGATAATTATTACGTCAATTTAAAACAAAGTAGTTAAAGACACCTAGAAGAAACCTCACTTCTCTAGGGTCAATTTAAAACTTCTCTTGGCAATTTTAGCCAGTTTTAAATAGAGTAACTTCATGTTTCCAATTTATAGACTTCACAAAACAGTATGATAGTAGAATACACCTTGTTAAAAGTACGAGTGGCTCAGTGTTGCATTGTATGTATGTGTACACGTTGTTATGATATAGCACTATCCGTGTTGAAGTGTTGATACTCGGTGCGCGTTTAAAACAACAATGTTTTTTATTTGTACAGCGTTTTGATAAGCTAGCGAGAATGCGATGGTATTCAAGTGAATGGTGGATCGACGTTTTTGAACTTCAAAGGGTTCTGTCTTAAAGAAGAAGGGTTTCTTTGAGAACCATTTTGGTTACTGTTCCTCTGTACGAGTATGTCGGTTTTTAGAGTGTAAATTGCTTACCGTTTGAAGATAACTTAAAACTCAAAATGTTTCCGGACAGTGTAACTGTCTATCCATTCAAGAGAAAAGAGATTCCGTAAGCATTTTATCTGATGATTTATGTGGCAGTGCTTCATCGTATATAAATACCGCAAAGAAATTCAATTTGCAGTAATTTTTGAATAATACTTTCGGTAATTTCGAATATTGTAATTCATAAATTTGATACGATAAAGCTGACTGTAGAAAATTATTTATCAGTGGTCGAGCGGGTTCACAATTATTTACGGCAAATGACAAATGTGTCGGCTTTTCGGCGAGAGCGACTTACTGTGTAGTGCGTACATTGGTTACTCACACCTATTTAATGCTTTTTATTAGCACAATGTAAAATGTATGATAAAGAAGGGGACGGAAGAAAGGGACCCTTTGCTGTTTCAACGTAATTATAGATTCAAATATTTCATTTACGCAATAACATCTAAGATCATCATAATACTTCATAATGTAGGTTTAAGGGTCGCCTTTTAGAGCACCTTTAAACGAATTAAAACATTGCTCTAAGTGTACTTATCCTATCAAAATAATGTATCTAACACTATAGGTCTATATAAAGTTTTATTGAGAGAAGTAAACTAGGTTTATGCCAGGGCCGAGATAATTCGTTTACGACACGTGACATTACATACAGCTAAAAAAAATACTTAACGTACTTAACTTCTAATTTCAAATTCTCAAATAATACACTTGTCATGTAATAGTCATTAGAAGTCATATAGGAGACCAATCATTTGTTAGTGTTTCGCGACCCCTGGCAGCCAAGTAATTATGTTCTATGGATGCGCGCGCAAATGGGAGTGGCATTCCACGCGTACGTTGACCGGTGCTATAGGTTGCTTATGGTGGTAGACCTGCCTAGTGGGGGTCTTGAGGGCTTCTTATATATGTTATGGTAAAACAAACATTATCTGATCGAATGAAAAATACATATGTTTAGATTTAAAAGTTTTTCTATCTTCAAAAAATACTAAAAATTACTTGTGAAAACATATGGTGATGAAATAATAATTTCGTCGATAATAATTTTAAGGGGTAGCCAGAGCTTCAGAATACAAAATTCCTCAGCAACTTCTGGAACATGAAAGAGGAGAAGATTGTAAATAAAGGTGATTTTTGATGGGTGTCCAACTGCATCGCCGACCAACTTTCTTCCGTCTTTAAAATACCCTAAACCTTTAGTTGACTCCTACGACATCCACATGTAGAAATGAGGTAGTGTTATTCTAAGCCGACACTGCACATCATTTATTATTTCTTATAACGGTTTCAGTAATCTAATTAACAAACATCATCAAGTTTTATTTATATCTTGTCTAGCCATTGTAAAGTCTATGTTCTCCTTACAACATTCTGGCATATGATAGACAATATCAAGGTGTGCTTCAAAAACCTATTATCTCAATGCTATTCAATTTGTGAAGATAATAGATCTTTTTGTGAATTTTCTTTACTCTTTTTTATATGGCTATTACTCGACATGCTGATTCTATTTCGTAACATTTGAGCATGACTGTACGTCATTTGAATGTGATGTTTCGTGCGACTAATAAAGGCAATTTATGTTTAAATGCGGTTGAAATTATATGTACCTTTTTAAATGTATTTTTTAAATCAATGCGCTTCGCACTGTCAGCTTAGAATAGCACTACCCCATTACCCGTGATCGTTTATAAGTGGCTAAGGGTATTGGGGCTATGTAAGTTATTTTTGTGCGATGTTGTTGAAGACTTATCATCAAAAACCTTTATTTTACAATCTTGTCCTCAGACAATTTCCTAAAGTGACTGTGGAATATCTTATTCCAAAGCTCTGGCTATTCCTACTTTGGATTTATAGCCGTGAGTATATATGTATGTATGTAAATCAATTAGTTTAAAGCATTTCTAAAGTTGATAATATACCAAGCTTTTTATTTGTCAGTGAATAGTTTTCTGCTTGGCACAAAATAATGCAGCTTCCTTTTTGTCACCTATATGTTGAGACTTTGAGAGGATTTTACTATTCTATAATTTGAGCTCTCTATCTTTAACGCAGGGTAGGCAGAGACTTCTTTTCATCCCCAAATTTGGCTTTCATATCTCTTGCGCTTCAATTATATTCAATTAATAAACATTTTCTTACATTGTCGGCGTATATTTGTGTTTTAAATACTTCGTAAGGTCGATGTAGCACTGTATTATACTATTAAAGATTTGTGTGTTATTTTCGCTGTTAAATATAATTAATGAAAAGCGCGGAGACTTGGTTATAGTTTCAGATATTTTAAATAAGGCTTTTAAAACCCTAAAAAGTTAAATAAGATAATAGTTAGCTTATCATAATTGATCATTCATCACGTATTTAAAGTCGGGAAAACTTAAGTATGGCGCCAAAGAAAAAAAGCTTGTTAATATGACAGACATAAATTTAATTTGTAAAAGCTCTTTGTTTAAGTTGATTTGTATTCCAAATGCACTTGCTTAATATTTTAATATGTTTGTCGTGAATCTAGTTATATTTTTATTCATACCAGAGTGAAGGCTTGAATTCGGAATGCTTTATTAGTCTGGCTTTTGGGGCTTACGAAACGTAATGCAAAGTGCCTGGATTGTATTGTATGAGTGTTTTTTTAGTTATTACATTCAAACATACTTATTTTCTTAATAGCAGTCCTAAAAATAATAAAAGTAGCAATACATTATCAATTGCCGTGTAGTGTCGGCTTAGAATAACACTACCCCATTTCTACCCAAGGGTGATCGTAAGAGGCGACTAAGAGTATAGGGGCTTATTAAGTGATTTTTGGGCGACGTGGTTGGAGACCCATCACCAAAAACGTTTATTATTACCATCTTTTCCCCAATCGACTTCCAAAAGTGGCTGAGGAATTTCTTATTCCAAAGCTCTGGCTACCCCGTTAAGGGATTTATAGCCGTGAGTATATGTATGTATGTTTCAACCCTATCAACCTTAGTCCGGAAAAGTCGTACAACAAGGATGCATTTAAGTATTTACTAGTTTATAACTAATCAGCTCACCTATCTATTAAAGATTCGGCCAATTAAAACGTCCGCCATTAATAATAGAACAGAGCCAAAGTAAGCTCCCAGTTAACTCGATTTAGATAAGTTAGTCGCATTATTCATTACACTTATTAAAGTTGCATCGCCACTGTAACTTAATGCGCTCTGATACGCATCTTCGTTATCGGCTTTAAGGTGAGGCTCTGCAGGTTTTTTAGTTTTGTTTAGATCTGTGTCGTGTAGTGCCGGCTTAGAATGTCACAACCCCTTTCTACCCACAGGTGTCTGAAGAGGCGACTAAGGGTGTGGGGCTTTTTAAGGGGTTATTTGGGCGATGTTGTTGGAGAACCATCACCGAAGATACTATATTTCTAACATCTTGTCCTCTATAAACTTCCAAATGTGGCTGAGGAGTTTATAGGTCTGAAGCTCTGGCTACCCCTTTTTGGGATTTATGGTCGTGAGTATGTATGTTATGTATGTATGTTAAAGTTAACTCGATTTAGATAAGTTGGTCGCAATCTTCATTACACTTATTAAAGTTGCATCGCCACTGTAACTTAATGCGCTCTGATACGCATCTTCGTTATCGGCTTTAAGGTGAGGTTCTGCAGGTTTTTTAGTTTTGTTTAGATCTGTGCCGTGTAGTGCCGGCTTAGAATGTCACAACCCCTTTCTACCCACAGGTGTCTGAAGAGGCGACTAAGGGTGTGGGGCTTTTTAAGGGGTTATTTGGGCGATGTTGTTGGAGAACCATCACCGAAGATACTATATTTCTAACATCTTGTCCTCTATAAACTTCCAAATGTGGCTGAGGAGTTTATAGGTCTGAAGCTCTGGCTACCCCTTTTTGGGATTTATGGTCGTGAGTATGTATGTTATGTATGTATGTTAAAGTTAACTCGATTTAGATAAGTTGGTCGCAATCTTCATTACACTTATTAAAGTTGCATCGCCACTGTAACTTAATGCGCTCTGATACGCATCTTCGTTATCGGCTTTAAGGTGAGGCTCTGCAGGTTTTTTAGTTTTTTCATACATGCATATACTCACGGCCACAAATCCGAAAAGGGGTTGCCAAAGCTTTAGAGCTGGATACTCCTTGTCCACATTTGGAAGTTGATAGGGGTCTAGATGGTAGAAATAAAGTATCGTTGGTGATGGATCTCCAACCCAAAAACTACATAAAAAGCCCGTACTCTAATCGCCTCTAGCGACACCCGTAAGTAAAAAGTGGTAGTGACATTATACATACATATACATATACTCACGGCCACAAATCCCAAAAGGGGTTGCCAGAGCTTTAGTGCTAGAAACTCCTCAGCCACATTTGGAAGTTGATAGGGGACACGATGGTAGAAATAAAGTAACGTTGGTGATAGGTCTCCAATCGCATCGCCCAAAACGAAATAAAAAGCCCCATACCCTTAGTCGCCTCTAACGACACCCGTGGGTAGAAAGGGGTAGTGACATTCTAAGCCGGCACTACACGGTATTTGTTTAGATCTGGTGTTGAAGTGCAAGTAATACTTGTTTTTTACGGGTAATGCTTACTGTCCTGCTCTAGTAGCATGACGCTTGTGAGAGCGCGTTTGTCAAATGAGAAGTGAGAAACTGACAGATTGCTCATACAAAATCTGTCAGTATCTCACATCTCACATGACATAATCGGTCTCACACGCCTCATGTTACGGGGGTTGCATGAGGTGTGAGAGTGAGTATGTCACGACCTACATCATACATACATACCTATACTCACGGCTATAAATCCCTAGAAGGGGTAGCCAGAGCTAACGAATTAAAAATTCCTCAGCCACTTTTGGAAGTTGCGTGGGGAAAAGATGGTAAAATAAAGGTTGTTGGTGATGGGTCTCCAACCGCATCGCCCAAAAATCCCTTAAAAAGCCTACATCATGTTGTCTGTAAATGTAATAGTATTTGATTTTCTTAATTCTGGTTGGCCTGATTTAGGCCTAGCTGGTAAAGGAATGTATTAACTAGATTTTCCATAGATAATATTCTAGTATAATAAAGGCATTTATATTGTTTTTCGTTGTATTTTTTCAAAGAAGTATTTTTCTTCATTTAATAATTTCCTTCACTACACGACCTCTAGTCATGTGTTTTTAATTCCCGCCTTTTAACGCAGATAAAGTTCGCCTTAATAGTATGATTCAGAAATGGTCGTAATTAAAAGCAGCCTTCGCACAGATTAAAGATCGAATACTGACTCGAAGATCATTCGAAGGCTTCGATTAAAAAGTGCATATAATTTAACTACATTCATTATAAAGGGGTTGATTGAGACGAAATTATGATATATATGATAAATTGAAAAATTTAATGTGTTTCCTTAATTTTTTGGACGAGTTGTTTTTGAAGCAACAGTTTTTTTGGTATGTAGTGCAGTTAGTATCTTAGCGTTTTATTTTTTATTGGATCTAAATACCAACCTCAACTGACATTACTAACAACGTCAATCACGTCATATTAATATTGAGTGTTTATGATTATTACCTAATTAAAATCCAAAATAGAAATAGGTATATTATGAGTCTGCTGTGTAGTGTCAGCTTAGAATAGCACTACCCCGCTGGGTGTACGTAAGAGGCGACTAACGGTATTGGGGCTTTTTAAGGGATTTTTGGGCGATGCGGTTGGAGACCCATCACCAACAACCTTTATTTTACCATCTTTTCCCCACGCAACTTCCAAAAGTGGCTGAGGAATTTCTACTTCCTTAGCTCTGGCTACACCTTCTAGGGATTTATAGCCATGAGTATATGTATGTATGTATATATTATGCATTATTTTGCATTACATCTGTATGTGACCATATATGCTTCATAGGAGTTAAACTGTTTTATAATTTTTAGTACACTGTCCTATGACAATGTATTAACTCAGCAGTTATTTTCAGAAAAGTTAATATAACAAAGAATATTGAAAGTTTTATAGTGGCAGCACTGAATCCGATGATTCCCAAATCGAAGGCCAACCTTTTTACCACTAGCCTGTCAAGGTTATTAAAAACATTCAGTTACGCCCTTAACTGAAAAAATAATTACTTTAAATAACTTTTACGCGCAAATCCAATTATATGATCACATCAACTCATGCTTATAAGCTGATATGAATAATTGTAGATAATAAAAGGTTAAAACTGTAACTTAAGACTCAGCCAATAATGTAATGTTTCTTAAAGGGTAAAGTATATATTTATCCGCCGTGTAGTGTCGGCTTAGAATAGCACTACCCCGTGTCTACCGAATGGTGTACGTAAAAGGCGACTAACGGTATTGGGGCTTTTAAGGGATTTTTGGGTGATGCGGTTGGAGACCCATCACCAACAACCTTTACTTTACTATCTTTCTCCCACTCAATTTTCCAGAAGTGGCTGAGGAATTTATAAATAATATCGTTAGTGTATGACTGTGAAAATTAAATAAGCTCAAAAATATGATCTTGACTTTGATTTCTAATAGCTACCTAAATAGATTAAATATAAACAAATATATGGTTCAGATATCAGTTTTATCATTAATTCTGTCAAAATATATTTAAGAGATATTATTTGGCCTTTAAGAGTTTAAAAGCCGTTTCGTATTTTTGCATGGATTTCATATCAGATTCAAGTTTTTCAATTGTATTTTTTTGTTACAGGTATGTAAGCCGAAGAAAGTACAATGCGTCAAAGGATAGAACCAAATTTTACAGTATGTACAGTGCAAATAAATATACCCTAGAATAAAGACACATTAATCAAACTCTAACCGATATTCATAGTAAAAGAATGACCACGAGCACCTTAATTTCCTCACTAACCTTTTAACTTTACGTTATCCGGTTTAGAATAACACTATTCCGTTGATTTTTAAGCGATTGGAAAGTCATTGCAACACTATTAGGGGTTGTCCATTAATCACGTGATCTTTTTTTAGCATTTTTTAACCCCCCTTCCCCATTGGTGATGAGTAGTGAGGTTTAAGACCACCCCCCTCCCCTTCTCAACATCACGTGTATTTTTAGTAGCTACAACGAATCTTAAAATTTTCTGAATATTATATTATTTTAAATACAGGTAAGTATAATCTATAATCTTATTTTATTCTGAAATTAAGGACCGTAATAAAAATGTGCCGCTTAATATTTGTTTAAAAATCGCGCGTTTGACGAAAAATTAAATACACGAGATATCTTACTACACCCCCCCTCCACATTGTGTTATTTTCGTGATTTTTATCAAACCCCTCCCCCCCCTCTCAAGCCTCACGTGATTAATGGACAACCCCTTACCGAACATTATCATTTTACCATATTGTCTATCTCTAGAAGTTTCCAAAATTATAATCATTTTAAAGTTCTACCTACTCCTTTTCGTAATAACTCCCGTGAATATTAAGCTACAACGAAACCAACACGCAAAAATATTTTAAGTGTGAAAAAAGTAGATTAATCTAATATCGATTAACTCGCATATATCGTATCCAATCGAATCTGTGTTGCATCGATTAATTTCCTGAGAAGAAACTGCGGCCGTATGAGATAATTTCAGAAATTGTGATGTTACAATATGATGGGGATTAAGAAAATTGCAATCCCGCTTGTAACACGTAGCTGGGACATATCAACGTTTTAGAAACCTTTTTACAGCCTCTTTATAATGGTTAAATATTACTTTCTTATTATGCTCAAGGTTACGAATAAAGCCTTGTTTTATTTAAATAGAAGGGCCACCAGAGCTTCAGAGCTAGATACTCTTCAGCCACATTTGGAAGTTGATAGGCGACAAGATGGTAGAAATAAAGTATCGTTGGTGATGGGTCTCCAACTGCATCGCCCAAAACCACTTAAAAAAGCCCCATATCCTTAATCTATTATTATGAATATACATACATACACACATATACTCACGGCTATAAATCCCAAGAAGGGGTAGCCAGAGCTAAGGAACTAGAAGTTCCTCAGCCACTTTTGGAAAGATGAGTGGGGAAAAGATGGCAAAATAAAGGTTGTTGGTGATGGGTCTCCGTCCCAATACCGTTAGTCGCCTCTTACGTACACCCACCGGCAGAAATGGGTTAGTGTTATTCTAAGCCGACACTACACAGCAAATGCTATGCATATGTTTCCTTTAAAATGACATTGCCACCGTCACAGGCAAAAAGCACAAGACGGCTGTGTTATAATCAAAGATTTCAATTGAGGAGGCCTATCAATAAAGCAACTGTGCTGTTCATTAACAACAGAGTCTTACATTCCGCCGTAATGATCGAGTGTATGCCGCGGTACTGTCAGGTACTGGGCTTGTCTTAAATGATCATTTTATACTGAACTTAACTTATAATTTGTGGGTCAAAATAGCTTTGTGTAATGTGTTATTGTGTTACTTGTAATTTTATTATCAACAACACTAAATACATACATATACTCACGACGATAATATCCATTGGGGTAGGCAGAGACTTATAAAAATAAAAACAAAACAACACTAAATACTTGTAAAATAATACTGAAATTATAACTCTCAGTAGTTTTTAACGTAATTACGGATACTCAATATAATATATACACATCTAACATATATTATGTACATACATAATAAACATAACATAAACGTTCACGCCGTTTATCCCCGAAGGGGTTGGAAGAGGTACCAATACTTCTGAACTCACATGGCAAGCGCCATCTAGTTTCCAGAGAAGGTACCCACGTTTTGCTTAGACAGTGTACTCACGTGATAGGGGGCAGGCCTATCGCCGTTTTGTACGAATACACTGTCACATGACTAAGTACAACTCAGCCATGTGGGTTTCCTCACGATGTTTTCCCTCACCGTTAACAACCATGATAAATTAACCACACATATGACTTTAGAAAAGACAAATTGGTGTAGGCCCGTGTCCCAGGATTAGAACCCACGCCCTTCTGTTTTCGGGCGGGTGTTCTACCCACTGGACTATCATGTCGCATATGTACATACATGTAACATAAATATACACATGTAAGTTCAACAAAATCCCTCTCATTATTTTTTCTATTTATCAAACTTTACTAACGTTTGCCATATTCTGTTGACTATTTCATTTTGCCGCTATTCTCATGAAGAAACGAGGTAAACTTAAACCATCAATGTCCGATGTTTCATGCTCTCTTATAAATATAGTGCGCATTCCAATTTCATACTATCCCTTACGCCACGAGACATTACAAGTTTTATATTCTCCTAAGCACTATTAAGAAAAGGCTTTATAGGAACGCACCATGAACTAGGCTTTAGAAATTAATTAGGCACGCTCACCCGCTCGCGCAAGATATTTCATTATATTACGTGTATATTACCGAATACCGTTTTCTAGGAAAGTTATTACCTGAAAATTATGCATGGGATGTATTAAATGGGTGAACAGGCGTGTAATGGAAATTGAGGATAGCATTTGTCTCTATTTTATTAATCGTTTTAATATTTATGAATATTGCAATGATATGTAGTGATACTATTAAAGGTCGTATACCGTGTAGTGTCGGCTCAGAATAGCACTTCCCCATTTCTACCGATGGGTGTACGTAAGAGGCGACTAACGGTATTGGGGCTTTTAAGGGATTTTTGGGCGATGCGGCTGGGGACCCATCACCAACAACCTTTACTTTACCATCTTTTCCACACTCAATTTCCAAAAGTGGCTGAGGAATTTCTAATTCCTTAGCTCTGGCTACCCCTTCGAGGGATTTATAGCCGTGAGTATATGTTATGTTATGTTATTAAAGGCTTTTGACGCTGTTCTTCTTAAATCTTCTTCTAGATTATGTGTTTCCTTTCGACACTGGTCATGTTAGTGAGAGTATTAGTTTACATCGATCATATACTCACGGCGATATATTCCTACACTGCATTTTGACACTGGTCATGTTAGTGACGCCCGATTTCTGAATTGAGTATTCCAGCTGAGAACAACTTAAGTATCGTTCTGTCGCATTAAAATCTTAACGACTGAATGAGACAAAACGATACTTAAGTCGTTCTCAGCTTGAATACTCGTTTCAGAAATCGGGCGTGAGAGTTTTAAAATGGGTTTGTAGAAGCAGGTTTGTGGTTAGAAGGTGAGAAGTCGAAATTTATGAGATGATGCTCAAAATGATATAGATTGCTACCTCTAAATGATCAATCTGTGATGGTTATGATGATAAGGCTTTTTATAAGCTTTTCCACTCAAGTTCAAATGTAAGTCATTTCTATCTAGAGTGTTAGCTACCCTTTATTCATAGCCGTGAGTTTATGTATGTGTATTATCAATAATTACCTCGCATTGTTCATAGTCCTACAATATCAAAAATATCTGAAGCATTTTTTTATTACAAATGCCAATATTTTAACATCAAAAACCTTATAACTAGCACTAAATCCAATTGCAAAGCATCCCGACACAACATTACCCTACCAGGCTTATCATTTAGAAAATATGCGAACATTTCAACGACATCTATTCATGAGTAAAGCTATTCCTTTTTAATGCAAATCTATATGAATGCCGTTTCCACTGAACTATGTTTCTTAAATTACGGAAGGGACTGAGAAATACGCTTCGATTTGCTACTGTATTCAATGCCAGATAACATATGATAGGATATTATAGATGTATAAATTCGCTAATAGGATAGTTAGGACGGGTATCGGATTGTAGATAAATAAGAAATAGAGCTTATCACGGAGAAGCTTCGAATTCTTTGTGAGTAGAAATGGTGGCGTGTGGGTATGTTATTTAGTGATATCATACATATACTCACGGCTATAGATACCTAGAAGGGGTAGCCAGAGCTAAGAAATTAGAAATTCCTCAGCCACTTTTAGAATTTTTTGTGGGGAAAAGATGGTAAAATAAACGTTGTTGGTGATGGATCTCCAACCGCATCGCCCAAAAATCCTATAAAAGCCCCAATACCGTTAGTCGCCTCTTACGTACACCCACCGGAAGAAATGGGGTAGTGCTATTCTAAGCCGACACTACACGGCATCATTAGTGATATCATACATATATATACTTACTCACGGCTATAAATCCTAAGATAGGGTTAGCCAAAGCTTTAGGGCCAGAAAATGTTCAGCCACATTTGGAAGTACATAGGGGACTAGATGGTAGAAATAAAGTATCGTTGGTGATGGGTCTCCAACTGCATCGCCCAAAAACAACTTAAAAATACCCTTAGGCGTCTCTCACGATCCCCGGTTGTAGAAAGGGAAGTGACATTCTAGGTCGGCACGTCACGGCTTATATTTAGTGACTGACAATGACAGAACAGTTTCAGTTATAAGCTGTCCGTCTAGAGT
This sequence comes from Bedellia somnulentella, assembly GCA_963576735.1. Classification (NCBI taxonomy): domain Eukaryota; kingdom Metazoa; phylum Arthropoda; class Insecta; order Lepidoptera; family Bedelliidae; genus Bedellia; species Bedellia somnulentella. The sequence continues at coordinate 17,066,434 of OY755179.1, forward strand.
AAGTTATACATATTTGTTAGTAACTTTCATTGCTTTTATCAGTTGGTGTTTTAAGTCTTAGGGTATTAATATGAAGAGTCGGAATGCCCGGCTGGCAAGAGAGTTCTGCGTTAAAGTTAATTTACATTTTATTAATCATTCTATCTATAAAATTCCATTAATTAGGGGGCGCTACTAAATTCAAAGACCTTTAATGTGTTTTTGAAGAAAGGAATTGGTTAAAGTCAAATCGTGAAGTAATAATAAAACAAAGGAACATTTGAGTTTCACTCAAATAGAATAAGGAAAGCGCACCTGAAGATACACGCGATTAAAAATATTAAAATATGTGTAAGGAGGTTCACAAATAACAAATCATATAGCACCTACGTGGTCCGCCCGCGTGGCATAGACTACAATAACATAAAGTTCACAGATGAATCGCTGACAAGCAGACATGACGCGACATAAACACAGCCACATGGGGGGTGTGACACACTGACAGGGTTAGCACTTGAGGAAAAGTTTTTAATCTGTACTTTCTGAATCTGTGGTTAATATTCATTTACTGCATATTGTAAATAGTAACTTAAAAATTCAATTATAACAACAATTGATTCGGATATTTAATCGCGTGTTAGTGTATGGAAAATAATATACTGAAAGTATGTTTAATACTTTTAATATGAATAAATATAAATTGACATAATAGTCCTAGAAAGGTAAAATGACCTGTGATAGGGATGTTAATTGGACTGTATATATACTTATATATAAAACACATATAAATAACATCAAAGACTAAGAAACACGCAGTCGTTTTCTTAATATAAACGAATGCTCTCAGCAAGATTCGAACCCGTAACATCCGTATCTAGAAGTAGAAGGTAGCTTACCAACTAGGCCACAGATATAGTTAATTTAATATAATGTTAGCAAAAATCTGCATTGTGTCCAATTGCATATATTTTTAAATTGTTAATCTTATTTAACTACACTTTACAAGGATCAAGATTAAGGAAGGAATATTGTTAATTTGAATTTTATGACACTGAAATTATTTTTCGTTGAAAGTTATACGATTGACAGCCCTTACATATGGTTAATAATCTGTTATTTGCATATTCACCTACTCTGTGTTCGTGATGAGAATGATGTATGACAGGAAGTTGGAGATAAGTGAATTTTTATTACCCTCCTTGTTCGGCGTTTGGACTGAGAACAACTGACAACACCGCGATAGTTGGAAATTACATGACTTGAACGTAAAACATTCAAGAAGTAATATTTGTAAAACATGTATGAAATTATTAAAGTTGAATTTTAAATTCACTTTTTGTGGGATTTATAGTCGTAAGTAATACACTACCTGTCTAGGTAGGAAGGCTATGTAAGACGTTTGAGAACTAGATATAAACAATTTTCACAAAGATGGAAATTGGAAGTTTAGATTAATATAAAAACATGTATGAGAATTTTATAAATGTGACGGTGCAAATTGGTTTTTCAGAAACGTACATAATTTATACTCGTTTGATTCAGAATATACTTTTTGTTTATATTCTCATTAACTACTTAACTACTAAGGTTGAAAATTTCAGTAGAAAGAAAAGGTTTAATTACTGGAATCGGAACTCATTAATCTTACAAATACTTCGTTCCTTTTAACCTTCGACAACAAAGGTATAGGGTTTATACCAGCCTGTCTAATTTCATCTGCCTTAAAGATAATTGAACAAAACGCAGGAAAGCCTGCACTCTACCGTACAACTACACAGCTATTACATGACCAATTTGAGACAGTTACATGACTATTAAGTTGTATAATTGACGTAATCTTCAATGAAAGATAGCATAAATGATACGTGATAACTTTAATGATAAAGTGCTCTTTCAATTATAATACCTTCGGAGCATAGTATTCAATTTTGTCCCGATGTTTTATAAGCAATAAAAAGTGGTTTTATGAGCTTTAATTGAATTGTACTTTCTAATAGAACTCATAAATCTTGGGTGACAGCTGCCATCGCTTGAAATTTGATTAAGAATGAAGAAGAATGAGTTATACCTACACGTATTTATTTACAAAAAAGGGTAGTTATTCATATAATCAGAATCTTAGAACTTTTATAGTGTTGTAGGGTAAAAAATAACATAAAAATAGAAAATTGGAGCTGAAAATTATGACTAATTTTCTTTTTTTCCTTATATTAATATTCTGAATTAACATAATTTATCCTTGAAGGGGTTGCCGGATTTTAAAACTCCAGAACATTAAATGGTACTTTATTAACTGACAGTATAGTCCTATGATATACGGGAGGCACTATTTTTACAAATACACTGTCATATAACTAACTATAACTCAGTCATGTGGGTTTCATCACGTTGATTTTCCCAACCATTTAATTGAAGATAAAATATACCATTGTTCAACAAAACGATATATCAACCAAGCGCTCAATGGTCCAATAGAAATAGCAAGACTAATTAAGTGTTTACAGAATAGGGATGTTGGCCATAATATGGCGATGTTGCAGGTAGTTGTTGAAACTAGTTTTACTTCGATTTGTCCGATAAAAGATGGAATGAGCGTATATTTTACCAACCGGCACCTTGTGATCTTACTTGTTACTTCAACATCGATACGAAGACGATTCTTGATTACTTTATATGTTCACAGAGCGGTTGTTGAACGTATAATCGCAATATACTGTAATTATGATTATTTTTAATCGATTTGTGTATAGAAATTTTATGGCAATAAATTTTAATGTTTGCTTATCGTGATGTTGCTAGGTGGTGAATATTAAAATAAAACTTACATTGTGGCGTCAGATTCACGCACTATTTTTCGAACCTTGATTATTTTCGGGGAAGGCAGTGAAAGTAACAGAACATTTGATTTTCAATATATTTTATGGTAGACTTATACATAATCATACTGGACTGCAAAACTAGTAAAAAGCAATTGTTTATGATAGTACTAGTCGTTTTTCTGAATTTAGGATTTGGATAATACACAATTCATTAAGCCTTGAGTTTCTAATTAGGGCTTATAATTTTTTTTTTTAATTTGAGTTATCCCTAAATCAGTTATGGGTTAAGCTTTTGAAACTTTACTAAAATTATTCTTAAATTCTCCCACATTTGCTTCTGAACTTCCTAAAATGCATAAGTGATTGTTGATTCAAATATATGACTTCTCCTACCAATATAGATGGTTGAATAGAGAAAAGTTAAAACAAAAGCGACAACTCTACAAGTAATCAACAAGACTTCTAAAGTAATGCGAATGTATGAAACACAAGAATCGGCATTAGTAACTATAAAAAAACAATTCACTCTTTATAACAAGCTTGAACAATGAATCGATTCCGAACGAATTGATATTAATCTTATCTCGGACTAAAGAAGCAATCGATCTTAGACCACATTCATTGTCAATGCTACATTGTTTACAACATTACTCCAACACAGAATGCTGCATTTTCAACTCTATCCTATTAATAATAAAAGTTCAATTGCATGAATAATTTTAAATTGTTAAACGTATCACTCGGAAAGACATCTGACAACTTCAGTCTCGATATTTATCCTTAATTAACGTCATGTATGTGTCATTTATACGCCTTTAGTGCATCAAGTTTAAAAAAACTTGCAATTTTTTTAATAGCGTCGAAACTAGACACTTTTTATAGTGTCGGTGTTCTGATTAATTCGCTAACATAATTGAAAGCTAATTATCGCATTGCTAAGTTTTTGCATTCATTTTTTAGATTCGTTATACAGTCTCATTTAAATAAATAAAAGATTACAGTTAATAGTTTTCAATTGCTTGTAAAATAATAAGGAACGTTTCGCATGTTAAAAGTGGTGTAGTATAAAACATACAGAAAAATATTCGAGCTTAGTGAATTCGAGTAAAAACGAAACTGGAAAAGTTTTGTATGCCAGTTTGAGAAATTAATATTGAAAAAAATATTTGCAAGAATATATGGTGCTAATTCCATAACATTAAGAAAGAAAATACTTTCTGTTCTTTTTCGCTAACGAACCGAATACGTATGAACCCAAAAAAAGGAAATTATATTGGTGTGTTATTTAAGTTCTGTACGGGTCGGTTAATGTACTAATATATTATGTCTAAGAATGATGGTGTGTTAGGCAGCAAATCAGTTCTATTCCCACATGCAACCTTCTGTTTTATGACGCCAAAATGTGCAAAATATTACGCGCGTATGTTACTTTAATCATTTGATGGAGCTTTTAGTATATCTTTTTTTTGTAGCGACTTGAAACTCGACCCTGTGCTACATATATAGTACAGCTATTTTCTACATAATACCAAACTGTCTTTTGAATTTGCAGTATTATGGAGAAAAAAAATCATTAAAATCGTTACAATTTACAGGCTCGATTTTTGTAACAATGTTGTAGTTACGGACTAGAACTGCAGTATCCTCTTACATCCTGAGATCGGTAGAAACGACTAAGGGTTTTAAGGTTCATTAAAGGTCGATGGTCGAAAGATTCCTTTACTTCAACATCTATAAGTTTTCATCTTTCATCTCTAAGTGGAATTCTTTCGGATAACTCTTATTTCTCGGGATTAAAGCCTTAGTTAGCCTGTTAGGCTTACACATATGTATACATAAAAAAAATATGTCTGTTATTTAGTATTTAAATTACTGTACCTATCCAATAAAATAAATAGTAACTGCATACCGATCTCGAATGAAATAAACATTTCTCCCTCGAAGCACTCGATTTAAAAAACGAAGCCACGTTTCCAAAATTCGGTGAAATGACAATTTCACTTTAGTATCAAAAGCCGCCATTTTCAAGTGTCGGAAAAAACGCGTGCGCAGCCTGGGCCGACATGTCTTACCGCTAATTGGATGCTTCGCGACGCAGCCTTCTGATTGGTCGGTGGGCGGTGACGTAATTATTTAATAACTCCACCTGGGTAATTGTCTTTACAGGGTTTTGAACGGAAATGATATTACTCGATAAACTGCTCCCTTGTTTATTATATAGTATATTTGATATCGACGATAAGAGCTGATTAGCAATAAGTTGCAACGGTGGTTCAGATGAGCTCTGTCTTGTTAACGTGTCGTCTTAAATTAAGTTGTGGAGGTCTGCACGGACCTGTTATTTGAATACATAGATAAGTTTTGTATGGTAAATCCATCACTTGAAAGGATCAATTATCGAATAAGTCGAGAGTAAACTATTTTAAAATGAACAAATAGTATGTGTAAAAGAATTATTTTTTCAAAAATCTTTCTTACTATTGGTTATTTAGATGAAGTGGAAAATTAAGTGGATATTCAGTAATATACAAGTGTAAAAACTTCGCGAAATATGAGTTAGGTTAGGGAAATTATACATTTAACTAGTAGGGCTACCCTTAGCTCGGGTGCCTTAATGAATGAAATAACTAACTTAGATAATATAAAAACATTAATACTAAGAGCAGTGAAAAGAGCTTATTACTAAATTATTTCATACATACATATACTCACGGCTTTAAATCCCTCGAAGGGGTAGCCAGAGCTAAGGAATTAGAAATTTCTCAGCCATTTTTGGGAAATTGAGTGGGGAAAAGATGGTTAAGTAAAGGTAGTTGGTGATGGGTCTCCGACCGCATCGCCCAAAAATCCCTTGAAAACCCCGAAACCGTTAGTTGCCTCTTAAGTTTACTCATCGGTAGAAACGGGGTAGTGCTATTCTAAGCCGACGCTACACGAAAAATTATTTCAGAAAAAAGTAATTCCCATGTTTCTCGAGCAAATTTAATAATTCAGTTTGTCACTTCGGTTTGTCAGCAATCATTAGAAGTGGCTGTCATACCTATTCAGTCTTGTAATAAAAATCTATATTACTATATGTTATATACTATATATATTTTAAACAGCCTTTATTGTAATAAGACAGAACTTTTAATCTGGCAAGAGGCTACGCCTATAACGTAGGTACACTCTAGAAAATGTCTTATGAAGTTTAAAATAACTATTATCTTTGCCATTTATAATTTTAATAATTTCATGATTTTTCCATATATAGTATTTATTTAGTTTTATAATTCAATTGAGGCTGTAAATTGATGTTAATATTCTAATAATATTATGAGACATCCACTCCACCTCCACTCCATCCTACTCCTCCTAAATAAAGCCTTTGTTCTTCATAATAGTGCTTTATGTTTTAACATAAAGATTTATCTTTCGAAGACTTGTACGTTGTCAAACGGACAGAGATGACAAATATAATACATAGAGGTGATGATATAGAAACGACCTACAAATTATAGAATAGAATAACTCTTTACTGCACATCAAACACAAATTTACAAAAAATAATAATATGATAAAACAGTTTACAGTGATGTACAATTGGCGGTCTTATCGCTAAAAGCGATCTCTTCCAGACAACCTTTGGAAGGTGAGATTGATAAATTATTTTTTTGGATAGATGCACAAAACAAGGCCAAAAAACATAAGAATCTATTAAACTTACTTAAAACTAACTTATTTAATTTAAATAGCTAATTAATTTAAATCTAAATTATCTCTGCTGATTACCAAAATCTTATTTACTAAAAAGGTTGACAAACTGCGTGTTGTGCTGGCTGGAAGTAAGAAGATTAAAAGAGCATGTATGAAAAGATTGATGGATGTGAACGAAGCTAGAGAGGTTTGCCAGGTTCATACAAAGTGGCGATCGATAGTCCCTTCCTATCCTAATGGGAACTAACGGCGTGAGTATATGTACATGTATGTATGTATGTTGATAAACACTGCAAGGATGAGAGGGAAAAAGGGTGTAGAAAATTTTTGTTGGTTTTGAGTTACAATCACATCATCCACTAATCACAACAACAGCACCAGGTTCCATAGTCATCTCAAACGACTATCAAGTATAAAGATGGGGTATTGCTAATCTGAGCCGAATACATAGTAGAAATGTTCCATGATGGTGCCGATTGTAAAGCAGTCAGAAGAAACAGGGACATAATTGATTTAGGTGTTTATTTGTCGCTTGACTTTGAAATTCACTCATATAAATATAAGTTAATATTATATTAACAAATTAACACTACTTTGAGTATAAAAAAGTAAAAAACACCGTTTCTCATCAAAAAATAACGTTGAAAAAGAACGATGACTTTTTATTTTTCCATTTATTTCTTCGACGCAGGCGCTTCTTATGATTGCGATTATAATACCATGGTTTCCGTCAAAGTTGGTAGCATTAATGACACGGACGTACTCTGTGGTTGAAATCAACCTCTATTATTACTAACCCATTACTTGGTATTTCCGTCCTTGTCCCCCGCACGTACCGACCCGTTAGAAAGAGGGAGAAAACCCGTGGTTTCCTGACGTGACTTCGCTACGTGATCTCCATTACACAGAGATATGCCTTTCGAGTTTTTTCCCGCTTTTTTAATATTTTCGAATTACAACCGCTGCGCTGAATCGTTCTGAAAATGTTATTTCATTTGTGGTTTGAATTTCTTTTGCGGTATTGTGTTGAGCATGAATAAGAATGAATTATGAGTAATAAACATTATTATACTATTTTTAAATGTTTGTCTATTAATGAACACAATATAAAACCTTCAAATTAAAAATCCGTAATTCTTGAAGGAGCGGGTAAATAAAGTACTTATTAACCAACTACTGGAAGAGGAATGTGATGGAACATGTGATATTTCTGAATTAATAGCACAGATTTTTGCAAGGACCAATAACTTCTACACTTACAATACGAAAAAACTAAGGGAACAAATAAGTAGAGATAGGATAGGATGAGACAAACGGAAAAGATTTTTTTATATCCTAAAGAATTACTTCACTTCGCTTCACCTCGCTCAGCACAGGTAAATGAAGCCATTCTGATGTTTCTTTAAAAAGCACATTCCCCTCTAATTTCTGTAAGTTTCAGAGCCTTATTAATTTTAATTCGTGAATATTGCAATGTACGAGTAACTTATCTTTTAGTCTAGTATAAATTGAACCTTGCAAGATTTACAGCAATTTCCATTTAAGTCACATGGTAAAAAAGACCGAGACACAACTAAATGATCTCGCAGTCGGACCCCGTGTATTAAACATCATACTGACATAACGTGATGAAGTAGACAGACAGGTTAAACTTTATTAATCCATCAGGAGCAATTAAAATCTCGTTCATCGTGATTGTCGTGTCTAAGGAGTCGTGATCGAGATAGGACTGAGATTTTCCCGTGTTAAGCGCATGCGCGGTTTTGCATATGATCTATGATTAAAGTGTTCTCTGGTTTTTATGTCAGCACATCCTGACAGAGTATTTAGTTAGGAATAAATGTCTATTGAATATTAAGACTTCCATATTTAGAGCGTATAGATGGAAGTTTGGGGTGATGGATATACAGCGCCAAAGTGGATGTGTTGTTACGAGAAGAAGGTCACAGGATTATCCTGTGTTATGGAATTGTCGTCACGAGTGAGAGGATCAAAAATAAAATTATATCAAAATTGAAAACAAAAAATATGTTTTAGTAGCTTTTCTTATGCTTTGTTCCTATTCAATACAAACTAAAATTGTATATATAGTATCCCGTAGAATGTTTTCGCTACCTCCCATACTAAGCTGAGCCAGACTGTATATTTAATAAGGCCGATAAAGCTTTAACTAAAGCTGAGATTATTTTTTATCTAAATATACTCATGGAGTTTTCTACATCACATATCATTGGTTCTAATATAAAGTCTTGTATGTGTGTAATAAATGTTTGCTGAAATATCAAGAAATATTTTAAATACAAGTAAATACATAAAGTTAACGTATATCGACACCAGGTTCATATTTTCACCAAAGTCGCACATAAACTTTACATATATTTTGAAATAGCCTCGAATGTTGCGACAAATGCCTCGTAAACAAGAATAAAGCAAATTGAAAGCGTTATAGAGTTCGCATTGTTATTTTAAAATGAAATGTATGTGAGCCAATATAATATAATTTAGTTTACATAATATTGAAATCAGATTAGATCGATGGAGTACTGGTTGGGAGTAGGTGTTAAAATTTGTTATTAAATTTAGCTTCACTTTTCAGGAAGTTTATTTCTGTTGCACTCATTTCAAATAGTTGTGTAGTGGTGGTGCGAAAACACACTAATTTCTTCTTGTGGGTGTCATAAATAGGTACTTGGGTTTTGGACTTCTTAAATGATTGTTTGGCAATGTGGCTAGAGACCCACCACCATCTTGTCCATTCAAAATTCAAAAAAAGTTGAAATTTCAGATGCCCTAGCTAACCTATGTATAAAGGGCATTTTAAATATAGTTAGAAATATGTGTAGGTTAGAATACATTATCTACGTCTTAAAGACAACCTTATAATACGATGAATTTTTTTTAATGAGATGACCGACTCCGGAGATGTAAATCGACTGTGTGAATATTTAACACTGAAAACATTTGTGTTTCATAGTGGCTAAATACCAATCTACAAAATCAAGACTAAGGTCTTTTTTATTCACACTCTTTTTCCACATTACATAACCATGAGTCAAACAATTACTTTTTATGTTCGCAAGTTATTTGTTTCACACCACAAACCTGTCACAGGAAAGCAACAAATAAATCTAGCAAGAAACACAAGTGTTAAATGTAATATTTTTATAGCTTGCAATTTCTTCATTCGGCATGCAAACTCTACAAATATCCTACTCCGCGATCGTAAACTGTCGATATTACGACTCCCATAGCATGTTTCATGATCCAAACGTTAGAACTAACCAAACAAAATCTGTATAAATAATATTACTTTCCATACGAAATTATTATGATGAAAGTAAAGTTTGCGGTTCCAACGCATTGTATTACGGAGTTGGTCGGAATCGTATTAAAAGTTCTGTGAGGTCAACTTTATTATGCGTAAGAAAACGTTTTACTATTTCATAGGTTATTAATGGAATAGTATAAAAAGTTTTATAAAATTATGGGTGAAGATTTTAATGGATTGGGGTTTAAATGACGTCACTAAATAAACATTATTCCTCTTTTCCCTAAATTCTAAGCCCGATATTTGGCGCGTTTCAGAACCGTGAACATATGTTTCGATATTTTTATAGCTTGCTAATATCGATTCATTTTTTATTTGTACTATCAAATGTAGAAAAAATATATAATCAGAATTTAAGCTGTTAATAGACCCATTATTCTTACGTTTTGCTAAATACGCGTTCGATTGCGTCGCTATCAAGAAATTAGGCATCAGTTTCACCATAGGTTCAGATATTCCCTAGGGAAAATCTTTTTATCTATCCAGTTTACTACACTAACTTACTGGCCTCATTATAGCAAACAATGCAGGAAACATAGGGTACCTTTTTTGTTCCAGTTTTATTCAATTTGTGGTAACAATCTGTGGTTTTTTTATATATCCGGTTTGTTAAGGATAGCGTGTCGGATTTGGCAATTGAAATTATGTGGTTGACGACCATGATTTTCAAGTCCTGATATCCTAACTTTTACATGTTTTGTTATCATGTTGTAGCATAAAGTATATGGCTTTTGTTTAAAAAGCTTATTGAATTAAAAATGATTGGGTGATTTTATTAAACAATATTAGTTCTAAAACTAAACTTTTAATTAACATAATATTTCAGCTAAGTTGTTAGAAGTACATTTGATGCTTTTGGAATTTATTTAGTTTTTTGTTTAAAGGGTAAGACGGTTCTTGATTGGTGATAACTAATATAGTAAGATCATTAATTCATATTGTGGAAAATCCAGCTTCACTCGGGTTAGAGAGCTATTAAAGTAGGTGGAATCATATCATAGAAAAGCTATGATCTATTTCGTAACATAATTCATCATTTTAACTTGATAGTAGCCGATATTTCAATGGAAATTGCTGAGACACTCTAAAATCAGATGTTTATAAAAAAGAACGGAATGTTCCTCAATCGAATGAATAGACAAACGCGTTGACAGCTGAACTAGGGATTGTTTATACACTATTAAGTTGGGCTGTTAACTTCAGTTTTACTGCTGAAGTGGGCGGCTAATTGTTCGCAATACGAAATAAAATGAACCTGTATTCGCGAGGGATTTTAGCGTTCAATTTAACGGTTTCCTAATACTTGTTATGGTTGCATTCATGTTGATAATTTATTACATAGTAATCACCACGGCTGTTATCACAGAAAAAAGTAAGTAGAGGTTTTAGAAATACATGTATTTTTACTAAAGTTAGAAGAAAGGGGTACGATGGGAAGTGGTTTTTTCCTTTTGCTACCAGGAAGGTAAAAAGTATTAATTTTAACTAAATTAGTCGGTGTACAGTACAGGCTATCGTCAAATAAAGAATATATTTATATTGTGTGTATTAAGTTTTAATGGAACTACCCAGAAAATTATGTTCGGATTTCGAATGCTGAACCACCTCAAGTATTATTAAATATGTGAAACGTTAATAATCTCATCAGAATTTCTGCACGTAGTATCTAACTCGAAAGAAATGTGGAAGTAATTTTTCCATATCAAATTAGCGTTAACACCCAGCGTTACACTGGTGTTACGATGTCAGACACGTACATAGAAGAAATCAATTCTTGCGCTGCGCCTGCGCACCTCGTTACAAATAACTAAGCAGTAATCATGTGAGAACTTCGTCACGATTCCAGTGATATATCTAATAACTATCATATCCTTATTTTCTATCCAATATGGGTATAATATTCCCTACTGCTAGGCTCTTTGGGTGAGCCGACCGCTGGGATTGTTTTAGTAGCGAGCGGTTTTAGAAACGTATTATAATTTATTGTAGGTATTTTTATTAATTTGATATGATGTTAGTATTTGACTTATTTTTGAGTTCTTGTTTTTATAATTTAAAATGTATGCTTAGAGTTATAATTTCGTTACTTTTATAACTTTCAACTGACATTTACTCACTAAGTAGCATACAAAAGTAATTTTGCAATAACTTCGTATATAATAAATGGTACATTCATTAATTACACTGTCTCTTAGACTGCAAGAAAATACTTTGCGATGTAATATTAATGTTTAGTTGAGGTATAAACGTATTAATTTTTAAATATACGCATACATAGGAAAACCTCATATGTTTGTAGTTGGTGCTCCAGATATTTTTTTTTATTTAAATTCAGTCATATTTTGTTTAAATTACTAAATATTGAAGACAAAAAGCAAATTTACCGTTCAGATCTGAAGGCATCACGCAAGCACACATAGATCGCTAAAATGGCCAAGTCCCGCTCACATAATACCGGCGCGGTCGAATCATTCTAAAGTTTCGGATTATCATACAATGGTTATTCGCAATGGCGGCAAACAGAAACGGTTTCCGGGACCTACGAAACGGGGGACGCCATTTTGTTTTCGCTCACACGACAAAATGGCGATGTCGCCTTCTAGTGTTTGCTAATTTTATTATTCTCTATTCTATTGCGTCATTAAAATTGAAATGTATTTTGTTCGTTTTGCTTCCTAGATATGGTGGAGTGAGAATGTTCGAATGGGATTTTCACCCTTTCTGGATGATGTAGAACCACTTTTGATAAATTGATACGCCAAAAAATATAAGATGTAAACCATTGGTGCTATGCTTACATTAAAAGCGGAACACGAGAAAATTTAAACAGCATTTTTACATAACAGTATTTTATTTAACCAGTTAAATTCTTTTGATTTGAATACACATAATATTTATTTATCCATTGTGAGTTTCTATGTGTATGTATGGCCGAAAAACATTTGAACAAATCCCTTCTGACTTAACTAAAAAGTCCAAAATGCTTTCGATGTAATTAAAATACACTTTATGCTGCCAATCTTCTCATAAAATCATTAATTTCTCATGAAAAAAAATATTTCGTAAACCTTTACCTAAAACGTACAACAAACAAATAAGCGATATAAATACAGTAATTAAAAGTATGCATCTACACATTTTAAAAATGTAAAAAGCATGACAGTACAAAGGCTGTGGAGGTAAATCTGCTAATTGTTTATGTGGTATAATGTGTATCCGGTGCGCAGACGCAAAGTCTTACAGACGCATGCGTGGTCGTAACATTTGATTTGCAGATGAACCTACATTTATATGCAATGCTTGGTTAAAGTCACAAGTGGTTTTTATTGGTAATTTCTCTTATTTATATAACTTTATCATTTATGCTGTGTAGTGTTGGCTTAGAATAGCACTACCCCATTTCTTTCGGTGGGTGTACGTAAGAGGCGACCAACGGTATTGGGGCTTTTTAAGGGATTTTTGGGCGATGCGGTTGGAGACCCATCACCAACAACCTTTATTTTACCATCTTTTCTCCACGCAACTTCCAAAAGTGGCTGAGGAATTTTTAATTCCTTAGCTCTGGCTACCCCTTCTAGGGATTTATAGCCGTGAGTATATGTGTATGTGATATTTATCATTTATTTGTAAATTTAGTAAGAATATAAATGGTTACGAACCTGCAGTAAATTCATTCATTCATACACTCAAATATATTCTATAATTGCCAAAAATGAGTAGCAAGAGATACAAAATTTGATAACCCTCAGCCATTTTCGGAAATTGTGTGTGGAAAAGATTATAAAATGTATAGGAATTATTCTATTTCTTATAAAATTCAAAACTTTTCGAATCCTTCTTTGACTTGCAATTGCGCCATACCTTACTTCGCTGTGCGTCTGTGACACAAAGGCATTTACTCTGCCGACTGGAAACCCCACCCCCTTTTCAATGATTAATTAGATGCATCTGCTTATACGAATTGTAGATTTCCATTTGCCCTGACTTATGAAACCTCCTTTGTGTATTTAACAAGTCGTCGTGTATGACGTTTTGGTCTGTTTCCTACTTTTTAAGTGTTTTATATAAATAAAATATTATTTCCCTCCTATTATTATAAGTAAAGATTTATAAAGAAGATCTTGGTTTTGTCAGTTTAAATAGTACTTCTCTGTGTCTTCTCATGAAAGTCGTATGAGGAAAATAAATGTCCGAGGCCTATTAAGGGAGCTTTTGGGCTGTGATATAAAAGCTAGTATGATGGGTTTCAATATCTTTTTCTCTCTTTATTTTCAAAAGAAGATGAGGATTATTAGAGTCCAATGCTCTTCCTTCTTGGGATAATAACAATAAAATAGTCAAGTAAGGATGATTTCCCTGGTTTTTTTCATGCAGAAGTTTCGTTTATGCTGTTTGAAAGTAAGACGTTTAAAGTGTTTTGCTAAACCATTCAAATCTTTGTATAAAGCTCTGACCAATTATTCCAGGATTGCACGCGAAAATATTTTTATCCCTACTGTTAAATTTTAATGCATTGCTAACATTCATTTTTCTTTTTTACAGGTATGTCACTACACGGCAAAAGATTAACATTAAATTCATACCGCAGCACAGCTAAAACCATGGGGTAAGCTAGTATAACATATAATTCGTGGCCCAGATAAACAAATTAAATGACTCACAAGCTTATAATAAAAATTCTTCGAGCTCATAAAAAAACGCTAAACACTACATTAAAAATCAATCGAATTAAAGGTTAATCACTTTCGCCTCTTCTTAATACCTTTGATCTGCAGAATTTTTATTATTATTAACGATGACTTTAAATTTTGGAACATACAATGTTTCTTAACTGAGTTTTGTGTGCGATTTCTGGATATGAGTTGCCCGACATACATACATATACTCACGCCATTAGTTCCCATTGGGGTAGGCAGAGACTATTGATCGAGTTGCCCGAATCTTTTAAATATTAACATATGTAAACATTACCATCTTTTTTTACTGAATCAAAAATCCACATTATAAGGTGAAGAACAGAATGTCTGCATATGTAGATTTTTTATGTTTTAACAAGTGTAAAACTAAACTATTACTATACCTGTGTCACATAATTCAACGTTAGCAATGAAGCCCAGCTTTACGGAGTCAGTATTTCAACAAGAATGAAAACTCTATTTTTAACGTATTTATCGTCTATCTATCTTTTCTATCGAACCACTACGTAACTACTACTAATACTAACAAAACGAAAGAATGTTCATCATCATTCAAAATTTACCGCTTTTTCTGATACACTAAAGTTATTGAAACTGATAACAACTCTAGATGCATAACACCATGCATATTAAGGCAATGCACAGAAAACCTTTCCTCACAATTAAATTTGAATAAAAATACCAGTCAAAGTCATATCCGAGTACCCGTGAGACTACTTTCTATTCGGTGCATTTTATTGGGAGTTACTCCATGATTCCTGTTGGATAAGGCATTCTTGACATCATACTACATCTTATTAAGAAGATAAATATATTAATTTGATGAAATGAATAGCAAAAAAAATACTTAGCGACAACTGGCAAATTCAGATGAGAAATGAAAATATGTAGCCAAATTTAATTAATTAACTCTAATTAACTTGTATTTCCTGTTTGTCAAACTTAACTCACACGCGGCGTGATTAATAGTGAAAGTCTAAGTTAAATAAGTAATACTTAGAATCTGTCGCAAGTCTTTTATCAGGTTTTTTTTCAGTTAATGTAGGCGAGAATATTCATTAGTTTTAATCAACCTTTGCATTATCTTAATGGTATTGAAAAGTACCACCTCCATTTTTTCCCTGTTAATGGCACTTTGGTGCCGATTAATATATATTATTTAAAGTGGGCGCAATAACTAGACCAGCAGTGACTCTTAACAGTGAAGGATTAAACTGATAAGACCCTCACCAAATTCAAAATGTATTGACATAATAGTAGTACAATAACCTTGGCAGTTCAGTGGGAAGAGATCCCAAAACGCTGAGATGCATAGGTTCGAGTCTGAATTTGAACTTCCACCATTGTTTTATTATATATGTGATTTGAAGTTGTTAATTGTGAGGAAAATTATTGTGTTGAATCTCACATCACTCAGTTATACTTGCATACATTACAGTTTATTTGTTGTTGTAATTATTTAAATTTCGTTCATGACAAAGCGGTCATAGTTTTTTGATGCTATACAGTTTTTGTCAGACTGACTAAAGAGTTTAAATAAATCAGTGATGTGATACTATTTCTTTAAAACATTACCGGAGGACGCATTGTTTCCACGTCATTTTGTTTTTAATGTCTATTTGTAATATCAATAAAGATAACGAACCAGTAATTTCTTAGTTGCCATAAAATTTTATTGATTTCGTGACATTTTTGGAGTTATGTAGCTGTTAATGTTTTGTTAATGCTGTTGACAGTTTAATAGGTCGGCTATTGAGTAGGCAGTCTGAGTAAATAATACATAAACTGTACTTACCTTTACGTTCCTACTGACGTACATATATACTTTTAGCTTCTACAAGGCTGGAACTGACACAAACGCATTTCAATTTATGACTCGGATTCTTTTCATACATACATACATATACTCACGGCTATAAATCCCTTGACGGGGTAGCCAGAGCTTTGGAATGAGAAACTCCTAAGCCACTTTTGGAAGTTGAGTGGGGAAAAGATGGTAATAATAAATAATTGTTGGTGACGGGTCTCCAACCACATCGCCCAAAAATTACTTCAAAAGCCCCTATACCCTTAGTCGCCTTTTACGAACACCCACGGGTAGAAATGGGGTAGTGTTATTCTAAGCCGACACTACACGGTTTCTTTTCTTTTCGCATTCTTTTCAGTCTTCATTTATTTATCATACCTTTTACTACTGCGATCAACACAAAAAAGCTTTATCCCTCATCGGTTAAACTTCAGAGAGAAGAAGAAAAGTGATATCTTTTAAAATTCTTCATCATTTTCATTGATTTTGCAAACATCTAGTCAAACTATGCCCTTTGTATTTAAACAGCAAAGTCGAAGTCAAATTGAGTGTTAAACTATCTTGCAACAGCAATGCCTGTTCACAAGCAATGGTATTATAATTCACACATTATAACAGAGCAATCGCTAAGTATAGTTCATAGTTTGCAGTGAAAGTTGGGGTCACCGTAATGCCACGCACGCACATCCAAACTATTGGAGGTGCACTACGAGCTTTCGATTTGAAATATGGATGTATTTATACATGTACAGATTCTGTTAATCAAAAAGGGGTAGCCAGAGCGTCTGAATTTAAAACTCCGTAGCAGCTTTGGAGAGATAAAAAGGGAAAAGATTGTAAAATGAGGGACGATTTGTTATAGCAACCACATCTCCCAACATTGCCGTGTAGTGTCAGCTTAGAATAACACTACACCATTTCTACCCGTGGGTGATCGTAAGAGGCGACAAGGGGCTTCTTAAGTGATTTTTGGGCGATGTGGTTGGAGACCTATCACCAAAAACATTTATTTATTATTACCACCCTTTCCCCAATCAACTTCCAAAAGTGGCTGAAGAATTTCTCATTTCAAAGCTCTGGCTACCCCGTTAAGGGATTTATAGCCGTGAGTATATGTATGTATGTATGTATGTATCTCCCAACAATCACTTAAAAAGCTCCCAATCCTAAGTCTTCTCTTACGAAAGCCACGGAGAAAAATGGGTTACTGCTATGTTCTTATTATTCAATAAACTATGTCGTGTCGTTTTATTCAGTGCATAAGCAATTTTTTATTTAAAAGTTTCTCCCGTATCGGATAATAGTTTTCAGTGTTAAGCTATGAACAAACTTCTAACTCTACCTGTTTATTTTTAGATTTTACAGTCTATTACTGGATATTGTTAAGATTTTAATCCTTAATCGAAAACTCAATAGTAAATCGAGAACCCATAATACCTCCGAGCCAAGCAAATGATCATGCAAAGCTCTCGGTAGTTGTAAATAGGTCCTTAGGTAATTCACGCCGACTCGGCTTGTTAGCAATCGTAAATCTCATGTACGCGAAAGTGTACGCATTGCCAAACACTACTTACTTAGTAGAAATCTAGTAGTTTCATAGTGAAAACCATATATGATTTATATCATAATTACAAGTAACTTATTATAAAAAGGAAGGATTGGTTAGTTTGTAATGAATAGGCTCCGAAACACCTGAATAAATTTTTAACCAAATTCAAAAAAGGAGGTTCTCAGTTCGATTGTTTGTATGTATGTATGTTTGTCCGCGATTATAATAGTTATTTTACCAATCTCTCAATCTTCAAAAGTAAGATTGACTATTTATGATTATGATAAATTTCATAAGGGATGAGCAGTGACTGGAGACACATTAGGTATTTGAATAAACAATGATACCCGTGCGCAACTTTCAGTATATTAATATTATTATTTGCTGTGTCGTGTCGGTCTACAATTACACTACTCCATATAATTTCCGTTTTCGTTTAGTACAAAGTGGTTGTACTAAGGCTTATTAATAAAATAAATAAACAAAATTAAATATCTTTATTAACATAATTATTTTAACAATGTACATGAACAATGGTTTCCGCCTTAGGTTAAATCCTGTATTGCGGGTAACCTTACACGATAGTTTTTTAATTTAAACATATTTTTTTTAAATTTAAATTTATTGGTTAATTGCTGAATGGAAGCTACCTTATTTGTGACGTATAACGTGATTGATAGGTTATTATAAGTCCGCAGCTTATTGCAATAACAAACGCAACATGCGTTGATCTGATTAAAAAAAACATTATAAAATATTTATGTTTAAAAGTTCACAAAATATATTATTTTAATCGATAGTGTATCTATGTGCATTGTAGTACAAGTTGAGTTACAACGTATTTCAATAAAAACAATCTCATTTAGTTTGCCTTATGCGGCTACCGACGTTTCTAATGAATAGGTTGGTGTAATTAAATAAATTAAAATTGTTACCTGATGTGGAATTTTACAATCACCTAACAGAAATGATATGTGATTTATGGCTAGTTTATTTAGGTTGGATTTTTTTTTCTAAGAAACGCCGTCAATCCGAATGAAAGAATAAATAACAGTATACTTTTTGTCTTGCAAAAACCTATATAGATGACTTTTATCATATGTTATATACTTACTTACTTACTTATACTCACGCCCATTATTTCCATTGGGGTAGGCAGAGACTATCGATCGCCACTTAGTACGATCTTGACAAACCTCTCTTGCTTCCCTTACATTCATTATTCTTCTCATACATGCTCTTTTATTCTTCTCACTTCGGACCCCCGCCTTTATAAGAACGTTTTCTATCTGGTCAAGAAACGTTTTACGAGGCCGTCCTCTACTAACAATCCCATCCACGTGTTATATATACACATTGATAGAGAGCATCTTTAATCTAAGATCTTTTCTGAAACAAAATGGTTAAATAAGTTTTAAAATATATGATGAATATGTAGGATTACATGAGTTAGATGTATCAGATATTTACTTTTATTTATTATCTCAAAAACTAGTATCCACTAGTTGTAGCATCTATGTGCCAGTCATTAAAGAATGCTTTTACACTACCTTATATCATGTACTTTATACAAGTAGTAGAAAATATCTATATTATAAATTATACCAATAAATGTAAGACCCATACATTAGAATGCGTTGTGAAACCTTCTTACAAATCTGCTGTTTCTAGACTTGAATAATGATGGAAATCGTGTGTGACTATGTTAGTACTTAAGGTATATACTCAACGCAGTCTATAGCCAGGTTTTGTACTGTGAGACCTGACTCCATTCATAAATACCTTGCTCATTTAGATTTCTATCCAACTATTTACTCATAGCAAGTGCTTTGAAGTGAAACATGGAGGTAGGAAGTAATGAAATGTAATTAAATATCATTTATTGACGCTTTTAATTATGAAAATACGTGATAATTTTATAAATATAAATTAAAGATTCCATAGTATTTTGTGTGAGAGTAATTTTTTCATCCCAAGGAGAAAATATAAATATATGCAGAAATGAAATGTAGCAATCTTATTTAATAATAAATAAAGCATAAATAAATGAAATAAAATTTCAACACCATAATCTTTTTTAATGTTCCAAAAACCTATTAATTGAGTTTCATTTTTAAAACCTTTTGCTCGCATAAAGTTCTTCACGCCTTTTAGTTTCATTGGAGTAAGCAAAGACTAAAGACCACCATTTCTCACGATACAGAAAATTTATCTTACATCCCTCACATGTTTAATGTCACTTAAAATTTTAACGCTACTGTTGCTATTTATTCATTGTATGCTTATTACTCCGTCAATGTATTGTAACTGACAGAATAATTTTCATTGCACTGCTTCTTAATTGCCTCTGTTTTATTGCTTATTTATTTCCCATTATAGATTTTGTTGCGTTATTTGACAAGCGAACTCTAGCAAGTGCTAATCTATCTAGAAGTTATACAAAAGTAATATTTAAGTTGTAATTTATTTGTTTAAATTACATTCACTTATTTTCATACATACATATATATGTATATACTCACGCCCTTAGTTCCTATTGGAGTAGGCAGAACCTATCAATCGAGACTTAGTACATTCACATCCATCAATCGTTCCATACATGCTCTTTTATTATTTATACTACGAACACCTGGCTTTTTGAGCACACGAGCTATTTGGTCAAAATGTATCCTCCGAGGCCGTCCTCTACGAACATTACCAATTTTCCTATTCGAAAAGCTAATTAAAAAGTATACAAATTTCAGATTTCTTGAATTTTAATCTACAAATAAGTCACAATATTTATAATTTTAAAATAATATAAGTTCGGAAGTTAGTATGCATAACCACCTTGTTCTGTTTCCTGTATAGATGTATACGACGTAAAATCTTTTTAACGCGCTGTTCAACCTACTTACAATAAGCTCTTGTTAATAAATAATATTAATGAACAAGCTTACTTATAAAGTGCTAATAAAAAGCTGTGTGAGCTTCATAACTAACCATTGTTCGTTGCAAGGCGTCCACATTTTTAATTACGAAACAATTTATTATCTATTACTAACCGTTTCCTTAATCTGTAAAGAAAAGAAAAGAATGAGATTACATAAGTGTTAACTTTTTCTGTGCTGATAAGCTGTGTGAACATAGCCATGACAACAAACGCTTTAGTTTTTAAGTTTAAAGCCTCTTTAGCAATTGACTATTGCTTAAGAGACGCTTTTTAATTAAAAATCATACATATACTCATATTTACGGCTGTAAATCCCTAAAAGGGGTAGCCAGAGCTTCAGAATTAGAAAAAAATTCAGCCACTTTAAGACGTTAAGTGTTAAAAAAATTGCATTTTTTTTTCAAAATGAATGTCATTCCATATCAGTAGTAGAAGGACCACGGTAGACTTATTTAAATTAAATAGAGAAACGTGATTGATAACAAAGGTTGCCGTCCAAAGTCTAAATAATATGAGGGCATGGATGAAAATATTGATGAATATTAATAAAGATTGAAAGATTTGCCAGAATCATACAAGGTGGCTATCGATAGACTCTGTCAACCCTTATGGAAATAAATGGCATAGTATATGTATGACCAAAAACTGCAGCATTTATTTTTTTATAAACTCTCGTTTACATTTTAACATTTCAACTACCCTTTACGTTATTAATAAAACATATTGGATGATTTAATGTCGTCTACTTTTATTATAGTAACTTACTATTTTTCTGGAAAAATGCATCACACATTTATATGTATGATGAAGGCTAATTAAGAAACTCATATGTACTGAAAAAGTTTTCTTAAAGTTAATAGTCTCAACCCTGTCCCTAAGTCATAAACTTGATCCCTACATAGAGGTAGAGAAAACATGTCAGAAAATTTTCCAGCACAAATACATTAAATTAATTCTGCATAAATCAGATTTACATTCTGAATATCCAACAATCTGTGCCAACTATTTTCCCTACATACCGTGAAAGTATTCTTTATTATACCTCATTTGCAAACTAATTGGTTCACTTTGAGCTTCCGCCAATGTTGCCAGGTTAATATTCTATTACCCGGCTGGGTTGCCAACATTGTAATTTAACAAGACTTGTAAATTGCCGATAATTACTGCAAGTTGTTGGCTTATGATGGACTTTGTTTGACGCTTTGCTGAAATGGATATTTTTAATGCGCATGCGCATCTTAATAGTAGATTCACATGTTTCTTGGTGATAAAATGATATATGCTAATGCAAATTTACTCTAGTAAAATGTGTATGGAATACGTTACCTAATAAATTTATTTGTTTTAAAATTTAAATAACACTTTTTATTTTAAATTGATTAAAATCGAAAATCATGGCACGGAGCAAAATAGGAATAGGACGTGGAATAAAAATACTAACTTCATCGGTATGATATGTCTACATTTTTTTATTTATACCAGTAGTACACCCTCTTTGTACGCGCAGTTATACACGATCACTGCTCGCCCCCTAAAGCTTTCTCGGGATATTATACAGCCTGTGTTTTTACCGAAGTTTGTAGCTATTCATTGTTGAAAGAAGTTTGAGCGGGAGACACAAACAAACATATACAATTTTTTCCTTATTAAATATAGGATAGATGACCTAAAACCAAGACTTTCACTATGACATATATTTTTATTAAAATAATTGTGAATATAATTTTCAACCAGAATGGATTATAACTGCCATAATTTTCTCCTAGTAATTTATAGTAATATTAATAAAAAGTGATATTACCATTTCTCAGTTATTACACGCCTGTATTATCTTAAACGGCGAAGTGAAAGTCCTATAAAGTTCCTTCTATCTTCAAACTATCTCAGTTCCCATTAACACCATATTATAAAGCCTAGTAAATCACATAATACAAACACTTACCTTAGGGCTCGATCGAAACTAAGAGTTCTAGCACCATCGAACCTTCAATTAGTTTTCCAAATGAAAGCTTTCGAACAAAATAATCGATGTATTTTATGATATTTGTAATGATGCACTCCGCGGGTTTCACTTAGTAATTGCTTGGGTAATAATTCTGCGATTGTGGACTTGAAATTCCGAACTAAACGCTTGGGATCCATTATAATGGGTTTTATTAGTTTTAATTATTATTTTTCATACCTTTGTTGTAGTTTTAATCAAGTTATAAAAACGTCTTTCACTTTCATTTGAAATAAATTTTCATCAATAAATTTTCTCCAAAAACACATTGAATCACAGAAATAAAGGGTTTATTATGTTCGAAGTAGAGTGCGAGTCTTTTATACATTTGTACGAAACATAAAATATATGGAGTTATTAACATCATGGTATTGGAAAAACATGGGGAAAGGAGTAGTTTTCATATTACATACATACATATACTCACGGCTATATTTCCCTTGAAGGGGTAACCAGAGCTAAGGAATTAGAAATTCCTCAGCAGTGGGGAAAAGATGGTGAAATAAAGGTTGTTGGTGATGGGTCTCCAACCGCATCGCCCAAAAATCCAATAAAAAGCCCCAATACCCTTAGTCGCCTCTTACGATCACCTACGGGTAGAAATGGGGTAGTGCTATTCTAAGCCGACACTACACAGCAATATTTATATTAGTTACTCGTATATGAAACAACCAAAAGAGTGTATAGAAGTAAAGTAAAAATTAATGTATCTGAGAATATAAACGTTTTCTTGGATTCGATTAATACTTAGTTTTTACACTAATACTATAGAGTGTCGTCATTTAAAATCAGTTATATGAGGTCTTTCATCAAGTCAAATTTAAAGTAAATTAATTTGTTATAAGTGTATAGTATAGTGTGTAAAATTGTAATTAAGATTTTGAATACATCCTTAAAATATAGATGCTAAATTTTACATTTATATTACTTACATGTTCCTAAAATGTAGTTCAAACCAATTACTCAGCGATAAAACGACACCAATTCGATAGCCCGTTGATAGTTTCAATAAATCTATCATCGCTTCTGATGTATTCGAGAGATTGCTAACTTAATTTACACTTAGTTCTAAGTTGCTTCTAAGTTAACTCGATACGGAATCTGTCGTAGTAGGTCAATAGCTAACTTATCTGTATCTGGTTTTTCAATTTGCAGGAAAAGCTGGGGAGTGATTTAAGTACTTTGATGTCAACTGATGCTAATTTTGTTAACTAGTTTGTGTTTATGAAGCTTACCACTCGTTACATAAAAGTTGTTATAAAATAAGATTATTGATTTCCGTGTAGTGCCGGCTTAGAATGTCACTACCTCTACCCACGGGTATCCTAAAAGGCGACTAATGGTATGAGGCTTTTTCAAATGGTTTTTGGGCGATGCGGTTCCAAATATGGCTGAGGAGTTTCTAGCTCTAAAGCTACCCCTTTTAGCGATTTATAGCCGTGAGTATATGTGTATATGAACTTTGATCTTTTTTACTTTTATTTGCAATCTCTACCAGTCTAAAATGTTAATTGAAATCAGCCCACTAACCTTCTCTAAATACGGCATCAAACCGAATTATGTAATCTGAACAAGTCTGAACTTACGACCTAAGCATTACTGGTAGCTACTAACCAGCTTTTAGCATTATATTAATTAACAAGCAGTATAACGGTGACAAAGACAGTGTCTCGGATCCAATTTATTCGTTTCACATTTACCCATTAATGTCCAATGGAATTACGAGATACATAAAATCTTGTTAAGAATTTGCTGTGACATAGTTTACGTTGAGTACCCTTAAGATAAGATTCGTGTTGTCTTTAATGTGAAATATATGGTATAGGTTGTACAACAGTTGTGTAACAGTTTTGTGTGTTTCTTCGGTTAGCAAAATGTAGAATTTACTTGAAGTATAGTCTATAAGACTTCCCTAGACGATGACCCAACTGATATATAGTTTAGAGGGTCTGTTGATCATTATGTCAGAGAAACGGTTGAAATGAATGTAATAGAGAATTTGAATTTGATTCATTCGTGTTTATGAAAACTTTATTATATTAATTTTATTGCATCGTAACCAAATAGATTATAGAAATGATTGTGTACGAGTTTTTCATATTATTATATTTAGAGCATTTACTTTTATTACCAACAAACCACAATATTAGATGATCAAAAATATAATTTATAAGCAAAGAGTTATACCCTGTTATAGTAATAACTATTAACTAGTTGTCCTAAGTCACCTGTTTGATTATAGGATAGATCAGTTCAAAGATTTCAACCGTGATATCAAAACGCGTTGATGGGAGAAAGTAGTTACAAATATCAACTAGCACCCTTCGGTAGCTCCAGCTCTATAAATCATGCATTTTCTATTAAGTCAGTTACATCAGAATATAGATATTAATTTGACGTCTCTCATAAATATTTGCAATATTTCCGCAGCGCAATTATATCAATTTTCCCTTAAGAGTAAGTTAAATAAAAATAAATATAGACGTTTAAATGAAAGTTTGTTATCTTTTGTGGGTTTAGAATAGCATTAACCATTTTTTTTACTTATTTACGTATACTCACGCCCGTTCATCTCATTGAGGTAGGCAGAGACTATGGATCGCCACTCAGTACGATCCAGGTAAATCACTCTTGCTTCTGTCACATTCATTATTCTTCTCATACATGCCCTTTTATTCTTTTCACTACGGACTAAGGCCTTCTTAATAATAACCAATTTCGTTTATCACAGTATAGTTTTGAGATTTTTTAAGTGACCCACCTACTTCTTACCTTAAACTCTTTACATGCTATCCCCGCTCAATATCTTAAAGTGGTGAAGGAAATTTCAATATTAAATTTCAAGGCTAGCCATTTTTTGGGATGCAAAGACGAGATCTATTATAGGTTGCTGTTGAGATCAAATTGGAGTTAGTTGAATAGAACTTTTGATTATGTGCGTACATACATACATATACTCACGGCTATAAATCCCTTAACGGGGTAGCCAGATCTTTGGAATTAGAAATTCCTCAGCCACTTTTGGAAGTTGATTGGGGAAAAGGTGGTAATAATAAATAAATGATTATGTGCGTCTAATATTTAAAAAAAAAGCTGGTTTAAAATAGTAATTTATTTACAACTTACATTAGCACATAAAAAAATTATCACATAAAAAACAATTATGCCGTTGCTCAAAGAATTTATCAACGGAAAATATCTCGATGTTATCGCATTATTACTCTTACATCCATTACTTAGATAACATGCCAATGATAGATCTGAGGAAGTTTGTGCCAAGCAATGGTTAGCGTTGTTTATAGCTCAACTAATTGTGGGATCCTATGAATGATGGCGGGGTACCTGCTCTCAAACGTTATATATTATTGCATGTTTTTAAATAAACATGTCGGCAGTAAATGTATTTATCAGATGTTGACTTTACTTCTGGTGTAAGTGTTCAAATTCAATTTAAATGGAACTATTTATCTTTAGTATGTTTGTCTAGTAGTATATATAAAATTTTAGCAGATAATAATATATTTGAACTCTGGTTGTAGTAGAAAAGTGGAAGTCAGTTTTTGTTTTGAGAAGATAATATTGTTGAAGATGTATTTGGCAATGCATATGACTCTGTTCTGCTCTTAAATTGGGATGGAGTAATTTGCTATCAAGGAAGAGAATAATAAATTATAAGGGAATAAATAAACTTACTTATCATCCTTTAAAATCATCACATGTAAACTCTTTTATTTGAGTCCTGAGAAAGCAACAGAAGAGGTAAGTTTGGCGCCAAATTTATTCAAGATGTCGTATCAAAATGTGAGACGTGAAAATGGCTGGCAAGTCGTGATCCAATGTTCCCTAAGGAATTCTATTTCAATTTTACAATGGCTGCTTCGACGAATATTTTACTTCACAAACGTTCAATATTTGAATTCGAGATTGACACGTACCAACATAATAATTTAAAATAAAAAGTTATTTGAGACTTTTTACTTGGACCTTTTTTAAATGAATAATAATTTAATCATAATATAAGGTTTTTAAATTTCGAGTACCGTTTTTAATTAAACTTGTCGAGATCATCCTCGTCGTTTTGAGCATAAGTCAGAAACGTTTGCTTTAGATGGAAATGACGGTTTTAATGAATTTTGTTTGATAGTTTTTTTTTCCTTAAATTTAAAGCTACTTGGAACAAACTGGAAAAGAAAAACCTCATGTGGGGATTATTACTAATAAATAAAGAATAAATAAAGGAAAGAGAAATTTCCTGTGTCGAAATTTTTCTTTCCTTTATTTATTAACACATATATATTATTCTTATTTATATATTATTATATCTTATTATAGCTCTTATGAAAGTTTCATATAATGTTTATGTCTTTTCTGGTGGGCATAACACTATATTAGCATTTAGATTTTGGGTAATATTTGACATCACACCACATATTAACATGTAAAAAGGCTTCAAAAAGAGACAGCTACTTTAAAGACTTTGACGAGCAATTTTCGGACATTCATTTATCACGGTGCTCATGAATGGTCTGTACATTTTTTATCGATGAAACGATGAGATTATCGATATTATGTGTTTTTGTGACTGTATTTAATCTATTGAGTTGTCTAAAAGCCGATAGACATGAATTATTTGAATAGAGTTTACAGTAACTTTCTTCATATGTTTTAATTAAAGTATCTTTATAATACCTCTAATTATCATTATATTGGTTAAAATTATTATCTTTTATTTAGCTAGTTACATTAATGGTCTTGTACTGTGACTTACAGCCATAGAGTAAGCAAAAGGTACATTATAAGAAAAATATATCCTGCGATCTATTTCTTTCCAATAACTACAAAATTAGGCCTAAAATCGAAAAAAAAATTATGAAGTTTAGTTTTTATCGATACAATAGTGACTGGAAGCCCTTCAGTTGGCCGCCCCGGAGATGCACTTGTCAAAATCCGTTCGTATACGATCAAAACAATTAATCTGCCAGTTACCTCGTTTTGAACTTTGCCAGTACCCCGCTCGTTCGTTTAATCAATTTGCAAACGATACGACTCTTTTGTATATTGTAAAAATAAATTTGGACTACCTTTGGACAGAGGTTAAATTGTATTGCAAACATATTTTCATGGGTTTCTTGTTTGATTGAGTTATCTTGTAACATATCTTTGTTTGTTGTGTTTTATTATTTTTGCGATTACTGCTGTTACAAAGGTTACTTCCTCCATTTATTTTAAATTAACATTTTTTTTTTAGAATGTAATTAAATTCGGTCTGTAAGTTAGTAAGCTAAGAAAAGAAAGGTGTGTTTAGTAATATTAAAACAAGTCATCATTGGCAAAAGTTTTGTAAAAATTAAGAATAAAAATAAAAATGGGATAACATATAATTAATTACTATCTTCATACACGTAATTAAATTACACAGGCCAATCATATGCTTTTCTAGCCATTATTATAGGTAAATATTACAAAAAATATTGTGACAGCTGCGAGAGCGGGAAACAATTTGACACCAAAGAGTTAAAAATCAGTCTCGCATCAAAAAGGTTGTATAGCTGCGTTCATCTGATACAAAAAACTGAATTAAAGGTCGACGGTCTCTGACAAATGCGCGTCTCATATGCTCATATATCTACACTAATCAAAGAAACCCACAAAATGTTGCATTTCTTTCGGCTTTTTGGAAGTGAGTAGTGTGAATCGAAAATGAAACGAAGTTTTTTGGATCATCAACGGTTTTCCATTAAACAGTTATAATTTTGATATATTTATTCAAAACTATTGAGATGAGAATTTCCTAAAAGGCACCGATGTGGCGGGATTACACAAAGAGTCTAAATAAATTGATATTGTATTACTAAAATTTTGAAATCTAAATACCAAATATGAGCATATTTTTATAAAACATGAAAACAAGATAAAAACAGTACATACGTAGTTTTTTTATACGTTGAAACATATACCGTAAATTCCCAACATTTATACATAAAGCGTGATAAATCTAGAGTAGTAAATTAAGCTACAAATTAGACAACTTAGCTATAAGTTCTTGTAACAGTAAAAAATGATACAGGGGTCATTACCTAAAGAGAGAAAATCTTTTATCAGTACCAAGGAGGAGGTCGTCACACTTTTAGAGTTGTTATTCGTTGTGAACCAACTCTTTATCGATATCGATTAATTTAAAATATGTATAAATTTTAGGTTTTAGATTTAGTGTGTAAGAGCCGTGAAGTGCTGGCTTAAAATGTCAGTACCCTTTGCTACCCACGGGTGTCGTAAGAGGCGACTATTGGTATGGGGCTTTTTAAGTGGTTTTTAGCTGATGCAGAGGAGACGAATGATACTTTATTTGTACCATCTTCTCCCCTATCTGCTTACAAATGTGGCTCTATATTTGGGGCTGTGGGAGTATATTTGTGTATGTTTTT
Source organism: Bedellia somnulentella (assembly GCA_963576735.1). Classification (NCBI taxonomy): domain Eukaryota; kingdom Metazoa; phylum Arthropoda; class Insecta; order Lepidoptera; family Bedelliidae; genus Bedellia; species Bedellia somnulentella. The sequence goes on from OY755179.1 coordinate 17,095,668, forward strand.
TAGCATTAAGTTACCTTCACCCACTTTTGAAAGTAGCTTAGGGAAAAGATTGGAAAAGTAATGCTAAAAATTCATATATCATAATAATTAAAATTCTATATGAATATCAAAACCACGAACTGACTATTTGTGAGATTTTTAATTTCATTATTCACTAAGAAACATATTATGTTGCGCTTAGATTTTTGGCCAGTGGATAAATAAAACTCATTGCCGCATATATATATTAAAACGATTGCTGTGCAATAAAGCTCGGATACAAATTAAAAAAAAAACTCGTTTTTAGATTTTTTTTTGTAGTTGTTACATCGATAGCTTTCATTAATATCACAACACTACCTTGGCCACCCCGCCGTGTCAATCATAACCTAACAAATTGTGTATGAGTCGGCAACATTGCTATTCAATAAAGTATGGTCTCAGCCTTGATCGATATCAAATAACTACAATTTCTATGAACAAAACTCATCTCTATTTGAACAGGCATAAAGACGAAAATGTTATAAGACTGTAGGAATGTATTCTTCTTCTAGTCGACATTTAAACTCTTAAAAGAAGTGTGTGGTGTGAATGTTTCTTTGTTACTTTGGCTCCTAATATGTTATGTTTAGCTGAAAATATTATCTTCTCTAAAAGATGTTTTTATTTATCTTTTGACGCTTATTACGATATGGTTTCACAAATAACTAACTCTTCACACTTTGATGGAAAATAAATCTTAAAGTTGGTAAGGTACTAATACTTTTGAACATCACGTGACGTTTGGCTTTTTTCTTGGATAGTGCACTCACGTGATAGGGGGCAGGTCTATCGCCGTGTTGTAAGGCTAAATCATATGTGTAATTAGTGGGAAATTAATCAAATGCGTAATGCAGATAGTATATGCAGTGAATATTTGAAACATGTCTGAAATCATAATTCATACTTACAAATTCAGTAGTGTTTCTAAAATTTTTATGAATAATCTTTGGTTTCGTAAAAATCTCAGTTATTACTTATTATTTATTATAGCTGTATAGTGTCAGCTTAGAATAGCACTACCCCATTTCTTCCGGTGGGTGTACGTAAGAGGCGACTAACGGTATTGGGGCTTTAAAGGGATTTTTGGGCGAAACGGTTGGACACCCATTACCAACAACCTTTATTTTACCATCTTTTCCCATTCAACTTTCCAAAGGAGGCTGAGGAATTTCTCATTTCTTAGCTCTGGCTACCCCATCTAGGGATTTATAGCCGTGAGTATATGTATGTATGTATGTTATTACTTATTATGCGTCTAATTATCAATATAAATGTCGTGTCTCGTAAATAATGATAGTTATGACCTGCTAAGTCCTATTACACGGCCCGAGTTGTATCTACAGTATTTATTCATGTCCCTTGATGAGTAACAAGCTAAGGCTTGACCACACTACTCGCTAAAGATCGTTGCAAGCTTTAAGCAGATTAATATTACAGTACTTTCTTAGAAATGTATACCAATATTTATAAATTTTTTATTCTTGGTCACTTGACTTACGTATGTACCTAAGCTTTTTGCAACTGAACAAATATGATGTCAGTAACCATGCCATTTTAGTAGCGATAAAATTACAAATCAAACTATTTCACTAAATTCATAATAAAAAAAACCTAAATGAAAGACAAAATAAATTTGCATTTGTACTCATTTGGCGCTCAATACAAATACGCGATCTAAATTCTAGCTGAAAGATTAACAAGTTATAGTACCACTGCCTACATTCAACGGCAATGATTATTTCGAACAATGAGCACAGTCCAACTGCCTTATCGTCTAGGAAAGCTGAAGACATACGCCGTGTGGGCATTTACTAAGTACCGTTAAAGAATTCCACGAGATCTCTAATCTAACAATTGTTGGTCTGTCTGTTTGTACAATGTAATAAATTATGTAAGGGATATTTGCAAAATGTCACAGTTATTATATTAATTTTGCTTGTTTCGCGGTTTGATTGCGATGAAATGTTTATGGGAGCGCAATGTTTGTGCTGATTGGACTTCGGAATATTTTGTGGGGCGGGAAACAAATACGTAAAATATAATGTTTAGTTGTATTTAATATAGAAATAGTAGTATCACGTCAATTATATCTCATAATAGGAATAAGAGAAAAGATAATATATGAAGGCATAAACTAAATTCAATTTTTTATAAATTATTATTTTCGCAGTTTGTGCAATAATGATAAGGGTAAATAGGGTAAGAATTACACAACATGAATTCACTTTTAATGTTATTTATTTATAAATTATCTATTAGACTTTATTTAACTGTATACTTTATTTCAAATGTTTTCGAAAAGCTGTGGTAAAATCTCTTAACACTCCTTTCCTAGAATCAGGTCGTGATGTTTACGTATGTGTGTACTATTTAAATTGTTTTAGGTTTTACCTTCTTGTCTGTGTTTTATTTAAATCCACGTACTAGTAGTTAAAGTTAAAAGCTTACTTTATAACTTTACTCGGAATTGTCGTATAGATTTATCTTTAGAATCAAAAGCTCACGGAAACACTGTCTGTCATTTTGTTTTTATCTAAGCTTAGATGTATGACAACAACTTGAAGACAAACGTTTTATAAACTTCCGTTAAAAACATTGAGTTTTGTGATAAGTTTGACAATTATTCCATACGATTGGTGATAACTGATAAGATTATTAAATTCAATAGCAAAAATGTATGGGGACAAATTATGATTAAGAAACATTATGTTATTAATTTTAATAAGCTAAGCTATTCAACAAACCTAAAAATCTCTTGTTCCTGCTAGATGGACTATCATACATAGCATGTAGTAAATAGTAAAAAACATATATTTAAATATCGGATTAATAACAGATTCCATAATAATTTAAACCAACAGACATCCAATGCTGTAGAGAGTCTCCTCTAAAGTTTTCTAAAACACCTGTATAGCAAGCACGAGCGCTATTTAATCAACACGATAACTGTTACAATGAGATGGCAGTATACGATACTAAGTAAGTGCGTAAAAGATGGCTGCTTTATCCCACGTGATAACTAGTTTAAACACGGCTCGTGCTTGCCTTTCTGATCTTGACTGCTTATCATGATTCGTCTGTCCTCTACGTCATTTACCAAGTCACCTATTCGTTTATATAACAAAAGACTTGGTCATTTTCTGACTTTTAAATAGCGTACTTATGGTTTAATAAATAGATCAATAAATATAAATCTGTCAATATCAATGTGCCCTTAAAATAACGGTATACAGCAACAGTGTTATTATTTGAGATTTATTAATTAAATATATCAAACAATAATGAAAGAAGTAATGTCCCTTTCAAATGAAATGTAATCGACTGGTATAAGGTTAAAGGCGGTACAGAATACTACAGTCGTGTAACTCAAATGTCGGATTTTACTCCAAAGAGTGTAGCGGAGGTATAGTATAATTCCATAAAATTTTATATATTTTTAATATAAAGTAATAAATACTGTCGTTTTTGGACTAAAAGCATTTCTGATAACGTTAAAATTTAAATAAATTAATTATAAGGCCAATTATATTTTTCTAAAATCAGTAGGAAAAGGAATTTTAATCCAAGTTTTACTATGCAAATTCTTAAATTTTTTGTATGCTATGAATAGTTATAATAGTATTTTGTATATTTTAAATTTTCACAAATTAAATAATTTGGGAAACAATCAACAACAACAAACTATCGGACACTAATAATATATTTTATAAAAATTGACGGTGAATAAACTTATGACGAAAAATAATACGTTTAAATTGAAACTCGAAACATAAATAAGGTTTACTTGGCTGCGTATCCATACTGTACATTGCGAATACAACTAGGAATCCAGCCTTCGCGATCTCGATGTGTTAATATTATTTACGACCGCTAACTTTCGTAATTTTAAACGATTGTAACTTGCTGAAAGCCTTTATTTATTTCCTTAGTATTTAATATATACACTTTGGTTTCTTAAGACTTTAACTGGGAATATTTTGATAGGAGCTATCTTATTATTATTGATGCTGGGAATGTTTTACGTAACGCGACTGAATATTGCGGTGCAATATTTATAAATCATTTAAACATTATTGTTTGGTTACATAAACGTAATTTGCTTTTAGTTGTATGTTTTACGGCTTTTTCTGCAGTGAATCACTGACGTCAGTTGGCTATTAATTTGTACTGCAGGTTGCTACAGGTGACTTTTAATTATTGAGGATGGATAGTCTTGGATAGATACATTTGGCTACATTAATTTACTATAAGAATGTTCTGAATCTAAAACGTGAAAGATTTTGTATGCGTGTGCTATTATCACACTTAAATGAATAATGACCACAAGTGCTAATATTTACTTTTAACAAGATTGCTCAATAGAATAAAAGAGCATGTATGAAAAGATTGATGGATGTAAACGAAGCCAGAGAGGTTTGCCAGGATCGTACAAAGTGGCGATCGATAGTCTCTGCCTACCCCAATGGGAACTAACGGCGTGAGAATATGTATGTATGTATGTATGTATGCTCAATAGGAATGTAAGAGAACTTTTAACGAACCTTTTCCGCAAATATAAAGATAATACATACAGCAGTTGAATATTGTAGCAATAAAAAATAAAATCCTGAAAGGAAATTATTAGTAAACTAGGCTTGAGTAATCCTTTTGTTTGTAATTTACTTGTTCGTATATCACAAATAGTATAGTCCCACAAAACAGTTAGCCGATATTAAGATGGCTGCTAAGCGAACTTTAGCGAACAGGAAAAGGGTGGGACAATGTACGATACGTTCCATTACAATCTGTCTGAAAAATATGGTTTTATAAATATCGGATCCACCTGTTGTACCACCCATGCCTATATGGTCTTGAATTTTAATTATTGAGTTTTTACTTTGTGATCGTATAAGTGTATGTATTGTGGAGAATATAGACAAGAGTTAAGTATTATTGGATTTTAAGTTAGTTTTGCTATTCAAGAATAATGTTACTAATAGAAAAAAAATTATTAAATAATAGCCGTTATTTAATAATAACGGCGATAGGCCTGCCCCCTATCACGTGAGTACACTGTCTAAGCAAAACGTGGGTACCTTCTCTGGACACAAGATGGCGCTGCCATGTGAGTTCAGAAGTATTGGAACCTCTGCCAACCCCTCCGGGGATAAACGGCGTGAACGTTTATGTTTTTTTTTTATGTTTATGTAAATAATAGCGCAATAGTTCTGAAAATCAAATGTATTTTTTCAGATTTACGTATTATTTTTTGTCTGGACTGTATTTACGAGATAGAGGGGGCAGGCATAAAGGTATGGTTATACCTCTATGGGGGCAGGCCAATCGTTCCGCTTTGCATGTACATACGTCGTGTGAAGTATAACACAAAGAGAAACACAAAATTTGAGTATACAATGGGTAAAAGATAGTTATTATTTAGAAGAAGAATAAATAGTCTATCATAAAAAAATTAGTTAAATAATTCACATCTAAAAACGAGGCATTTTTTTTGCAAGTTAATATTTCAGGAACATTTTTGATATGATTAATACTAAATTATTGCATTTATGTAAATATAATGTTCTAGATTAAAATCGTATGTGACGCATCAAATTCCGGCCATAATGCCGCTGCGTCGTAAAAAAGTAAAAAACCACATAAGTACTCCTTGAAGTATGCCGAATCGTGATATGATGCATCTCAAAGTTTTATTTTTGGTACTTGATAAAATATCATTTTGGGCATGTGAAATAAATACCTTATTTGGTTAAGTTTGCTGTGTAGTGTCGGCTTAGAATAACACTACCCCATTACTACCCGTGGGTGATCGTAAGAGGCGACTAAGGGTATAAGGGCTTTTCAAGTGATTTTTGGGCGATGTGGTTGGAGACCAGTCACTAAAAACATTTATTATTACCATCTTTTCCCCACTCAACTTCTAAAAGTGGCTGAGGAATTTCTCATTCCAAAGCTCTGGCTACCCCGTTTAGGGAATTATAGCCGTGAGTATATGTATGTATGTATGTTTTTTATTATTGACTTAGTAGTTTTAGTATCCGCGAGATCTTTTAAATTGAATAAGTTTGAAAGTTGTGCACCCTCATTTTACATCAAAATATCTGCCCGATTTTAGCATGTTATGAAGAAATTCTAATTTACTTTGTTTTGTTTCAGGTTGGTTAACTGTTACAGTATGAGTAAGCTGTAAGGCTACGATCATATGGTTTGACCTTTTAATATTTAACTTTACCTATGGAAAAGTTTTAATGGTTATAGTAAAGACTCAGAAATAATGACAATCTTCACTTTGATATATTTTTTATACATATACTTATACTCGCTATCTTTGGAATAATGGCGAACAGAAATTGTACTTCTTATTTTAAACGATTCTAAGTACATTAATGAAAGACATTGCGGCGCATCAGCTTGTATACCTGCATACCCTATTCCACTAAGAATCGTGAAGGTTGGATCTCAAACCTTGGCAAATATCCTATTTAGCCTTCTCAATGAACAAACAAACATTTTGCTGAAGAGGAATACCTTAGCCTTTTTAGTTTTTTAATATTTACAATGTTTTAAGTTTGCGATGAGAGAAAACTTGTTTGTACTACTCTTGACTTGCACCTTTGCTTACATTAGCCAATGCTTACTGCTGGACAATTTACATTAAACAAAGAGCTTTAATAATACATACATATATTCAAGGCCATAAACCCCAATAACGGGTAGCCAGAGCTTTAAAGCCAGAAACCTCTCAGCCGCATTTGGAAGTTGATAGGGGATAAGATGGTAGGAATAAAGAATCGTTGGTGATGGGTCTCCAACGGCATCGCGTAAAAACCACTTAAAAAAGCCAAGGCAAAGAAAATAAATAAATACTGCCATAATATGCTGTCGGCTTAGAATAGAACTCCTCCAAATTTTCCTGCAGGCAGCGTACGCGGCAACTAAGGGTATGGAATGGGAGTGATGGATCTCCAACCACATCGCCCAAAAATTACTAAAAACCCCAATACCCTTAATCGCATCTCACGAACACGCCACGGGCACTAATGAGGTAGTGCTGTTCTGAGCCGATGCTGCACAGCCAATTTTTCAAGTATGAAATATTCGGGCATCAAGTAAATATAATAATGACATAAAATATCCTTTTTAAAATGATAGAACCTTTAATCCAACCTGACATTCCATAGAAAATCTTTACGCATAATCTACGAGCAGCCTCCCGCGGTCTAGTTGTCTATGCTCCGTTACTTGAGAACGTATTTTGTGATAACGTTGACTTACCAATTCAACTAAAGAGTGTAGATGCGGTATATTTTAAAATTTTGGTTTATAATACATAACATAACATAAACATAAACGTTCACGCCGAATATCCCCGAAGGGGTTGGCAGAGGTACTATTACTTCTGAACATCACGTGACATGGTCACCTTGTGTTCAGAGTACCCACGTTTTGCATGGACAGTGTACTCACGTGATAGGGGGCAGGCCTATCGCTATCGGTTTATAATACCTTGTCTTGTAATAATATCTCTGACTGGTTTGTGATAATATATTGTCCCCTATAAACTTCCAAATGAGGCTGAGGAGTTTTTAGCTCTGAAGCTCTGGCTACCCCTTTTGGGATGTGTATCTGTGAGTATATGTGTATATGTATATGTATGTAACTGCTTAATCTTCTTATAAACTATGAAAAAGCGTGAGAATAATTAAGAACAAAAGGTGATTTTTGAACGTATTGATGAATAAAAATTAAGCTCTGAACTAGCGGCGTGAGTATATGTATGTATGTCCTATATTTTGCATTGAATAGCAAAAAAAAATAATCGAAGAGGGGTTAGGAAGGCAATCATTAGTTTTTAATAATTTTGCAGATGAAACTACTATTTTGATTGTGTCGATAAAAAAATATATTAAATTTGCTACTATTTAAACAAACCAGATAATACAATATCTTATTATTGATAAATTAACGTATTCGTGAAATTCGAAATGGTTATTTATATTAATTATTGAATTTATAAATTACATTTGAAACCTACATAAAAAAATACCACAAAAATTGTTAATTTATGATTATTCATAAAAATACGACTATTTAATACAAAAAAGATGCTAAGGAAAATGTATGAAATTTCACTAAACATTTTATTCCTCATTGTTACGCTACATTATATCTTGAGAAATTTTAGACCTTGCATTTACATCTTTATGAAGTTATCATATTTTCCTATTAAAGCTATCCCAAGACCATTAGTTTCGAATTTTCTTACTACACCTTCATAGTTAATATATCATTATCGTTTAATATTGATCTAAAATTGGTAACAAGTACCAACTTCTCACATTTTAAAGATATCCAGCGTCAACTTTTTATCATTTTAAAAAGATAAAAATTCGTTCAAAATCTTGATATAAACCGGATGAGACGGTGACAACGACGCGGTAAACAAATAAAAAAAAAACAAATAAAAGAGGTGTCGAGCGCACCATGTAGCGTTATCTCGGTTCCCCAACGGCCCGATCAATCATTCGTTCGGAAATTAAATTTTTGAAACAATGAACACTGTAGAGCGGAGGGGCCTCTCTGTCAAAGCTGGTGACGGGACTATTAAAAGAGCTTTTCGAAATACACAACTATAATTTTAACCCGGGAATTTCTTGTGACGCATTGTCTCTTACTTGTATGCATAAATAAAAGACGGCGTACTTGAAAACGTAATAAAATGTACACATTATTATGCCCTCTTAGCTCTCACTTTTATTTTTTAACACTCGCATAGTCCGGCTTCGGGCATAAAATGTACAAATAATGCTGGACTAGTGACTAATTGTCTTTAAATAATTCTAAATTCCTTTTGTATTTTATGTCTTTTTTGTCCTGCAACAAAGTGCAATAAATATTATGTAAATTCTCAAATCACACAACCAAAAAGGACTCGTTCAGAATTTAAAAAAGCGGGCGTCACATTTAATGAGAAATTGAGTAATTACTTATAATTGTTGAGAGTGGACGTGCGTTCAAGGATTGCAGATTGTGAGCCACTTTGCAAAACCATTCGACTGTGATACGAAAGTTTTTGGACATTTGTCTTTTTCTTTACATATGTGGAAGAGAGAGAAAGAGGCATCGAATCGAATAATACATTTTAAGATGATGTTATCAGAGAGGGGCACACGGTTAGGTTGCGCGCGCAGTTTTTTGTGACAAGCGACGAACTGGCACTTTTTAATTAAAATTTAACGCGCCATTATGAAAAATATGCGGGAAATTTCTTTTTTCAAACCGAAAAAGTATCTTCTCGGTTTAGGTCGTATTTATTTGCCTTTTGATTTCTTTTTGAATTTCCGAACTTATGAGTTGTAGTTTGACTATGATTAATTTTGTTGTAACTGTTGAGATGTGTTGAGGAAATAAAGACATAAATAAAGGTAGAAATTCAAATGAAGAATATGAATCAATCAAACACCCTCCCGCACTACGGGCAACCCTTTTGGGAGGCAGTGCATTGTAATTTTATTTTATATTTTGTGTACTTTTTTGGATCCAATAAATGTTTTTTTTTTTTTTTTATTTTTTTTTTTTTTATTTTTTTTTTAAATTAAACCCAAGTAATAGGTGTGAGTATATTTTTTCTCTCACTTCAGTCGGGTCGTCTAAAAATATATTTTTAAATGTTGTTGCTATAAGTGTTCTCACGGTGATTAATAACTTATATTATTTCGGTTCATTTTAATATGAATCACTTAAAGTAAATCATTCCAACAATCATGTACTTCAAGTGATACAAAAAGCGTGCTTTTCAGCTACATTTAACACACATTTGCACCTGTTGATAATATCTGCGAGCGATCTACATAAATTATGTCTTATTATCTTAACTAACATCTATAATGTTAAATAAGAGTACAACATCTATGTTAACATATCAAATAGAATTATTTATTGTATTGTGGGTTCCTAAAAAGTGGTCAAGTGCGTGTCGGATATCGAGCAGTACGGGGTTCTATAGACGCATTTAATCTTCACGTTAAGAAGTATATGTATATGACGATAGTATAGGTCATATGGAAAAATCTTTAATGCAATTGGTAGCGCAGTAGAGAGCGCACTGCCTCATATGCAAAAGAGCATGGGTTATTATATCAGTTTATTTAGATTAATTTAACAATCTTTTCGTCACTTAACTTCAAAAAGTAGCTGAAAATTTTTCGGGTTCTTAAACTCTGGGATATTTAGGGATTTTATAACCGTGAGTGTATATGATCATTAAATGAAAAAAAAAGCAAGCAAATAAAACGCCGTGAAACTTCTCAGTGTAAAAATAGCAATAGCGTCATAAAATAATAAATAAAGAATAAATAAAGGAAAGAAAAATTTCGACACAGGCGGGAAACGAACCCGTGGCCTCGGGTATACGCCCCGACGCTTCTCTTTCCTTTTTTTATTCTTTATTTATTAGTAATAATCCCCACATGAGGTTTTCATGAACAAAAAAGATTCAAATTAAGCGTCATAAAATATTTGAATGTGTTTAAACGATCAAGCTTTGTGTCTTTAGATATCTAACATTTTATTTTTCACTTCAAAATCGTGTAAAACCTTAAGTCACGACTTGGATTTGTCTCTAAAAAACTCTCTATACCCTATACTATTTACAAGTTCCATTAACGGTACAAACGTTTATTTCTAACCCACATTTTCAACCTTAATTCAATTAATACATCCACGTTACATAGAATGCGCGGTAGACATTTAAATTATTGGTGTTGGGAATAATTTGCGATTTCACTGTGTTATTAGAAATATATTCCGTGGATTCACCGTCACGGAGATATAATTGTTAAGTGTTTAAATTGTTTGTAATTATATACGATGTTTTATTGCTGAACATTGATGCTTAACGGCTTTATCGCACTTGTATATTGAAAACTTGTTCTTTTAAACTATTCGAAAAGAAATATCCGTCTGATCTGAGGCCTCTTGAAGCATATATTTCTAAGCAATACATACTTCTTTAACTACTCAAAAATGTGAATCCAATATTTTTACATACACAACTTGTGTTTGGGGAGTCAGGATAGAAAAAAAGTTGAATTAAAAGGTTCGTTCATGATAAGTTTATTAGACTTTAGTCACCTCCAAGAATAGTTGAAAATTGAAGAATATAGTACACCAAAACATTCATCCTCAATAGTTCAAACTCAGCAATAAATAAGTTAACGTATGCTACTAAAACTATCCAAGATCCGAGTATATTCTATAAACTAAGCAATTTTTATTCATGTCACGTCTCTTAAAGTTAGTTAGATTCCACAAAAAAGGTTCAGTCGGATCATTAGCGAAAACTGTCCAAGTAGACGGACAACTCATTCAACAGATCTTGCTATAAATAAGATGGAATCGTGATATATTAGATGCAAAATACAAGCAAAAATGTTGACTCCATTTACATAAGAAAATGGTTGCGAGCTACGTTCCGATATATGGATGAGCTTTGGTTATTTATCTGTGGCCGTTTGGATAGTACCTTAGCCTTCCCACGATATATAAAAAAAAATTTGAAACTCTCCTGATTGATGCCGGGTTTACAATAAATAAGTGAACTAAATTCAATTGCGTTTGATATTTCACTCGAATGCTTCTTTTATAGTTTAAACACATTTGCCTTTTCACTAGATTGCAATTTTATATCTCAATGCAAACATAGCAAACGTCGCATAAAATATTTTTGAATTTTGAAATTCTGTATGAAAGTATTTGTAAGAAAAGAAGCTGACACAGACGCAATCATAATTGCCTCAAAATTTAATAAAATGCCTCTTTACTCATATATAAACATTTCAAAAATCTTTTATTCCTTTTTATTCCTTTACTATAAAATACCTGAGCCATATGTGGTTCAAATGAATTTAAGAAAAGTATATATAACGGTACCCTTTTCTCAATTGCTTTTAACCTAATCTTTTCCATAAATTTTTGACTTACCAAGTCCTCATACACATAACAATGACTTACCTAAACTACTGTTATACCAATTCAAATCACACCGAAGCAGCACAGTGGAAATATTTGAAATACCCAAATAAAAATAGATTAAGTTAAGCTTAATGATCACAATCAGATTTTCTGGTTCACTGACCTTTCACCCACTGTCGAGGCGTGAACATAAAATATGGTGGCTATGAATTTCGAATTTAACTTCTTTGGGTGTTCGTAACTTTGTATTAACGAACATCTATTACGGTGCAGCTATTTGAAGCATTAAAGGACAAAAGCCTTGAGATAGCATATCTTGAGAACGCACACGCACAAGAAGTGGTTAGGGTGACCATTATTTAGTGAAAACTAGGGAAATTTGTAGGCGGGGTATAGAAGTGATAGGAATACAGGTGAATCTTATTATTATTTATTTAAATTAATAATTTACCACCCATTTAAATATAAGATACATGACATATAATTTGCATACAATATTTCCAGAAATAGAGCTGATAGTGCCGCAAATAAAATGTAAATACTTTCGAGTATGCTTCTTTTTCATACTACTTGAAGGAAAAAGACTACGAAATTCCAATGTTATATAATAAAAGCTCTCGACTGAAATCAAATACAATACCTCGGATGTTAAATCTTGACTTATATAGTGAAATAAATGGACACCCTACATGAAAATAATGTGAGGCCTGCCGACTACCGTAGTCTTTGGCCCGCTTTCTACACCGCAAAATAATAGCCACCAATTAATTATAGTACCTCGACACTGAAGTGAACCAACTACACTGATACTCACCACGAAACTATTAGTTTAAGTGAAGAGGTCAATATATACTAGAATATCTTTGCACTAAAGCCACAATTACATTGGGTTTTGAAACGATAATACATTGCAATTAATAGATTGCAGTGACATCGAAGAAGACTTAAGAGATTAAATTAAATAAAATCGTATTAACCAGCCCTATGTTATTAATATTGCCTTTTATTTGGAAGAATCGAATAAAAAATGCAGTGATAGGTAATAAAAAAAACGAGTACACTATAATAATAGGTATTTTTTTCAGTGTATAGTAAGTTACCAAATTTTTGTTTCACCCCGTAAATAATTTGCTCTCCTTTTTTAATTTATTAATTCAGGTTAAGAATGAGAAACTTATGATATTATCAATGGAGCCCATGAAATAATTTGTTAATTTAATAAAAAAACATATGAAAAATTTGTAGAATAAGCGAGGACAACCAAAACTTCATCAAATCTAATCTATCTATCTAATCAAATCAGGTTCGAAGATATGACAATCTTAAAACAACTAATAAAAAAAAAACTTATTTATCTTAACACCAGTTCACATAGTAATTGTAACAAGGAGTTTGTATACCATTAACAGTTAGTTTGGTCATGTTCGTATGTCGGCAATTCGCTATGTACAGTCGCCCACATTGTCTTATTAGCGTGTAGGAGATACTGTTTACGTGTGGTTCAAAATCATAAATTTACTGTACATGCGAGAGGAGCAGTGCTTTTGCAAAGATTCATCCAGTGTAGTCTCTTGCCCTTTCTGAAAGGACTATTATTTATGGATGGCTTTTTTTCTGCACCCAAATAATAGTTAGCTCCGTAAAATCTAACTATAGATTAGTAACATGTATGATATTATACCAGAGGCAGTAGTGCGAGTCTCACAGTTTATATGCTTATTGATTGAACAAGATATTAATTAGTATGTGCTGCCTTTCTCACTTAAGAGCTTATTCCATTTGTCTGAATGAAGACGTCTGAGAGCCACAGAATCTGAATTCAGACTAGTGGAATAACGTTCAGAACGCTAGGCTTCTGAAAAGTAGACAAATTTATGTAGTGGAATAACAAGCGTCTGCGGCAGTAACTTCGAAGGACGTCTGAATTTAGAAACGACAAAGTGTAATGGAATAAGCCCTTTAGCATAAAAAGTCGCTGTGTTGTGTTTGAATAGCACTAACCTATTTCTGCCCAGGCGGTCGTTCTTGCGTCTCAGCATTTTGGGCCTTTTAACTGAATGTTTACGGCGATAATGATTTTATTAGGTAAAATTAAAAATTTTTGGTGGTGACCAACAAACTTTTATTTTATTATATTTCCCAGCTTAATGATAAAGATTAGTTGTTAATAATAAAGTTACTGTCTATTTGTAAGCATCAAACAAATATTTTTCTTCGTTCGTGGTTTGGTGGTTTCTATCCATACTTAGCCGTGTAGTGTCGGCTTAGAATAACACTACCCCATTTCTACCCGTGGCGTAAGAGGCGACTAAGGGTATAGGGGCATTTTAAGTGATTTTTGGGCGATGTGGTTGGAGACCTGTCATCAAAACATTTATTATTACCATCTTTTCCCGAATCAACTTCCAAAAGTGGCTGAGGAATTTCTCATTCCAAAGCTCTGGCTACCCCATTAAGGGATTTATAGCCGTGAGTATATGTATGTATGTATCCATACTTCAAGTCCATTATCCGCTATAAGTTGTGAATTAGACAGTCTCTTAGTCAATCAGTAACAAGAACAACTCATACATATTCGTCTAATCATGACATTAACCTCCGTAAGCCATTAAAATAACGACACGCCATCTGTAGACAAAACTAATTGTATATAAATGATAATAATTCATATTTTAATCTCAACGGGATCGGCATTTTTAGATTCGCTAGGCAAAGATATTTTTTGTTCTTTTGTATACTACATATTCATACTGTTGAAAAATACCTTGTTTCTTTATGAATTGGAACTAAAACATGTTTTTTGTTTGTAATTTTTATTTTGTTTTTGCCAAATAAATTATTTTTCTTTCTTTCTTTCTTTCTTTCTTCTAATGACCACATAGGGACTTGAGTATATGTACGTATGGAACAAAAATATTTTCAATCATATTGTAATATTTGCCGTGTAGTGTCGGCTTAGAATAGCACTACCCCATTTCTACCCGTGGGTGATCGTAAGAGGCGACTAAGGGTTTAGGGGCTTCTTATGGGATTTTTGGGCGATGCGGTTGGAGACCCATCCCCAACAACCTTTATTTCACCTTCCCCACGCAACTTCCAAAAGTGGCTGAGGAATTTATAATTCCTTGGCTCTGGCTACCCCTTCTAGGGAATTACAGCCGTGAGTATATGTATGTATGTAATAATAAGTTTAGCTTGTGGAAATGCTAATTTGCAAATACGCTTTTTAACTTGCATTCAATTTCAACATAATAAAGAAAATATTCAAGTTCCCGATAGCTTCATTATACTAATGTTCTTTGTTATTATAATTAGTCAGTAAAATACGTACATACACAAAATTCTTAAATAAAAATAATAGTAAATATTTTTTTCTATTTCTTAATATAATATTATCTTAATAAATAAAGAATAAATAAAGGAAAGAAAAATATCGACACAGGCGGGAATCGAACCCGCGACCTCGGGTATGCGCCCCGACGCTCTGCCAATTGAGCCACCGTGTCAATGGTTGCCAGCGCGAAATTCCGAAATTCCGCCTGTTTCGAAATTTTTCTTTCCTTTATTTATTCTTTATTTATTAGTAATAATCCCCACATGCGGTTTTCTTGAACAAAAAGATTTAAAATAATATCTTAACCAAGGCATTCTCATAATCCAACCATATTTCCTCTTAATACGGCCCTAAGCATTAAAACCTACATTAATCTATACACCGTCTGTTCTACTTAATCAGATGCAGTATGTCTCTCTAATCTATTTAATGAGGTCAATTTACCATCAAGATCACGGTAGGAAATTGAAATCGTAGTGACCTATTAAGGAGGTTTAGTATCCTCTCTATACCCGCTAGCTATGGCCTATAAACCTCGTTGTCTTTGCATACAGTATGTCGGAAAATTGTAAGATGGAGAGAATTTGCCTAAAGGGTAAGCAGCTTTCGTATGTGCAAATTGAATTTTATACGCTTTTACTTCGAGGAAACTTTGCAAAGTTTAATGTTATACATACATATACTCAAGACTATAAACCGAAATAGGGATGGCCAGAGTTGGTTTTGGAAGTAAATTTTTATAATGCTGTGAATAAACAAAAACATTAAGACACTAGTTTGGCTATTTTGACACTTATTTCTAAGAATGCGGCAAATGGCAGAAATCTGATTCTGTTTCGCCGTGATGCAAACAGTCATCAGAATGAATTAGTTTTCTTACAATCGATGCACTCTAAGGACTAAGTCTAAGGAATAATCATAGTGGTTATGTATTTAGCGAAACGTGGAGAAATCCAGAAATTCCGATTGAAAACGGCACCGGGACCACAGCTAGCGAAGGGCCAATGTCTTGTATAAACATTATAAATAAAAAGCGACACAACCTGTTATGAAAATGAGCGTTAGTCGCATACGCCTTAGACGTTGGTGGATCGATTGTATTTCTGCAGTATAACCCGGCCATGTAGACATAACAATGTATAATAACTGATTTCTGATGTTGTGCTCACATATTTATGCTTTATTTACGTTTGTGTTATTTAGCTATGTATACGTGTGTTTGTGCTGTGTAGTGTCGGCTTAGAATAGCACTACCCCATTTCTTCCGGTGGGTGTACGTAAGAGGCGACTAACGGTATTGGGACTTTTAAGGGATTTTTGGGCGATGCTGTTGGACACCCATCACCAAAAACCTTTATCTCAATATCTTTTCCTTACTCAACTTTCCAAAAGTGGCTGAGGAATTTCTAATTCCCTAGCTCTGGCTACCCCATCTAGGGATTTACAGCCGTGAGCATGTGTGTGTGTGTTATTTATTGTGAGGTGAGGGATATGAGGAAACCCGTAGTTGTGTAAGACTTAGCCAAAAAAAACAAACATGCACACACTATCAAGGCAAGTTTTATTTTACATTTAAATGTGCTATAAACGTTATTTTAAACTATATTTATTTTGTACAAACTGTTTACTATATGCTATAAGCATGTGAGTATATTTAGATATATTTCATATATATTTATATATCTATATTCTATATTTTAGCAAAAAAAACACTGAAAAAAGTTGTTTGTACTTATAAATCAATGTGTATGAATGTGGGAATATTATTGGCATGAAATCCTCTTAATTACCATATTGACTTTGGTTCCTAGAAAGTCGGTTTCGGAAATAATTTAATGTTTATCTATCAAATAGATCCTAAACCTTATTAATATGCATACTTGAACGGACGCTTAGTAATTAATTACTTTAATAAGAACATTAATAATGCATTGCGTTTTTGAGGCTAATGAACTGATAATTACGTTTTTTTTTCAATAAGAAACTTATGAAACCCTGTTACTAAATTAAAAGGAATGGTACTGATAATATTGGCTATTCACGGTTTCTCTAAACTTTTCATTATGATGTACCCACGAAGCCAACAGTTTTAATGAACATACACGGAAATAAATATATAAAGCAAGAAAAAAAATAAGATTGTTGGTGATGGGTCTCCAGCATAATCGCCTGAAAATCATACATCACAAAAGACACCCTTTACGAAATAGTGGAAAGAAACTGTTTAATGTTATTCATCTAAGCAAACAATCTTTCTATAAGATTATTGCAGAAGGTGAGCCTAGTATCGATGGTTGTTTATATTGAGCTGAAGTTGGCGACACAATATGATTTTTCCTATTCACCTTTCAATGCTGTTACGTTGTTGTTTCATATCGTCCAACCTACCCCTTTTTACCTTATAACCGTGATGGAAGGTGGATCAAAATTTAAGAAACACTTTCATCTCAATAAGCTAAGTGAAATCATAACGTAATCAACACAAGGTACAGTTAGTGAATGGTTCCCACAAAACAGAGCTGGGGCAATTCGTATACTTACACCAATTAGATGCGTAATGAATGCAATCATACTACACTAGCGAATTAGTATCACGATTCGAGATTTTGATGGCTTAACATACATATACATGGTTTATTACTGTTTGTTTAGAACGAGGGGCATGCCAATAGAAGTTAGATACTCTTTTCTCATTTAATTGACACTGGCAAGCTATACACCATCTTATAGGCTGGTTTTTTTATTGACATATTTGAAAATAGAACACACTTATTTTATTTATTTTTTATTTGAATGAGCATCATTTTTCCGAGAATCTGGCGGGAATTCACTTGCAACAATAGAGCTCAGTCGACGTGATTTTCGCGCTATGATTTATTAAGACTTTAAAAAAGGTTTAAAGCCTCAAGAATGTTTTGAACTTTTGGCTTCTACTTTTGGTGAGTCTGCTTGTTCCCGAGCAACAGTATTCAATTGGTTTGCTGAATTCAAAAGAGGACGGGGATGTCTCGAAGATGAAGCGAAGACAGGATGGCCGCCAACCGCGGTCACGCAAGAAAACGTTCGTGCAGTCGAAAAAATTATTCGCGGAAACCGACGAATTACATATGTAGAGCTAGAGCGAGAACTAGGAATTGGATCGGATCACGGCCTAAAATCCCAAAATGGGTTAGCCAGAGTATCAGAGCTAGAATATCCTCAGCCACATTTGGAAGTTGAAATAAAGTATTGTTGGTGATGGGTCTCCAACCACATCACCCAAAACCGTTAGTTGCGTCTTACGACACCCGTGGGTAGAAAGGGGTAGTGACATTCTAAGCCGACACTACACAGCTTGTAATACAAGGCATATTATAATCTCATACAATAGATTTACGACTAAGCCAACATAGAGAGTGTTGGATATAATTTAAGGCGTGTATACACTGGCGTTGACCGCAACGACGACATGTTACGACCGCGTAGTATCGAATGTCCTTCCGCAAATGTGTTTGCACCTTTACACGCTACATGGATTTGCGTTTGTGATTAATTTGTGTTACTTGTACTATTATTAGTATTGTGGTAGGATTAAGGATATAATGGTATTCGTTGCAGATGTTATTTAAAAAAAAAATCACTCATTCAAACAGACATTGTAAATTTCATACCACGCGATAACTTGATCATTTGATATTTCCATATGGTTTCAGAACCCTAGTGAGTGTACACTGTAAGTGATCAACACATGTTCGAAAACCGTAACCTTGAAACATAAATACATATACTCACAGCTATGAATCCCAAGAAAGGGTAGCCAGAGATTCGGATTTAGACATTTTCAGCCTCTTTTGGAAGTTTAGACGAGAAAAGATAAAGTTAAGGAAGCATACATACATACATATTCTCACGGCTATAAATCCCAAGAAAGGGGTAGCCAGAGCTAAGGAATTCGAAATTCATCACCCACTTTTAGAAGGTGCGTGGGGAATAGATGGTGAAATAAAGGTTCTTGGTGATGGGTCTCCAACCGCATCGCCCAAAAATCCCTTAAAAGCCCCAATACCGTTAGTCGCCTTTTACGTACACCCACCGGAAGAAATGGGGTAGTGCTATTCTAAGCCGACACTACACAACAAAAGTTTAGGAAGGTTCTTGATAAATCGTCTCTTGCGACACCGGATTCTAAGCCTACACTGTAAGCATTTACTTACCGCTACTATGACTATAATTCTATACTAATGAGGCAAACATATAAGATAATTAAGAAGACAAAGTGAGTATCAGATTACTAATGAATCTAAATTTACATAGTTTATGTAACCGGCTAGTATTAGATTTTATGACTTATTAGAATAGGAGGACATTAAGACTCACAACAATATTTTTATTATAATCTGAATGAAAATCTATATTCAGCGCATTCTAATTTCAAATTTAGCTGTGTAGTGTCGGCTTAGAATAGCACTACCCCATTTCTTCCGGTGGGTGTACGTAAGAGGCGACTAACGGTATTGGAGCTTTTAAGGGATTTTTGGGCGATGCGGTTGGAGACCCATCACCAACAACCTTTATTTTTACCATCTTTTTCCCACTATCATTTCCAAAACAAGGCTGAGGAATTTCTAATTCCTTAGCTCTGGCTACCCCTTCTAGGGATTTACAGCCGTGAGTATATGTATGTATGTCTAATTTCAAACAAGGATGAATGAGTGGTAGCTAGATTAAGTGTGTACATTAAAGGAGGCAATTTTGCAGGCGTGTAATTTTTTAAAAAGAACACTAACCCATTTTTTCCCGCAAGTGTCGTGAGAGGCAACTTAGGGCATTAATAAATTTTTAAGTTATTTTTAGGCGATGCGCTTGAAGTTTATCACCAACAAACTATGTTTTACTATTCTTTCCTTCCTCAACTTCCGTAAATTGCTAACTCTGAAACTCTGGCACCTATTCTAAGAGCCGATAGTAATAGTAAGTATTGTATCTAGCGTATTGAATATTGAAGTAATTACAGTACCTACTGCTGCTTTGAGTCTGACTTATTGTAAACAAACATAGATGCTCCACACGGCTATTAACTTACACTGCTAAGATGAGCAGTGCCCTTGCGCTTGCGCAATGAAACGTGTATGATGCTCAAACGTGTAATCGATATTTCTATACCTAAACATACATATATATACTCACGGCTATAATGCCCTAGAAGGGGAAGCCAGAGCTAAGGAATTAGAAATACCTCAGCCACTTTTGGATGTTAAGTGGAGAAAAGATAGTAAAAAAAAAGGTTGTCGGTGATGGGTCTCCATCTCGCATCGCCCAAAAATGACTTTAAAAGTCCCTATACCCTTAGTTGCCTCTTACGATCACCCACGGGTATAGGGTAGTAGGGTAGGTAGGGTAGGTAGGATATAGGGTACTGCTATTCTTAGCTTACCTTATATAATTGATAGACAGTTTTTTAAGCCTAAATATATTTTGCATTGAAGCAAAAGTAGGTTATTACGTTGCGCTTAAAATTAATGCAAAAATGCAGTAACAAAACGTCAGTATTGTTCGGGGTTTCAGTGAACAACCAACCCGTGTCACGATCACAATGAAAATAAAATATAAAAAGTCATTAAATATCAGAAATGCTTCTTAAATTAACACGCTTAATGTATTAAAAATGCCATGCAGAATAAAATCTTTTATGGTTAACTCTTACTGTAATACTGAATTCGCGAATTTGAACTTTATTGCTGATTGTAATAAATTTCACAATTGGCTGAGATCAGGTTCCCGCCGATTGTAAGACTAATGTTATTACAAATCCTTTTGAGTGCTGAGGGTCGAGGGACGATTCTACTGCTATTAATTAATGATTGGCAAAAATTTGGTGAAAAGCTGTTTTTTCCTTGAAAAAAGTGCATGTTGGTCGAACACACCTAGATTCAAAGAATGTTAAAAAAAGGACTTTTAATCTAGTTCTTACAAATTGAACTGTATGATAAATTATGTTTTATAATGCATTAACTTAGATTTTATTTTCATTAATAAATCAATTTTATAGCTTTGTAAGTATTAAGCTGTATAAAAAATAGCAGAATACGCATACGTCTGAAAAGTTCGAAAGTCAAATCAGTTTTATTTTGCTCTTAAACGCCACTGTTTCGCCTTTCAACCGATTTCAATTCTTTTTTCAAAATGTTTTTTTTTTTTAAATGGCTCTCGTTTGATGCCATTATTGTGCCAATCAGATTGAATTACAATGTCTCTGAAACAGAACGTAGTGAGCTCTTTTTGTTATTTCGCATTTTGCAAGTTATTTGTTCTTTTTTAAGTAAACGGCAGATGTTTTGTTTTTTATTTAGATGAGACTCATTTGAATGAGACAGTCGGCGTTTTTGTGTAGTCCCTTATTGATGGGATGTACAGTAACTAGTAACATTGTTGGGGACATAAAAAGGAAGATACTGCATTAAAGAATTGATGTCACCATACATGTCTAAATACGAGACTTTTCTTGTGATTGGTGTTCCAACTTCGTAGACAGCCATCTTGAATATATTACTGTCTATTTTGTTTCGTCTTTAGCATGGCCATAATTAATATAAGCTATTTATCTTTTATGTTTAGACATAGACATCCTTTTCACGTCATATATCTGATATAGATAACTCTTTTTCGGAGGAAGGAGTCCATACTTTAATCAAAAAAGTATTGCGTAAAACTTTTTCGAGCGACCTGCAAAATAATATTTTAGTTACTTACGTCACATATCATTTGAACAAGTCACGAATAAACTCTAGCGAATCAATGACTTCATTTCTCACACAAAACAAAACTGAAATCTCAAAATGGTGTGCCATAAATTATGCTAAAGACACATCTCTTATCGAAATCAAAGTGCCGATTTTGGGCACTTGTCAGTTGTCACATTACAAAATAATGAACACCTTAAGTGCCCTTATCTATGCTTATCAGAATCGTTACAAAATGTTTTTTTTTTATATTTAAAATTAATTTATAATCATTCCACACAAGTAAAATATATACGCTCCACTTTAACCTAAAACTTTTTAAACTGTAACAATATTATTTAGAGTATAATAATCAACTTTTCTGCGGCTGATTTCGTAATCTGCTCATTGCAGGAAAATTGCAAAATTAAGATGTATATCAAAAATTGAACCAATTGAAAAGCTTCAGATCCCTTAGTCGCCTTTATTCAACACCCTTGGAACACAAGGTATAATGCTATTCGAATCCGACTCTACACGTTAGAGTACAGCAACTTACCAATTCTCTGAAGCCTCAAATATAAATGAAAAAAAAACATCGATCCATTTGTTTCAAAGGACAGAATAAAATGGCTTCCTCATTTATCTCTTCGCCAACACGTCTTGATTAATCAAAATCCCATGTCAAAGGGGTAATATAGTGATAAGTTCCAAATAAAAGTATATTTCACGCTAATTATAACGCTGTTTTGATGCCAAAGTTTTGAGTTATCTTTTCCAAATGTAAATGTTGCAGACCATTTTGAAAGGTCGGCAGGGATTATGTAACATTTCAAATTATTTCAAGAAAGTATTTTTGTGTTCAACCTCGCTGACTTTAGAAATATACATAATATACTCACGGCTATAAATCCCAAAAAGGGATAACCAGAGCTTCAGAACTAGAAATTCCTCAGCCATTTTTGGAAGTTCACTTGGAAAAATATTGGAAAAATCATGGTTGTTAGCGCTACATCTATAGCTTTAATGCCCAATGATCCCTTAAAAGTCCCAATAACCTAAATCGCCTCTTACGATAACTGGCGGAAAAAATGGGATAGTTCTATTCTAAGACCGACACACACACATACATACAGCGGCATATGTTCATGTATTTGCGTAGAAAAAACTTTCGAGTTTTCTCGCGATATCTTCAACATATTCGCTAGTTAAATAATAGCATTTTGACATATTAGCTGGTTAGCCATTTGGTTGTCCAGGATCCTATCACAAGGCTATATCAGGTTTTAAGGAGCGGTATGGTATATATGGTAAGAATGTTTATGTTTATGTATAGACCGGCTGGTTTAGTTGACAGTTGCACGAATGGACGATTTCTGTAGAGTTCGCATCTATAGAAAGAAACTTAGATAAAACATGAAATTTCAGGCATTTTTGAGTAGGTAAGAATACTCGTAACTGTTTTAAATTGATGTTCAGCGATTTACCAAAACGAAAACGATTTAAGTATTGCAAGATAATCTATTTAGTTTATATTCAGCACTGAATGACGAGTAATTTTATAGATCCAACCATTATATGATTTTTTTCTTATCAATGACAAAACATGGTGTAACATAATATATGTTTATCATTTCAAGATTTTATTGTAAACTATGCTCAAATACAGCTAAAGGTATTTCGGAGCCAATAAAGTTATTGCAATTGAAAATAGAAAAAGTGTTATTGCTACAGTTTTAGTAATTTAAATGCTTAAAATTGAGCTAAGTATGTTTACAAAAATAGCAAATATTGGATGAATACATACTTGTAAAACGGCAAACATAGTTTAATATGAAATAACTTCGAGCATTGTCAGTCTATTTCGATTTTCGCTATCGTAGAAAACGGTAGATTCAAAGTTAGATACAGAAATTAATTAATTGAATGTATTTAATTTTAAACGCAATACTCATTGTGCGGTCGGGGAATTTGCTAAACAGTTATTTTAAGGAAACGGACAAATTGAATTTAACCCATGAAATATTATCAATGTATTTTGCTTTATCAACTTTAATTACAAGTTTATACCAATTTATGTGCTTTTAAATGGTATTTACTGGTTAGTTTAAACTTTTAATAACACTTTGATTTGATTTATCGATATCTTAGACCAATATAAACTTTACGTGGGTCTAAATTGTTCATAATAGTATTTAACACGTTCATGACGTCACTTTTATAATAGCTCCAGTATAAGCTAGACATTGTCGTGTGTAGTATAATTTAAAAAGGCTACAACAACTGAAAAATAGGAATATGCAGAAACAGGCTGGCGTCCGAAATGTAAAAAAATAAAGGGCATAATATATAAAGATATGGATGCATGAGCTCGATAGGTTTGCGAAGATAGTCTGATGGTATGAGTATATATATATATATGTAAGTAACGTCAACAAATAATGTAGTAATACAGTAGACCATAGAACCACTCACTTGATACAAAACCGTATACCAACTACAATGGGGTGGCTTTGCTTTCTTATATTAACTAACATCAACGCATCACTATGACTTCTTATGAAGAAACAGTCAGATCTTAATTATATTAGATTTCTTATTTTTTTTACACTTAACTTGCTTCAAAAGAAACTATGACGTTTTTTATTGTTATGTTCTTGTATCTTAGGTATATAATATTTACCTGAATACAACTCATATATAAAGTTGAAAAAAAATATTGTATTAATAAAATATTTTGTTCTTCCCAGGTGTCAGCTATGGATCCAGACTGCGGAGTCAACGCCATAGTAAACTACACGTTAGGCGAGATCCCATGGACCCAGCAGTTCAGCATCAAGCCAGATTCGGGAGAACTCTGCATATCAGCGCCTTTGGACCATGAAACTGTTTCGGAATTTGAGTTCCCGGTTATTGCCTCTGATAGAGGTAAGTTATTTCTGTAAGATAACTTAGCTAAGGTGATAGTGTTATCATTAACAGATTTACGCAATATTCTGTCTAGAACTTGTTAAGAACATTGATCTCAATTATATTTAGTAAAGTCATTAATTGCGTAAAGCAAAACAATGTCTTATAAAACTGATAGAATTGCCTTTTATAGGAGCATCGTTCCTAAAATGTTCTGACGGCTGTTATAAAATAATAAGAAGTGTTAATTCGCTGAAGTGTCATCTAGACGCAAGCCTGGATAGTCCACAAATACTCCAAATGCTTCAAAAGTAAAACCGAATCCACTGTGATGGAATAAATTCCGAAAATGTCCGTCGGGCGTTGCACTGCACACTGATTTATCGGTCCGGAGTCCGCCAACTATTATTTTCGACTTTTTTATTGCGTGGAACTCTTAAACAGGACAACTTTGTCGCGCCGCCGACTTCGCATATGGGAAACAATTTCGCTTCTGCAACTTTTGGGGTGAAATACACAAAATTCATGTTACGTTTGTGCAATGTTGCTTGTTAACTCATTTTACGAAGCTGAGTGTTTTGTAATTTTAGTTATTATGAAATGTTATTTCTGTAATAGCTTTTTTTATCTATATTGATCGTTTGTTATTTCATTCATTAAAAAATATAGAACGTAGTTTCCCGATGCTTTTAAAATACGTAGGTACCAAAGTTACTGAATCACAATATGTAATGTATTTTCTATCAAACTAATATGGTATAAAGATAAAGCATCTTCGCTTTTACAAATAAATGAAAAAATAGGACGTCGAAAATACCAAAACATACTGAGATATCAAAACACTAAATGCCAGCATTCGCTGCAATGAATAAGTCGATAAAGACATTTTATGAAACAGCGGAATAGATTTAACCTTCGTTCTCCTATGTCCAGAATAAGACTTTAGATGCAGTGACATTCCTTTAGTGAAGACGCGTGACGGCCTTTGCACTGCCAATAGATTCAGTGTTAGTTGTCTACAAACTAGTAGACGCTGAGTTCCCATGAGAATTGTGTATTAACATTATCTTGAGACGTTTTTGACTTGTTTTTCATTTTACAAAATTTTGTCGATAAGTGTATCTTTTAGTAGTAGGTTATAGGTTGGTATCACTACCTAAGTTGCTTTTCTATTCATAACTTTACTTTCAGATAAGGGTCTGCTCTTTATCTATCAGCGAAAAGTGAAGTTTTATTATAACAATATATTATAAAAATAGCAGTTAATACTCGTATATGTATACCTATATTTATACTTCTAGCTTAACACTAAAATGCAAAAATAACAGGTTTTATTACTTAACTAATATCATTATTTTGCCCTTTTTTTAACAAAACTACCATAAATCATTGATATTAGTGAAAAAAATTACTACATATTGATACAGTGCACTATCACAAAATCTCTGCATCCACTCTCTCTAAAGGAACAATGCTTGAAACAAGACATTTAAAAAGTCCTTTTGCAAGCAACATCAGCATAAATCAGTTGGCTGTCAATTAAACATAACATTACAAAGAATACATCCCAACAATTGTTTGACCAATTATTTATTTTACTTCCAGGTGGTATATCCACAACTGCTGTGGTGAAGATACAACTGATTGATATAAACGACAACGTACCTATATTCGCTACGAAAATCAGCAACGTCTCATTGAAAGAGGGTCGCATATCTGCAAACGAGCCTGTTGTTGCCGTTTCCGCTGTAGATAAAGATTCTGGGAGATTCGGCACTGTTTCGTATAGAATAATTAATGGCAACGATAATGATGTTTTTCGTATCGATAAAAGTACGGGTGATATTTATGTTGCTAAGCCAGCAGTTGTACAAGCGAATATGAAATTTGAATTGGAAGTGATTGCAACTGATGGTGGTGGTTTGACATCAACCCAAGCCGCAGTGGTGAATGTAAATGTGATGCCAGCAGGAGCTGGGTCTGTGTTTGACAAACCAAGGTACAATTTCCGAGTAAAAGAAGATGTGAGGATTGGCACTGTTGTCGGAAGTTTGAAGAGTTCGTCGAATGATCAAGGTGAGTTATTTGTAACTTTTAAAGTATACAACATATATATTTACATACATATACTCACGGCTATAATTCTCTAGAAGGGGTAGCCAGAGCCAAGGAATTATAAATTCCTCAGCCACTTTTGGAAGTTGAGTGGGGAAAAGGCGGTAAAATAAAGGTTTTTGGTGATGGGTCTCCAACCGCATCGCCCAAAAATCCAATAAAAAGCCCCGATACCCTTAGTCGCCTCTTACGACACCCGTGGGTAGAAAAGGGTAGCGACATTCTAAGCCGGCACTCCACGGAAATATAAATGTAGTATACAAGTGGGTTTAATAATATAATAATCCAGTGCAACTGGAGATAATTTCGGTAACATTTACTTTAAACTCATTTTAAGGTCATAATTTATCTTCATATTCTACTAAAAATCTCTGACCTACCCTTTTTATGTAATACTCTTGTTATGTATAAAGTAAAGAAAATAAATACAAAACAGTAATCAGTCCAGTATTCTGTTTATTTTAGATAATGTCGTATATTGTTACTTCTTCTAAACAAAATATTCGGTAAAGTACATTTTCTTACTCAAAATACGAGAAATTTACCGAACATATCGCCAAGAAACTTTCTCTTATGTAATGTATAGCTATTCCCACAATCCATCGGAGCATACCAATCGGATCTTAACTAGGAAATACAGAGATGTAGTCAACAACAACTTCATTTCTGTTTCTCTGTACTTTATTGAATTCGTGCCGTCTTGCTGCTCTGATGTCCGAGTTGAAAAAGCTAATCGCCTATTGTTTCTGTGTTTGGCATCACGATGTAGTAACTTTAAAATCTTTTGCACCTCACCTTGTTCTGTCGTGAGTTATGTCAAAACTCACGCATATGGAACGTCTTGACATATTTACATATGTGTTTTGTGAAGAGTATAAAGTTTTAAGTTTTTAAGCCCAGATAGCAATAACAAATTAAATAGGCATTAAAATCCAGGTTTTTGTAATTGAAACAGATTTCGATAATAAATAGATCCAAAAGCTTACTAACAAATTTTAACGTATTTTTAGTCCAGATTCAGAATATGCTAAGGAACTCATTCTTAAGAAAATCCTCAAGTAAGATCTTCCCTATTATGTCCCAATTATTTGTTATCTATTTTTAAAAAAAAAAAAAATATAAACGTTTATTGTGACACAAAGAAATAATAACAATAAGTTGGAACATAGTTAACATGAAATGGAATAATAACTATTATCTGATTTCACTCTTTGACACACATGTTTTGAGTTAATTATGAAAACAATTACACAGGGGTTCCTAAAAAGGCTAAGCCTGTGACTTAGGAAACCAAGTAATAACAAATTAAAATGTAGTAAATTGAATCAATCAGAAATGAATTAGAAATAGTATTAATAATAGTGGAGAGATTAATATAAAATTGAACATGATTGTTAGTACAAAACTTATAACTATGTTAGTAAATATGAAAAGGTTAAATGAGTATCAATGCTAAATAATAATAAATATAATATAATATAATATAAAATGTTTGTAAAACATAAATGAATGTATGTGTTATGTGTTTGTATATGTATGTGTATTGTGTATATATGGAAAAGCCGTATCAGTTTAATACTAGAAATCAACCATATATAATGATTTCAGTGGAATCGTTGATGTTTATGTATGAAGTTCTTTGTTTTTGAATTAATAGTGTTGTAATGCAACATAAAAGATAAGCCAAAACTAATACACATTTCCCTTAGAAATTATTTATAAAAAAAGATGAGATTTGCCACAATTTAACTCATTCATGAGTCAACTTAATTGACATATATTTTGTGATAAGAAAACGACAGATTATAGATTTATTGTCAAAGTACCAAATAACCGTTTCATCAACCCCTTATGTAGCATTTGTATACAAAGTAAAGAAATAGAGTACTGTTCATTCCACTAGTTCAATCTAAATGATCCTATTCGTGTCTACCCCATCTCAGCAAGGTGCGAATCTACGTGTAAAAGCTTGGATCAAGCAATGTTCGCAAGCAAATAAGGAAACTTCGATAAAGGAGAATGACTCCGTATGAATAGTACTTGTCATATTAGCATTTATTGCAACGGCATAGAGTGCATTATAATGCGCTGATTTTATCATAGGTAAATTTGCTTAGATATGGGCAAAAGGGACCATTTGTTGATACGAAGATTGAGATCTTAGAAGATATTGAATAGTAATGAAGCCAATAAAATGTATATTTAATTCTATGTGCCTTTATTTAAGGCATTGCAGTTTAATATTTTCTAACACTTATTTGAATTTTTATGTCGTTTGCAAAATACTTACAGTAAACACTTCTAGTTTTGTGTGTAATCTTTAACTCGTTTTGTAACTGTTCCTAGAGTTAAATATAAATATAATTGCTATGAGTTGAGCATTCAGCAGCAATTTTTTATCCTTTTATTTCTCGTATTTAATTATTTTTATACGGCATTTAGTCATTATGTCATTTTCGCGTTCACAATTTCCAATATTTCCTTTTCGTTGCGGAACCTCATACCACAAATAAAATATACTTAGATTGAAAGTTATCTGAATTTTAATTATACGTAAGGCGATAGTAAAGCCATTTCTAGGGCTTTTTTCATATCTAATGAAAAAAAACATCAAACGTGTTTTGAATCGATCATGGTCAAGTGTGACAAAAAACTCCGTTACACCGTATAAATAAGTAAATATTAAATGAAAACTAAAGATTGACATAGAATCTATTTAATATAAAATAAATTCATATCAATGTGTAAGTAGTAAAAAAGCTGTCCGTAAGAATAAAAAAATATGAAAGTTATGCTACACAAGCCGATATTCAAAAGTTAGCTTACAAAATTGAAATCATCTCTAAGGCGGAGCTCAAATTTAACATATTGCTAATTTAAATAAAAGTAAAATGCTGCTTTATAGCTAACACATGGACGCGTTTGTAAAGGTCTGCGCAGATTAAGTGTATTACCAATTGCACTTTGAAATCGCATGTCTGTGCATATTTTGATAAAAATCAAAACTTATTTATTACATCTCTTTGGTTTAATAAATGGTAGAGCAGCTATACGAAATCATAAGAACTTTACCGAACTTTAATAAACCCCAATAGCCCAATACCCTTAGTCGCCTCTTAACTAAAACCTATGGGAAGAAATGCGATAGCGCTATTCTAATCCGACAATAAGTGATAGCTCCCGGGTCGGGCCTACACCAATTTGTCTTTTCTAGAGACATATGTGTGCTTAATTTATCATGGTTGTTAACGGTGATTGAAAACATCATGAGGAAACCCACATGGCTGAGTAGTACATAGTCATGTGACAGTGTATTCGTACAAAACGTCGTTAGGCCTGCCCCCTGTCACGTGAGTACACTGTCCATGCAAAACGAGGGTACTCTGAACACCAGGTGACAAAGTCACGTGATGTTCAGAAGTATTAGTACCGTGAACGTTTATGTTATGTGCATTCGTAAATGATGAGCGTATTTCGAGTACGTTTTTTAACCGCTTCACAATCGCAAGCGATATCACACAGCCCTAAAAGCGGCGTTACAAAGAGGAGTCGCTGGAAACCTCACAATTCTGTGGTTAGACGTTTATTAAAATATTTCCAAGTAATTGTATTTTAGATGGAGTATGAGATACTATGGATTACTTTACGTTTTACGAAGCATCTTTGTTTAAAAAAAAATATTTCGCAGTGTATTAAAACTATCGAATATGTAGTGAGAATAATATTCCAGTTAAAAGAAGTGCCGTGTAGTGCCGGCTTAGAATGTCGCTACCCCTTTCTACCCATGGGTGTCGTAATGGCGACTAAGGGTATTGGGGCTTTTTATTGGATTTTTGGGCGTCCATTTCGTTCCAAAAGTGGCTGAGGAATTTATAATTCCTTAGCTCTGGCTACCCCTTCTAGGGAAATATAGCCGTGAGTATATGTATGTATGTATGTTAAAAGAAGTTTAAGTAGAAGAAATTTCAAGATTCTTCATCAGTAAAAAAACTATATAATAAAATTTAAATTCTCGTGTTTAATCCAATGTCTTACCCCTTTAACAATTAAAAGCGTGGCTTTACATATACGATCAAAGTCCCGACTTTGTTAATTAGAAAGATGGCTATAACAATTTAACTATATTGCTTATTCACGCCCAAACTAAATTAACAGCCGGCCGGTCTGCCAGGAATAACATTCATTAATTTAAAAAAAAAACAACATAAGATTCGCTCTCTGTTTTATATTGCTTATTGAGTATTGCTACGTGAGCCTGTTTCTTAATATGTCTTGCAATAACTGTTTTTGTGCGTCGGATGGGATAGATTTTACATACATACATATACTCACGGCTGTAAATCCCTAGAAGGGGTAGCCAGAGCTAAGGAATTAGAAATTCCTCAGCCACTTTTGGAAATGATAGTGGGGAAAAGATGGTAAAAATAAAGGTTGTTGGTGATGGGTCTCCAACCGCATCGCCCAAAAATCCCTTAAAAGCCCCAATACCGTTAGTCGCCTCTTACGTACACCCACCGGAAGAAATGGGGTAGTGCTATTCTAAGCCGACACTACACAGCACAGGGATAGATTTTATTTACGCTTTGTCTATTAAGTAAGGTTATTTTACTTTGTTGTTATGTAGTGTTGGCTTAAAATAGAACTGCACCGTTTCTTCCCGTTGGAGTTCGTAAGAGGCGGCTAAGGGTACGAATAGCCTTACAGATTTAAACATAAAATGTTTTAAGTGACGGGTGTCCAACCAAATGCATATACCTGGATAGAGAAATGAATTACTGAAATAAAAAAATAAAACCAAATACCACAAAGAATGAAATATTTGACTTGTGTTTAGAAAATTATATAAACGTAGATTGGTATTAAAGATGGTAAAGAAATTCATTTGTTGAGAAGTTTACCTAAAAAGATTACGCTTGCCACCTATATATTCTTAAAGAGCTTATTCCATTACACTTTTTCGTTGCTGAATTCAGACGTCCTTCGAAGTTACTGCCGCAGACGCTTGTTATTCCACTACACAAATTTCAGTTTGAACGTTATTCCACTAGTCTGAATTCAGATTCTGTGCCTTTCAGACGTCTTCATTGAGACAAATGGAATAAGCTCTTTATATTTGTTGACATTAATTTGTTGCCGTGTAGTGCTGGCTTAGAATGTCACTACCCCGTTCTGCCCACGGGTGTCGTAAGAAGCGACTAAGAGTGTGGGGGAGTTTTTGGGCGATGCCGATGCGGGTGGAGACCAATCACCAAAAATACTTTATTTCTACCATCTTGACCCCTATCAACTTCCAAATGTTGCTGAGGAGTTTCTAGCTCTGGCTACCCCTTTTTTGGGGGTTATGGGCGTGAGTATATGTATGTATGTATGAATATAATTGATTTGGTGTTACTGATAAGGATGTATTCGTAGTTGCAGTAGATTATCGTACACAGTTTTAACTATTATTTTAAGCACTATGACACCAATATAGCTAAAACACTCTTTCCATAAACATATACACATATACAAAAAGTTGGAGAGTTATCTACAATAGGTTGTTAGGTAAATATTTGATAGGTATTGTATAATAAAATAAAATCCTTCCAGTTGCATTATAAAAATCTTTTTGCCTTTTTGATAAAGGTTCTAAATTCTAAGTAATCACTTGTTAGTTACTAAGCATTTGAGATGTAAATTGAATAAACCGATTTGATTTTATCGGGCTATGTTTAATGTATTGTGTCTTTTTGAGAATTACTTAAAATTTGTACTGAATTCCTTCATTGCGTATTTCTTATGTGGATAAATATCGAATGGGTTGCCGAGATGCAAGTCGCAGAGAATAAATTCAGCAGCAGGTCATTGAACTCTCACTTCGAACTGTTTTTGCCCGCCAAAATTTTGGTTGTCTTTTTTAAAAACGACTCCACTCCTACTTTTAAATGGTTTAAGATTCCATGTTTTTGTGGCGTTAAACTGATAAGTATTTTTTTTATTGGCTTTACCTAAAAAAAAAGTTCAAGCTGCAGATTAAAATTAGGTTGTAGTGTTATTGATTACTTTTTTGTCGTATATAACATACATAAATACATATACTCACGGCTATGAATCCCTAAACAGGGTAGCCAGAACTAAGGAATTCAAAATTCCTCAGCCACTTTTGGAAAATTGAGTAAGGAGAGAAAATTGAGGAAGGTTGTTGGTGATGGGTCTCCAACCGCATCTCCCAAAAATCCCTTAAACGCCCCAATAGCGTTAGCCGCCTCTTACGTACACCCACCGGAAGAAATGGGGTAGTGCTATTCTAAGCCGACACTACACAGCAAATATAAATGTCGTATATAAATATTATATTTTATGGCAGAATGCTGCCTCAATTGTTTCTATAGAATATGACAAATGTTTATAAAATACAAGAAGATTTTGTTAGAGTTCGCGAATGTGGCACGTAAGACTGAAGTTATAAACAGTGATAATACCTTCTTGCCTATCTAATTATTGCCATAAACTCCAAAAAAAGGAACCTAGAGCTTCAGTACTTAATATTTCTTAACTACTTTTGAGTACAGATAATCTAAAGAAAATAAGCCTTTTTCTTCTAGTCTTGATTTCCGTTTACAACCTAGTGCGTAAATACTTTTGTGACATAATCTTCCTGCCCAGGGCTAAAGTCATGTATGTTTAAAGTTATTGCTTCTAGGCTGATACCTTTATACTGATGATAATTTGCTGTAGTACTTAGCTGCATTTTTCTTCTTATTCGCATTCCTTTGGTTTCATTGTACGATGCTGATATCTTTTCCGTATAACGATTAGATTGCAATTACATTCTATTGATCGATTCCTTTGGTATTTTGCTCTGATCGCTTATCGACTATTACTTGTGTAACAACTTACTCATGATTATACAGTCATAAATACAGATGAATATTTATAATTATTTAAATTCGCCTTGATTATATATCTAGTAAAGATCAATAAGTACTAATTAAATTCAATAATTCCAAAAACCCTTCCTCACCTTTTTAAGCTTATCAATTATATAAAATTATGTATAAAATAAAAATCTACCAACTCTTTGACCAAGACTTATGTAAACTACAAAACTTTGCCAGCACCATTATATCCAATTGCAACAATGTCGGCGACGATTCAAACCAGACGATTATTGGATGGTGAAATATTCAAAACAATTATTTTTCTAAAAAAACATATTCAACTACTCAAACGTCAGCAGCCGTGAAAACGGTTTCACTCACGTTTGCGTATATCAATTTTTAATTGGCCGTTCTCACAGACCGATTTAAAGGGGCTCATTGTCGAAATTTTTTGCGAAATCTTTTTTGTTGCACTTTTTTGGAAACGACGATTTGACACCAGATTGATATACCGTCAGCCCGAAGTCCATGCCATTGCCATTCTCTTTGTTAGCTTAACTGGTCCTGTCAACCTGCATAACTTCCCTTCCACGGACCTTTGAAGCCTCACTACTGGGATTTAATTCAGCACGATTTCAATCTTATTGTCTTTGGATTTAAGACTACGAAACTTTAATAGGCTCTTGATTTTCGAATGATAAAAGCTTTGAATGATTCGGAATGATGTTGAATATAAAACTCACTTTAAGGTATTGTTGTTTTGCCTTAATTACTTGTTGAATTCAAAATTTGCTTTAAATAAAAGTAAAGGGTTTAGGTATGATCCAAACTCGTGTATATATAGAGATTTTCAAGTCTTACAGAATCAAAAATAGTTGCTAATTTACCTAACATTTTGGTTTTTATTTTGAATTTCAAATAACTTGACAAAGACGTAAGTATAACATACATACATACATACATATACTCACGGCTATAAATCCCTAGAAGGGGTAGCCAGAGCTAAAGAATTGAAAATTCCTCAGCCACTTTTGGAAAATTGAGTGGGGAAAAGATGGTAAAGTAAAGGTTGTTGGTGATGGGTCTCCAACAACATCATCGGACCAAAGGACAAAATCCCTTAAAAGCCCCAATACCGTTAGTCGCCTCTTACGTACACCCATCGGTAGAAACGGGGTAGTGCTATTTTAAGCCGACACTACACGGCGTAAGTATAAATTACTATTAAATACTATGAAATAGTTAAAATTATGATCCCTTAAGTTTTTTCACCAATAGTAAACAAATAAAGTTACAAGTATCTTTCAAACCCCAACAATAAACAAGAACGGAGCCTCAAACTGTATACAGTTATTCATTAAACAACGATAATCCATACAAATTTGATCGTTGCTTATATAAATTACCGATTTAACACACGCATGCGCTTTAGGGTACCCAAATCTTAATTTACTATGCAATAAAGACCAACAACTGTCAAAGACTTTTCGGATTTGAACTTCATGCACTCAATTCATTAAAACTTCCATCGAAGACACGTTCTTTCTTAATTCTCTCTTTAGCATTACTTAATAAATTTGCATGAAGAAGTCTTAAATTGAAATCATTAAGGAGCAAACAGATTATCTTGCTCACGAGAACGAAAACGCAACTTGATTCAATTAACTTGGTTTTGTTCACAGTTTTAGATCGGCGTGTAGTGCATGTTGTAAAGGAAAGAGCATGGGCAGCTGAATATCTATATATATAGCCGTGTAGTGTCGGCTTAGAATAACACTACCCCATTTCTACCCGTGGGTGATCGTTAGAGGCGACTAAGGGTATACATACACATGATAGCCGTGAATAACGACAGAGACTAAAGGATTTTTTTACTATTTTTTCGTCCCATAAAAAATAACTTACCTTTCAACTAAACATTAACGTCTACTAATTTCGTCTTATAAGTAGGAGAGTTTGGAAAATTATTCAACATTGTTATAAACGTCCCGACCACCCACGCGGTAAATATAGCACGCGCAGATCACCTTGCAGTATTTTTTTTTGATTTTGTACCATTACACATAATTCCTAATTCATATAATAATTCAGAATTTTTACCTTTTCTTCCTTTCACCTTATAATTAGAAATTAATAGTTTTATACTTAACTAACAACAAAATACAAAAAAATGTTACGCGCGTTTATTTATTTTATTAATATCAAGTATCGTTGAAAATATAATCTATGAATGTTTTTTAAATAAATTGTAAAATACATTACATAACATATAACATAAACGTTCACGCCGAATATCCCCGAAGGAGGTTGGCAGAGGTACTAATACTTCTGAACATCACGTGACTTTGTCACCTGGTGTTCAGAGTACCCACGTTTTGCATGGACAGTGTACTCACGTGATAGGGGGCAGGCCTATCGCCGTTTTGTACGAATACACTGTCACATGACTAAGTACAACTCAGCCATGTGGGTTTCCTCACGATGTTTTCCCTCACCGTTAACAACCATGATAAATTAACCACACATATGTCTTTTAGAAAAGACAAATTGGTGTAGGCCCGACCCAGGATTTGAACACTAGTCGTTTGCACGATAACCGAGTGTTCTACCCACTGGGCTATCACTGTTGCATACATTGTAGTACATTACAAAATACATTGTAGTACATTACAAAATACATTGTAGCACATTAATCCGTACAAAAAAAGGAATATTTTCGAAAATACTATCACAAGGTTCCCATAAAACGTTATTACATCGCCATAACTCATAGGATTCTGGTTCGATCTCTTAAAGAAGACGTAAATATGCTTCTTCCGCGAATCAAACTCGCGACAAGGGACCATTTTACGTTCCGAAGAAAAATGGTATCGTTTATCTGAGCCGTAAAGATGATGTATTATTTCGTAGAGAAAATTGAGATGTGTTTTGTTTTGTATGCTCTAGTCAGGTGCACTAGTTTGACATTCTGTTCTGAAGTATAGGTATTATTTTTGCTTGCAAATGGCATAAAGAAATATTATTTTATTAAGAAACTATCGAAATCTTGTTGTTTCATATCCGTGACATAAAAAATACTTTTTGATCCCCGTTTTACTTTCCTATTAAGTATGTATAATAGCAGTTCACTAAGTTTTGTTGTACCTCTGATATAAAAT
Organism: Bedellia somnulentella; assembly: GCA_963576735.1. Lineage (NCBI taxonomy): Eukaryota > Metazoa > Arthropoda > Insecta > Lepidoptera > Bedelliidae > Bedellia > Bedellia somnulentella. The sequence goes on from OY755179.1 coordinate 17,132,734, forward strand.
ACATAATAATTTTATTTAACTCAATATATAGAAGCAAAATTAGTACACAATAACTTAGTGTGAATAAAAAGTGTAGAGAAATATGTCATTTAATACCTGTTGTACTAATATACATATTTGCTTTCAGGAAAACACCACGCCCGTTACTCCATAGCATCAGGAGATCCTGGTCACCAATTCTCTATTGATCCTCAAACTGGCTCGATTTGGACATCTTCAGTTTTAGATAGAGAAGCCAAAGCGTCTTATCTTCTTAGTGTAATGGCTTCTAGCAGTGATATGCAGAACTATGATCAAACTCAAGTAAGTCCTTAATATTTCTAGGCAAAAAAGTATATGAAAGACTGCCACGGAACATCCCTACAAGCCATTGCTGTGCACTCTTCAAGTTTATCATAATCATTATCAATAATCACCATCTTCTTTTAGTGAAAATATCAATTAATGGAGTAATAAAGGATTTTGTTCAATGTTTACATTATTTATATCGAAGAACAAACTTAATTATTACCAACTCTCTCATTTCACGCGCTTTTTATTCTTATCTACTCTACTATAATTTAAAAAAAAAACTTTTATTGGCTCATCAGAAGTTTTTATGTTATGAAATTTAGTATGTTACTTCTTAAAATAAATAGAACCAATCCTTCCTACAGGTATCAATAACATTAGAAGATGTGAATGACAATGCACCAGAATTTGGTACATCATCAGTTCATGTATCAATAGCTGAATCAGCACCCGTTGGCTCCGTTGTTTATGCGGCGAAAGCAACAGATTTGGATGAAGGAAGAAACAGCATTATTTCATACAATTTACTGTCGGCGAGCGGTGCTCCTAATACTTTTGCTGTTAATAGCCAAAACGGATTGGTGACGTTGCTAAGGTTGGTTATTTTGAATGGTTAAAATTGTCTACTCATTAAGTGTAACAAAATTGCCAGTCGGTAATTAAAACAAAAGTTAAATTATAATACTTTACGTATATTAAATGCTACTGCAATTGTGCTTCATTCTGTAAATTTCACAGAAGGATAGGTTTGGGTACCACTTTATACGTTATTTCAGTAATACAAATATTATGTAATAAATTTCTGTAAGTATATTTTATCCTTGTTTTTGTTCTTTAGGCCCTTGGACTACGAGAATCTGGTTCGCCATACATTGATCATTTCTGCGAAGGATAATGGTTCCCCTTCTCTTAGTGCCAACTTGACTCTTGTGGCCGACGTTCAGGATATTAACGATAATGTACCAGTGTTTGAACACGAGTCTTATACTGCTAATGTTTTGGAATCAGAACCAGTCAATACCAAGGTAATATATCTTTTGCAATTCAGTTCCAATCTTACATTTATATCAGTAAAAATCTAAACTGTATTGAACTTATCATAGTTATATATATACAGAAATGGTTTTAATTCCGATATTTTTTTTAGATATTAGAAATTCAAGCAATAGATAAAGACACAGGGAACAATGCCAGAATATCTTACCGGATTATCCAAGACAACACCACCGATGATGACCTATTCGGTGTGCAAACAAACACTGGATGGATTTTCTTAGCCAAACAACTAGATCGAGAGACGGCAGTCCAACATAAACTGGCTATCACTGCTGTTGACAATGGAATACCACCATTGACGGCTACTGCACAAATAGTAGTCAATGTGATCGACTCCAATGATAATGATCCAGTGTTTTCGAAAGCGTCATATGAGTTTTTAGTTGAAGAAAATAAGGCGGCCGGTGCTATTGTTGGGAAAATATCGGCTACTGATTCTGATTTGGGAGAAAATGCCGTTATAAGATACAGTTTATTCCCGACGAATACAAGTTTCAATATACACCCTGTTTCTGGTAAGTTCTTGTTTATATTTGGATATAGAATTTCCGTGCACAGGTGATTTAAAACACAATGCTACAATTTAGCAATAACTGTACACACGCATTTTTTTCGTACTTAAACGTAATATTGTGTCACTATTTTTTCCCCATTACACTAAAAGACAACGACAAATGCCTTCTTTTAGTTGTAACAATAAAAACGTATTCTTTATAAATATCATTGAAATCTTAGCTTATTTAAGTATATGTTTAAAAAGACGTACCGCAACAAAAAATAAAAAAATCATGTCTATTTTTTGCCACGCATTGCTATCTCAAACTCATCATAAAATACTCTAACCCATATTCAGGATAAGAGCTATCCACATTCGTTTAACAATTTTAGTAGTATCAAGAAACAAAAATGATTTAAATAAGATATAAATTTATAATATTATATTTTATCATTATACATTATAATGTTAGAATAGTCTAGATAACGGTCTAGATATGAAATTATAATTGAGAAACCTGACGATCTAAAATAACAAACCAAACGAAACTCAACGCGGAGTCAATCTGATCAATATGTGCATTGGCCAGTACCAGTATAAACATACTCAGCTAGTCGGTACTTTGAAAGTTAAAACTAAAAGTATGTCGTTTTAAAAGAGGCTCTTGTGAAATCAAACAAGTAGGGTCAACAATACCCTTAATATCCCCCAACATATTTATCGATATAGGGAGCAGGTATCGGTTCACTTTTTTCTTATTTTCTCTCGGGAATGTTCTTGTAAATAGTAAATATTGGTTTTGATTTAATTTTAGCCAGAAGGCTTGCTACGCAGGAATCCAATACGAGTAAGTGGCCAGTTCCGGATACATAAATAGCAGCCCTCGTATATGTTATACAGTTTTAAAATTTAAAGTTTTTAGAACAAACCATACTGTATCGTATTCTTATAGTTAGAAATAGTATTCTTTCTTCCTCTCTCTCAAAAATCTCTCTTTGAGAAGTCCGTTAAAATAAGAAAAGACTTCATTTACTTATTAACAAACCGTACTTTCAAGAACAAAGGCAGAGTTAAACGCTTATAGAATTTAAATAGCCTAATATAACCAGTATCATTGCTACGGGGTTTAAAAAAGAACCACATCCTACTTTTTTCACCGTTTTCAAATTCAGTACATTTACATAGCTCCTCGATGTTGGCTGATACGTTTCTTACTGTTCCTTTTTTAACTTCAACAAAAAAGGTCCGATTCGTATTCAATTCGGGAGTAACTGACTGATGAATAGGCTTGTCGTTGGTTCTCAATTCGGGTTATCCACCGAGAGATCGGCGGGCGAGGCAGATATCCACTAGTTAGAGTATCGTCGCCTTTAAATGACGTGAGCTGGTGTAAATCATTCGCACTGACTTTTGTATGCGGTTTTGCTTTTGGAATCCAATATTTGTTTGCATTACTGTTGGGTATTTTTCGATATTTTTTATCTTGATATTTTTTTGCCACCATTATTATATAAGTAAACATATTCAATCGTTGGTCATATTTAAGCACACCAATTAACGGAAAACTTAAAATTGAAAGAAAGCACAAAAAGGAGCTTTTTATCAAACGGAAAAATAAATCAAAAAGCTTACTTGCAGATTACTCTATAAATACACATAGGAATAAAACGCAACGGTCCAATAGTTGCAACATCATTAAATCATCGAGTATTATCCTGCTCACTCCAGGAGGCTTCGTCGATGAATAATACCCGTCATTTGAATGTAATAAACATTGTCGCGACTCTTGCTGTCTGGCATTAACGGTTGATTGATCTCGATCCAAATTAGAAAACTATATACTTAGATGAACTTCGTGTGCTAACTGTTGTATGTAACATGTGTTTTACTTTTAGCGCAAACTTTGTAGTTTGTATGAACAACAAAAGTTTTATTTCTAAGTTTTTACTAAAAAAAAGGTGACCTTTGATACCATAGAATATTAATGACTAGCATTCAAGTAAAGTAAATTCCACTGCAGATTGGAAAAAAGGTCTTAAAAAAGGTGAGGCTTTTTTAAGAAACATATTACGATTTAAAAACACACTTAACTATCCTTATTAATTGAGGGTGTAACGTGAACTATTGCCTTTTTCTGACCCCGAAAATATGACTTTTCAAGCTCATAAAAGATTCGAGATTTTGAAGACTTTTAATAAAGTAGTTACAATTATGTAAATAATATCGAAATCATTTTTCTAGTTTTGTGTATAATTATTAAAATATACTATTCATTTATATCAGTTAATAAATAGTCATTTTTATAATAAGTAAAAAGGAAAATTCAATCCCTATAATTTCAGAGCAATCTTGATACTGTCATCGGTTACTTAATATAAGTAACGACCGTGTAGTTTGGTTCAACTAGAAACTTGTTTGTTCGTTTGCAATGGCCTTTTATTTTCAAATATAATATGAATTATAGCATTATGTAGGTGTTAAATTATGTTCGTATGCGATCTTTATAGCAGGTGTACTATGATTAACTATTTTCGCATTATAAAACCATAACTTAAAGTTGTCATGTAATTGTAATGCCTGTTGTATTGATACTTTGAAATATTAAAGTATTGTGTAATAAAGCGCTCATCTACACATTATAATCGAATTTTGCTTTTTGCAAATAAACCTAGAAACAGACATCACAGCTATGATAATGTATCGTACGAACATATTGTATAAACTTAAATAAGAAGAAATAATTTTCCAAGTACACCTTGTATTTGAAATTTTCACTTAAATAAATATAAAAAGCTTAAAATCATGCTTGTATTTCCATCGATATTTTTTTTTACCACAGAGCTCCAAATACGCAAACATAAAAAGTAACCATTTTTTCTTTTCTAAAACTCGCCCCACATCGCTCATTATACGACCCGCTTTGTCTTATTATCCTCTTAAAAAAGAAAGCAGTTTATCGAAATTTATCCCGTAAGGTTAAAGCCATTCGTGTCAGTTTGCCGTAAACAAAACCTTTTATTCCGGTCCTAAGATTCGATTCCGCGGCATAGTCATTTTGAGCGCTCTGCGTCCAAATTCGGAGTCATCTTTTGGATAATCATAGGTATTCTGCCTCAGGCGATCTCTTTTATGAATGCCTAATTTAAGGGTGGAGATACTGAGATAATCGACTCGATATTGACAAAATTCCTCTGCATACAAGAAACTTATCAAAAAACCAATTCTTTGTAGTTAAATAACTGTGGAACAATATTATCTTTATAATAATTATAATGGTGGATGTAATCATGATACAAAGTTTGTTACTCAATGTTTGAAATTATTTATTATGGTTTTATTTTTGGAATGTATACATAAAACGAATTTTCATCTCGTTTTCTTTAAAATAAATAGTAAAACAGATATGATAATGATTTTTGTTTTTTACTATCTGGTCATACTAATTATTTATGTTTTGTCACAGGAACTATAACAACTAAAGAAAAATTGGATCGTGAATACAAATCTACTTATTCCGTATTTGCTGAAGCTAAAGATCAGGGAACTCCGCCAAGATCTAGCAGGGTACCAGTTTTAATTGAAGTGACTGATGTTAATGATAATGCCCCAGAAATTATTGATCCAAGAGAGGATGTTGTCAGTGTAAGAGAAGAACAACAACCTGGAGCAGAAGTAGCAAGAGTGAAAGCTATAGACAGAGATAATGGTATCAACTCTACCGTCACATATTCTTTACTGAAAGAAAGAGATTCAGATGGTTACAATGTTTTTATCATAGATTCCCTAACTGGTGTTATAAGAACAAGTGCAGGTATGTAATTAATTTTATTTTATAACAAAGGGATATATGTTTTTTTTTTTGGCAAATCATAATATTTGTATTTAATTTCAGTTTTGGACCACGAAGAACGGTCAATATATCGTCTTACTGTAGCTGCCACCGACAGTGGAAAACCTCCAAGAAAAACTATAAGAGAGCTTAAAGTAGAAGTCTTAGATCTTAATGATAACAGACCTACATTTACGAGCTCAACTCTTACATTCAAGGTAAAAAATATATCATTACATATTTTTTATGAATTCCAAATCTTGTCACTTTATTGTATTTCAAGTTCTTAGAAGTCATTAAACTTTTGTTTCATTCGTTATTCGTGCATACGTATTGGACAAACGTGACAATTAATAAAATTTATAATATTAAATAGAAGGTAACTAAAACTTATTCTTTTTTTTAGGTTCGAGAAGACGCTAAAATTGGCCATATGGTAGGGTCAGTAACTTGTTGTGATAGCGATATTGAGGACAATTTAATTAACGGAGATGTTGAAAAACACATATCTTATCTAATATTACCATTGACTGCTGATCATTTGCCAGGAACTTTCGAGGTAGATAGAAGAACTGGGTCACTTGTTGTTGCTAGACAATTAGATAGAGAGATACAAGATGAATATAGACTTGAAGTAAGGGCCTTAGATACATCAGCTACAAATAATCCTCAAAGTAGCGCAGTGACTGTTAAAATTGAGATCGTTGATGTAAATGATAATGCTCCTCAGTGGCCTCAAGATCCAATTCGAATTGAAGTATCGGAAATAGTTCCAATAGGTTCAACAATTTACAATTTTACTGCCAAAGATGCTGATACTGATAGCAATGGAGAACTGAATTTTATGATTGAATCTACTTTGCCAGTTGTAGTTAATACATTTTCACTGGACCCGCTCACAGGCTCCTTAATACTGACCTCACCTTTAGATTTTGAAACATTGAAAGAGTATTGGTTTGTAATAAAAGCAACTGACAGAGCACCAATTGCAAAAGAGAGATTAACAACAGCAGCTACAGTACATATAATTGTAATAGATGCCAATGACAACTACCCAGTATTTGTTTCCAGTAGCAAGGTATCCACATCAATTACCACTCCTTCCGGCGTTTTATACCAAGCATTGGCAGTTGATTCAGATTTCGGAGATAACGGCAGAATATCGTATTATATTTCGAGTGGTAATAATAACTCGTATTTTCATATGGAATATGATACTGGTAAACTCACTTTATCCAAGAAATACTCTGAAATATCTAGAATAACACCAGGGCAGTATATATTAAACTTAACAGCATCTGATCATGGAGCACCGTTTCCAAAACAAAGTCAAATGCAACTTACTTTAAATCTACAAGAAGTGACTAACATGCCACCAAGATTTACTGAAAATATTTATAGGGTGAACATAAGTGAAGATATTAAAATAGGCAGCTTTGTAGCTCGGGTTGTAGCAAAATCATCTAGAGGAGACAGTGGTAAGTTATTTTTCTTAGTTTATTCCATTTTCGATTAAAACATTAATTTGCACATTATAAATCATCAAAGACCGCATAATTTAATATCGGTATTCAATTATTATTTTAACAAAAATAATTTATTTCAGGTAACCTGACATACATGATCCCATATGGCGTTGCTGATAATAAGTATACAATTGATGAACATCGAGGAATTATTAGTGTCATTGGCAAAATTGACCGAGAAGAAAAAGATCGATATATTTTTCCCATTTACGTATCCGACTCTAGTAACTATCACTCCACCAATTATGATATTTCTACAATCATTGTTAATGTCTTAGACGTAAATGATAATCCACCTATATTTAAATCTGGATCTTGTTACCCTTTGAGTGTGCCGGAAAATAATAACCCAGATGTAATACATACCGTAACAGCTACAGACAAAGATATAGGAGCAAACGGTGCCATTACTTACAACATAATATCTGGAAATAATGGAAACAAGTTTAGCATTGACCCAAAGACAGGACAGCTTACAGCAAAAACTTTAGATCGGGAAACGCAAGCAAGATATCACTTGACTTTAACTGCTTATGATCACGGCTCACCTATAGCTCTTCAAGGGTCTTGTAATATTACTATTTTAGTCGAAGATCAAAATGACAACGATCCCGTTTTTGATACAGGCCATTATTCAGCAATGATTATGGAAGACGCTATGATTGATACTTCTGTTATAAAAGTACGTGCTACAGATGCTGACCTAGGTTTTAATAAGAGGATTGTTTATTCTTTGGCCAATGAGAGTCAAGGATTGTTTAGAATAGATAACAAAAGTGGTATAATTTATACAACAGGTCAATTTGACAGAGAAAAAATAAGTTCTTTCAAATTTGAAGCAGTGGCTACGGATGAAGGTAGATATATTGCCAGGTCGCAGAGAGTATCCATTGAAATAAGCATCAAGGATGTCAACGATAATAAACCAACTTTTACTAGCTACCCATTTACAGCACACATTGGTACATTAATCCAACCAGGACAAAACTTGCTTCAAGTATCAGCAACGGATATAGATAGTGGTATAAATGCTGAAATACTTTATGAGCTTCTAGACAATTTCAATCATAAATTTCGTATCAACCCAACGAGTGGTCATCTTACAGCAACTCAAAGTTTAGGTAGTGAAAACGGTAGATTGATTCACCTTAAAGTTTTGGCGAAGGATAAAGGCAGTCCACCTCAGAGCTCAGTTGGCTTGATTGAAATAAGAGTAGGTGATTATCCTAACGAAACGCCTACTTTAAATTTTCAAAATTCAACTTATAATGTGACTATTCCGGAAAATATTAATACTGGGAAAGAAGTGGTTCAAGTTACCGCAGTACGCAGTGATGGGAGACGGCAAAAAGTAACCTATGAATTTGGCAATGGAAACGATTTGTGTGAATTTGAAATTGATTCTAGTACTGGAATAATTACTGTTAACAATTCTGCAGCATTGGATTATGAATCATATCCTGGACCTAAACGGAAAATAGTAGTAGTTGCTCGTACTGAAGGTATGCCTACATTATACGGATATTGTGAAGTAACTATACATCTTTTGGATCGAAATGATAACGCACCAAGGTTTATTCAGCAACAGTATATTGCAAATGTCCTTGAAGGCAATGCAAAGGGAGAATTTGTTGTTCAATTATCAGCCAAAGATATGGACCAAGGGACGAATTCCAGAATATTATATCACATTGTGGACGGAAATCACGATAATGCATTTATAATCGAGCCCGCATTTTCTGGATCAGTAAAAACAAATATCGTTTTAGACAGAGAAATAAGAGAAATGTATAAATTGACTGTTATTGCGACGGATGAAGGCGACCCTCAAATGACTGGAACAGCAACACTGCGCATTAACGTAGTTGATGTCAATGATAATCAGCCTACTTTCCCCCCACCAAATGTGATTTCAGTTTCAGAAGGTAATTTTTTTTATATTTATTAAATAAATTAATAGCATAAAACTATTTTCATAATATATGTATGTATGATAAAATAAAAGTATCAATGTTCTCGGAAAAAAATAAACCAAGCCTGATTACTTTAATTTGACACAAAAGAGCTACCGTTTTCTCTAACTAATGTTCGAGTTTGTAAGCGGAGGTAAATCCCAAGGCGAAACAAACCATTGTGAGGTATTTTACATATAATTTGTGTTTCTTCGGCCGTATTGCCTTGGGACTCGATGCGTGTCCTAAGATTAAATAAACGGGAACTCCTTAAGGATCAATATTTATTGGTCAGTGCTTATTGCATTTTTTCCAAATGTACCGTAGCGGTGCTTCGCCAACTGACTGCGTTCTTGCTTTCTTTTTTACATTTCTCATTTCGTTTTTATATCATTGTGCTTCGGACAGCCGTTTTGTTTTCGAGAATCTGGTTTTTGGCATCGTTAACTGCTGCCGAGATAAGAACGTAGCGTCGACAATAATGATAGTAATATTGTAAAAAAATGTATCTTATATTCGCTAAATAATGTTTGTTATCAAGGTTTCTAGATAATACAATTAAACGCAAATTTGTATGTATTTCAGGTACGGAAGTTGGATCAGTTTTAACTTCAGTAACAGCAAACGATGTGGACACATACCCAGCCTTAAAATATACGTTAACTCAAGGGGTTGAAAAGTTTTCTATTGATCGGTATAGCGGTAAAATTGTACTGAATTCTCCATTGGATTTCGAATACAAGAAGGCGTATCAACTAAACGTTTCAGCATCTGATGGAGAACATTTGGCAGAAACAACTCTTACAGTAAAAGTAACGGATATGAATGATAATTCCCCAATATTTGATGAGATATCATACAACAAAGTACTACCTGGTAAGTAATAAACATAACGATTAATTTAAATTTACCGATTTTCAGGCAAAACCCCCTGTTTTACATTGTTAGTTTAAAAATTGTGTAAGGTACAAGATCTGAACTTAATTTTGAATTATAAAACTCATGAGCACTTTACTACTTTACTAATAAAACAGAGTTACTAATAAAACAAAGTTTTGCCTCAATTTAAAATCATTGCTGAGCACTACCGTTCTCTTGTATTTTTTATTTTTTTTAATAAATTTACATACAAAATATTGTATATAATTATATATAATTGCAAACAAAAGGGGCTGAGAAGTTTTAATAATTATGTAGCTTTGGCTATCTCTTTTAGGGATTAAAAGTAGAGCCGAGATTATGTTTGTGTGTTATAAAGGGTTTACCATTGTATAAACAATTAATTTATTATAAACATATTTCTATGAATATATTCCTGGAACAAAATACATTGTGTATAAAGTTTTTACTGTGTTGCAATCGTATTGTGATAATCTTTATTATATTACCAAAAAAAACCTAAAGGAAGTTGATTGCGGAAAAGATCAATCTTTAAACTAAATGTTGTTTACTACACAACTAAAAGTATTTTAAAAGGAAAATAAAGTACCTATTTAAAACTAAAAAGAGCTCGCCTAACTTATAACTCTCATACAAAAGACATGTGGGATACAATTGCTTAGTAATCTTATTAAAAACACCAATACTTTTGTCACTTCAGAAGATTCCCACAGCATATTTGTATTTCAATTTATGTAGGTTTACTTATTTGTCAATGATTTATTTTAATTTATTAAAAGTGATTTGTAAATTTCTCATTTTCAGAAGGTCCCGGAATCCAAGAAGTTGGTACCGTCAGTGCTAAAGATAAAGACAGTACCGATAACGGAAAAATCACTTATTCCTTGCTGCGACCTACAAAAGGGTTCAATGTTGATTCTACCTCTGGCACAATTTATGTAAATCATAGTGCAATCGCTGATGATAACAAAGATACCGAGTTAGCGGTGGTGGCGACTGATCATGGGAATCCTAACAGAAGTGCAGTTGCTGCTGTGAGAATCAGTGCTGGAGCTTCTGCTGAAATTAAACCTTTTATTGGACAAGATTCTTACAGGTAATATAATTAATTGTTTTTGTTAATCATATAAAGAGATATAAAAAGAGTTTTATCAACAATTCGAATGATAACAAATAGATAAATGTGACTTATTACAAATAAATATTTTTAACATACATATATTCACGACTATAAATCCTAGAAAAGGGTAGCCAGAGCATCACAATGAAAAATTCCTTAGCCACTTTTGAAAGTTAAGCGGTGAAAGGATTGTAAATTAAATATATTGATTTAAGAGTATTTTATTTATTGGCTTTAATAAATGTGAGTTTCTTTGTTTATTTCTATAAATATATTACAAAATATATAACAAACTACAAGCGAACTACCTGAACATTCTCAACCATATACTTACACCAGTAGATGGCATCATATTTCCCATTATCTGCTGAATATTTCATACTAAAAGGCTTACTAATATATAATGGCATATCTCATTATATGTTAGTAAATTAATGATGTTAAGATTATTTTTTCTATTACTAATGTTGATATATTTTGTTTCAGAATAACTGTTAATGAAAAAACTGAGAAAGGATCATCATTAATCCAGATTGGCAGTATTAATGACATCGTGAAGAAATACAACCTCGAGTTCCATATCATCTCTGGAAATGAAGGAGAAGTTTTCGATGTATCCAGCAGTGGAGCTCTACTATTGACAAAAACTCTTGATAGAGAATCCCAAGACTCGTATGTCTTAGGACTAGCTGCTTTAGAAAAAGGAAACATACTATCATACAATCAGAACAAAACCTCTATCTCAATTTTCGTTACTGTCGCAGACGCTAACGATAATGCTCCAATATTTTCGTCAAGTGAATTTGAAATAAGCGTTAGTGAAGATGTCAAAATCGGTTACACGTTAATTCAAGTCTCAGCAACAGATGCAGATTTATATGGAACTCCTAATTCTGCAATAATTTATAATATTACTTCTGGAAATGATCAAAACCTATTTCGAGTCGAACCTAGTACAGGAGTTTTAACAGTTAATAAAAGTCTAGATTATGACACAGGAATATTAGATTACAAACTTGTTATTATTGCTTGTGACCAAGGTATGCCTGCATTATGTAATGCAGCTTTCATAAAAGTAACAATAATAGACGAAAACGACAACACACCAACATTTCCAGTTAGTGAATATTTTGAGACAATAGCAGAAAATGAAAGAGTTGGCACCTCAGTATTTACAGCCCGAGCTACCGATTTAGACAAAGGACGGTATGGTAAATTGAACTACTCGATTATCCCTACCTCCTATAATAGAAATGACGATTCATGGAAGATGTTTCAAATTGATTCCGGTTCAGGTTTGGTCAATACAAACGCTGTTTTTGACTACGAACAGAAAAATAAATATGAATTTTCAATCAAGGCCTCAGATGTTGGAGGAAAAAGCTCTACAGTGAAAGTGAGAATTGATATCGAGAGTAGAGATGAATTTTATCCTCAATTTACTCAAAAAACCTATAACTTCGCGTTACCAAAATCAGGTTCAGTACCTGCTGGTTTTTCCATTGGACAAGTTACAGCCGTTGATAGAGATAAAGGAATAGATGGGCGTATAGTTTACCAATTATCGTCATCAAACTCATATTTCAAAATCAATAGAACCAATGGAGTCATTATATTAAAGAAGAAAGTTGATTCTATAGCCAGTCTTTTTGGTTCTGATAAATCAATCAGTCTGGTTGTAACAGCAAGTTCAGGAAGACAAGGATCTTTGACAAATAAAACAGCCGTGGAAATCAGTGCTGATCCATTAGTCTTAGCTTTTGACGATGAGGGCAGTAAAACTCGACTTGCTAATTCCGGGCTTTCTGACTGGGCATTAGGATTACTCATAGTTTTCATATTTGTAGTTATTATTTTCGCTGCCGCCTTTTTATTTATACATATGAAAAATAAGAGACATAAAAAAGTAAACAAGCCTGGGTTCAGTTCAGAAGGTGTTGGAGCTACTAACAGCTATGTTGACCCAAGTGCGTTCGATACTATACCAATAAGAAATACAAATGTAGCCGCAAATCAATTTGCACCCCCAAAATACGATGAAATTCCTCCCTACGGCCCACACACAGCTAGTTCCAATTCTGGTGCTGCAACAACATCAGAACTTTCTGGATCTGATCAATCAGGTTCAAGCGGAAGAGGATCTGCTGAAGAAGGAGAAGATGGCGAAGATGAAGAAATTCGAATGATAAATGAAGGTCCACTACAACGTTCTTCAATACATCGACGTAACAACGATGATGATAACTTGTCTGATGTTTCAGTGCACAATACACAAGAGTATTTGGCGAGACTAGGTATTGTTGATTCTGGTACAGGAGGTGCTCCATCAACATCTTCAAGAAGATGCTCAGATAATGTGGTTACCAAAGATGCTATGCTTCACGGCCCTATAGATCCTATGATGTTTGACGAAGATGCAGCTCATGAAAGTGACATTACTAATCTAATTTATGCTAAGCTTAATGAAGTCACTGGGAGTGATAGAGGAAGTAACGCAGATGAAACTAGTGCAGTAGATAGAGCAATGGCACTAGGTGCTTTCCCTAGCGCACCAGGAGAAAACACAGCTGTGCCTACGCAGGGTCCATCAATGACAGGAAGTCTTAGTTCTATAGTGCATTCTGAAGAAGAGCTAACTGGTAGTTATAATTGGGATTATTTATTGGATTGGGGACCGCAATATCAGCCTTTGGCGCATGTGTTTTCTGAAATTGCGAGACTTAAAGATGATGCAGTATCTCTACAAAGTGCAACAAGTGCTGCGTCTAGTGCTAAAAGTAAAGGGACTTCAGTTTCGGGGGGTAAAAGTATTCCACCGCCTTTGTTGACAACTGTGGCACCTAGAACGTGTCCAGCGCCATCTTTATCATGTCGACAACCGCAGCATCTCTTGCCGCGGTCACCAATTAGTCACGATATAGCCGGTACCTTCTCAGCAGCTGCCGCTATGTCTCCTTCATTTTCACCATCTTTATCGCCATTAGCAACAAGATCTCCTTCAATGTCACCTTTAGTGGGACCAGGATTACCTCCCATCCCCGCTTCTAGAAAAACTACTCATTCTACGTTAAGATTATAAAAATGTATGTAGTCGATTGTTTAGTGTTGTATTAAAACTATTTATTATGTCGATGTGATCGATTATAATGTGTTTGTGTCATTTTGTGCATGTTTGTATAAATGTCTGTCATGATGCTCAAAGTGATTAATTAAGCGCTTAATTACCGATTTTTGAGGTAATTGTAAATATGATGTTTTATATAATTCGGGTCTTAACTTTATCTGTAAATATAAATAGTATACTTTTGTAAAATAATAAATAAAGACTGCCATGTTATATTATTAAATGTTGTATTAATGAAAAACAGCTTTATTGTAAGCTATAAGTTTCATAGTTTTTTTTTTTCTTTTATAGTAATTTTTTAAACATATAATAGTTCCGATTTTCGAATTTCTATCGAGAAATGTATTAATATCTCACCTGAACACTTAAAATTTCAGTTTATTCTTTTTATTTTCTACTGTGATTTTTGTATAAGAATATATTGATGTGTGTAAATAAATTAACTTTAAGAAGAACGACTGTCCCCAAAAGAACAATGTTTCAAAAGAGAAATAAACTGTTAAAAATGATTTTATTGTTTTTTTTTTATCATAACTTTATTACCATATAATATCACAGAGCTGGCGGGTATATAACTACTAGGTACATAGTTAAAAATCGAAAAGTTTTACAAATATTCAAAGTAGACGCAATATTATTTACTTGTCATAAGCACTTCTACATTTAGTGATATACTATAATTTTGATTAATGAATTACTTAAATAAAGTACAAAAACCCAGATGTAAAATAAGACATATTTTTAGATTGATATTACTGAAAGTTACAAAGACACAATTTCAGATAATATTTGTTTAAACAAGACTCAGTTTTCGTCTTTATTCCTTTATAGAAATGTGAATTTTCTTCTCGATAATTCTATCAAAAAGTGGTGTTACACCAAAACCACCATAAAAAAAATTACAGTATTACAGGTATCGACTATATTGCTACTGGCAAGTGTAATGTTCATCCCTGAAATATCGTTACTGCAAAAATAATAATAATATACAATTAATTTCAAATTGACGTTTTCAATAAAGAAAGTTACTTTCACAATCAGAAACGATATGTTCAGTTAGGAAATTTATAATTACTCTCTTAGCTTAGAGAAGAACACTGTCACGTGACTTATTACAACTAAGCCATGTGCGTTTTCTCTCATTGTTACCAACCATGGTCAATTAACCATACATATGACTTTAAAAAAGACAGATTGGTGTAGACCTTACTCAGGATTTGACCTCACAACTCCTGAACGAGAAGCCGTAGTTTTTCCACAGATTATTATGGTTGTTTTATCTAATTTGTTTAAATTGCATTAGTATCTACTTTGCTAAGTATAGATCTAGTAAGTATAGTAAAATAAAAACCAAATTAAATGGACTTTGTCTTCAAGTCCGCTAAAACTGATTTGTAAAATAAAAAATAAAATAAAACGGCGATAGGCCTGCCCCCTATCACGTGAGTACACTGTCCATGCAAAACGTGGGTACTCTGAACACCAAGTGACAAAGTCACGTGATTTTTCAGAAGTATTAGTACCTCTGTCAACCCCTTCGGGGATATTCGGCGTGAACGTTTATGTTATGTTATGTTTTATGTCAAATAAATTTGGAACATGATCAATTATTGTTTATATTGTAACCTTTCTTTATATAAAGATGCGTAATAAAAGAAGGCCAGCAAAAAATCTCAGAAAAGTGATAGTCTTATAGTAAACAGCTCTTACAAAAGTGTGATATTCTCTTATAAATATAGAATGTAGTTTATGAAAGGACTAAGAAGTGAAGGCCCCGATTTCTAAATCTAAGACATCTTAATCCTTAGTTTATTAATTAACTTAGTAACTAAACTGTAAACTTGTGATTATAGTTACTCGTAATTTAGCGTAGGCTACTATTTACTATTGTCCGAAATATTTTATTTACTTATATATAAAATTGCTCATCTTATACTGTAGTACATTACTTATCATTATTTCATAGCCGTTAAACAAAAATAATTTAGATCTTACAGTGATTTATAAAATAAAACGAATAAATATAATAAACTAAACCAAATTAACCTAAACTTGAGATTAGTTTTATTTATTAAGGGCGTCCCCGGAAAAATAGGTTGATATTGATTGTTTGGAAATTCTATAAAGTCTGATTTTGATATGATGATGATGATATTGATATGACATGAATAACATATATGTTGGTGATTAGTTCATGGTGTTAAAATTTGATGTTTAACATTTTAATAATTTGTTGAAATATATGATGAAAAGATTGCTTGTTTTCATAAAAACCGTATAGGCTCCACTGGCATAACATACATGTGAACTCACTATGTGTCTAAATACGCGTAGCTGATTTGATGTTTAACTTTTCATTTAAACATTATAGTTATTCAATAAAACTAAATAAACTACATTTATCCTGCGCGCGCGTTTTTTTCGTGCCTGTCACTCTCAGTAAAATTGACGTAAGAGTGAGCGCAATAGCTGCGAAATGCGGGGAGGCCCTTAAATATGAATCTACTTCAGTTTTCTATCATACCAGTAGAATGTGATAAGAGGTAAATATATTAATTAAAGTTGGAGATTTCAAAGGACATAAAATATGAAAAAAATAGACCATATATACGTTTGTACGGTATATATGAACGTCAAGAGGACCGAGCGCTATTTTATCGACACGATATCGGTTAGAATGAGATGACAGTATACGATACAACGTAAGTGCGAAAGAAATGGCTCTTCCTTGTGTTATACCACGCGTTATCTAGTTAAAAGGTCGCTCGTACACTAGCCTTGCTGAAGGGCAAACACGAGCGCTATTTTATCGACACGATAACGGTTACAATGAGATGGCAGTATACGATACTAAATAAGTGCGTAAGAGATGGCTGCTTTATCCCACGCGATAACTAGTTTAAACACCGCTCGTGCTTGCTTTTCTGATCATACAAATATATCAATATGTTATGAAATAGTCTAAATCATGACATCTAGAAGTAAAATTGAATTTGCTGAAGATATATTTAAATATAAGCAAAAACTATCTCTTTGAATCATATTGCAACTATAAGAGTAATACAGTTCAGCAATATTGTTTTAATATTAATTGGTTTTATAATTCAATTGATATCAACGTATGTTGTATATTGTAGAACATTCTCATAATCATATCTGTGATGCAAAATAAATGTAATGTTACTTAATTTTCCGTATAACTTGTATATCGCTAAAATAACAATATAAGTGTGAAGTTTCAGTCATATATACTTCATTATGTATATAAATTTGTATATACATTGTAAATATGCCGAATTCGCCATTCTAAAAAACACAAACAAGCTTATCAACTACTTATTTCAATTCTATGATTTGACAATATTTCAGTATAAATTCAGTTTCATAACCGTAGAAACCCTAATTTATCTAACCTAAAATGATCCTTAACATGTTGAACTAAAAGCTAAATTCGCTTGATAGAGTTAATGGTTGGTTTATTGGTGTC
The DNA here is from genome assembly GCA_963576735.1 of Bedellia somnulentella. Lineage (NCBI taxonomy): Eukaryota > Metazoa > Arthropoda > Insecta > Lepidoptera > Bedelliidae > Bedellia > Bedellia somnulentella. Next base: position 17,150,515 of record OY755179.1, read on the forward strand.
TTTACGTAAATGCATATCAACAATAACTTCGTCCGCAGATTTGGTTTCAGTTAAACCGAGCTCTACTTCGGTACTTGGAGTCATTATAGATCCATTGGCTGTTGGGGTTTCCTGAAATATAAAAATGTATATTAAATAAGTGGTCAGTAATGTTAGTAGAGAGAGACCCTGGATGCAAAAGTAAGTAAGGGTATAGTGGGACTTTTTCACCACCATCTCATTCCCATTTATCTTCTAAAAGAATTATTCGTTCCTCTGCAACTCTTTCTGGGTTATTAGGCTATATATCTTTAAGTTGCTGAGTAGAGTAGGCTTAGAATAGCACTACCCCATTTATTCCGGTGGGTGTACGTAAGAGGCGACTAACGGTATTGGGGCTTCTTAGAGGATTTTTAGGCGATGCGGTTGGAAACCCATCACCAACAACCTTTATTTTACCATCTTTTCCCCAGACAACTTCCAAAAGAGGCTAGGGAATTTCTAATTCTTTAGCTCTGGCTACCCCTTCTAGGGATTTATAGCCGTGAGTATATGTTTGTATGTATCTTTAAGTTATATTGTTTAAATAATATTTACCATATTAACAGCATCACACGCCATCAATTCCTTCTTAGAGAGATGTTCGACGATCGCGGCTGTATAGCAATCGCCCAACATGTTGTTTGTGGTTCGGATCCTGTCACTGGAAATAAATATTGAGTTAATTAATAAATGTAACATTACATCATAGATAAAGTAAGCACCAAAAATTAGGGTTAGACTTGTGGCTTTGGATATTTATTTCTAAAGGTTATGAATGATTTTGCAAAAGCATACATATACTCATACATACGGCTATAAATCCCTTTACGGGGTAGCCAGAGCTTTGGAATGAGAAATTCCTCAGCCAATTTCGGAAGTTGATCTTTGAAAAGATGGTAATAATAAATGTTTTCGGTGATGGGTCTCCAACAACATCGCCCAAAAATCACTTAAAAAGCCCCTATACCCTTAGTGGCCTCTTACCATCACCCACAGGTAGAAATGGGGTAGTGTTATTCTAAGCCGACACTACACGGCAATTTGCAAAAGCAAATTGAATAAAATCCAAAATTAAGAAACAAATATATTAATCTTTACGTATAGATCACAAACCGCATTTGGCAAGCATGGTGGACTATTTAGGGTGGAGACATATATGGGCTGTGAGGATAGACCACAAGCCAGCGACAGATTCGATCACCTATTTCTTGTCAAGCAAAAAAATTGTGAACAGCATAGGATTTGTATCGTATAGTTTAGTGGCAGGTAGCTAAAGTTCCATTGTGAGATAGGTAACAATTCGATCGGAAATTAGTAGAACACATAGGAGAGTTGTATTATAAAGACTAGCTGACGCTAATTACGGCTATTTATGGGGATGGACAGGGGAACTCTTACAGGTTTAATCTTTTTCCTGCGATTTTGCTTTAGTCTTATGTTAGGCGTAATGAGCTTTGCATGGTTAAGCAATCAGCTGACAAATACATACATCACCGCGTTTTAGGTGGCTGATTCATTATTTACTGCTAGATGAAGAATTAACTACAAACTGTTCAACTTGGATGACAGTAAATTGGTGAAAGAGATCTATAGAGCCAATGTGGAAGGTAATGTTAGTAGAGGACGACCTCGGAGGACACATTTAGATCAAATAGAAAATGTGCTCAAAAAGGCAGGTGTCCGAAGTATGAAGAATAAAAGAGCATGTATGAAAAGATTGATGGATGTGAATGAAGCTAGAGAGGTTTGCCAGGATCGTACAAAGTGGCGATCGATAGTCTCTGCCTACCCCAATGGGAACTAACGGCGTGAGAATATGTATGTATGTATGTTCAACTTGAGATGGTTTGGGCACATAGAGAGGATGGATGATAGAAAATTGGGAAAAGGGATCTATAGAGCTAGTGTGGATGGTAATGTTAGTAGAGGACGACCACGGAGAACACACTTGGACCAAATTGAGAGTGTGCTCAAAAAGGCTGGCATCTGAAGTATGAAGAATAAAAGAGCATGTATGAAAATATTGATGGATGTAAACGAAGCTAGAGAGGTTTGTCAGGATCGTACTAAGTGGCGATCGATAGTCTCTGCCTACCCCAATGGGCACTAATGGCGTGAGTATATGTATGTATGTATGTTTAAGGTTACAGTTGTGAGGAAATTACTGAAATATTTGTTTTATCGACGAACATATGTTCCTATCCCCCCCTTGGCAAGTTGGCGGACGTTAATTTATTTATTTAAAACAAATCTCTCAAGTGTTCTACCATTTTACCGTTCAAGAAGAAATTATTAGCCAAATTCTTACCTGGCTTACAATCTAGTAGGATCGAACTGAGCGGGGATCGAACTGAGCAGGGATCGAACCCTCGACTTTTATTCTCAACATCACTGTCATACGGTGGTCAGATTATCTACGTTTGAACTTCTACTGCGTGTGTGTATTCATGTGAAAAACTGCCTATGATTAAGTAAAATATAGCCAAGTGGGTTTCACAATCATTGTATCTTTCTAGGGGCCAGCTTGGTATGTATGTGTAATAAGTGTGTGTATTATTTAAATATTAGTGTAATATAGTATAGTCTGCCTACCCGCAATAGGCCGGCGTAGTGAACTAAGACCATATCGATATAGGGTAGGCTCGAGCCCCTTGGTGGGGACATATATGGGCTGTGAGGATAGTATAGTGTATGTGACAATGTATTATATGTACGTATGAGCTCACACAAGCCAGTCCACAGCTAACAATAGTGAGACATCGTTGTGCGGAACTTGCAGCGCGGCTAACACTACCTACCATTATATCTTTCTAGGGGTAACTCGATATGTATGTGTATTATTTAAACATAAGTATTGTATTGTATTGTATAAAACTAGCTGACCCTACAGTCTTCGTACTGTCAAATTTACTTATCACAAAACTTTAGGCGTTTTTTCCGGTACTCTTAGATCAATCAGACGTGAATATTTTATTGGTAAAAATATCCGAGATAAATGCATTTTATTTGTTAATCATTTCATCGTGGTCATTATCTAGCATTTTGCCAAATTATATGCATATACATTGTGTACTTGAGGAGCCTTATTGGCACAAACACATAAACATCGAAACATCTAAACTTTTACATTTATAATATTAATAGGATGTATGTATGAGCTTACACAAGTCAATCCACAGCGAACAGTAGGGAGACATCGTGATGCGGGACTTGTAATGCCGCTAACATCACCTATCATTGTATCTTTGTAGGGGCTAACTTTCTATGTGTGTGTATTATTAAAATATAGTGTTACAGTGTGTACAGTGTATGGGAGTACTGTTAGAGCGTACACTACAGCGGACTCACTCGCAAATAGCAGCGTCTCACTCATATCCTACATCGCGGCATGTGAATGTTTTTCGAGCTAACCAAAAAATAAAAATAAATACAAATTATAAGTTGGTACACACAAGGGTGTACTGGTCATTATTTCTTTGCTGTTTCCACGAGTGTTTATGTCGCGTATTATACAATCCGCCGTTTTACATTACGGCTAGCCGTTTTCTAAAACAGCGCCGTTTTGTAATGCGGCGGTTCAAGCATTAGCCGGATTGAATGCGGCTAGATATAAGACCGCCGGTTTGCATTCGGCGCCATATGTCATTCAATACGGCTAGCCATAATGTATGAAAGCGAGAGATTAGCCGCCACTTTGAATGTTTTTAGTTCCGAGTCTTCGATTTGTGAGTGAACAGTGACTTTGAGAAATAATTTCAATACAGATTTAAAATACAGATAATGCATATGCATAACCTAACCTAACCTAACCTAGCTTTTCTTCCCCTGCAGGGGGCTTACGCCCCCCGACCCACCCAAGCAGAACTTCAATTTTATATGAAGACTAAACATTATGATTTTAAATGGTATGTGAAATATTTTCGGACCTCCGATTATGAGAGTTAAAAAGTTATGTAAGAAAAAGCGCACCCGAGTATAAGTACAATGCGGCTAAACGTGGGCCGCCTTATTGAAGAACGTATATAACAATCCGGCTAATGCTTGAACTGCCGCATTACAAAACGGCGCTGTTTTAGAAAACGGCTAGCCGTAATGTAAAAGGGCGGATTATACAATCCGCCTGCGACATATACATTGTATTTTTCTAAGAGCTAACTTGATGTGTGTGTGTATTATTAAAATATTGGTGTTGGATAGTATAATGTATAGTAACAATATATGTATAAGCTCACACAAGCCAGTCCACTGCGAACAGTAGTGAGACATCGTGGTGCGGTACTTGTAGTGCGGCTAACACTACCAGTAGTAATACGAGAGCGGCGGACGGAACTGAGGCGGAGGAACAGGAGGCTGCTGTTGATGATAAACTGAAACATATATGAAAGAATTGTAAGTTAAAGAATAGACATAGGTTTTTTTTAAATGCTTGTTACATAGCTGTGTAGTGTCGGCTTAGAATAGCACTACCCCATTTCTTCCGGTGGGTGTATGTAAGGGGCGACTAACGGTATTAGGGCTTTTAAGGGATTTTCGGGCGATGCGGTTGGAGACCCATCACCAACAACCTTTATTTAACCATCTTTTCCTCACGCAACTTCCAAAAGTGGCTGAGGAATTTCTAATTCCTTAGCTCTGGCTACCCCTTCTAGGGATTTACAGCCGTGAGTATATGTATGTATGTATGCTTGTTACATGGACACATATACCCACGGCTATAAATACTAAAAGGGTAGCCAGAGGTTCAAAATAAGAACTGACTCAAAACTCAACTCCAACGTTCATGCCTTTTATATTCCCGAGTTGGCAGAGGTAGTAAAACTTCTGAATAAACGTGACGTTTTCATAACATGGTTTTTAAAATCCTCACGTTTTGGCAGTATTCTCAAGTGATAGGGACCACGCCTCTATAACTTTTGGTAAGAATGCACTGTCGCATGACTAAGAACAATACAGCTATGCCAGTTTCTGTACAATGCTTTCACCCGACTCGGCATTTGAACCACGCCTCTCCGAATAATGGGTGGGTGTTTTATCCACAGAGCTACCACATTACAATATACTTATACAAAAAATACTTAATATTTTTCATCTGCGCTATGAACACACTAGCTGTAGCTATGAAGAGGGCGGTTCCGTCCATATTGATGTTGCAGCCGATGGGTAGCACGAACCGAGTGATGCGCGTGTCAAAAGAATCTCAGAGAATTTTTTAAGTAATGTAATTAAATGAAGCTTTCTAGCTAGGATTGCGTACTGCCTGGCAAACCTCTGTAGCTTCGTGTAGTTAAGTTAAAACATTACTAAAAAACTTTTCTGAAGGACCTCATCTCTATTGCATCGTCATTGCTACGCCCAAAATTCGCTGCCATTCTTAAGAGTAGAAACAAATTTACAAATAACATACAACCGAATAATCAAAATTTACTTCCAAAAGAGTAACAAGATCAGCAAAAGAAAGTGTGATATTACTCTTTTGCTGTATGAAGACACTGGCCGTAGCAATAAAGAGGGCGGTTCCGTCCATGTTGATGTTGAATATTTGACATATAATAATAAATTACAAACTAACAGAAGTAATGCATAATTATATAAAATTACTTACAAAAGAGTAACAAGATCAGCAAAAGACAGTGTGATATTATTCATCTGCGCTATGAACACGCTGGCCGTAGCGATGAAGAGGGCGGTTCCGTCCATATTGATGTTGCAGCCGATCGGTAGCACGAACCGAGTGATGCGCGTGTCGATCCGGAGCGGCCCTTCCATCGCGCGGAATGTTACTGGGAGAGCTGCGGCGCTGAAGAAATGGATGTGAATGAGGAATGCTTATTTAGTAGAATAACACAATGAAAGTAGAACTTGCATAAATAAAGAAAGAAACAATTTTTCCGTGTATATGACACAAATGAATTCATTACAAAGAAAAGAAAAGTTTAAAGGAGAACAAAATCATTTATATCTACAAAAATAACAACAATATTATAAAACGAAACATTTAAAAAAAACACATACATTTTGAGCCTTTAAGCTGTAACTCACGCCACTAGTTCCCATTAGGGTAAGTAGAGACTATCGATCGCAATCTCCCGAGCTTTGTTTACGTTCATTAATATTATTGATATTTTCATACACCCATTTCATTCTATAAGTACAGGATAAATTTTAAAATTCTGATAAAAAAAAAGATCTCTGGCGAAGTAAGTAAACCCTAAGGCCTTTGTAGAATATACTATCACCTTGCAAAATTTCCCTAATAGTTAAATTAAAAGACACATTGGTGAGATTTGATTCAGGATTTGACCCTAAGCTTATATTCATAGTTTTTTCCCTTAGCTAACGGATCATTACAAATTGACAATACTTACAAATGAAAGTCCTGTATTTTTATAATTGTCTATAGACTTACTTATAAACGTTGTGTAGTGTCGGCTTAGAATAGCACTACCCCATTTCTTCCGGTGGGTGCACGTAAGAGACGACTAACGGAATTGGGGCTTTTAAAGGGATTTTTGGGCGATGCGGTTGGAGACTCATCACCAAAAACCTTTATTCTACCATCTTTTCCCCACTCGACTTCCAAAAGTGGCTGAGGAATTTCAATTTTTCAGCTCTGGCTACCCCTTTTAGGGATTTATCGCCGTGAGTATATGTATGTATGTATGTCTATAAACTTACGTGGAAGCCGTAGCACAAGCAGTAAGCATAGCTTGCGAGAGTCCGCAGTAGAACTTGAATGGGTTCTTCCGAACAAAGAAGAAGTATATCAGTTGCATTACCACCAGTTGGTAGAAAAGTACTCCGATAGCTACTGTTGCTATGAACCATGCTAGCTGTGACATCACGTGGGCTAAAAATGGAAAATTAAAGATTAATTATTTTATTAATTGATGAAAAATTAATAAATCGTGGCCTAGTTAGGGGACAGGCGACATTTATATGTTAATATATTTTTACAAATTCTTCTTTCTAATAAATCCCTCATTCCTTCACTTGAGTGTTCGTAAGAGGCGACTAAGGGTATAGAGTCTTCTTAAGTGATTATTTGGTGATTCGATTGGAGACCCATCACTTTACTTTAAACCTTTATTTTACAATCTATCTCACACTCGAGTTCCAAAGGTGGATGAAGGCTCTATAATTCTGCAGCTCTGGCTCCCCATTTAGCCGTAAGAGTATATATTTATTTAGGCATGCTAAATTCAATAATAACTAAAAACTCACCAACATCATTTACCCCCAATATCTTGCCAGCAATGACGCTACAGACCCCGACCGGCGTGCAATACATCACTCCGGTTACCATTTTCATTATAACTTCGAAAATTGCTTGAAAGAAATCGATCACTACTTGACCTTTTGGTCCAATAGTACCCAATACGCTCCCGAAGACCAAACAGAAGAAGACTAAGCCTAATGTGTTGGTTCCAGCCCTGAAAAAGGGAACATTATATTACAACTTATCAATGTTATATATATATTTTGTTAGTGTAGTGTACCCCATTTCTTCCGGTGGGTGTACGTAAGAGGCGACTAACGGTATTGGGGCTATTAAGGGATTTTTGGGCGATGCGGTTGGAGACCCATCACCAACAACCTTTATTTCACCATCTTTACCCCTCTCAACTTTCCAAAAGTGGCTGGGGAATTTCTGATTCCTTAGCTCTGGCTACCCCTTTTAGGGATTTACAGCCGTGAGTATATGTATGTATGTATGTAGTGTATAGTATTCGAGCCTGCAATATCCTTTCAACTGAGTTACATCTAACAAATTAAATTTGTCATGTTACCGCACCCCGGGGATCGAACGTGAGTCCTCGTTATTTGAAACCAAGCGCTTAAAGTATTTAAATAATTTTAATATATTATTATCTGATCACTAGGGTACAACACGACACAAGGGTGTAATAAACCACCAAAAATAATGTGCCTTTAATATTTGTATTTGTAAATGTTACTTGAATAATAATTTGCTTGACGCAACTAGAATTTGCAGTTCGGTATGCAAAGTTTTTTTTGGTATTAATTAAATATTTTTAATCGATAGTAAACACGAAAATAAAAGACCAATTTGAATATTTTCCATTAACATAGCAACCGTGATAGCCCAGTGGGTAGAACACTCGGTTACCGTGCAAACGACTAGTGTTCAAATCCTGGGTCGGGCCTACACCAATTTGTCTTTTCTAAAGACATATGTGTGGTTAATTTATCATGGTTGTTAACGGTGAGGGAAAACATCGTGAGGAAACCCACATGGCTGAGTTGTACTTAGTCATGTGACAGTGTATTCGTACAAAACGGCGATAGGCCTGCCCCCTATCACGTGAGTACACTGTCCATGCAAAACGTGGGTACTCTGAACACCAGGTGACAAAGTCACGTGATGTTCAAAAGTATTAGTACCTCTGCCAACCCCTTCGGGGATATTCGGCGTGAACGTTTATGTATTATGTATGTTATGTTATATTTTCCATTCAAAATGAGTAATTGTAAAGTTATGATTTTTTTAAAGATTGTTCAACTTTTGTACTTAAAGTTTTTTTGGTATTTATTTAATATATTAATCGATAGCAAACACGAAAATAAAAGACAAATTTAAATATTTTACATTTAAAATCATAAAGTTATGATTTTTTTAATATTTTCCAAATTTTTTTCTTAATGACGTCATCGATTAACAAAATCACGTAGCCACGTGCAAATCTTTACTAAAAATGTTCCTGATTCCTAACAATTCACAAATTCTCAAATAAAATTAATATCGATATTATATTCAACAAATTTATGATTTTTAATATTTGTAAAACTTTGCATACTGAATTCGGTATCCAAAGTTTTACTAAAGTGATGCTGATTACAAAACCATTTCGAGATATTATGGTTAGAAACAATGTTTTCTTAAAATTATATCAATTGAAGCTAAGATGACTGTTATTTTATCAAAAACCTGTAACAGTGTTTGACCTTCAATGTTGTTTCAAAGACATACGGTTTTGCAGTTTATTAATAAAATATCGAAAATCATCGGTTTGTTTAGTATAATATCGTAATAATTTCATTTGACATCACAAATTCGTATTATGTTTTGCAATCAGCAACATTTTTATAAAACATTTCGCTTCATTTGCATGTCGCTACGTGATTTTATCAATCGATGACGTCATTAAGTACAAAAGTTGAACAATCTTTAAAAAATCATAACTTTACAATTACTCATTTTAAATGGAAAATATTCAAATTAGTCTTTTATTTTCGTTTTACTATCAAATAAAAATATTTAATAAATACCAAAAAAAAAACTTTGCATACCGAATTATGAAGTCCCTGTTGTGTTAGTTGTTAAAAAGCTCATTTATTTTTTTATTAACGTTTGTTGTTAATTATACACACATTTTTCATGAAGTACAAGAAGAGAAGTTTTGACCAAGCGTTTTACAATATATTTTTGAGAACTTTGAATGCCTATAGTTTTCTTATCCCCCTATATTCACATTTAGCAACTTGGCCTCCCCTACTATAAGTTAGGGATTATTTAAATTCCTCCTTATTACCTGTATGATATGACACGAACCATTGCAGTGCCGTTATTAGATAGATTTTTATGTTCCGGCGCGTACTCTGTGTGCGCTTGCTGAAATGCTGCCTGCACTATGTTGTCTGGGAATATGTTCCTGGAATCAAAAACATCAAGTATGAAAATATTTATGGATGTGAACGAATCTAGAAAGCTTTGCCAGGATCGTACAAAGTGGCGATCAATAGTCTTTGCCTACCCAATGGTAACAAACGGCGTGAGTATATATTTATTAAACGCGAATTGCAGATAAATAACAATCTATGTATGAAAATTTTATTAAAACTAGTAATAACAATAAAAATATGGTGAAATGAAATACATAGATACAAATTCAAACCAATTGTCACGAGACATATAACTATTATAATCAGTGTAACAATATGCTCTTTCTCAGAACCCTTTTAAATGATGTCTTTATAAATCAGTAATTGACTTGATTGAAAGAAAGAGCAATTAATTGTCATGGTATGTTTCAATAGAAGATGATTAACCTTCGTTAAGATCATCGTACATTAAAATTATATTGAAGACGTCGATGTATATAAATACATAAATATGATGATAAATGACTTAGTTTCCACAGAAAAGGAAGTTGAAATTCATCGATCGTTTGAAGAAGGATAGTTATTCGATGATGACGTGATAGCTCAATGGATAGAACACCGGTTATCGTGCAAACGACTAGTGTTAAAATCCCGGGTCGGGCCTACACCAATTTGTCTTTTCTATACATATTCAGACATATGTGTGGTTAATTTATCACGATTGTTAACGGTGAGGGAAAACATCGTGAGGAAACCCACATGGCTGAGTTGTACTTAGTCATGTGACAGTGTATTCATACAAAACGTCGATAGGCCTGCCCCCTATCACGTGAGTACACTGTCCAAGCAAAACGTGGGTACTCTGAACACCAGGTGACAAAATCACGTGATGTTCAAAAGTATTGGTACCTCTGCCAACCCCTTCGGGGATATTCGGCGTGAACGTTTATTTTATGTTATGTTATGTTATCATTCGATGAAAATATGTATACTCGAATGTATTTCTTACTACAAATTACTCATCTTTATGCTATGTCCATATTAATTTATACAAATAACTAAAATTAAGATACGAATGAGGGCGGCGCAAGACCGGCTATTGTTGAGATATTGTATACGTTTTATTTCGGCGTAGGCCCTTATATTATTTCTCTGCTGTACCTATGGTAACAGTTTATTGGCTGTTTATGATAACGGTACTGAATTTGAGGCAAATGTACTGTTCGCCCAGAACACGAGCTAGACGATCGATGAAGAATTGGAAATCTAAATTGACCCATTGTAAAAACTGACGGACCGAAAGCATTTTAAATTGTGGATCAAGGTTTAGTCAGATTTTAGATCGAAACCTATTTTTAAAGATAAAAGATAAAAAAAGATAAAAAATATTTATTTCAAAATAAAAAGAATTGTTCTCTATTTTTTGAACGTCACAAACTTACGTATATGTTAAATCTTACTCTACTGACTCTACTTCGGAGTCGGAAGGTGTATTGTTAAAGGTGTTTATTTAAACTTTTCTACATATACTCACGGTTTAAAGTCTCAAAAATCTTTAGCCAAAGCTTGAAGGTTTAAACTTGTTCAACAACATGTGGAAGTAGAGTAAGATAAAATAGTAAAATAAAGTATGGACCAAACTTATACAACTTTCCTAATAAAAGCTAAACCCAAAATAACACTTATTACTTTACTGGGACAATTAACTAGTAAGACGTTACAAATGCTGTGTAGTGTCGGTTTAGAATAGCACTTCCCCATTTCTTCCGGCGGGTGTACGTAAGAGGCGACTAACGGTATTGGGGCTTTTTTAAGGGATTTTTGGGCGATGCGGTTGGAGACCCATCACCAACAACCTTTATTTTACCATCTTGTCCCCACGCAACTTCCAAAAGTGGCTGAGGAATTTCTGATTCCCTAGCTCTGGTTACCCCTTCAAGGGATTTATAGCCGTGAGTATATGTTATGTTATGTTATGTTACGTTACAAATAGTGGAACATAACAGATGCTTGTTTCCCATGGTTGTCATAAACCAAACATGAGGGCAAGAAGTTGCTAAAACATTACTCTGCTAACTTCTACCATAGTGAGTTTCCTAATTAAGTATTCCAAACACTGGAGGCTAGCACGTGCATTATTTTAATGTGACTCTGTCGGTTAGAATGAGATAAAAGTATACGATACTATGTAAGTGCGAAAGAGATAGCTGTTTTATACCACGCGATATCTAGTTAAAAGAACACTTTTGCTAGCCATTCTGGTAGGGGTGTGTAGAGCTCGTGAAATAAGAAGATTGGCACTGTTAAAAAAAGTTCTGATAATTTTTTGGCAATGCGATTCTGGCCTTGGCAACATTTAACGTGAAAATGTTCTTGGTGAAACTTATACGTTTACTTGGAGCATTATCAATTATTTAATTTACTATGTAAAGATATCTTCATGCTACACAACTCTTAAGAGTTAGTAGAGGTACTAATATTGGTTTTAACTGCCGCGTGATATTCAGAGTATTTTTAGGTAGGCAAACGTTTTTTTTTACTTCAGTTTTGCTTGATATTGAAAACGATAACCGATAGACGTTTGAAATGTTAACTCAATGGGATTATATTATAAGCTAAAAAATTAAAATTATAATAAAATTAACATTAAAGGGTCTATTATTAAGGGTTCTTAGTCAACATATTTTTTTTACGTTTTATTGAAATTGTTCGGACGGAACCCTAAGTGCTTTCTAAGATCTTTATTTCCGTTGAATCCAAACAATCAATTTATTCAATCAGTCTGTTACTATTCCTCCTAAGTAACAACGATTTGAATAACAAAAATGTTTGGCCCAAATCAATACCAAGATTTATTGTAGTTGCGTGAAATGTAATTTAATAACTTTTTACGAAATATACTTTTCCTAAGCTGCCTTTCATCACAGTGGTAGTCCCAAAATTTATTAGCTAGAATGTTCTATATATGAAATTTCTAAAACACTTTTGGAAGTTTAAAGAGATAGATATAGATATAGATATAGAGAGGGTAATATACTAGCCCCTTATTACGTGGATGTACTGTCAGGTAACAAACATTTTAAGTGATGTTAAGAAGTAAATATACATCGCGCGACAGTTTAAACAACATACATACATATACTCACGGCTATATTTCCCTAGAAGGGGTAGCCAGAGCCAAGGAATTATAAATTACTGAGCCATCTTTTGGAAGTTGATTGGGGAAAAGGCGGTAAAATAAAGGTTTTTGGTGATGGGTCTCCAACCGCATCGCCCAAAAATCCAATAAATAGCCCCAATACCCTTAGTCGCCTCTTACGACACCCGTGGGTAGAAAGGGGTAGCGACATTCTAAGCCGGCACTATACGGCAAAACAACAAATAAGTTTAAACAAATATTTATATAACTAACCTCAGCTACCTCTTCGAGAATTTATAGCGTGAAATGTCAAGTTGAAGAGATATAGGACCGATGGTGATAGAATTCCGAGTATCTATAGATGAGAAACGAAAACCTTACCTTTTTGAACGTAGTAATAAAGATAATGATATAAAATGGCTCACGTAAATCTATTTTGGTACAACTGCAAAGACCCCCGCATAGGTTACGCAAGCTTTTCTGTGACGTGGTATAAATGATTTCGAGAAGCAATCTTACTTGAATATGGAGTTGTCCTTCATATATTCATCCCACCAAAAACATTTTCATGTAAAATGTTGCCAAGACGAGCCCATATTACTCGCACTGTCAAAAAGTTATCAGATCTCATGTAGAGCCAAGCTTCTCACACTACACGCCCTAACTCTACAAGGCCTAACTTCACAAACTCTACACCTTAGTCAAAATATGTGGCTTGGCCATTTCGCTACATTCACATCGGCGTAAGGTGAAAAATCGATTCACTGTTCATTACTTTTGTGTTATACAATAGTTCTTGTAGTAACGAACGGCCAAGCCACATACTCGTATTTTGAACCCAAGTTATGAGGGTTCAAAAAAACGACGAAGCGCTTCGAGAAAAGGTAGGTAGTGCCCGTGCGCTTCGCTTGGCTCGTCTTGGCGGGGGCACCACCGTGCCTCCAGATATACTCACGGCTATAAATTCTTAGAAGAGGTAGCCAAAGTGACATCATAGTCGTCTTACAAAGTGGAAGTGATATAAAAAAATATTAAAAAAAACTTTATCATTATATATATCCATATACTATTCACTACATACATATCTATAATCCATAAATATATTATTTTGGTTTTATTTTTTGATTGCTGCGTAGTGTCGGCTTAGAATAGCACTACCCAATTTCTCCCGGTGGGTAAAAGGCGACTAACGGTATTGGGGCTATTAAGGAATTTTTGGGCGATGCGGTTGGAGACCCATCACCAACAACATTTATTTTACCATCTTTTCCCCACTCAACTTTCCAAAGGTGGTTGAAGAATTTCTAATTCCTTAGCTCTGGCTACCCCTTCTAGGGATTTACAGCCGTGAGTATATGTATGTATGTATGTATTTTTTTTGGTTAACATTGTAAACGTGGTCTCACCTACATATAAAGATAAAAAAACTGATTTAAAGAAACATTAACTCACCTTCCAATATCCAGCAAGTTATCCAATACATTGTGATCTTTCCTATCATCCACATACGTAGTGATACCAGCTTTCAAATCCGGCTGTCCAGGATGTATTGCCAGTGTTAAAATAATGCCCAAAAAGGCGTTAAACATGGAAGTGAGTATGAAGTACAAAAGAGTTCTTATAGCTATTTTCCCGCTCATTTTAGTATTTAAACTTGCCGAACCTACTATAAGGCTGGCAATTATTAAAGGTAGAATCATCAGTTTTAGGACCCTCATAAATAGTTCTCCAGGGTACGATATCAAAATCACTGCATCAGGGCCTAAGCCGTATGGACGAAGAATAAAACCTGTAAAGAAAATAAATATTTACAATCGGGAAACTGAGGCTGTTAAGGGAATGATCAGGTTATAAAGCTGTCACACGCCAAAGTTTAATATAAGTTAAACAGCTTGAGAGTTTCACCAAGATCGTAAAAAATGGCGATGGGTAGTCACTGCCTACCCCAAAGTTGATATTTTGAATATAAAAATGTATAAACATTAACATCAATACTAATGCTGTGTAGTGTCGGCCTAGAATAGCACTACTCCATTTCTTCCGGTGGGTGTACGTAAGAGGCGACTAACGGTATTGGGGCTTTTAAGGGATTTTTGGGCGATGCGGTTGGAGACCCATCACCAACAACCTTTATTTTACCATCTTTTCCTCACGCAACTTCCAAAAGTGGCTGAGTAATTTCTGATTTCTAAGCTCTGGCTACCCCTATTAGGGATTTATAGCCGTGAGTATATGTATGTATGTATGTATCAATACTAAATAATATAGCTATTATCCAGTATAAAACACTATTATCAATACGATTACCCCGTGGAGACTAAAGAACTGAAATAAATTATTTTAAACCAACATCGGGTATCCTACAGTCTATATTGACTATAAAATGTCCGTGCTGTGTCAGCTTAGAAGTCCGTGTATTTCCAGCTTAGATTGGCATAACCTTTATCTACCCACGGGTGGCGTGAGAGGCGACTAAGGGTATGAGGCTTTTTTAAGTGATCCATCACCAACGATACTTTATTTCTACCTTCTCCTATCAACTTCCAAATGTGACTGAAAAGTTTCTAGCTCTAATGCTTTGGCTACCCCTTATTGGGATTTGTGGCCGTGAGCATATGTAGATATTAATGTCGCCCCTGAAAAGAGACTACTGCATCAATGACGTCAATGTCGATGCGTTTCCACCTGATACTTAGATCGGCTCCTTAATGTGATATTGCAATAATTTGATTAAAACACCTCTGTGAATGTCGCGAGTCATGTGTCATCTACTGTTTAATAGTAAGATTGTCATAAATTTAATTGTTATTACGATTTATTCAGCTGTTTACTGATCGAGTATTTACTGATATACCAAAATCCAGTACCCAAGAGCAGAAAGGTCAAAGATGGTAAAAAAGTGGTTTTACGATCTTTAATTTATAACCACCAGGTACCATTAATCTTTCTCTGGCAACGATCAGCTCGACATGAATGCTTACGTAACTCACGCCATTAATTCCTATTAGGTTAGGCAGAGACTTATACAAGTATGTCCCCACCGAGGGGCCTGCCGTGACGGGTGTTTTGGCTATACATCCACCATATAAACCAAAAGTGTAAGTGTGTTAATAGACTAAAACGACTTATACCGTGGTCTCCAAAGCACGGAATCATCTTAATTTTCGGATAATCAAGCTGAAACTTAAATCTTACATATTAAATTGTTTTTTCCCCATCGTGGAGACCTTTACCGCAAAACCACGGAGGCAGTTAAGAGGCAGAGACTATTGAACACCAATTTGTATGATCCTGATAAACCGTTATTAAATATATATTTATATATTATATATAGAACTAGATCTTTTTTAGCCTTTCAACAAAATTATATGGGTAATCCTAGGTTAAGGCAAGAATAAATATTGTATTCAGCTTTTCCAATTTTTTAGGAAATGTTAAATACAATAATTTTATTTAATAAAACTTTTTTGAAACTTGCATTTTAAATTGAGTTAATTACACATTAAATTACACATAGGTATTAAATTTGCTTTAGTTGCGGTCATGTACGCGTGATCGTAGCCTGTTTAAAATTGTGATATTTATTCAATTATTTAAATAAATACATACACACATTAACTCACGGCTATAAATACCCCAAAGGGGTAGCCAGAAGTAGCCACTTTTGGAAGTTAAGTAAGGAAGAGATGGTAAAATAAAGGTGGTGATGTAATTGGTGATGGGTCTCCTCACTCTAAAATCCATTAAAAAGCCGCAATGCCCTAGCCTCTTACGTACACCCACGGGAAGAAACGGGGAAGTACTATTCTAAGTCCACAACTTGGCATAATTATTTACATTACCGATATAATTAATTAAATGTACAACACAACACTCAAACGTTAACGCCGAATATCGCCAAAGGAGTTGACAGAGTTACGAACATCACGTAACATTAATAAATAAAGGAAAGAAAATTTTCGACACAGGCGGGAATCGCACCCGAGGTCGCGGGTTCGATTCCTGCCTGTGTCGAAAAAATTTTCTTTCCTTTATTTATTCTTTATTTATTAGTAATAATCTCCACATGAGGTTTTCATGAACAAAAAGATTTAAATTATCACGTTACATTGTCACCTGGTGTTCAGAGTACCCACTTTTTGTTTGGACAGTGTACTCACGTGATAAGGGGCATTCCTAACGCCGTTTTGTAAGAATACATTGTCACAAGACTAAGTACAACGAACTCACGATGTTTTCCTCAACTAATAAATAAACTTTAGACTTTAGAAAAGACAAATTGGTGTCGGCCCGACCCTGGATTTAGACCCATGCCTATCTGCATAAAGGGTGGATGATATACCAATTGAGCTATCACGTTTGTAGTATACAAACGAATCGATATGTTTATTAGTTTATTGCAATTATTAGTAAATAAAAATAAATATAGTTACCTAATGCAATACCGCACAAAACTCCAGCTAGTGTAAAGACCAGAAGGACATTATCCAGGAGCCATCCTTTAAATCCTGTTGGTTCAGCATCTATACTCCGCTCTTCCGTAGTTTTAGGCCCTCGATCGGTCGGGCCCATCTTCGCAAAAAGATATTCTGAAAAACGTTCCCTTTTCTCCATTACACTTTGCAATCAAACCATAGTTTTCTCGCTACTTCTACAAAAGACCAATGAAAGCGAGTCACAGAAGAAGTTTAATTCAAGTAAAATTTCTATGTTTACAATATCATTTAACTTTCATCGCGCACGTGGTTCACATCTGATCGTTGTTCGTAAACTAAAAGTCTTATAACACAAATGCGACACGAAAATGAGACGACCCCAAAGATTTAGTTCCATTGACGGCTCAGTGGCAAAAGCAGAAACGAACGCACAAGCCGAGACGTAATGTACACACAAAGAGGGTAAGTTATTGAACTGAAGCCATCTTCAATAATGCGCGCGCAGCATATTGATCTACTTAAAGTGTTTTATTAAATTAAAATTTGTTATTTAACTTGAAAATCTTATTACTACTTTCACTGGACACTTAAAATGGTGCATCGTTGTCAGTTATGTTCAGATAAGTAATATTTTATAAGTTTGTTTCCCTTGCGCATGCGTGCAAACTCTTTCTTTGCCTCGTGGTATCCAGTCGCAAAATATGTATTTGTAGACCCACCCCAACATCACTTGTTCATTATATAACCAGATTTATTAAGCTTGAAAATATAACTGTTCCATTATTGAAAATCGATAAAAATTTCAATAGCGAGTATTTAAAACATCGAAAAAAACAATGTTAAAAAACACATATAAACAAATTTAATAGTTTCAAATAAACGGACAAATATAATTGAAAAGGATAACTTAATTCCTAAACCTCCTATTTAAATTAATATTCATGTAACGAGAGATATAAATGAAAAATGCTTCTACATACGTTAATTTATCTGTAATATTATACACGAAATAATAATTTGCTGTGTAGTGTCGGCTTACAATAACACTACCCCATTTCTACCCGTGGGCGATCGTAAGAGGCGGCTAAGGGTATAGGGGCTTCTTAAGTGATTTTTGGGCGATGTGGTTGGAGACCCGTCACCAAAAACATTTATTTAATATTACCACCTTTCCCCCAATCAACTTCCAAAGGTGGCTGAGGAATGTCTCATTCCCTAGCTCGGGCTACCCCTTCTAAGGAAATATAGCCGTGAGTATATGTGTGTATGTATGTATGAAATAATAAAATATATACACATAAATCCGTACGACGCACTCCTTAAATTAATATTATTTGGTAACTTGAATAATTAGGAAATATTTTACTTACTAACTTATACTCAACCCGTTGTTGCCATTGGGGTAGGCAGATACTATGGATAGCCACTTATTACGATCCCGATCTCTCTTGCTTCTGTCACATTAATCATTCTTCTCATACATGCTCTGTTATTCTTTTCACTACGGGCTTTCGACTTCGATTTGGTTTTCAAACGTTTCACGAGGTCGTCCTCTACTAACAACACCATGCACATTGGCTCTATATACCTCTTTAGCTACTTTACTTTCATCCATCCTCGCTATGTGCCCAAACCACCTTTACATTCCTTTCTTTATCTTGCACACTACGTCATCTTTCACACCTAAACGTTCAAAAATCACACTAATTTTCACTCTATCGCACAACCTTACATTACATTTATTTCTGAGGGATCTCATTTCCACTGCATTTACTCTACTCCGATGTCTTTTTTGCCATACCCAACATTTCCATACATCAGCGTAGGAACCAGAACAGCATTGTGTACTGGCATTTGAATTCGAACATATTAACATATATATATATGTATATATATATATAAGTTAATTAACCGTAAAATTCTTGTGGAGGTTGTTCACCCTATCTCGTGAGCATACTGTCCGAGCAAAAAATTTGAACTCTGGAGACCGGTGTCAAATATATCACGTGATGTTCAGGAGTATAAGCATCGTTGCCTATTACCTATCACTTCCAAGGAGATCTTTGTCAATGTGTAACGTTACGTAACGTTTGTTTTGAATAACAATACTTCTGTCGCATCTTCTTAGATGTAGTACATGATACCCAAATACTATTATTTTACTAAACTCAAACGTTCCGAATTGACCCAAAAGAGTTGGCAGAGGTACTAATACTTCTGAACATCACGTGACACTATCATCTAGTGTTCAGAGTACCCAACTTATGCTTGGACAGTGTACTCACGTGATAGGGGGGGCAGGCCTATCGCCGTTTTGTACTAATACACTGTCACATGACTAAGTATTACTTATTCTTCACGATGTCCTACCCAAGATAAATTAACCACACCATATCACTTTACAAAAGACACATTGGTGAAGGCCCGACTCGGGGATCGAACCGACGCCTCTGTGCATGAGAAGCGCATGTTCTAACCACTGAGCTATCTTGGTACTTTTTTATCACTATCTTATTTATCTAACAACTGATAGTAATTAACACACAATTTAGATAGCTTAAGTGGGAACACCAACGTTTGTAATGATGGTAGAGGTGTAGGTTAAAATTATGGGTCGGGTACAAATTGTATTTTTTTTAAGTCTTAATGTGGTTAACGAGTAAGTCAAAATGGTACACAGCTACGGAAAACAGCACCAGGAAACCTAAATGGCTGAGTTGTATCTACTCATATCCAATCCAATGTATTTATACAAAACAGGTGCGATAAGCCCCCGAGATTACTCTATCCAAACTAAAATGGGGTTCTCTGAATAACAGATGTTTAAAACTGTCACTCTATAGCAAATTAAATCATTAATTTCATTGACATGCGCTATTCTCATGTAATGAGTCCAAAAGTTTATTTTGAAACGTTATGAGTTTAAAAATACCAGCCAAGAAAGAAATAATTCTTTTACGCGGTTTTTGAGTCACAATCAAATAACATCTGTTAGCAATAAATTGAGTTTTCCGATCAAAATCTGAAACATGATTAGCTGTTTTTAATAATACAAACAGACATATACTTACAGCTATAAATCCGTATAAGGGGTAGCCAGAGCTTTAGATTAAAAAAAAACTCAGCCACTTTTGTAAGCCGACACGGCCAAAAATCACTTAAAAAGCATCAATACCCTTAGCAACGAAAAAAAATGAGGTAGTGCTTTACTAAACCGACACCACACAGCTTTTAATAATCCCTCAGATAATATTTCCCCAAACCATAAAATTAAATCGCAAATAAGCTCGCAGGGCACACTTAGCAATTCTCACTTAGGTTAAAAAATCCGTTTATTAGTGTGACAAAACAAAGTTTTTTAACAATATATCATCAAGAGAAAGATACAATTAAAAAAAACTTGTATGTTACGAAGTTCATATAAGAAATAAATGATAAATTGAAGTAAATCATACATACATACATACATATACTCACGGCTATAAATTCCTAGAAGGGGTAGCCTAGGTAGTAGAAGAGCTAAGGAATTAGAAATTCCTCAGCCACATTTGGAAAATTGAGTGGGGAAAGGGTGGTAAAGTAAAGGTTGTTGGTGATGGGTCTCCAGCCGCATCGCCCAAAAATCCCTTAAAAGCCCCAATACCGTTAGTCGCCTCTTACGTACACCCATCGGTAGAAACGGGGTAGTGCTATTCTAAGCCGACACTACTCGGCAAATCATTTGAAGTAAATCATTTGTGATAAATTGCTAGCTACGCTACCAACCGATAACTTATAAAAGCCCTAAAGTTGGAGTCGGAAGACACTTATGAAAAGAAAAGTGGTAGTGCCTTTCATACTTGGTAATACACAATATTCCGGTATATAGTATATATTATGCATCTATATACAATGATGTATTGTTAGCTGTGTAGTGTCGGCTTAGAATAGCACTACCCCATTTCTTCCGGTGGGTGTACGTAAGAGGCGACTAACGGTATTGGGGGCTTTAAAGGGATTTTGGGCGATGCGGTTGGAGATCCATCACCAAGAACCTTTATTTCACCATCTATTCCCCACGCAACTTCCAAAAGTGGCTAAGGAATTTGTAATTCCTTAGCTCTGGCTGCCTCTTTCTAGGGATTCATAGCCGTGAGTAAATGTATGTATGTATACAATGAATGTCAATTGGTCCCCAATCCGTAAAACATTTTTAACCATATAGTTAATAACTTTACAAGTTGCAAAGTTAAGCGTCAGAGACGACCAAAGTAAGTGGAAAGGGGCCAATTCTAAAATGAATATGAACATCAGGAAATGTCATCTGGCGTTGGCCACTAACTTTTTGCCTGAACAGTATATTCACGTGATATAAGCATAAAGCTGCATGGCTAGCACCAGCGACGTTTTAACTAGATATCGTGTGATATAAAACAGCCATCTCTTTCGCACTTACAGAGTATCGTATACTTTTATCTCATTCTAACCGACAGAGTCACGATAAAATAACGCTCGTGCTAGGCTTCCTGATTATTTAGCAAAGTGAGACGAGCTCAATAAACAGTATCAATCAATTTTACAAAGAAGGTTCCCTAAATTATTCCATAAAATTTGACAAGAACCACAATGGAAGTATATTTGGCTTTCTTTGAGTACAATAATTGTAAGCTGTACGCTGTATGAGTTGCAAGCACGAGCGGTGTTTAAACTAGTTATCGCGTGGGATAAAGCAGCCATCTCTTACGCACCTACTTAGTATCGTATACTGCCATCTCGTTCTAACCGTTATCGTGTCGATAAAATAGCGCTCGTGCTTGCCCCTGATGCATAAATTTAATACCAAAACTAAGTAAAATATATGTGATAAAAAAAGGAAATATTTGAAAACACCCTGAATGTTAAAAATAAAAATATTAACAATTACAAATGACTTTCTCTTTACAATTGCTTCATCAATCTGTTACTAAAACTATTCATTAAATTCAAACATACTCGTAATTAGCGCTAGACTAATTGAAAAGATAAACAATTTTATAGGTTTATTGCACTTTGTTACAAGAAGAATTGTAAATAGCTTGCCATTGAATGTCTTTCACAAGTATATAAATAATTGGCTCGGTACCAATTTTATTCACTCACCTTTGATTTGTTTAATTTTGGAATCTTTAAATGCACTTTTCGTATTAAAAATAATTAAATCACTAATCACAAGTTGTACAGTTCACTGTTGCAATCGCAATCGCAACTTACTAAATAAAAGACAACTCAAGATACACGTTTGTTTGGCGGGAAATAAATTTAAATTTAGAACGAGATGAAGTTTTATTTTTTCGTTTTTTTCGAATATGATGCCAGTTATGTAACTCGTATGAATCGAATGCAACAAGCATCGAATCTCTGTATTGAAATACTAATTGAAACAACTGAAGCGTACCTATGTGCTTTCCTCGCCTCAAATAGAACACTATTTCGTCTATCAGTTACGTATCTTTGGCAATGTTTAAGAATTTCTTTGACTCGTGAGACACGATCAATTAAATAAAATCACGTATCTGGATTGCCCTTGCCCATACGAACATCACGTGATGGCCAGAATGACAACTCTTTTTAAAATAAATGAATAATTTATTTATTTATTTATTTACATAACATAACCATTACAGGCATAGCCCAATGCGATTATATTAAACTTAAACATGTATTAAATATCTACTACAAAATACCTATCACATATATTAACATTATTATTATTGAACCTATTAAGTATGAAATAGTTATCTTCTAAATCTTCTCATTTCCTCTTTTACACATTGAAACATAAATTTTTTCATAACATAAGTAATACAATGAAGATTTTGTAAAGTCAGCCAGCGAACATGAGAATAAATCTATGCGATCGGCAATCTGGTTCAAAGATCGTACCGCTCGCGCAAAAGCACTCTCAAACAAGAGATTGGTCCGTGAAGATGGAACTACCAGTAGACGACCCCAGCGCCGCCTTAATGTATTACTAGGTACCATTAATTTTAGTTTGAACAGGATAGTGGGGTTAATAATTATTCCTCTTAAAACCTTTAATAAGTAAACTAACAAAGTTAAATCCCTTCTCACTTCCAACTTGTTGTACCCTACCATACCCAAAATGAATAGTGTAGGGTACATCAAGGGATAGTAAGGATAAACACCATATAGTTTAAAATATAAAAATCTAACAAATTTGTTTTGAATTTTCTCCAGCATGAGGCGATATTTCGCTTCATGTGGAGCCCAGATGACTGCGTTGCATTCCAATTTACTACGCACCAATGTGTTATAAAGGGTTTTTATAGCAAGAATGTTTGTGAACCCTCTTATCGTGCGCAGCACAAACCCGAGCCTTCTAAATGATTTCTTACAAACGTCCACAATGTGATTGCGAAAAGTTAAATCTGAGCTAAACTTAACGCCGAGATCCCGCATCTCTTGTACCCGTTTTAGCGCTACTCCACCCAGTTGGTAATGGTGGTGGTGAGGACTGCGTTGTCTAGTATACGTAACTGTACGTAAGGTAAGCATACATACCACTGTATGCTTACATTATTCATTTCAGCATTCACGGAACACAAAATTTCGACTTATGAGTATACAGAATAAAATCATGACATTTAGAATTGTATTAGTGAAAAGTCTTTGTTGCCGTGTAGTGTCGGCTTAGAATAGCACTACCCCATTTCTTCCGGTGGGTGTACGTAAGAGGCAACAAACGGTATTGGGGCTTTTAAGGGATTTTTGGGCGATGCGGTTGGAGACCCATCACCAACAACCTTTATTTTACCATCTTTCCCCACTCACATTTCCAAAAGTAGAAATTTCTAATTCCTTTGTTATGGCTACCCCTTCTAGGAATTTATCACCGTGAGTATATATTGTTTTTTTATATTGTATTAAAAGCTCCCCTCAAGCCGAATTTCAGCTGTCTCGTTCCAGCCCTTTGGGCTTTGCGATGGCTGTCAGTCAGTCAGTAATGCAACGACTTTATATATAGAGATAATTGAAGTAAAAGGTGCAATAGAGGAATGATAAGATAATACAAGCGCATATTTGCAATGGTTTAAAATAATAATAATGGTAAGCGGTTTTACAAATTTAGCTTGCTAACTTTTGAATTAAGATAGTAAAAAACCTAAAAAACACTTTGAGATACAGGTCTCTTAAAAACATTAAAAAAAATAGTTTTAATGCATTCAGCAGTTAGTCAGATATAACTACAAATTGTTACTTAGTTGTCCATACAATTCCTACATAACGAGTTAAAGTCAAATAGTTATTTGACTAACTGATTAAAATCATATTCAAAATGATTTTTGAAAACCTTACTGGTCGAATATTGAGATCTGCAAATTTTTCCGGCTACGTTATTATTTAAAGATTCACAGCTCAATCTTAATCTATCTATTGCAAAATAAACAAATTCGTGGATTTTATTCTCTAAAATGTTTGATCATTGCTCAATTTGCTCATTATTACATTAATCGTGATGAAACTTATCAATTAAGAAAAAAATTAACAGTTCCAATGCCTATTAAATTACAAAAACCAACATATAATACTTACTTACTTATACTCACGCCCATAGATTGGGGTAGGCAGAGACTATCGATCGCCACTTAGTGCGATCTTGACAAACCTCTCTTGCTTTCCTTACTGTCATGATTCTTTTCAAAATGTTCTTTAATTTTATGCTTCTCACTTCGGACCCCGCTTTTATAAGAACATTTTCTATATGCGACATGATAGTCCAGTGGGTAGAACACCCGCCCTAAAAACAGAAGGGCGTGAGTTCCAATCCTGGGACGGGCCTACACCAATTTGTCTTTTCTAAAGTCATATGTGTGGTTAATTTATCATGGTTGTTAACGGTGAGGAAAAACATCGTGAGGAAACCCACATGGCTGAGTTGTACTTAGTCATGTGACAGTGTATTCGTACAAAACGGCGATAGGCCTGCCCCCTATCACGTGAGTACACTGTCTAAGCAAAACGTGGGTACCTTCTCTGGAAACTAGATGGCGCTTGCCATGTGAGTTCGAAGTATAGGTACCTCTGCCAACCCCTTCGTGGATAAACGGCGTGAACGTTTATGTTATGTTATGTTATGTTTCTATATGGTCTAGAAATGTTTTACTTGGCCGTCCTCTACTAACAATCCGATCCACATTTGATAATTGTAATAATATGATAGATGACCATTTTTCAAACATTTTTATCGACTACATATGAATTAACCACTTAACACTCATAAATTTGGTAGTCATTTTATCATTTGCCTATAAACCAATATGAGTATCTGAGGAACCTCTTGTCTGCCATAAAATTAGCATTGCCTATCACTGCGTCACAGGCGTTAATCAGATATTCACGATTATTGGCACAAATCTTTCCAGCGCGGTAAGCAAAGACTAAAATTGATGAGTGAACCATCTTATTTATTTATATATACCCCTGGCTATAAATTCCAATGAAAGGGTAGCCAAAGCTAAGGAATTAGAAATTTCTACTTTTGGAAATGTGAGTGGGGAAAAGATGGTAAAATAAAGGTTATTGGTGATGAGTCTCCAACCGCATCGCCCAAAAAGACCCGATACCCTTAGTCACTTTTTGCTTTCACCCACGGGAAGATATGTGGTAGTGCTATTCTAAGCCGACACTACACAGCGAAAGTAAATACTGAGTTTTTTTTAAATAATGTATTTTCCTTGCGGAATGAAAAATCTTTGGTACCTATCAGAAAAATAGACTATGCAAAACGACTTATTATTCAAATTTTAAGATATTGGCCTCCATGGAAATAGTCCCTGTCTACCCAAATAATGGCTGACAGCGCAAGTTTAAATTAATAAGTTACGTAAAGGGTTTTAATATCAAAAATATTAATTGTTCACCTACCTGACTGTTTGGAGTTGAAACTTGAATAAGTTTAGATTAAAACAAGTAAGTTGTCCTGGTTTCATACGCCATCAAAGAGGGTGAAGATAAATACCACCCATACCTTTGGAAATAACTTGCCTACTCACCTTTATTCACGGCTATAAACCAAAAAACAAACGTAGCCATACCCAGAGCTTGAAAATAGGAGGATTATAAGATAGTAGTGTCGGCTTAGAATAGAACTACCCCATTTCTGCTGGTGGGTGTACGTAAGAGGCGACTAATGGTATTGGGGCTTTTAAGAGATTTTTGGGCGATGCGGTTGGAGACCCATCACCAATAACCTTTATTTTACCATCTTTACCCCACTCAACTTTCCAAAAGTGGCTGAGGAGTTTCTAATTCCTTAGCTCTGGCTACCCCTTCTAGGGATTTACAGCCGTGAGTATATGTATGTATGTATAAGATAAATGTTTTATGATGGGTCCCTCTCCAGATTCAAATTCAAATTATATTAATAAATTCTTTTGTTGCAACATTTATAATATGAAGCCCCAAAACCCTACGTCGTCTCTTTACAATACCCATGAGGAAAAGTGGGTTATTGATATAAGACAATACTACACAAGAAAATAAATTACATACATACATATACTCACGGCTATAAATCCCATGAAGGGGTAGCCAGAGCTAGGGAATAAGAAATTCCTCAGCCACTTTTGGAAGTTTCGTGGGGAAGAGATGGTGAAACAAATTTTGGTGTTGGGTCTCCAACCGCATCGCCCAAAAATCCCTTAAAAGCCCTAATACCGTTAGTCGCCTTTTACGAACACCCACCGGAAGAAATGGGGTAGTGCTATTCTAAGCCGATACTACACAGCATTATACAACAAAATAAATTATTTTTTTAAATTTAATGATATGCAACAAAAAATAGTATATATGTATTTTTAACCCAACTTTCCAAAAGTGGCTGAGGAATTTTTAATTCCTTAGCTCTCCTTTTAATCCCCCTTCTAGGGATTTATAGCCGTGAGTATATGTATGTATGTATTTTTAAATTTTATATCTAACCATCTCTAATTCACTTAATTGGCCACATATAAACAACAAAAATTACGTTCATTATTGTTTTTTTGGTCGAGAAGTTTTTGCTGCGCCTTTCTATTTTATTGTATCATTACAAAAAAAAGATACTAGAAAATTTATAAAAAAAAACAAATAACACACTAAGAGACACTAATTTTAGTATTGGAAAATCGATTCAGAAATTAAATTACAATTTTGCTTAATTTTAAATTACCTTTTACTGATTACGTCTTTCTTTTTATATCACTTAAATAAGAAACACTCTTCACTCATCAAATAAAATTCAATATCACAAATATCACTTAAAAATATTTTTTTCACTGCGACTTTAAACAAACACTTGAGCCTGATAAATAAGAAGTTTCTTTCTGACTGGACCAAAACAACATTATTGGTGGGTGGTTCTACAACGATTTAGTGTTCTCAATACTAACCAGCTTTTTTTAAAATTTATTTATTAGTGGAATAAAAAAGATAATATTATATTAGTTTATTTTAACGTCTTCAATTAAATTAACAGATTCTCTATACACATCACTTGGGTAACTGAGAAATTAAACTGCTGTATGTATAAGTACTTTTGCTAGAACGGACCGCATGCGATCCGGGGTCCCCTTCATAATAAAACCATTTGAATACTATTATGACATTGATAACATCCTTTACAAACAAGCTACTTAGCGTGGTGTTCAATTTCATATTATTGGGAACAGTTTAGTGATGCAGTAGCAGTGGAAATTATGTCAAGGTTATAATATACATACATAAATATATATACTCACACCATCAGTTCCCATTGGGGTAGGCAGAGACTATCGATCGCCAGTTTCAACGATCCTAGAAAATCTCTCTAGATTAGTTTACATCTATATTTATTTCATACAGTATGCTCTTTTATTCTTCGTAATGCTCACACACTCTCTAGTTGATCCAAAAGTGTCCTCCGAGGTCGTCCTCTACTAACATTAAAATCCGCATTAGCAATATAAATCTCTCTTACTATATAATACTATCATACAATATGTTTACCATGCTATTGATTTTGTATATTTATATTTTTTTATATCATTATTCGTTTATTGGTTCATTTTATATTTTTTTTTAATAATTTCTTCGTCATAAGAGGCGACATAGGAGATCGCCTTTTCAAGTGATTGTTCACCCATCTGCCTCAGCTCTATTTTACTTTTTTTTTCCCAGTCAACTTACAAAAGAGGCTGAGATATTTCTTAGAATCTTCATAATCTATTCATATCACCTTTTTCTAACGCAAGGAGAGTGCCAATCGGTCAAATTAGGCGCAGATATCTTGCTCCGTAACAATTGCATCACATACATTGGATTCCACATGTACAGAAGATAGAGTTGGAAGAATAACATTTTTTTAATTTAAATTTAAAAGAAACGAGATTAACAACAAGTTTAGTTCACTCTATTTAAATTTATCAGAGTAGAATTATGTATTAAGTATTGTTGTTCTTATCATGTATGAATAAAGTTACTTTTATGTGTTTCGCTTTTTGTTTTTGTGTTTTTAGTTTAAAGCAATGAATAAATTATCTCTTTCTTTTTTTATTTATTTCTACAAACTTCTTTTACACAAAAATATAATAAAACCAGTCAAGACATACGGTGCTCAGTTGTGGAGTAAAGCTAGCAAAAGCAATATATTTTCTCTGCAACGGGCTCAAAACGCTATCGTACGAACTATTGTCAAAGCCTCCTTTGCTTTGCAAGATCCACAGTTACTTGAACATACTTACAGTAGCTGAAAAAATAAATGCACAAGATTAGTCGCATACCCAAATATCTTAGCAAACCAACTACTGGACACTTTTCGCTTTATAACATAACATAACGTTCACGCCGAATATACCCGAAGGGGTTGGCAGAGGTACTAATACTTCTGAACATCACGTGACGTTGTCTGGTGTTCAGAGAACCCACGTTTTGCATGGACAGTGTACTCACGTGATAGGGGGCAGGCCTATCGCCGTTTTGTACGAATACACTGTCACATGACTAAGTACAACTCAGCCATGTGGGTTTCCTCACGATGTTTTCCCTCACCGTTAACAACCATGATAAATTAACCACACATATGTCTTAAGAAAAGACAAATTGGTGTAGGCCCGACCCAGGACCAATTGATCTGCAACGGTTTTCAAACTAGTTGTGACGTGTGTTGTCTCTTAAAGGTATCTATGGCATAAACTCAAAAATAACTAGTAGTTGCAGTTTCGTTTCAGTTGCGTTTCACCATGTGTGCTGGGCTTTAGGCCAAATAAACTCGGTGAAACGAAACTACAACGAAACCCTTTTGAAACTTCAGTTTGAAATCCGTTTTTAACCGTCTGCCTACAAACGCTGCGATTAAAATGTGATGAAACTACCAATTAGGTTTTCTCGGAGATTATACATCGGACAATGTCTATTTCAAGTGATGAAAAACTTATTGTTATGAATTGGTATTTTCGGCAAACTGGATGCGTAAAAGAAGAAATAACTTAGAGGATATGCAATGCATCCCTTCATTGTGTAAAATATTAACTGTCGTAGGTTACGGGTCTTGCTGGAGTAGCCCGACAGTATGGTGTACAATCATGGATACTTTTCAACCTTCAACACGAATAAGACGATTTGATTATTGTTCTTCGTCGGTCATTTTTTCACGCAACGCACTCATGAGTTTCTTGCACGCGGTTTTCAATGCAACTGTTTGTAATGCGTTTCAAACGTGATAGCAAAACAAGACTTCAGAGCAAAGGTTTAACAATGTTGGATTGGTTGCTACATCATACAGACACTTACGGCTATAAATCCCTTGAAGGGGTAGCCAGAGCTAAGGAATTAGAAATTCCTCAGCCACTTTTGGAAGTTGCGTAAGGAAAAAATGGTAAAACAAAGGTTGTTGGTGATGGGTCTCCAACCGCATCGGCCAAAAATCCCTTAAAAGCCCCAATACCGTTAGTCGCCTCTTACGTACACCCACCGGAATAAATGGACTTCAGAAATAGACATTCCTCTGCCACTTTTGGAGTTTGAGTTGGAATAAGATAGTAAAATAAAAGTTGTTGGTTACAGGTCTTAGCGACATCGCCCAAAAATAACTTAAATAGCCCCAATACCCTAAGTCGCCTCTTCCGAACATCTGTGGAAACAGCAAAGAAACACTGGCCAGTACACCCTGCTGTATACTAACTTATAATTTGAATTTATGCTTAGCTCGAGAAACATTTACATACCGCGATGTAGGAATATGAGTGAGACGCTGCTACGTGCTAGTGTCTTCGCAGTAGTGTGCGCTCTAACAGTACTCCCCTCCCACACACCTATTGGAAGAAATGGGATAGTGCTATTACGAGCCAATAGTACCTACAAAATGGTATGAAACTTGTGTAATATGATGACATAAAAGCTAATTTAAGTATTACTGTTCTACCATGGTTAGTTCACTTCGTCATGACGAACATGAACGTCCACGAACAACGGTCTGTAGAATCTCCATTTTAAAAATTAACTAAGAAGGAAAGTAGTTAGTTCATTGCGAGTGAACATAAAAAAGAAGTGTATACTTCTACCATCTTCATCATCATCATCCTGAAGACGTCCAGTGCTAGACATAGGCCTCCTCCAAAGATTTCCACAACGACCGGTCCTGTGCTGCCCTCATTCATCAGCTTTCCGCGACCTTGACCAAGTCGTCGGTCTACCTTGTGGGAGGCCTATTTTTACCATATTCCCACTTTATTCCGTGGTGAGTTCGTATATGCATAATAAATCTATCGTAAGTAAAATGATATATTTAAGTAGTTCCGCTTTGTGTTGATTTCGAATCTGTCAAAATTAAATATGTTTTTTTCAAGTATATATTTTCGTATAAAACAAGTAATTTTGTATTAAACATAGCAATATAATATTAATATTTACGACAGAGGCTCTTTCTCTCTGGGTATGGGTCTACGATTGGACACCATAAGTTGGCGCGCCATGGAAGATCATGTCGTCGCAGTGCTGGTCATATACCTTGCCATGCTTTAAGCATTTATATTATAAAATTGGCTCTATTACCGTCATCATATCAGCAATTCTGGAGCCATCAGATTTGCTGCAGGATGATGAAAATATCCCAGAGAAGACCAGATGGTACGTCATTGATTCCATGGAAGAATAGGAGGACGCTAATGTCTTTATAAAGTTATAGGTCCTACTGGAACAGTGATTTCTAAAATACAAAATCCTATTTAATTGGTATCTTATTTTGCTATCGCATTTTCTTGGGTACAATTAAGCCTATGGCAAATTTTAATTGACAATAAAAAGGAGGATATTGTATTACAGATCCACAATCATAACTTGGCCGGCGGCGACTCTGGTACTACTGTCGCCATTTTGAAATTTCGGCCTGTCATTGTCAGTTAGTTCTTAACTAAATATTTTATTATTTATTATTTATTTATTTACGGCCCTGGAAACTAGTCCTTTCAGCCAGTCTGTTTTTACATTTATACTTAAACTCTACACATATGTTATTATATTTTTTCAACAGTTGTTGAAATAAACTTAAAAATAGCACTATAATATTTTGGAACACTTAATAACTCAGTTAGTACTTTAGGTATTTCCTCTTCGGTTAATGATTCTATGTCACTGGCTAAGATGAGTCTTTGAACTGTATACTTTTTACATTTCATAATAATATGTTCTAAGTCTTCATCAATATTGCAAGTTTCACATTTTGGATCACTCACAATCTTCAATTTGTACAAATGTTTTCGGGTTAAACAATGACCAAGTCTTAATCTTGATATAGTTGTTATAAATCTTCTGCAATCAATTTCTTTGTGTATGTTGTACCATGGATGGGCGGGCAAGACTTTCTGGATCTGGGCATACCATCTGCCCTTTTCAGAATTAACTCGAGACCAATAGTCATTCCACAATGATCTCATTTTCTTCCTGAATATAGGATAATAATCAGTGAATGGACATTTCAATTTGTGGGAGTGGTCTTCATAATCATCACTTTTTGTGGCTGCATCAGCAATCTCATTTCCAGTTATGCCTGAGTGGGAAGGAACCCACATAAATTCAACCACTGTGCCTTCACTATCTAAACTTAGTAACAATTGCTTAATCTTATACACAAGGTAATTAGTATTAAAACTAATTTTATTTGACTCTAATCCTAGCAAAACACTTAATGAATCTGACAGAATCAAACATTTATGTACATTATTTAAATTATAAATATAACAAAGTGCGCAGTAAATAGCATAACATTCTGCTGTAAAAATGGAACAAAAGTTATTCAATAAAAAGGTTTTACTAAGTTTTTCCTGTGGATCATAAAAAGCTGAAGTGACTTTAACATCTGTTTTAGAACCATCTGTATAAATTCTGTAATATGAATTATTTATTTCAAAGTATCTGGATAAGTCTGTTTGATTATTGATTTGTGTTTTGTTTATGGTTACATTATAATTATAGCATGCTTCATAGTCATTATTATAGAGAGGCCACACATTTGACTGATATATGTTATTAAGACATGTGTTTTTAACATCATTAAAAATTCTGCACATTTGAGGGGTATTATAGTAAATAATATCTGTTGGAGTAAGTGGGGCTGAATGGCCCAATGATCTTATTATTGAATCAGGTATTTGTAGTTTATCTAATAGAATTGAATTTTTACAAGAAACTGCTTTAAGGGCGAACCTTTGAGCTATAAGTAATCTACGAATTGGTAATGGTTCAATACCTGTTTCAACTTCTAAAGCATTAATTGGGGTAGACTTCATGGCACCGACTATGATCCTAAGTGCATTATTTTGTACAACATCCAATTTTTTAAGTAATGTGGGACTTGCATTCAAGTAAGCTAAACAACTGTAATCAAAATGACTCCGTACTATACTTTTGTAAAGTAAACATAAAATTTTTGGATCTGCACCCCAGAAAGTGCCAGTTAAGTATCTTAGAATGTTTATCCCTTTTAATGCTTTTTTGATAATATAATTGATATGCTTATCAAATTTTAATTTGTCATCAATAATTACCCCTAAGAACTTTTTTTCTCTATTTACAACAATATCACTATTATTATATTTAATATTTACAATTCTTTCTTTGCCAAAAATTAACGCACAACTTTTATTCCCATTAATTTGAAGATTCAAGATTTTTTCATAATAGACATTTAATTGTTTTAATGCAGTATTCATCTTAAGCTCAGCTGTTTTGAGGTTTTTATCAGAACAATATAAAAGAATGTCATCAGCAAATTGTAAAATTTTTACATCTGCTGTTACATATTTATTTATTTGGGAAGTGAACAAATTGTATAATATAGGAGACAGAGTAGCTCCTTGCATTAAACCTTTATTTGTAACATTAGGGCCATGCAAAATATTATTATACTTAACATACAGAGTTCTGTCATTCAAGAAATTAAAAATCCATTTTAATAAAATTCCAGGAAGGCCTATAGATGATAAAACTTGAATAAGCTGCATTAATCCTGTATTATCATATGCACCCTGAACATCAAGAAATGTACATATAGTTGAAGACTTGGAAAGTTGACTATTTTTAACATCTGAAATTAGAGCAACAAAACTCTCTGCACAACTTTTGCCCTTACGAAAACCAAACTGGTTCGGAGGTAATAGGTTATGTTTTTCAGTGTAGTAGTCTAATCTCATTTTGATTATTTGTTCAGTAATTTTTCCTATACATGAAACCAAAGAAATGGGTCTATAGGAATCCGCGTTTAATGGCGATTTGTCACATTTTAAGATGGGTAATATACATTGTGTTTTCCATTCATTTGGAACTATCTGATTTTTCCAAAGACTGTTAATTATATTTAAGAATATGTTTTTACTAGAATTATGTAATTTCTGAATCATACTATAAGAATAATTATCAAGACCTGGTGTAGTGTTGCGTCTAGAGCCTAATGCTATTTCTAATTCAGTACTAGTAAAATCTTTAATGAGTATCTGGATATTACTATGATCATTATTTTGTGAAAATAATGTATTTAAAGAATTCATGTCAATCTTATCTGTATTAGTTAACTTATTAATAAAGGATGGGATCCACTCATCATTCTTGAAACAATTTCTATTAGTAGCTACTCTTTTAAACCTACGTATATAGTTCCATATTTTTGTCATAGGAGTGGTTCTATTTAATGACTCACAAAGATTTTTCCAACTATTTCTTTTGTTCTCATTTATAATCTTTTTTTTCTGAGCATCTATCTTTTTATATTCAATAAAGGAATTAATGTCATATTTTTGTCTATATGTTTTTAATGCCTCTCTAGACTTCTCTACCATATTTTGACATTCATCATTCCACCATGGGGCAGGAACTTTTAATTTAGAATTGGACTTCCTCTTACACATCAATGGTATACATATGTCTCTAAGTTCATTCAAAAATTTGCAAAAAGTATTATAATTTTCTAATGGATCTTTATTGTTAAAAGTATAATTTAAAATAAGATTTTCTGATTGGCATAAATACTTATCCCAATCTATTTTATGAAACAAATATCTCTCCATATTTTCATTAACAGAGTAACTGTGTGGCTTAATGATAACATCAATAAAAGTGGGATAATGGTAACTGCCCAAGGGATCAGTTCCAACATACCACTCACACAACGGGGCTATTTCTGAGCTGACTGTGGTGACGTCTATAGCAGATTGATTTTTATTTGGGGCTTGCACAGTTGTTGGCGAACCTGTGTTTAAAATACATAAATCCAACTCATCAAATAAACTGTACAAATCATTACCTCTAGTATTTGATGCAGCGCATCCAAAGGCTAGATGATGAGCATTAAAATCTCCAGATATAATGCAAGGTTTCGATAATCTATTGATTATATTTCTAAGTTTATTAATTTTAATATTTGTATACCTAGGAGGACAATAAAAAGTGATGATTGACAAAGGACCAAGATCTGTGATAAGTGAAACTGCTACTGCCTGTATATCTTCATAAAAGTTAATATCTAGTTCAGTATATTTTAAAGTATTTTTAATAAGTATACCTACTCCTCCGAAGCCAGTATTAGAGTTTTTGTAAAGACAATTATAACCTGGAAAATGAGCATGGCTGTTTGAAGACTTTAACCATGTTTCATTAGCCAGATAAATGTCTACTTTATTTTCAAGTAAAAATTGTTTTAAAAGGGTTTTTTTACTATTAATACTCTGTATGTTATGCTGCACTATTCTTATAAAGTTATCCATTATTTGGTTTTAAGATTATTTAATAAAATTTCTTTAATTTTCTCTGTGTTTCTTGGTGTATCATTGCTATTCCCTATTATTACCAATGTTTTAATTATGGCATTAATTATATCCATGTTATTTACAATGTCATGGTGTTTTACTTTATTATTTGTACATTGGACTGCTTCGGTTATTTTTCTAGGCAAAGGTGGAAAAGACTTAACATTTGTATTGTTACTAACTATGTTTGCATAGCTTAAGGTTTTCTTTTTATTAATTTTAGCTTGTTTAATCGGACATGTTTTAGATATTGCCAAATGGCCCCCCCCACAATTACTGCATTTAATTTCATTTTCCTTATTACAGTCTTTGTAGGAATGCGCACCGGCACATATGGAACATATTTGATTATTTTTACAAATTTTTGCTGAATGGTTAAACTTTAAACATTTAAAACACTGAAGCAGAGGAGGAATGTATGGCGACACTTTTGACCTCCATCGGTCTAAATAAATAAACTCTGGTAAAGAGCTAGATACAAAAGTGACAGAAATTGATTTTAATGGAAATAAATTACCATCTTCATCCTTCTTCATGAATCTCCTTATAGAAATAATTTCATATTGGCAGGATAGGGATCTAAAAGGTCCTCATTACCCATCTCTTCGGGCACAAACTGTACCACTCCCACTTTCTCGACAAAACTACTTGGAATGAATGCCCTGATACCATGCTTTTCTATCAATTGTTCGCTGTAGTTTAAGAAATCATTGGCAGCAGTTGATTGTTTGAAATTAATTTTCAGTTTGTAAGCATTAATCCTGTTCATTTCATATTGCCCTTTGATATATTTGCTAAATAGCGACTGAATTTGAATGGGGTCTCTATTACCGATTTTGTCATCGTTAACAGATGCCACGAACACTGCATATTCATTCAGTATTAAATTATCAGGATAAACTCTGATATAGTTTGCTTTAATGAATGGTTTATACTTATCCATATTACTGGTCATTTTGTTGTCAATTTTTCTCTT
Organism: Bedellia somnulentella; assembly: GCA_963576735.1. Taxonomy (NCBI): domain Eukaryota; kingdom Metazoa; phylum Arthropoda; class Insecta; order Lepidoptera; family Bedelliidae; genus Bedellia; species Bedellia somnulentella. The sequence continues at coordinate 17,186,998 of OY755179.1, forward strand.
CTTAGTATTGGGCGCCACACCGCCACTATCGGTGGGCATTTTGATGGTGAGAACCAACCAAATAAATTAAATTTACCACTTTATTAATCAATTTAAATATTTGATAAATTTTAATTTCCCGCTCTCGTAGACTTCCCGCCAAAAAGTCCCTTAACTAAATAAAAATTATAGGGTGACCTACGTATATAATAAATTATCACTTTCATTAATATTTTTTGTACTGGAAACTTTTTTTCAAAGACAATTATTTTTATGATGTATCTTTGCTTATTGATAAACGCTTTTATTTCCAGTATTCAATATAAAAATTCATGAAAATTATTATTTATATTGTTAAATTTTATCTAAGTAGGCTAACACCGTCCGAAAAGTTGTGCGCGCATCGATAGTCATGCGGTGCGGGTTACGGGAAGTGGGGAAATGCTCCTGAATAAGATTTCACTTCGTAAACACTGATGCGTGGGTTCTAATCCTAATGCGGGGATGTACCAATGTGTCATTTCTTAAGTAATAACTGTCTGACATATAAAAATACAAGGCAAATACGACGTGATAGCTTAATGGGTAGAACACCGGTTAACGTGCAAGCGACTAGTGTTCAAATCCCGAATCGGGCCTACACCAATTTGTCTTTTCTAAAGTCATATGTGTGGTTAATTTATCACGGTTGTTAACGGTGAGGGAAAAATCGTGAGATAACCCACATGGCTGAGTTGTACTTAGTGGTGTGACAGTGTATTCGTAGAAAACGGCGATAGGCCTGCCCCCTATCACGTGAGTACACTGTCCATGCAAAACGTACTGAACACCAGGTGACAAAGTCACGTGATGTTCAGAAGTATTAGTACCTCTGCCAAACCCCTTCGGGGGTATTCGGCGAGAACTTTTATGTTATGTTATGTTATGTTATGTTATATGTTACAAGGCTGTTAACAGCAATAAAAAAGTGCCCATAAATTCACTGACCCAGCAAAATGAATGACCCAAACGATATCTGATGTTTTTGAAATATTTTTTCTGTGCCACCTTTTTAGGGGATCTATGTGTAAATATGAAATGTTAAAGACAGTACACAACAAGGTAAGCCTCTAATTTACAGGATTTAAAAAATGATTTTAAGTAGTTACCCACTTATTAACTCTGAGTGGCACAAATAACAAATCCTTGAGTATAAAATAATGAAACAGCTTGCAGAAAAGTACAATTGGCAGTGTTATCGCTAAAAGCTTCCAGACAACATTTGGGAGGTAAGATCATCAAATTTAGGATACACAGTCATTCGGGTAGACATACCAGACAAGGGCAAAAATAAATAAATATAATTAGCTTACATTAAAACGAACTTGTTTACTTACAATAATAGTTATTACATACATATACTCAAGGCTGTAAATCCCTAAAAGGGGTAGCCCGAGCTAAGGAACTAGAAACTCCTCAGCCACTTTCGGAAAGTTGAGTGGGGTAAAGATGGTAAAATAAAGGTTATTGGTAATGGGTCTCCAACCGCTTCGCCCAAAAATCTCTTAAAAGCCGCAATACCGTTAGTCGCCTCTTACGTACACCCACCGGCAGAAATGGGGTAGTGCTATTTTAAGCCGACACTACACAGCAACTAGTTATTAATTAAATGAATATTATATAAATTGTTTTATTAAGACATTTCAATACATAAATAAATTAGCGCGTATGATGTAAAGTTATTTCCCTTATCATGGTTATTTTTTATTTACTGGCAATACTAATATCGATGACAGCGACAGCCCTTACCGGCCAAGAAAAGATTGTGGATCTGTATGTTGGTATTTCTTCATATTGACAGTATTGGCACAATTTTTTTTCCTTGTACTTTTTTCCCATCTCTTCTTACTGTAGGACATTGCATACTCTTTGTTCTTTTGAATGAAGCTACGACAGTTTGCTTTGCTTACATCGTTTTAGTGTGGTTTTAGTTTTGAAATATATTTTATTTTCATGCTTATTTATCAAAGAAGAACAAATAAAGGAGTGCTTGTTTAAAAGTATTATCTTTAATCTGAATAATGTATAAGATATAGAAATTTTAGGGAATAGATTATTTAAAATGGCAGAAGACAGCAAAGAAAAAACTAGCAGTGAAAATGTAGAGAAAAATAAAAACGATTGTAATTCCAAAAGCGTTGTAGATGACGTAATAGTAGACTTATATAAGGATGTGGCAATTCCTATACAATTTGAGAGGTCCACAGCCATTGATTCAAAAATCCCAGAGGATAAGAGCAAAAGTTATGCTAGATCAAAAAACAATATCAAAGTTTATATGTACCAAAGTAAGTAATAATGATTTATACCAGGTAATTTTCTCAAACTCAAACGTTCACGCCGAAGAAGTTGGAGAGATATATTTCTGAGCATCACGTGAAATTGTCACCTGGTGTTCAGGTACCTATGTTTTTCTTGTGCACTCACGTGAAAGGTTCAGACCTATCGCCATGTGGTACGAATACACTGTCATGGTTGAGTTGTACTTAGCCATGTGTTTTGGTTTCCTCACGATATTCTCCATCACCGCTAATAAACATAATAAATTCGAACCGACACCTGCCTGCATGACGGACAGGAGTTCTTGTCCATTGAGCTATCACAATTTCAAGTAACTTTCCAAATCTTTATACTTGGAACTCAGTTGTGCAACTTGGAGCTCAGTTGTATAACCATTGCTTCTTGTGCAAAAAGATTTGGATTCAAGCCGAATTCTAGACAACACCAATATGTCTTCGCTGGTTTATTTTAAAAAACGATTGACTAATACCAATTGTATCTAAATATGAAATTGTTTTGTTATATACATAATACACAGTTGCGAATACATAGAATCAGGACAAATGTAAGTTAAAAACTGCAGGGTTGAGATATCGGGGGCATGTTGAACTCGCCGACGAATGTAACAGTGTATTCGTACAAAATGCCTCAGAAAAGTTTGTAATGTAAGGTTATGTGATCGTCTGAGGAATGATGTGATTTGTGAAAGGTGTGGTGTAAAAGATGATATTTTAAGAAAGATAGAAAAAGGAATGTTGAGATGGTTTGGGCACATAGAGAGGATGGATTACAGTAAATTGGTGAAAGAGATCTATAGAGCCAATGTGGAAGGTAATGTTAGGAGGTAATCTCGAAGGACACATTTGGATCAAATAAAAATGTGCTCAAAAGGGCAGGCGCCCGAAGTATGAAGAATAAAAGAGTATGTAAAAAAAATATTGATGGATGTGAACGAAGTCTGAGAGGTTTGCCAGGATCGTACAAAGTGGCGATCTATAGTCTCTGCCTACCCCAATGGGAACTGTATGTATGTATTCGTACAAAATGGCAATAGGCCTGCCCCCTATCACGTGAGTACACTGTCGAAGCAAAACATGGGTACTCTGAACACCAGATGACAATGTCACGTGATATTCAGAAGTACTAAACCTTTGCCAACCCCGTCGGGGATATACAGCGTGACCGCTTTAATTTGAGTTGTGTTCTTTGATGAAATCCTGGCCATTCTCATTTCAAGAGATCATTTATGATTGTTTTGAGGACTTTCAATTACATAACTTCTTAATTAGAATGTTTTGTACATGAAAACCTCATGAGGGGATTATATATAATATATATTGCCGTGTAGTGTCGGCTTAGAATAACACGACCCCTTTCTACCCGTGGGTGATCGTAATAGGCGACTAAGGGTATAGGGGCTTTTTAAGTGGTTTTTGGGCGATGCCGTTGGAGACCCGTCACCAAAAACATTTATTATTACCATCTTTTCCCCAATCAACTTCCAAAAGTGGCTAAGGAATTTCTCATTCCAAAGCTCTGGCTACACCGTTAAGGGATTTATAGCCGTGAGTATATGTATGTCTATAAAAAAAATCGACTCCAGCAGGACTTGAACCCGCGTAAGTAGTCACTGGTGTAAGAAAAAATATATTTCCTTAGTTGATTACATAATTTATTTTTAAACTAGTGGGTGACGAAGGCGGCGGCGGCTCACCAATACCGGATGATCAAAGAAGACCTTTCGTTATCAACGTGTTTTTTTGGCTTACGGTTAGTCTGTTGTTTACAACAGTTGTCGCAACCATCATGAGAATTTAGTAAGTACAATTTACTTTTATAAATATCTTGGCATATTTGACTGTTTTATTCTTCAGCATATTTTATGCTTGTACGATTTTAATAATCATGTATGAAAAGATTTATGGATGTAAACGAAACTAGAGAAGTTTGTCAGGATCGTACTAAGTGGCGATTGATAGTCTCTGCCTACCCCAATGGGAACTCATGGCGTGAGTATATGTATGTATGTAGCTATGATAATATTCTATGGCTTATCTTAATAATAATTTACAAGTGTCCAAGTGCAGGGTAAACTCGTTCGTTTAGGACCTCGTTTTGTGCGAATTTTTTTACATGCACAGTTATCCCATAATACTTAAACCCCAACGTTCAAACCTTATATCCGACAAGAACTGTATAGCAAGCACGAGCGCTATTTTATCGACACGATAACGGTTAGAATGAGATGGCAGTATATGATACTAAGTAAGTGCGTAAGAGATGGCTGCTTTATCCCATGCGATAACTAGTTTAAACTCTCTCGTGCTTGCCCTTCTGGTAGAGGAAATAATACTTCTGAACATCACGTTAAAATTTGGTCATCTGGTGCTCAGAAAACCCACGTTTTGCTTGGAAAATGCATTCGCAATCAGAGATTTGTGGGTTGAAATCGTGAGCCGGTCCGGGACTGCAACAATGTGTCTCTTCTATAGTCATATCTGTATTGTTTTAATGAGTAAGACAAGGAGATTACGAGACTCAAACATTCACGCCAAATATCCCCGAAGGGGTTGGTAAAGGTACTATTGCTTCTGAAAATCACGTTACACGTCACCTGGTGTTCAGAGTACCCACGTTTCACTTGGACAGTGTACTCACGTGATCAGGGGCAGGCCCATCACCGCTTTTTTATGTATACACTGTCACATGACTAAGTATAACTCAGCCATAAATAAAATATGTTATTAAAGGAAAGAAAAATTTCGACACTGGCGGGGTTCGAACCCGCGACCTTCGGGTATACGCCCCCGTCACTCTGCCAACTGAGCTACAGTGTCAGTTGGCATCCAGCGCGAAATTTCTCTATCCTTTGTTTCTTTTTTACACGTTCAAGTAGTGTTTGCGTTTCCTACCTCCGAATTTTAACTAATTCGGACGGCCACTTGTCTACCTTTTCAGATAGAAAGCAAATGTTGGAAACGCCTAACTATCACATAATTTAATGTTTTTTGACATGAATTCCTCATGTGGGGATTATTACTCATAAATAAAAGATGTTATTAAAGGAAAGAAAAATTTCGACACTGGCGGGGTTCGAACCCGCGACCTTCGGGTATACGCCCCCGTCGCTCTGCCAACTGATCTACAGTGTCAGTTGGCATCCAGCGCGAAATTTCTCTATCCTTTGTTTCTTTTTTACACGTTCAAGTAGTGTTTGCGTTTCCTACCTCCGAATTTTAACTAATTCGGACGGCCGTATACCCGAAGGTCGCGGGTTCGAACCCCGCCAGTGTCGAAATTTTTCTTTCCTTTAATAACATATTTTATTTATGAGTAATAATCCCCACATGAGGAATTCATGTCAAAAAACATTAAATTATAACTCAGCCATGTGGGTTTTCTCACGATGTTTTTCCTCATCATTAACAACCATGATTAATTAACCACACATATGTCTTTAGAAAAGACAAATTGGTGTAGGCCCGACCCGGGATTAGAACACTAACAGTTCGAAACTGTTAACTCCTGCTCTGGAATATATTTTTAAGCTTCTGGATTGAGAAAGACAGTCTTGGATGTGCTGAAGACACTACGAGATAGTTATAGCTATAACCATAATAAGATTTAAGTAAAATTCACAATGACCTTGGTAGAGTATCTAAGAGAGTGGGTCTTAAAACTCACATCGACTTGACGAAAATTATGTTAAATTATCATTTTGTAAAGTTGTTGACCAATACGTAGATCTAGGACAAACCTTGCTGTGCTAACTTCATACATAAATTTGCGTTGTATGGAAAGTGACGCCTCTATCGGACAACTGGGTAAACTAACTCCACATTTCTGGTTTTGCCTATTTGTATACACAGATGTCAGTGTTTTCAAATTTGCCAATAATTACACAAAAATTAAGTGTAGCGAGCCTTTACAAATATATTAGACTATTGGAGTAGGTGTATGACCTCTATGGTACAATCTATCATAATATATAGTTGTCTATGTATGTTGATAGATGTTATTTTTATATTGATTAATATATCAATTTTAACGTACAGATCCACAATATTTTCTTGGCCGGCGGCGACTACCTACCTACCTAGTCGCCGTCGGCCAAGAAAAGATTGTGGATCTGTATTTGGTGTTTACTTTAACATTGGTTATGGGCAATTAGTTAATAAACATTTTTTAAATTATATAAAAAATGGAAAACCCAAGTACATCATCATCTTCACATGAATCTGGTAACTATATAATAAGTACCAACTCCAATATGAACATCATAAAATTAAATGGAATTAATAACTATAGCACATGGAAATTCCAAATGAAATTACTGCTCATAGAAAATGGTCTTTGGAATATTACAAATGGTGAAGTTGCATCGTCCTCTAATCCATCATTAGACCAAAGAGCATACGCAAAAATTTGCTTGAATGTTGAATCGATATGTTATCCACATGTAAGAAATGCAACAACTGCTCATGAAGCCTGGATAAAGTTAAAAGCGGCTTATGAGAATTCAGGCATAAGTCGACGCTTAAATCTAAAACGAAAATTAGCTAATATTAAATATGTGGACTTTAATAATATGGACTTATATTTTGGCAATATCATATCAACTACTCAAGAATTGGCAGATATTGGTATCAATATTGACGACGAGGAGCTAGCAGAATTAATGCTTATAGGTCTACCATCCGATTTTGATGCTATGATTATGGCGATGGAAGCTACTCACACGAAGTTGACTTCAGATTTTGTGAAAAGTCAATTAATTCAAGGAGAATTTAAAAGAGATATGTCAACATCTAATCACACTGATAAAGTATTGATGACAAAAGATTCTTTTGTTACTGTATGTCACAATTGTCACCAAAAGGGCCATATTAAGCCAAAATGTCCTAAGTTTAAAAAGGGAAAGAAGAAATTTATGAATAATTCTTCAGACCATTCATCTAAAAAGGGAAGTTCCGCAAATTTTTTCTTTATACTTAAATGAAAAGTCGTACGTAAGTAATGTCACTGACTGTAGCTGGATTTTAGACTCTGGTTCAACTAATCATATGACTAATAATAAAGATTGGATTACCAATTATACTCAGAATAATATTTCAGAGATTACTACAGCTAATAATGAAAAGATTTATAGTCAAGGTTCAGGTGATATTAATGTTACTATGTTTGATGACAAACAAATAACTATAAGAAATGCTTTATATGTTCCAAATGCAGCTGCAAACCTTTTATCTGTTGATAAAATTACGGAAAAGGGATATGTACTAATATTTGATATTAATAAATGTTTTATTTACAGGAAGGATAATGTAACTATCACTGGTTCCTGTGATTTAACAGCTAGCAACGTGAACGGTCTTTACAAACTTGATCAAAAACCGGTTTCTTTAGAATCATCTGTCAACTACCAAGAACATAGTACTAGCCCGGACGGTAAAGCTTTAATGACCAATTCAGATTCTGTAGAGTTATGGCATAGACGTCTTGGACATTTAAGTTATAGAGGTATGTTAGTTCTTCGTAACATAGCAAACGGTGTTAATTTTACAAATGGTAATTTACAACCTTGTGTTCCTTGTATTGAAGGAAGACAAAAAAGTATGTGTTTTCCGCGTGGTCAGGCACATAGAAGTCAGACTAAACTAGATTTAATACATTCTGATATATGTGGTCCAATGTCAGTTAATAGTTGGAGCGGACATCGTTACTTTATAACGTTTACCGATGACTATACTCGTAAATCATTTATTTATTTCCTTAAATCTAAAGATAAAATATCAGTATTGAATACATTTATTGAATTTAAAATGATGGTGGAGAACCAATTAAATTTAAATATTAAAAGATTTAGAAGTGACAATGGCACCGAATATTGCAACAAAAGTTTTAGAAATTATTTATTAACCCTTATGTGAGTGACGAGGTACCCGGGTACCTTTAGCATTTTTAAATTGAAAAAAAAGTATGTTTTGCGCTCTGTAGGTAGCTGTGATTTCCTGAGAGCTCTTAACTATTTATAAATTACATATTTTTAAATCTTTTAACCCAGTTAATTATTTAAAATGTTTTGTAGAAACCAAAACATATTTGAAACTCACAATAGAGTGACAAGGTACCCGGGTACCTCTTTGTGTCTTGTATGACAATGAAAAAAGTATTTATAATTTGGTACAAAAATGAAATAATAATCATTTGTTATGATGTTTTATTTCTATAATAAATACAAATTCTTTGTTTATGTAGAATTACTACAGCTCTTGAAGCAGGTGTTACATATTGGATGAGTTACTGCATGTTCATCACAAATTGGTTTTTTACAGTTAGTGCAAGCTTTTCGCGTTTTTCTTTGCTTTCGTTTGAGTTCTCTGCATACGTAGCAACTTCCGACGACTGCAACATGCCCTGTAGAATCTCGTCTAGTCTGACTTATAGAAGTTGTAGATGCAGAAGGAACCGAAAGCCTTAATTCTCGGCCAAGCACATCCTGCATTGCAGATCTCACATGTAACTTTGATGTCACAATGGGATTTTTTGATCTTTCCTCTATATTTTTATCACACAGTAGTAGACTCAATGATTTCAAAAACTTTCTACGCTTGTCACTCGAGACCAATTGTGGGTTATGTTCCATGTAAATGATATATGCTGCCAAAGCTGCAACGTCAATAATATTGTAAAAAAGTGCTAAGGGCCACCGATTCGTTCTGCGTTTTACGGTGTATTCTGCTAGCAGCTTGTCCATATTGTCCACTCCACTTTTGGTTTTGTTATAATATAAAATTATTTCTGGCTTGGCAGTTTCCTTATTACTTTCAATAACTGGTGAAAAGTGCATTGATGACAACATTATTACCGCTTTATTCTTTTTGGGTACATAGGAGCACACAGTTGCTTCTTTGCTAAAGGCGAAGTTAGTAGAATAAATCACCCTCTCCTTGTGTGCTTGCATATTTAGAGGAAGAAACCGTTTATTTTTTCTTACCGTTCCAACTAGTGTCATGTTCCACAAATTCAAGGAATGAGCCAGTCGAAGAGACGTAAAAAAATTATCCGTGGTTACATTCAGACCAGAGTTTTTATATTTAGCTACGAGATCTAATACGGTGCATTCTCCAACATTGGTTTGTCGATTGCCATCACTTGACTTTCCTGTATATATTTGTCCATTTAGGGGGTAGGAATTATTACCATCACAAGCCCAAAATATTTTTATGCCATACTTTTCAGTTTTGATGGCATGTATTGAGTAAAACGAGTTCGCCCACGATATCCGTATAGCTGTTCGTCAACAGTAATACATTCACGAGGCTTGTACATTTTATTCAAATTTTTAAATAAACATTGTCCAAACATCTCGTATAGCGGCCACTTTATCAGATAACAAACGTTCAAGGCGCGTTACATCATTATCGAACCTTATGAATCGTAATAGCATTTTGAATCTGTCATAGGACATCGCAGCCCGAAATAATAGTAAGTGACTGGATTTCCACAATTCAGTCAAATGCTCTTTATTAGATCTATGGACCCCACTAAAAATTAAAATGCCAAAAAATGCATCCAATTCTTGTTCTGTGAATGGTTTGAATAATTTTTTTTTCGGTCGCTTGCTAATATCCGGGTAATTTTCTATTAGTTTATCATTGTATGTTTCAGTAATCTTAGTCCCTTTTCGATTAGTTTCCCTTACGATTATGTCACACATCTCATTAGACAATATATTTTTGAATATTTCTATTTGATTGTAGAGTTTACTGAAAGATGCAGCCCCGCCCCGTTGACGAATAATGTTTCGACTACTAGTTTGGGTTCTCGGAAGTGGATCAGACTGCCACCGCGTTCCATCTTTTGCAATCAAAATGTTTTCAAACGATTCACCTACAAAACTCGCATCGGAGTCGTAAGAGTCGATATCATTTTCGACTTCTGCTTCTGGCTCAACATCAGAAATTTCCAATCCATCCTCCTCCACCAAAGGAATAAAATCGTGTTCATTATCAGAAGCAACAAACTCACTTTCGTCACTGGAAGATTCTTCTAATATCGCTTGTATTTCTGTTGAATTATATCTTCGAACACGTGATCTTTGTTTAGAAGTACTCGCTCCAATATTCATAATGAAATAATTATAAATTCACAAAATAGAAGTAACTCGTACAATACGAACACAGAAAACAGTCAAGTGTCAATAACAAACACGATGCATTGAATGGATTTAAGTGTTTCTTGTGCACCGATAACCATCTACCGCACTTCACCCCTCCCCCTCTTCAATCGCACCAGATCGTCAAGTGTTTAACTTAACTAAAATAATAAAATTCAAAGTGAAGATAACGTTAAAACAGACCTTGATTATTAACATTACCTCTAAACTGTATGAAGGTACCCGGGAACCTCGTCACTCTCATAAAGGTGTTTTATTTGTCACTCACATAAGGGTTAAAATGTGGTATAATTCACGAAACAACGGTTCCTTATACTCCACAACAAAATGGTGTTGCTGAGCGACTCAATAGAACTATACTTGAAAAAGCTAGGTCAATGTTGCAGGATGCAAATTTAGATAAAAAATATTGGGCAGAAGCAATAAATACGGCATGTTATCTTAAAAATCGTAGTCCAACTAATGCTTTGTCTGGAATTACTCCTGAAGAGTTATGGAAAGGTCGTAAAGTCAATTTGAGCCACCTTAGAGTATTTGGTTGTACTGCTTATGCACTTACTCCTAACCATCAACGCACTAAACTTGATCCGAAGTCAAAACCATTTATTATGTTTACTATATTATGTTTGCTACTGTGATTACACTAAGGGTTATAGACTAGGCGATCCAGATGATGGAACTAAATTAACTAAAGCTCGATCTGTTGAATTTATTGAGAACACTTTAGGTATTAGTTATAAAAATGATTCTTCTAAAGTTCCAAATTCATCCAATAATATAGATGTGATGATAATAAATAATGATGTAAATAATAAAGAAGATTTTAGTACAAACTCTTTTGATGTTGATTTATCTAATAATGAATCTACTGTGTATTATAGAAATTTTTTCAAGAATGTGAATATGTTATTTTTATATTGATTAATATATCAATTTTAACGTATTTGGTGTTTACTTTAACATTAACATAAACTACCTATTAGGTTCAGAGATTATGAAATGAACTATTTTTCAGATTTATCTTTCTTTAATATGAATGAACCGAAAAGTTTTAAGCAAGCTATTAATAGTGATAAGGCTATTTTTTGGTTGAAAGCTATGCAAGAAGAATACAATTCTCTTATGTTACATAAAGTATGGGATATTGTAGATAGACCTAAAGATGGAAATATTATTAAGAGTAAATGGGTATTTAAAGAGAAAGTAGATCCTAGCGGGAAATTTGAAAAATATAAAGCTCGTTTAGTTGCAAAAGGTTTTAATCAAATTTATGGTATTGATTACCAAGAAACTTTTTCACCTGTAGTTCGTCACTGCACATTACGTTTATTGTTTGCTATTAGTGTTGAGTATGATATGGATATTGAACATATTGATGTAAATACTGCTTTTCTGCATGGAAATTTATCAGAAACTATATATATGGAACAACCTGATGGTTTTGTTGTTGAAGGACAGCATAAAGTTTGTTTGCTAAGAAAAAGCTTATATGGTCTTAAGCAAGCAAGTCGTGCTTGGAATGAAAAAGTTAACGAAGTATTGATTACAGATGGCTTTATACAATTAAAGAGCGAAAAATGTGTATATATTAAAGATGCAGTTATTATTGCACTTTATGTTGATGATTTTTTTGTTTTTAGTTCTGATAGGCAGCAAAAAGAAAAACTTTACAAATTACTTAAATCTCATTTCGATATTAAGTTGCTGGGACCTGTCAAACAAGCACTAGGTATGAAAGTGGACCGAGATAGGGAGAACGGTATTTTAACTTTAACTCAATCGGAATATATTAAAAATGTTTTGATTAGATTCGGAATGGAAAATTGTAACCCGATTTCTACACCAATGGAAGTCAATTTTAACTTGCCTAAAGCACAAAATGTTGATAATAAATTTAATATCCTAATATTTTCTATATTTACATTTGCATCATCAGGTAAATTAATATCGATAGGTTCATTTTCTAATAATGAATCTACTGTACAAGAAGTATTTTTACACGATGAGCAAGTTGAAATGAATTCTTTACCTAACAATTCAATAATAGAAAATGAACCTATCGATATTAATTTACCTGATGATGCAAATGTAAATATAGAAAATATTAGGCCTGTACGTGAACATAAACTACCTATTAGGTTCAGAGATTATGAAATGAACTATTTTTCAGATTTATCTTTCTTTAATATGAATGAACCGAAAAGTTTTAAGCAAGCTATTAATAGTGATAAGGCTATTTTTTGGTTGAAAGCTATGCAAGAAGAATATAATTCTCTTATGTTACATAAAGTATGGGATATTGTAGATAGACCTAAAGATGGAAATATTATTAAGAGTAAATGGGTATTCAAAGAGAAAGTAGATCCTAGCGGGAAATTTGAAAAATATAAAGCTCGTTTAGTTGCAAAAGGTTTTAATCAAATTTATGGTATTGATTACCAAGAAACTTTTTCACCTGTAGTTCGTCACTGCACATTACGTTTATTGTTTGCTATTAGTGTTGAGTATGATATGGATATTGAACATATTGATGTAAATACTGCTTTTCTGCATGGAAATTTATCAGAAACTATATATATGGAACAACCTGATGGTTTTGTTGTTGAAGGACAGCATAAAGTTTGTTTGCTAAGAAAAAGCTTATATGGTCTTAAGCAAGCAAGTCGTGCTTGGAATGAAAAAGTTAACGAAGTATTGATTACAGATGGCTTTATACAATTAAAGAGCGAAAAATGTGTATATATTAAAGATGCAGTTATTATTGCACTTTATGTTGATGATTTTTTTGTTTTTAGTTCTGATAGGCAGCAAAAAGAAAAACTTTACAAATTACTTAAATCTCATTTCGATATTAAGTTGCTGGGACCTGTCAAACAAGCACTAGGTATGAAAGTGGACCGAGATAGGGAGAACGGTATTTTAACTTTAACTCAATCGGAATATATTAAAAATGTTTTGATTAGATTCGGAATGGAAAATTGTAACCCGATTTCTACACCAATGGAAGTCAATTTTAACTTGCCTAAAGCACAAAATGTTGATAATAGATTTCCATACCAAGAACTTATTGGTAGTCTAATGTATCTTGCTGTATGCACCCGTCCAGATATAGCTTTCTGTTGTAGCAAATTAAGTCAATATAACACATGTTATGATGAATCTCACTGGCTTGCTGCAAAACGTGTTTTAAGATATTTGTCTGGCACAATCAACTACGGACTAAAATTTAGGAGAGGAAGTAGTAAAATTGAAATTTTATCCGACGCAGATTGGGCAGGGGATACTAATGATAGGAAATCATACTCTGGATTTATTTCGAAATTTGGTCATTGTGTAGTTAATTGGTACAGTCAAAAACAAAAACTTGTTGCTTGTTCTAGTACTGAGGCTGAATATTATGCTCTTGGTAATTCAGTGAAAGAAGCAAAATTTATCAACAACTTTTTATATGAATTAAATTACAGGAATCACAAACCAATTACTGTATTCAACGATAACCGTAGTACATTAAAAATTGTTGATACGGAATGTTTCAGACGTACAAAACATATTGACGTACAACATCATTTTATACAAGAATGTGTTAAGAATAATATTATTGATTTGTGTTATAAACCATCTAAAGATTTAGAAGCAGATTTAATGACAAAAGCGTTAAGTAAAGTGAAACATGAATATTTTGTTAAGTGCTTAAATTTATGATTTTTGTTATGTTTTCTGTTTATGCTTCAGTTATTATAATTGTACAATTTTGGTTATTGTTAATTGTTCAATTAAGGGGCAGTGTTAAACAAACCTCTTTTGTATTTAACAATTTATGAATTTATGATTTGTCATTAAGAATTGACGTATATAAAATAGATTGTTGTTTGTTCTATATTTTTTCCTGTGTATTATAGAAGTTTTTCAAGAATGTGAATATGTTATTTTTATATTGATTAATATATCAATTTTAACGTATTTGGTGTTTACTTTAACAATAGATATAAAATGGTCGCAGCAAAATGTGTAATACAAAATATTATAAATAAACTGAATAAACAGCTGTGCGTATATCTGCTGGAGCACTGAGTTTCCTTTAGGTTATGGGTTTTGCCCGAAGAGTTTATTTTTAAATAATTTTTATGACAATTTTCGAAGTTTGTGTTTTTTGTTTTTTCCTTTGAAATATTGTGGTTGATTTTTCATCATGGTTGATGAAAACTCGTCGAGCTCTGGCCAAAGCCATGGCGTATTTGGAATTAAGAAACTCCAGGGATCAGATGGATATGCTGACTGGAAGTTCCAGGTACGAAATTATTTAGAAAATAAAAATTGGTGGAAAGTCATCGAAACTGACAAACTCGATGACACGATGGCAGATGTTGATCGACAGGCGAGAACCACAATAAATCTGCTCTTGGAACCTAGTTGCTTTACTTATGCATACAACGCTAAGACTGCACGTGAGGTTTGGAACAATTTGGCTTGTGCCTTTGAGAACAGGGGTTGGGGAAGAAGAATTACATTACAGCGACAGTTGTGGCAATGCAAGTTCGACAACTTCGAATCTATGGAGAAGTATATTTCTCGCATTATGTTTCTGACACAGCAGTTGGCTGATATCGGAGCTGAAGTTAAGTCTGACTGGATTATATCTATTCTGTTGAGTGGCTTACCTGAGACGTATGACCCGTTGGTTATGAGTGTTGATAACTGTGGGCAAGAGCTTAGCTTGGAGAACATTAAGAATAAGCTGATACATGAAGCGCATAGAAAGATGGAACAAAACAATATGGATGAACAAACGTTGGTGGTTAAGCACAATACCGTGAAACCAAGCAAGCCAAATTTTATCATGAAGTTCTGGATATGCAAGTTAAGTGGACATAAATCGTCTGACTGTACAAACTCGTCTAAAAGTACCAAAAAGAATGCTAAGAAAGCCAATGTGACCATGAATGCTGGAGATACCGTATTTAATAAGAAAGCTTGGTACCTCGACAGTGGATGTTCAAATCACATGACATTCGAAAAGGAAAAGTTATCTGACTATACAACTCAGAAAACAAATAAGAAAATAAATGTGGCAAATGGTGAAGAGTTGCCAGTAAAAGGTCAAGGTAAAGCTGATCTAAATGTGTCTGGAGCTGGGAAACTAACACTGAATAATGTATGGCATGTTCCTAAATTATCATTGAATTTGATTTCTGCAAGTAAATTAGCTGACGATAATTATACGATGAAAATAAATAAAGAAGGTTGTGAAATTCAGAAGAATAATCAAAAAGTAGCAACATGTTCGAAAGTTGGCGGTCTCTATGAATTAAAAGAACAGAAACTTGACACTGCCTACTTGACATCATCAAACGAAAGTCTGTCAAATATTTGGCATAAAAGATTGGCACATTTAAACAGAAATTATATGAAAGAATTGAAAAGAATGACAACAGGCATGAATTGTGAAACTAACTTCACTGAGCCGTGTGTTCCGTGTATTCAAGGAAAAACATGCAAGAGTCCTTTTAAAAACAGAGGTACGCGAGCAACAGAAAAATTAGAGATTGTACACACTGATTTGTGTGGTCCAATAGAAGAGCTATCATTTTCAGGATCGAGATACATGCTTTTGTTTATCGATGATTATACTAGAAAGACGCACGTTTATTTACTTAGAAGAAAAACGAGACTTTAAGAATGTTTCGTGAGTACAAGGCAGAAGTAGAGAGACAGACGGGAATGTCTATCAAATGCCTGAGATCTGATAATGGATCAGAGTTCTGTAACCGTAAGTTTGATGATTTTCTAAAGTCTTCAGGTATTAAACACCAAAAGACGGTGCCATATACGCCGGAACAAAATGGTGTGGCTGAAAGAGCTAATCGAACAATCATAGAAAAGGTAAGAACTATGCTATCTGAGGCTAAATTACATAAAAAATACTAGGCAGAGGCAGTACAAACCGTTGTGTATCTCAAAAATATAAGCCCTACAAAAGCTGTACCAAACGCAGTACCTGAAGAACTTTGGTTGAATAAGAAGGTTGATATCAGTCACCTCAGAGTTTTTGGCTGTCTAACTCATGCACTTAAACCAAAGCAGAAGCAACAAAAGCTTGATATGAAGACTGAAGCCTTAATTTTTATTGGTTATCCAACGAACACAAAAGGTTATCGCTTATATAACCCACTTACTGCAAAAGTAACTATTGCTCGTGATGTAAAATTTTTAGAAAATGTTTTTCCGGGTGATGTCGGAAGGTCAACGAACTCCATAGTTCGTTTAACGCTCGATGAGGTTCAAGAGGAGCCAGATCGGCTAGATAACAATGTTATAACAGGAAACAACGAGGAGTCCTTTGATGTTGAGAATAATAACCCGATGATGGAAATTCCTAACCCAACAATGGAAACTCCTTTATGTAACTTGGAAGATTTGGTAACATCATCAAATGTAAATGAAGAAGTTCAAGATACTGAGCGGAGATACAATCTTCGAGAGCGTAAACCGATTAATTACTCTTACTGTAACGCTGTAGCAGACATAGATGGCGACCCTTTGACGATTGAAGAAGCATTGGCGAGACCCGATTGTGATCTTTGGCAGAAAGCAATAGACGACGAGCTGCAATCGTTAAAAGAAAACGGGACGTGGACATTAGTAGAGCTGCCACCTGACAAGAAACCTATACAGTGCAAATGGGTTTTCAAAACAAAGAAGGACAGCGATGGTAGAGTGAGTAAATATAAGGCTAGACTAGTAGCAAAGGGGTTTACACAGGTACGTGGCATAGACTATAATGAGACATACTCCCCGGTAGTGCAAAATTCCACGTTACGTTTGTTGCTTTCGTTAGCTGCTGAATACGGTTGGTCAATTGATCAGTGGGACGTAACTACTGCATTTTTGTACGGTAAACTCAAAGAGGATATTTATATGTTACAACCGCGTGGAGCAGTTTGTAAAGGTCGTGAAAAGGAGGTATGTAAATTACAAAAATCTTTGTATGGGCTAAAACAAGCTTCTAATGCGTGGTTCAATGAACTTGATAGTGAGATGCTAAAGCTGGGATTTAGTCCATCTAAGATAGAACCATGTCTGTATCAAAAACGGTTTAAAGATAAGAGTAGGATAGTCGTCGTAATTTACGTTGATGACATATTTGTATTTTATTGTAACGAGACCGAAAAAGAAAAGCTCAAGGCTGAGTTGCTTGACAAGTTTAAGGTTAAAGACTTAGGTCCCGCGCGGCATGTCCTAGGAATGCGATTAAGGTGGGAGAAACATAAAATCTATCTTGATCAGGAACAGTACATTCAAAACGTATTAGATCAATTTCAAATGAATGACTGCAAACCAGCAGCCACCCCGATGGAAGTTGGCTTAAGATTAGAAAAAGCTGTTGACTCTAAGTGCGACTTACCTTTTCAAAATTTGATAGGATGTTTAATATACTTAGCGGTTAATACTAGGCCCGATATTGCGCATGTAGTGAGTATTTTATCTCAATTTAACTCTTGTTATAATGATATACATTTCAACTGTGCGAAGCGAGTGTTGCGATACATAAAAGGGACTACTAACTTGTGCCTAACGTTTAAAAAGTCAGGTCAAGTAGATTTATGTGGGTTTGTAGATGCTGACTGGGGTGGATCCTATGATAGGAAATCATTTACTGGTTTTATTTTCAAGCTTAGTAATAACATGATCTCGTGGGAAAGCAAAAAACAGCAGTGTGTGTCCTTATCTTCCACTTTGGCAGAATACGTAGGACTGTGTCATGCTTCAAAAGAAGCGATTTACCTAAATAACTTGATTTGTGAGTTAGGGGGCATTTTGGATCGTAAGTCAGTTGTCATTTTTAATGATAATCAATCGGCACATAGGATTGCTAGTAACAAAATGAGCCATAACCGAACTAAGCATATTGACATTCGATATCACTTCATACGCGAAGCGATCATCAATGATAGAGTTGAGATTAGGTATATGCCCACTGAGACTATGGTTGCGGACATAATGACCAAGTGCCTACATGGGCCAAGAATTAAATCTTTTTTAACTAAAATGTGTCTAGAAAATGTTTAATTAAGGGGGCGACATGTATTATTATCTAATTGTAGTATTGTTTAGTTGTTTCCTTGTATTCGTTTTTGTGTAATTTAATATTTTCTAGATAATGTTATACCTGTACTATTTAAGGGTGCGAGGTTATTTAGGGTAGACTTATCTCATGATAGATTGAGGGTGCGTATTGGAGTAGGTGTATGACCTCTATGGTACAATCTATCATAATATATAGTTGTCTATGTATGTTGATAGATATAAAATGGTCGCAGCAAAATGTGTAATATAAAATATTATAAATAAACTGAATAAACCGCTGTGCGTATATCTGCTGGAGCACTGAGTTTCCTTTATAGACATGGTAGAAATGAGCATTTTGAAGAGTTTTAATTTTCTTTATTAAATCATAATAATTTATCTTTCTAATGTAGTTATTTAATTAAGATTTAAGTACCTTTACAAATAAAATAATTTATCTAATTGTATTTTTTTACTCTTTGTATTCTATGTGTGACTAACCACTCGGGGATGAGCGTGATTGCTTATACTTTTAAAGGTGCTTGGGGCAAATAACCATGAAACATACTCATGCTGAACAGAACAATTAACCTCTTCAGGGATTATATTCTACAGTATGTCAATAAAGTCTTGAAATGAATGTTTGAGGAACTATAAAGTAGAGGTATCCACGATCATGTTTTTTTCGCACAATTTATTCAAATTACTCAGATCTGCATATTTGGGTATAAAATAAAATTTTACTCAACAGTAATTGAATGATAGATTTTTAGTAATTTTGATAACTTTTTGTGTGTCAACACTAGGAAATTTGATTGCTGTCGGTCGTTGCGCTTGCGTTCAAATTCTCTCGCTGGAAGTTTATGTGATTTTCTTTGCATAAAGTTCGTTTGAGTGTGTTTTCCAACCAAATACCGTCGAGTCGAGCACCTGCTCCTCCGTGCTTGAGTGGAACTTCATCTTAGTGTGGTGTTATTGGAGAAAGACAGGACTTTTAGTTTAAAACTGACTCTTTGCAAATTTACAACAAATTTACTTACATGATTTGTTGTGTTCCTGTTTTTTCATTTCCAGTTAGCCTATTTAATCTACGTGCTGTATTTTTTAAGACCTAAGTTTTTTTTTTAAATTACAAATGCATCAGTTGTTTACCTGAAATATTGTAATAGATTGTATGACAGGCTAAAACCAAATGTATTAGTAGTATAGTATCAAAACTTTAATTTAATCTGAGTAATTAAATACTACTGTATTTATATAAAGTGTAAACAATCTGTATCTTGCGCAAATAAAATATTTGATCTATACTTATAATAAATCTGTAGAGAGGTCAATTCTGTACATGAAATATATTTTCAAAATAACTATCAGGTGGTGATTAGGGATCGATACTGATGCCAAAAATGCAATCAGTAAAATTTTTGTCTGTCTGTCTGTCTGTCTGTCTGTCTGTCTGTCTGTCTGTCTGTCGGTTTGTATGTTCCTTATGGAAACAAAAACTACTCGACGGATTTTGACGAAACTTGGTACAATTATTCTTAATACTCCTGCGCAGGTTTTTGTATACTTTCTAGCAGAGTAGTAAAGGGGAATTTTGGGAAATTTTAGGAAAACGGGAGAAGTTCCTCCATTTTTTAAGCTTCTGTCGCGTGTGCAGCCTTAATGGTTAAACTTACATAGAAATCATGTATCACGGAAATATTCTTCATAAAATTACCTAAAAAAAAATCCACAACAGTTTATGTCTATCTTTTACGGTTGACTCACAATAACACGTGTAATTCCTGATAGCTTAGCAGTTCGGAACATTCTGATTGTATTTGTTTACTCTTACGTTTGTAAACCTCTCACTCATCCCTAATTTAAATAAGGTAACATTATTACCTATTCAATAAAAAAAGAATCATAGAATTGGTAGAGAAACACCGAAATTATACATAGAATAAGCCATCGCGCCCGTGACCAAAACCGAATCGTTACTAATTTACTTATAAAATACTAAATGGCGCCAGTAGTTGCATCCTACAACACGTAATGATTTATTTTTTAGATTGTTTTAAATACTTCATAGCGTTTTATTCCAAAATTTGCTATTAAACGGAAAAACTGAACCGTTCATTAAAGCGCATTCAAAATCACCAAACTACACTGTTTAGGGAGTGCTATAAATTTAATAAATTGAAAACATTGCGCTGAATTTCACAATGCTTGAGCAGTGACTGAAGAAAGAAACCTCAGATATTTAAAAAACAACGCTACCCGTGCGAAGCTGGGACGATCCACTAGTTATTAATAAAGAGTTATTTATTTTGATTCAGCATAGTAATTAACCAAATAGTCACGTATTCAAGCATGCTGGATAAAAGCTACCGCTGTCACAGATTACTGCGCTGTATAGTGCGAATATAATATGTATGCTTATGAATACAAATAATGTAGTACCACAAGTGACAACCAGGTGGCGATACTTTCTATAGGACCAAAAAAATGGCCGACTTACCACTCTATTTCCAGTATGTGTAGTACTCTTGGGGACAAACCATTCGATAGTGTAGTGCCTACTTCAAGAATTATGTGAACTATTAAGATCCGTTGAAAAACGGGGGTAACTGACATGGCCCAAAGAGTTGCAAATATCATGAGGCAATTCACATGTTTAAGTTATCATACAGACAACCACGTGAGAGAACTGTCCAAGCAAAACGTGGGTAAATTCAGAAGTACTAAAATCTTTGCCTACCCTTCGACGTTATACGTTGTATTTTTTCAAGTAAGGGGCAAGCCTACCGTTTGTATCAATAAATTGTTACATGAATAAGAAGTCAGATATGTGGGTTTCTTCGCGATGTTTTCCTTTACTATTATTAACCTTGTTAAATGAACCACACATATGACTTTAGAAAAGACATAATGGTTGACCCAGTATTTGATCTCAGATCTCCCGGATAAGAAATGGTGATTCTTTCACCAACTTCTTTCCTACCAACTTTCAAATGTGGCTGAGGAGTTTCTAGCTCTAAAGCTTTGGCTACCTTTTTGGGATTTATGGTCGTGACTATTTGTATGTTACGTTATAGTTCATTATGTTATATTCTTATATCATCATCATTTCAGCTGCTCTGAAGATAAGAGGAGGCGTAAACGTCTAGCCGCTTCCCAACCACCAACAAGTGACTTCCCTTGTTCTAGATATGGTAGGCTTTGTAGGTCTCGTATTGGTCTACATAGCCACCAACGTAGGTGCAGTCAAAACACTGGAGTTACTTAAACCAGACACTGTTTAAACCGTCTATCATAGACGTAACAGGCCCTTGATATCATATTAATCTTAACCTTTTTTTTCTAGTTGCTCCACGGAGTTCGCCAAATCACCGGCAGGGATGGCCCTTATAATATGTGGTTTTGCACTATACTTTGTGGGGTTTTATGCGTTTATGTGTAGTTCTTGTGTAACAGATTCACTTGGTATAAGCAGTATATTCCTGTTTATTGCTGTGAGTTGAATATCTTTTTATTTATATACAAACTTATTATGCTTAGCATTCGTGCCCTATGACCCACTATGGATGGCAGAGGGTATTAGCTCTGTTTGTATTGCAAATTTATTTTACATACATACATTTATACTCACAGCCATAAATCCCAAAAAGGGGAAGCCAGATCTTTATAGCTAGGAACTCCTCAGCCACATTCGGAAGTTGATAGGGGACAAGATAGTAGAAATAAAGAATCGTTGGTGATGGGACTCCAACCGCATCGCCCAAAACTCACTTAAAAAGCCGCGATACCCTTAGTCACGTCTTATCACCTGTAGTAGTAGTAGAAAGGGGTAGTAACATTCTAAGCCGGCACTACACGAAAATGATGATGATTCTTTTGATTTCAGGTTTCTGGAATGTCGATAATAGTCGGTTTTACAATTTTGTTTAAAAATCTAAGTGTAATCTTGTATGCTGCGGGAGGGACACTTATGATCGTCTTTGTTTGCTTGTTCTTAGCAACGCTAAATGTAAGTATATTCATCCCATTTCGCTCCTTACAGCCTATATATGTCCCCACCAAGGGGCTCGAGATTACCCTATATAGGTTAATTTGGCCTGGCTAATTGCGGGTTGGCAGATTAACGATTACTACCGTAATTGTAGCCGGGACCGACGGCTCAACGTTTAATTTTCGGATAATCATGTGATTCAAGCCTGCAATTTCCTTCCAAGTGGGGCTCCCCGGGGATCGAACTCGAGACCTCCGTACTTGAAGCCAAGCGCTTAACCGCGAGACCACGGAGGCAGTACGCTCTATACTATATTATATATTATACTATTACGCTCAAAAGGAAGCAAATCTATGGATAAAATGAAATGAAATATTATCAGGTGGGAGTGGGTATGAAATGAGATTGAACATCTAGACAACTTTATTCAGCAGTTCTCAAACTGGTAAAACTGTAATTGCCTACGATAATATGGAAATAGCGATAAAAAAAAGAGATTGTTACTCTGATTCTAGCTTCTAATATTAGCATAATAAGCATAACTAGTACAAGCGACCTTTTGACTAGATATCTGGAGGCCTAGCACGAGCGCTATTTTATCTTCACGTTATCGGTCAGAATGAGAAGACAGTATACGATACTAAGTAAGTACGTAAGAGATGGCTGCTTTTCCCCACGCGATAACTAGTTTAAACACGACTCTTACTAGCCGGGCAGGTCTTAAATCAAATTTTTGTAAAATTATTTCCGCTTAGAATAGCACTAACCAACTTCTTCCCGTTTATATACTATGTACGAAGTGACTAAGGGTGTTGGAACATTTAAAGGGATTTATGAGCAGTAGGAGACCAATCCCCAACATATGTATGTTGTATGTATATGTATGTATGTATACATATACTCACGGCCATAAAACCCAAAAAAAGTTAACCAGAGCTTCAGAGCTAGAAACTCCTCATACACATTTGGAAGCTGATAGGGAACAGGATCGTAGAAATAAAGTATCGTTGGTGATGGGTCTCCAAGCGTATCGTCAAAAACCACTTAAAACAACCGCCAAAAACCTTTACTTCCAAATTATTGTGAGTATGTGTTCAATAATTAATATCGGCATCAAAAATTAAAATATATAATTTATTTAATATAATAATAATTGTCCACAATCACAATCTGCTCAAGGCCCTTTGTCCCTGCTGAGGGACGTCAGGATGGATGTGTGTGTGTATGTATGTATTTAATAATAATTGTCCAATATTCAATTCATTTCCAGTTCGACTTCACAAAATACTACGCTTATATTGTAGTAGCGATGTTCGCCTTGATAATCTGTTCTGTTCTGCTGTCGATCATCAAGTTGGTTACCAAGGAGAATTTTAAAACTTTGACGTTGGTAATTCTGTGTATAAGCTTAGTCGTTTACAGTTTGGTAAGTTTAATAATCATTTTAAAAGACTTATTACCCTTAACCTAGTACCTTATGTAGCAAAATTTTTATTAAAATATAAAAATAATAATTGAGGAAACCAAAAGTATTTTCTGCGCAATACAAGACCAGGTTATCAAGACGCGGACATTTCAGACATTCGAAAGGACGGTACCATAGACGTTTGTCGAGCATGTGGCCGTCCTGGAGGGGTATGGGAGAGTTTGGCTTTTGCTGACACTGAGTACTTGCAAAGACACAATCAAGCAGCCAAAATCTTACATGATAAGCTCGCTCTGAAGTATGGACTCTTGCAACAAAGACTGCCGTATTGCAAGTATCTGCCGGAGCCGATCCTAGAAAACGACTGTCTCAAAATCTTTTGGGACCGATCCGTTATCACGGACAGGACTATTCTAGCGAAAAAACCTGACATCGTGGTATGGGATCGGTCACAGTCGAGGGTGTTTCTAGTGGATGTCCTATCCCACATAACGAGGGTCTCGTGAAAGCCGAAACCGAGAAGCGTCGGAAGTATCTCGATCTGGCTCACGAGATCACCGACATGTGGGGTGTTACCTTGACAGAAATGATCTTATTTGTTTTCTGACATCGTTAATTTCAACCACCCTGCGATCAACTTGAGGCGATTGGATTTTTGTGGCCTGTCGGCTTCAAAGTAAATAGAGACAGCAGTGCTGCTCGATACGGCTCGGATCGTCCGTCGTCGTTCTTGAACCTGAGCCGCTAACCCCAACTAACTGCTTTTTTTGGGGAGTACCACCTCTCCCATTAAAATATTTGATGTCCTCTTTCGGCCATGAAATAGGTGAGAATCTAAAAGATAGCTCAAGTAATTGACGACTGGTGGACCTTGACCGAAAGACATGGACGATATTATGATTCGTTTAATCAAAAAGCATTTTTTTTCTTGTACCATAGTTTTTGTATAATTCTATTTATTTTCCAGAACTTGGTGATGGAATTGCAGATGATACTAGGCGGGCACACTATTGAAATGTCACCAGATAATTTCTTTTTTGGCGCTTTTATCTTGTACAACAGTATTATTTTAATATTTTTGAAATTGTTAAGACTCCTTCAGTTGTTAGAGGTGGGTGAGGATTGATGACTATTCGTCCGAGTGCTTCATTATTATTTTTGTAGTATTTGAAGCATTGAGTAACATATATTTATTACTGTTTACTACAAATTCGTTATAGTCTGAAATGTGTGTCTTACAATAAAACAGTACCCTCTGCAGACGTGACTTTTCATAATAATCTGACTATTTGGTGCATATTGTATACAAAAACTCGTAGACAGAGAATTACAATAGACCCAGGGGAAGCGTGTCGGCAAGTGAGATGGGTAATACAAAATAGTGTTGTTACTCAAAATAGTTTTCCCCGTATTGTGGGTAATTTTACAAATTTTTTTTTGAACTTATCTTCGAAATTTTCCAATCAAATATTTGATAATTATTATCATTATAGTAGTTTTTTATTGGTTATTAGTCAAAGTAAGTCCAAAACGTAGTAACGTAGTAGAAGTAAACCTATGAACCGTGTATCCAAACGATCTGCGTGCTCGTCGTCATCAGGGGCTGATGAGTCCCGCGCATAGATCACACACATCCGAAAACTATATCAAATTAGAGCAAAAAATATTTACTATCCATCAAAATAAGGTCAACCGGCCGAAGGGAATGCAGATCGTTTAATTAGATACATAGTACTATATGTATTTGCGAAATAAATAAAACAATCGAATGTATTACTGAAAAGGTTTAATTTTTTAACATTATTACATTAGTACATTATTACAAGTGTGTGTGGGTGCATGGTAAATATTACATGGCTATAATGATGAATTCTAGCACTTAATGAACATCATAATGCCTACCGCATCACTTAACTAAAGAAGAAGAACAGGCGATAAACTCCTCAATTGCATTGTCCTATTACACTAGTCATTAAGTTGTACGTATCACGGGGCTAACGAGATCTAAAAAAAATGTTTTTATTTATCATCATATGTCGGGGTTTTCGGTGCGGGAATGGTTGACATTAGCCAAAGAGTAGGTATTGTCTTAAAACAGAATAGATATAATAAAGTGAAGTGAAACGTGTTCTAAATACGTTTAGTCCCTCAGAAGGCCAGAGTGTTACTAAAGCAAAAAGAGCATTTGTTGATGCAAATATAAGAAGCGACTTAATTTTCATTGCAAATTATTTAATGACTATCCCAAAAGCAATTAAAAAACTACAGGGTGCAAGTCTATCCATCAGCGATAGTCTAAAAATTGTTCATAAAACCTATCAAGATATTTACAAATTAAACTTGAGCGTAAAAGGAAAACGTATTTTTAATAAACTGAAGTTGGTTTTAGAAAAGAATTCTGGCTATAGTACACTAAAAACTATGAACTTTGCGTGCAACAATAGATTCCTTCAAAAAATTTAAATATGCACCTATTACAACTGCCGATGTGGAAAGATCGTTCAGTACGTTGATATGGATATTTACAGCAAGACGTCGCAGATTAACCGTTCCAAATATAGAAAAAATATTAATAGTTTATTCTGAACACCGTGACAACTACTAAAACTTCAAAGTTATATAAATATATATTTGTTTTGTTTTTTATTATTTAATAGCGTGTATATTATGAGCTGTCGCATATACACTCGCATATATATGCAAACTGTCGCAGAGAGGTAGGTATTCATTAGGCATGACATGATACTTTTTCAGACTTACCTATCTGTTTATCTCTACTCTTTCTTAAATCATTCCCGCACCGAAAACCCCGATGTATGTTTATCATAAACAAAAAGTACTTAATGAACGTCATAAACAAGCCCTGCCTAACTTACCACCACCTGCTCGGAAACTAAACTGTAAAAAAATCTACTCTTCATATACCCACATTAACAAGAAAAATAGTACATGCCATGGAATCCTTTTTAAGAACTAAATAATAAACATCCTTTATATAACTTATATTAGTATATTGAAATACATATTTTTTATTTTATCCAGGGTTTTAGGGTAAATAAAATACTTGTGCTGGCAACATTACAATGATAGAGATTTTAGGTTATCAAATTTTAAATATAATTTTCATGCATTTGCAGTTTATTTTTCTGCATAAATTAGATATGTATGTGTCATAAATAGAAAATATAATAATCTTACACTGTTATTATTCTAAAACTAAATGGTACTTACGAGTGGAAAGACAAATCTGGTTGCTTAGTTTTGATATTACTGTTACACGATATAACACTGCACCTGACCATTTTATTGAATGTTTAATTATTTCTAATGTTAAATTATATTTCTATTTATTGCGAGAACCGATCTCACATAAATAATTAACTAAGGAAACAACGAAATTTTTAATTTTTCTGCTTTTCTATTCAAAAACGGTTTGTTTATTTTGAAAATGTCAAACGGTTTGTTTAGCAAAGTACTTTGCCGGCTTGGCCAGCAGTAAAGGACAGCAAATTATATGGTCATGTCTCACTTACTCTTAGTATTTTTAATATTTATTTTCTCCGTCTAGTGCGAGTGAAACAAAATATATGCAGATGTCTATTGTAATTCTCTGTCTACGCAAAAATTCGAGGCAGCCTGTTAACTTGATACATGTTAAGTGGTTATCTATAGTCTCTGCATACCCCAATGGGAACTAATTGCGTGAGTATATGTAGGAAGAAGGAGGTAGCGACATTCTAAGCCGGCACTACTACAAGAAATAAAATATTGCTTTACCTACTAATAAAATAACAATATGTTATTAATACTGTTAAACAAGGAGTAATATTAATTACAATTGGTATCTATATTTTCTATTCAATCAGACTTGTCATAAATAATTGCCCAGAAATCTTTTAAGTACAATACACGCTTAGCCCACCGGGCCGCCGACATATGTCGCCGGTCAAGTTTTTATGGATATGTTAGATATAAATTTTTATACCCAGGCCGCCGGGTTACGTCGGGCGGTCGGCGGGTTCTGTGTGAATTGCTGTTAAGATATCAATTGACTCATACACCAAGAACAGTGTCGTAAAAAATAGAGAAAACTTTTTTCAGTGAATCTATATTAATCAGAATCTTCTAGAATAAGTTGTGACGTAGACTGATCTTCATCATTGCAGATAATCTGAGAGGTAGACTGGTCTTCGAGACTAATAGAAGTAGCACTATCATCCGATTTATTTTTCAGCAATCTGGTCTTAGCTTCCATGTTCTTTTTGTAGTGCCGATTGAAAAAACCAAACTGTAAAAAAATCAAACAATACGTATGAATTTATGTTTTAATTCAAATTGAATAACCTTGATAGCTCTAGGCATGGGTTGAAATTCCGGGTGGGCCTACACTAATTCATCTGTTCAGTAGTCGTATGTGGAATTTATTTGTCTTTTTATTTGTCTTTTTTTCTTGTTGACGATGAGGGAAAACATAATGAGGAAACACATTTTTACTTTGTATTAAAAAGGTTTTAATTCCTATCCCTATAATTCAACTTGTATTACAATATAGACAATTTATTCCACGTACAGTTAACAAAAATAATAGTATTTATATTCTTCAATTATTATTGGTGAATTTTATAATGTGCGCTTACCTTTCTAAAAACACTCGTGATTGCAGCAAGAATGAGAAATCCTGCCAAAGCCGCGACTATAATAGGCCATATTGGATCTTTTGGCGATAAAACCAAAGTAGTAGTAACGTTAGCAATTCTGCAAAATATATAAAAATCTATTTTAAATCTTCCCAATATTTCAAATATCAATAATAATATCAACAATGCTGACCTGTTAAACTCCGGAAAAATTAAGATTGAAGTCAAATTTATTGCTTCCTGTTCTTCTAAAACCCCTTCTGAAATGAGTAAAAAATAGCCGTAATCAATTAAGCAAACAAAAATTTTCGACACCAGCAGGACTCAAACCTACGACCTCGGATATACGCCCCCGTGATAATAATCCCCACAGGTTTTCATGTAAAGAAACAAATAATGCGTACATAAAAAATAGCCCGCTTAAGTGTTTTGATAGCCAAACAATAGATATAATAAATAAAAATATATAATTAAGACTAAACAATAAGAGACTATTATATTTTGATATTGGATTGAATCAGGCGTTACTTTGCGGAAATCCATATCAATACTAATATTAATCGGTGGATAAACCGAGCTCAGTGGTCAGCTGCCGAACTGTCTACTGCTCGATAATGTTGAGTCGTTTGATTGATAATGAACTCGTGTTAAGTCGAAACGCGTCCCAAATTTGTGGTTTTTGCTTGCGGGTGTGTGTGTGGTGCATTGTCTGCTTTTCGATTTCTTATAAGTGGGAGGGCGGGTGGTGCACTGTGCATGTTGCATGAAGACTGCCGGTATTTAGCGGAATTAAGCGAAGATATTATTAATATTAGTATTATTATATTTTGCCGTGTGACTTGAGCTTAGGGCCCGGCCCTATGACCCAGTGCATCGTCGTAAACGTGAAATGTCGCGGCATCGTCGGAGCATTCCATGATTATTAGTAAGGGTCAATTCACACGTACCACAACCACACCACAGCCACAACCACACCACAACGACGCCATGTGGTCGGGCGTATATTTTGTATTGAAAATGAATATTACAATTTACACGTACCACATTTTGCCGTTGTTATCGACCACTTGTGTAATACGACCACATCGCAACCACATCGCGACGGCAACGCCGCCACGCGGCAGCGGCACCGCGGCCACATCGCGAATACGCTGATTTCGTCGTCTTCTTCTTATTAATAAAAGCCATAATAAGGATAGCAACAACAATCTTTCCTCCATGACTACGTTCAGTCAAGCCGTGTTACCTCTACTAAAGCTGGAGTATAACTGCACATGACCACGTGGATACCACATCGCAACGACAGCGACAACGCAACCACATCGACATTTTGTCGGTACCACAACGCAACTGCAAAAAGCCGCTGCGACACTATTCACACGTAACCACAGCTTGACCACATTTTGTCGCTGCGACGTGGTGTGGTTGTGGTACGTGTGAATTGACCCTTATTATTAAATATTATAATTATTAGATGGGCGTTCAACGCTACGGGTTTCCGCACTGAGCCTGGCATGGCAGGCTATTGTGCTTGGATCAAGTGGTCATTCAGTTCTCCCAACCTAATTCCGTCCAGAAGGCGAGTAGCTTATCCAGGTCAGCTACCGCCTCTGGGAGCGACTTTGTGGATCCTATCGTGTTATAGCGGATATCGGCTACTCCTGTGCATTCCTGGAGCACATGAGCGACCGTTTCGTCAGCTTCCATGCACGCGCGGCACATGAGGCTGTCGGTGATGCCTATAGTGTATAAGTGTTTATTTAGTGTGGTATGCCCTGTAAGTACTCAAGTCACTGTCCGCAGATCTTTTCTGCTTAGTCACAGGGCGCGCCTGGTCAGCTTCCTGTCAAGGGTTGGCATGATTTCATTCGACTGTCTGCAACCGGGCTCTTCCTGCAAGTGTATCTTAGAGAGGGAGAGAGTGCGTTCTCTTAGCCATGCGCGGAGCTGACCTTAGGGCAGGGGTATGAACGGTTCAGGACCATACAGGTCCCTTGCCGAACCCCCCCCCTAGCCAGTTCGTCAGCAGCGTCGTTACCCAAGGAACCGCTGTGGCCCCTTATCCATTGTAGGGTTATAGTGTTATTTTGAGCTACCTCCTCCAGTGCTCTGTAGCACTCCAGTACTAGCCCTGAAATGAATTCACAGGGGTCCAGGAGCACAGATGCACTGTCCGAGATAAAATAATAAAAAAATAAAATAAAATAGGAGTACCGTGTTGTGGTGACCTAGGCTTTTGGAGATTTTAATATTGAGGTCTTGTGAATATGTTACTGTAAATGCTCGAACTACGGTAAATCTTAAGATTTAAGTGTAAGTCTTAGGATTTACCGACATGAGTTGGTAAATGTAAGTATTTCTGAAGATACGACGATGTTTTCGAGCTTTTACTCGAGTACAAACTAATACCAACTTATTTAAATTATTCTGAAAAAACACATAACGTATATCTCTGAATATCTCAATCTCTATCATATCTAATTGAATCAGTACTTCTCAATTTGGAATTTGCGACGGTAGACGGTGCACGGGTAGCGGGGGCGGCAAGCTACAATTCGATGCGCTGAGCACGTTATGACATGTTTTGTTTTTCAACATTTACCGTGCCGTTAATGTAAATCCTAAGATTTACCAACGGAATGGTAGTAAAAGTTCGAATCGCAAATCTTTTGGGACATTTACCATTAGGAATTGGTAAATCTTAGATTTTACTGGAGTATCTTAGGATTTACTGCAGTTCAAGCTTTTACAGTAACAAATGTTCACCCGCTCCAGTCCCTTGGTTGTTCTTGGAGCCGTCTGTGTATACACGCACCTCTTTAATATTGGAGTAGTCATGATATTCCTCTTCGAGTATAACAGTGTATTTGTGTTTGGTAATTATAGTTTTAGTTTTCCTATCACAGGGCGCGGCAAGTAAGGGTTGATATTGGATCGCCGCTGTGTGTATACTGGTGTGTAGGATTCTGGAATCGTTTCTAAGGTGCCGTGCATTTTTTAGCCTGGGTGAGGACATCGCCGCCTCTTGTTGTATGTGTAAGTGTAAGGGTGGCAGGTTCAGTAACACCTGAACGGGTGTGGTTCTCATACAGCTTGTAATGGCGAGGCAGGCAAGCCGTTGCATTTTTTCCAAGTCATTTTAAGCTGTTATTAATTTGGTTCTCGGCCACCAAACCAGTGAGCCGTAGGTTATTACTGGTCTGATGATGGTAGTATAAAGCCAGTGTACGATCTTAAGTTTGAGTCCCCAGTTTTTACCCAGTATTCTGTTGCACTGCCATAGCATAGCGCTGGCTTTTTTAATTGTGTTATCTAGGTGAGGTTTCCAGCTAAGTTTATCATCAAGGGTTATTCCTAGATATTTAACTGTTTTTAAGAGCATTCCATGATATCGCACCGTGCGAAATTATTTATGTTGCCGCGTCGTGCAAACAATCGTTGACTTATCTGATCTTAAATTTTCTTTTCCTTTGCTTTTTCTTTATGCTTCTTCTGATAAGCAACAAGAGTAGAATACGTCTTATAGGATCCATGTCGAAATGTAGACTGACTGCAAAAATCATTGGAGAAGTACGAGAAGGTATGGCGTCGTGGTACAACGTGGCACCGCACCGTGCAGACTCAACACGGCACCGTGACGTACATTTACACGGTGCACTGCGCGACAACGTGTAATTGTCTGGTGCAACAACGTGCTCCGCTTTGTCGCCGTGGCCACACCATTTCACGTTTACATCGCCGCTCCGTGGTCATGTGGCCGAGCCCTTAGAATACAATTACTTGGGCTTTTGGCAAGGCTTAACTTAAACTTACTAGGATTTAAGTTGTTGTTATTGTGATCATCTTTGATCTACCATCTTTGAATTATCTTTGATCTACCATTATTTTTACCGCGTGCTGCTGAAACTGACTTAATATTAGTTTATTCTGAAACTCTAGTGAAGTTCTAGATAGAAATTAGATTATGAATTTCAGTGTAACTGTTCAAACTCCTAGCTATATCCCTTAATAAACATAAAATATGATTAGTAAAAGAATAAAGACTCACCATTCAATTCCAAGTCATATTGTAGATACAAAATGATTTGATGTAAATTTTGGGCGGGGGAAGGCCACAAACAATTAAAATTTGATTCATTTTGAATGCATCCAGCTATTGGATTGGCGATAGTTGTCTAGAACAAATCAATCAAATTGTTATGATATTCATATCATCGTTCCGTATGTAATACTTACATACGTACATACATATACTTACGGCCATAAACCCCAAAAGGGGTAGCCAGAGCTTCAAAGCTACAAACTCCACAGCCACATTTGGAAGTTGATAGGGAACAAGGTGGTAGAAATAAAGTATCGTTGGTGATGGGTCTCAAACCAAACTTTTGCATCTGAATTTCAAATGAAGTGGCTACAACTTTTTCCCCAATAACTTTCCACAAGTGTCTAAATTACTGAATCTGAAGCTTTGGCTTCCCCTTGGAATTCTTATAGCCATGGGCATTAGTACTTATGTCATAAGCTTTGTTATTTATTAATGAAAAATTTACCTGGTTGGGTATTATAAATTCAGCTTTTAATGGTATCCAATCTGAAGGTCCACAATTAATTATCTGCAATAGAAAAAAAAAATAGTTTAATACAAAATGAAACCAAAGTGGAATACTCATTATGAAAACACGCCAATAATATGATCCAGTATCTGAAATCGCAACGGCTTTACTTAATTTATTTTTGGATAAATATGACTTTATGCTGTGGAAAAATAGGTATATTTCAACCTGGGCACAAATTATAATAGCATCTATAATGTAATGAAACAATATTGCAACTACTAGTAAAGTATGATGTGGTGTCCGAAGTATGAAGAATAAAAGAGCAAGTATGAAAAGCTTCGTCTAGTCCGTTCTGTCCTACCGTTTGTCATACCGGTAGGACAGAACGGATAAAAATAGTCCGTTCTGTTCGACTACGCTGTCGAACAGAACGGACTACGAAAAAAGTGTCCGGTTTGTTAGACAAGAGATTGTTTTGAGTGATGGGTATTTACCAAGGTCCGATTATTTTCTAAACTTAACTTATACTTATAGATCATAAATTTCTACCATGTTTAAAACATACAGGGGTAAAAAGACTTAGAAATTATTTTGAACTTTGTATGTGTTTTTAATGCCTGGCGGGACTTGTGAAATTTTCGAGAGTGTAAAAACATCAGTAGAAAGAATAACTTAGAATAATTTCTATTAAAAAAATAAATAATGCCCCAAATTATTTCCGAGGTAATACAGTAACGATCTTGATAGCTCAATGGAAAAGAACACTCCCTCTGATGATGATTTGCTGGACCATATCAAATTTTAATTTGATAAAAACATTCATATTTGTTTTGCTATGTGTAGTGTAAAATATTAGGCGTTAAAATAAGGTTTTGATTAAGAAATACATACTTTTTTGACCATGACTGTTGAAAACCATAATGTTTTTTTACCCATTATTTTCTTCTTGTGTCAGTGGAAATTGATATTTCTGAAAATTTCTTTTAATTAAATTAATATTTTTTTCAGTTGGTTGGAGGGAAACATAGTATTTTCTAAGATTTTCACGATTGCACATTATAATTGAAACAACTATTGATTTTCGGATATTTTAATCGCGTGTTATTACATTATTTTTAAAGCCCGACGTTTCGAAAACTTTTCAGTTATCATGGTCACGGGAAGACTGAGGTGTTATTTGTCATTATACAGTACTATAAAATTATTAATACTAACTACCTTCACAAAATTTTAAGTTACATTTGCGTTTAATATTTGCTATGTACAAAAAGAGCTAACTCCAGATAACATTAGCTCTTAAAACTCTCTTAACTTTAAAAATAATGTAATAACACGCGATTAAAATATCCGAAAATCAATAGTTGTTTCAATTATGGAGGGAAACATTTCAAAATCATTGCATTATTCAAATATTTCTGGTAAAAAAACCTATGTTTTTTTATCTCTTGATGATTTCTAACTCGTGAAAATTTCCCAAGTCCCGCCAGTCACAAGAATATTTATTGTGTAGCACAACACTATTTACCTGTCAAACTCAACGGTATAACAAACCGGACACTTTTTTCGTAGTCCGTTCTGTCCTACCGGTATGACAAACGGAAGGACAGAACGGACTAGACGGCTTACACACTTTATTTACGAAGTTAAAGAGCTTTGCCAGGATCGTACAAAGCGGCGATCGATAGCTATCGATAGTATTTTAGACTATAGTCTCTGCCTACCCTAATGCAAACTAACAACGGCGTGAGAATATGAATGTATGTATTTTTGACACAAAAATCATAATCTAGCATCTCAGCTATCAAAAACTAAATATTTACCTCATAAAAGTGGATCGCTGTAACTATTGATTTGTTACTTAATGTTTCTCTGGATATTGTTAAGGTTGCGTTCGGCAAAGGCGTGCTGTAATCAGGCAAAACTTTTAATTACATTATTATTTCAATTTGATCAACATTAATTATTAGTCGTTAGAAGTAATCTAGGGTTTTGAGGCTTTTTATTGTAGTGCGATATACCTGGAAACCTATCACACACTGGAAAAGACTGGTAAATATAGAAGAAGAGCGAGAGGTTTTCCAGTGCCGTACTAAGTGGCGTTCGATAAGTCTCTGCCTGCCCTAATGAGAACTAAAGTGTGATTGTATAAGTATGTATATAAATAAAATTATTCAATTCAACATATTACCATTTTCGCATCTCACCTACTGATATTAAACGAAACCACAGGCATCACTTCAAGATTCAATTTACGTATCTTTCGTTCTGATTTTTCACTGTTATCGTTAATTTCTGCTTCAACAACCAGTTCTGTTTTATTTTTTACTTCTAAAGTGTAGTCCAATTCAATCTCAAATGAGATGCTGGCGTTTTTCCCAAATCTTAGAGGAAGCTCACATGTGACGGTAAAATTTTGTAATGTGCATCTTTCTGGAAGCCGTTTTGGTGACAGTGGTAGCTTTATCATCAGATTTGCATTTGAAGACGGCTCGTTTTTATTTTCAACCACGATAGTTACTCCTAGTTTTGTATTTGACCCTGGGATGTATGGAACACTGCAACAGATGATAAATATTTTATAGTTCTATTTTACATAATCTTATTATTAATTTGTTACTGACTAGCCACAGAAACATGGATTATTAGGAACAGAGAAGACAGTGAAGAGAACATACAGAAAGGATTTTCTATGTACGTGCGGTGAAACTTGACTTTGAATTAAATCATTTTATAGAGCGAAGTCTTTTCTTAAAATTGATCGCAATGTAAACACGGTTTTTGAAACAACTTTTAAAAATTACTAATTTGATAATTGTAAGATTGTAACAAAACAGGGAATACTATGTTTATAATTTTGATTTTGCAATTTAGTCTAAACTAACTTTCAGACATTTTCTACATATGAAGAAGATACATACATATATATATATACTCACGGCCATAAATCCTATAATGGTGTAGCCAGAGCTTCAGAGCTGGAAACTTTTCAGCCACATTTAGAAGTTGATAGGGGACAAGATGGTATAATAAAGTATCATTGGTGATGGGTTTGCATCCGTATCGTCCAAATAATACTTAAAAAAGCCTTATAAATACGATAAAAAATTTGATAATGCTTGAATTTTCTATACTTACACATCCAATGGACTCAAAGTTAATTCCAACAACGGCGTACATATCAGGTCATCACCACAATCGATAGTTAGTTGTACATTAGCGGAAGCAGTTTTAGTTGAATTTTCAGAAAGACGGACTTTGTTGAGGAAATCGGTGCATTTGCTGTCTAGAATCATTCAAATTAGATATCAAAAAATGAACATATAAATAATTGGTTAAAAGCAGTATTGGCAAGATAAAGTTACTTCTCATGCTTATGCCATATTCCCATTGTGAGATTGTGGTAGAGTTTGTTGCAAGAGAGAAAAATGTTGAGTATATATTCATTGCTTCTTATACCTACTATATATTCGAAATATATGTTCACTCGCTTGCTAGCAATAGTCATGCCATTTATAGTTTCCATATTGGCCCTACGTCAGGGTCAAAACGTTTTCTATTCTATTTTCAAATGTCCTTCTGATTAAATAACCATACCCTTTTTTTGACAAATTAATACAAATACTCACGCCTATAGATCCCTAGAAGGGGTAGCCAGAGCTAAGGAATAATAAATTCCTCAGCCACTTTTAGAAATTCTTGTGGGGAAAAGATGGTAATATAAAGGTTGTTGGTGATGGGTCTCCAACCGCATCGCCCAAAAATCCTTTAAAAGCCCCAATACCCCTAGTCGCCTCTTACGTACACCCACCGGAAGAAATGGGGTAGTGCTATTCTAAACCGACACTACACGTCTAAGCCGACACTACACGACAAATTAGTATCCAAAGAAAAACTCGTAAAATATTTTTTACGGAGTGAACTTCGAATTTGCTAATGAATCTGAATTAAATCAATATGATTACCTCAATAATTTGAAAAATAGTACCATAATTATGTCTGCCTGTTAGCTTTTACAAGGCAATATCTAAAGGTTATATATAGGCTTTTTTTGTTGTCATTTTCGGTGTCTGAATCTATTTAAAATCCATCATCAAAGATGACTGGGCTTTCCTCATCAAATATAGTTGAGAAAATGTCGATTAAACAATTCCGATGTTTTAATTGTTATTAATTTCTTCTTATGATAATAAAACTATATCGACGGTTGAAAGGCAAAAATTACCAAACGACAATTTTGGCCATATTGATTTATATATATCACTGAACTGGATTTTTTTTTCTGCGTCGATCTGTCCTACTCTCGTGTCTCTACGATGACTTTTTTTAATTTATTAATCCATTACTCGTTTGGTAATTTATTAATCCATTACTTTAATTAAATTTTCGGCGACCAAACGACAGCATA
The DNA here is from genome assembly GCA_963576735.1 of Bedellia somnulentella. NCBI lineage: Eukaryota > Metazoa > Arthropoda > Insecta > Lepidoptera > Bedelliidae > Bedellia > Bedellia somnulentella. The sequence continues at coordinate 17,224,554 of OY755179.1, forward strand.
TTTATAAAATTTGGCATAGAGAAATTTCTCGTTTATTTGATTTTTGACTTAGTATGTTTTACTTGTTTTGAATTTAAATTGTCCATGGAGTTGGTAGGTTTTTCTTGAAATGGATTGAAAAAAAAATTGACTAGGTAAATTCTACCTTTCACTAATACTAAGTGACACTCCATTTCGATCATTGAACTTAATGGTAAAATATTATTAATTGGCGTAAAGTAAATTTCATGGTTTTATTCACCTAATAACTAAGTCGCGTAGTTATTTCTAAAAAACTTTGAAAATTATTTACAATGTCGTTTCGGAAGTTTTACCTGCGATTTAAATATAATTACTTTGTCGTTTGGATATGTTTTAACAATAATTGATTTAAATTAAAATGGCGTTTAGTTATCCCATAAAACGATGTCGCGGCGTTTACTACTTACGCAAATTTGTCGCCAATGGTCGTTCGGTACATATTTTGGCTAATTCCTCGACGAGGCGTCGCTTGGTGCAGCCGCGCGCGCCATTTTCCCGCCGTTTGGATAGTATAACCGGTAAGTATTTTTTTATAAATTGTATTGAACGCACACATTCTGATAGTACTAAATTGTTTATTAATACTGTCTATGACATAACTTTCTGTTCAAGTGGGAATGTAGTATGAAAGATAGAACGATTTAGAAACCTAGTTACCTACTAAGAATATTAGGTAGGTACTGTGATTAGGTAGGTACCTACCTAAGTGAGTATCTTTACCAGCTCATTGTACGGTTTGCCGTATACTGACGTTGTTAAATGTAATTCCTGTTCCCCGAAGAAATACATAGGTACCTAAATCACGAGTTTTTATAGGGTAGGTATATTCTGGTAATGTATGCGTGCATAGTCTTAATAAAGTTTATTTTTCAGAAACATGGATAGAAGAAAACGTGTGTCAAATATAATTGATCAAGCACTTATAAATGCAGATATAATTTCTGGGCAGAAGATAGTGGTAAGACATCAAGTTAACTATACCAAAATTATTGTCCTTAATACCTATAGCATCTGAAATACTTATAACTTACATGTTTTAGGTCCTTTATCTTATCTAGTTCTAAAATATCTACTTATACATCATACCTATAACATACAGAAAGAAGAAAGAAAGAAAGAAAAACATTTATTCGCTGCTACACACGTACAAAGGAAAACACAGCACAAAAATAAGTATATACAAACACACAGAAAAATAATAATAAAAAGACAATATCATACACACTAATTCCAAGATATAAAAGAAAAAAAATCTATAGCCATATAACCTGCGTAGTAGCAACGAATTTGGAAGCTGTCTCAGCATTATCGTTGTGAAGTAAATGAATACCTCACAACACTGATTTTCAGTCAGCCCCAAAATAAAAATATAAAAGAAAAGACGTCACAATAGAATAATGAAAAAGAGAACTTATAACATACTCGTATAAATAATAGCAGTAGAAAGTACCAATAAATACATACATAAACTATTCATAGGAAGGGATAGACAGAGACACTTAGGTACTAGTTAGGATATTTACCACAAGAGTTCAAAAATGTTTCCAACTTGTACAACATTTATAAGAAATATTTTGAGGAAAAAGGTATAGACTATGTTAGCGAACGCGTTTTCCGCAATATATTTAATGAAAAGTTCAACATTGGGTTCCATGTCCCTAAAAAGGACAAATGTCTTAAACGTTTGAAGTTCGAACTGTCTGCCTATAGAACAGATCCAGTCAAAATACAAGAAAAGACTTTACACGAAATTGAAAAGAATGAAAGCTACAACCGAATTTACTCCCACAAAGCTATCAACAAAACAGGCCCAACAACTCTTTATGTAAGTTTTTACTTGGAAAAAGTACTAAATACGCCTCATGGAGAATCAATGCTGCTCTATTACTCACGTAAACTAGCTGTCTACAATTTATGCTTTTACGAGAATGGGACAAGGAAAGTATATTGCTATTACTGGGATGAGTCTCATGGTAAGCGAGGTGCCAATGAAATAGCCAGTATACTTTATAAATATATCATGACTGTGGATGCAAGAGAAAACATCAAAAATTTACTATTGTATTGTGATTGCTGTCCTGGGCAAAACATTTATAAAGTTATTTTGGCTACTATTCACTTAACTTTGCAAGGATGTAAAATTTAGAAACAATTCAAATTAACTATCTACTAACTGGACACACATATATGCGTGTGGATAGTGTTCACGCTGTCATTGAGGGTAATAAATCATCAATGGTTTGTTTATACAAATCTTTGGTGAGGTCTCAGTTGGAATATGCCAGCGTGATTTGGAATCCCTACTATTCAAAGTACTCCAATAAGATAGAATCCATACAGAAAAAAAAACCCTTAAAGCCATACACTACAAATTTCATCATTCCAGAATGTCTTACACTAATCTACTTAAAAAATACAACCTACAATCACTGACAGACAGACGACAACTTATTGACCAAATGACGCTCCATAACATATGTTTTAACCATTACGATTGCATTCCCCTGTCCAACGAAATAGGCTACCGCGTCCCGCGTCGGCCCGACAGCCGGCTGCCGCATACAGCCGTGTTCGCGGTGGAGCCCGTCCGCACGGTGGCTGGCGAGCGCGCCCCTCTTCGTAGGATTTGTGAATCACACAATAAAAACTACAGCTCTATAGACATATTTAATTCGTCTAAACTCCAGCTCAAGCGAAGCATACTGATAAATGATACCATTAAATGATCAATTTTAGTATATGACACACACACACATACATACATACACACACACCCACACACATGCAAACACACACACACACACACAAACACACACACACACACATGCATAAACTTGTATAAACACAATCCCATTTAATAGATGTATTAGTTATAAGCTTTATAATGTTTAAATGCTGATTATATATTTTATACAAAGTTCAGTTTCATATAAGTTTTTAAAATATGTTTATTATGATAAGATAAATAGAATAATAATAGAAATGTAAATATTCTGTGATGAACAGTTCTGGATACAGACTGATTTCACCATGTAATTTAATTAGAAATAATGTATTTAGTCTGTGTCTGTTGTTTGTCCAAAATAAATAAATAATAATAATAATAATAATATAAAGAAGACCATAGTTTATGGTCCATCGCAATGGTATACTGTTTTCGGAACTGCTAGGATTGACCCATTTCCATACGAAGTAGAGAGACTTGAATTTGGTAATTTCCATAGATGGGATATTGTAGCCGATAAATACTATAGGGGTAATCTAATGGGAAAAATCAGTAAAATTAGAATTGCTACATTTAAAAAACGTTCAACTGTCAAAGTAAAGTATTCTATGAATAAATCTGCAAAGTCGAGTGAAATAGAAGTTCAATCTAAAACTAAAGTGCCCTTGCTACCTTGTTATAAATCACAGTTACCGATCTCTAAAGCTAAATATGATGACCTATCCAAACTTTGCACGGATAATGTAATCCCTTCCTTGTTCAAACAAAAATTTATAAATCTCCCACGTGCATCATCTGTTAAAGATACTCTGCCTGAAACAGATATATAGGATAATGACGATGAGTCCTAATAAGTTACTAAAAGACTGATTTAATTATATTTTTTTATGACATTTTCACGCTATTTTACAGATTTTTTAAATAAATAGTACCTATATCTAAGAAGAGAAGTGATTTTATAAAAATGTATGGTCTGATTATTATAATTATAAGTGTTACACTAGTAGTTTTATAATTTACTTAACAGTCACAAATTATTCAGAGATTTTGTATTTTTCTATGATTGATAATATTATAGGTAATTAATAATTGTACTTAAGTATGTACGATATATGCACATTAACTATTTTATGTTAAAGTGATTAATGTTAACCTGTCTCTAAGATAGGTAGTTATTGTTAATGCAAGTTATGTTCTGTTTCGTAACCCTCTTTGTTACTTCGTTATACTTTAAAGTTTAAGTAAGTAACCTCTAACAGTAATTTAAAAAAATATTGTTTAATGAATATTGATTGTGATTATACATTCCTTCAAGCTGATTTTTAACGCGTTGTGATTCAATAGCATGTGTTCTAATTTTATTTAATTAATAAGTGAATACGATATGTGTACCTTATAACTATTTTATGTTAAACTGTCTCTAAGATAAGTTGTCAATGTTAATGCAAGTTATGTTCTGTTTTGTTACACTTTGTTATTTCGTTACATACATAAACATAAACGTTCACGCCGAATATCCCCGAAGGGGTTGGCAGAGGTACTAATACTTCTGAACATCACGTGACTTTGTCACCTGGTGTTCAGAGTACCCACGTTTTGCATGGACAGTGTACTCACGTGATAGGGGGCAGGCCTATCGCCGTTTTGTACGAATACACTGTCACATGACTAAGTACAACTCAGCCATGTGGGTTTCCTCACGATGTTTTCCCTCACCGTTAACAACCATGATAAATTAACCACACATATGTCTTTAGAAAAGACAAATTGGTGTAGGCTCGACCCAGGATTTGAACACTAGTCGCTTGCACGATAACCGAGTGTTCTACCCACTGGGCTATCACGGTTACTCGTATTTCGTTGTACTTATAAAATGTAAGTAGATAACCTATAACAGTCTTTTTGTTATAATAAACATTGATTGTGATTATAACTAAGTTACCTTATGATGCTAATTATTAAGAGGATAGAGGCCCTTAAAGTTAATTTTTGATATGTGTTTTTATAACCTTTTTTAATAAAGAACCAGTCAGTGTTTTCCCCGTTTACTCTTACACATGCACTAGAATCCTCATAGAGTGATACTAATGCACGTATAAGTTGACTCCCCAAACCGAACTTGGATAACACCTCCCATAAACACTTTCTTACCACCCTATCATACGCCTTCTCTAAATCAATGAATCTCTAGGGGTGTCCGACAGGGATGTGTAGCTTCTCCGTGGCTCTTCAATTTGTTCATGGATGACTGTTTGACAGAGTTGCGTGAAAGTGATTATGGACTAAGAATGAGTGGTTTCATCATTAAATGCCTCTTGTATGCTGACGATCAAGTGCTACTTGCATCGTCGGCAGAAGAGTTGCAAGAGATGATGAATATTGCATGTGAGTCTTTTGTAAGAAAGGGAATGAGGGTGAATGTGGATAAGACCAAAACGATGGTTTTTGAGAGACAGGAAGATGTGACAAAATGCGTGATTGCGATTGATGGTAAGGATGTGGAACAGGTGAAGGAGTTTGTATATCTGGGAAGTTTGTTTACAAGGGATGGAAAATGTGATGAAGATATTGAAAGAAGAGTGAAAAAGGGTAATGCGGTAAATGGAGCAATGAATAGCCTAATGACCTGTCAATCGGTGTCTGAAAAGGCCCGAATGGCTGTGCATGATGCTGTTCTTGTTCCTACGCTTATGTATGGAAGCGAATGTTGGGTGTGGCAGAAGAAGCATGAGAGCAGAGTGAATGCAGTAGAGATGAGGTCCCTCAGAAAAATTTGTAATGTTAGATTATGTGACCGAGTGAGAAATAGTGTTATTCGTGAAAAGTGTGGTGTGAAAGATGATATTGTAAGAAAGATAGAAAAAGGAATGTTGAGATGGTTTGGGCACATAGAGAGGATGGATGATAGAAAATTGGTAAAAGGGATCTATAGAGCTAGTGTGGATGGTAATGTTAGTAGAGGACGACCACGGAGAACACACTTGGACCAAATTGAGAGTGTGCTCAAAAAGGCTGGCGTCCGAAGTATGAAGAATAAAAGAGCATGTATGAAAAGATTGATGGATGTAAACGTGTGCCTACACTCAGCGGGACCCCCTGTCCTAAAACGATATGAGTATGTCTAGGATTTAGTTCCAAATTAGTTCTATCAAATGCAGTCAAAATTTGATTTTGTTCCGTCGAAATGGAAGAATGGCGTTGGTTTTAATTCGACCTCCAGCCAGCGGGACACTTTTTATTTATAGGTCACAGGAACTTCAAATGGGTGTCAAACTTTAGTTCTACTTTCATTTATTCCGATCTAAGTGAAAACGGTGTTCTAGCGTAAATAATTACAAAAATAACAAGGTTCAAAAGAACCTCCAGCCAGCGGCCAACTTTTTTCAATGATGCTGTGGGAACCTAAAAGTTACATCAATCTCTTCCCTTTGTTTAGTTCTACTCGATACCTATAATTACTAAATTGTGAAAATATGTATTTCACTGTATAAACAAAAAGCATACTTGAAGGTTTCTGTTTTTCATTGTGTACTATTAAAAGATAAAATAGAAGCATTTAAAACTGATAATTGAGTAGAACTAAACAAAGGGAAGAGATTGATGTAACTTTTAGGTTCCCACAGCATCATTGAAAAAAGTTGGCCGCTGGCTGGAGGTTCTTTTGAACCTTGTTATTTTTGTAATTATTTACGCTAGAACACCGTTTTCACTTAGATCGGAATAAATGAAAGTAGAACTAAAGTTTGACACCCATTTGAAGTTCCTGTGACCTATAAATAAAAAGTGTCCCGCTGGCTGGAGGTCGAATTAAAACCAACGCCCTTCTTCCATTTCGACGGAACAAAATCAAATTTTGACTGCATTTGATAGAACTAATTTGGAACTAAATCCTAGACATACTCATATCGTTTTAGGACAGGGGGTCCCGCTGAGTGTAGGCACACGATGTAAACGAAGCTAGAGAGGTTTGTCAGGATCGTGCGAAGTGGCGATCAATAGTCTCTGCCTACCCCAATGGGAACTAATGGCGTGAGTATATGTATGTTTAATAAAGAAGTGATTATTACCACTTTCGTTTTATTATAAAACCTTGAATTAAACTCATTAACTCAAAAAATAATTAGGGTTATGAGTACAATTTATTGATAATTTAGATAACAACTGTGCTTTGTACATTTATTTTCTATGGGGCTACAGTTTCTTTTCGTGAATCTTGAAATTGTTTTACATAATACTTATATCTTTCTTCCCTGCTACCACACATAAATATAAATCAAATAGTTACATCTTCCTGTATTTCCTTATTGTATCATTCGTCGTTTGGTATTTTTTTCCAGGCAGTATTTTTTTTTTTTTACCAAACGCCCCTATCTTTGCTACTAATGCACTAATTGAAGATTTTTTTTTTAGTCTATTGTAGAGAATTTCAAGTCGAGTTAAATACAAAATGATTAATTTAAGTACAAAGCATAGAACAGATGTTATGATTTTTTTTTGAAAAAAAAAAAACTTTAAACTGCTCTCCTGTAAAGTTGGTGTAGCCGCGAGTGACTTATTTAAACTTTAAACACTTACCAGGCACGTGGCTGGCAGGGGTGGCGTTCGAACTCTCGAGAGTTTATTGATGAATCACAGCGCAGGCTTACACTTTTCACCATAGGTCCATAGATAAATGTGGTTCAGTCCTTTTTCACTTTGTTCGGGAAATAGACTTGATTCGGAATTTATTTGGTAACTTTTATAAGAACGTGTGCATTCACATCGGCGTGTTGAGAAAGAGAGACTGACTTGCGGAAACGGATGTAGTTGTAAGACGTCAGACGTCAATGTTGCCAGTTTCCCGCATCAACAAGGTAGTGTTAGAGAAAATAAGCCACATGAAATAAATCTATTTCTAACGTGAATTAAAAAGTATGTAAAATATGTTTTGTTGTCTTGTGCACACCTAATAAAGAAAATTATAAACTAATTTGTTCCAGTACGGAACAGTTGGTTAAGTGTCGTTTGGTAATTTTTGCCTTTCAACCGTCGATATGATGTGATTTTTAGTTTACCTGATGATACCGATGAAGTTTTTTTCAATTCAACATCAAGTTTAATTGGAATCGGTTCCACGAAATCCGACGTTGTCTGAAAATATTCAATTACATTAAACAACACTCTTATTTACTTATACTCACGCCCCTTGTTCCCATCGACCGCCACTCCGTACGATCCTGGAAAATCTCTCTTGCTTCTGTCACATTCAGCATTCTCCTTAGACATGCTCTTTTATTCTTTTCAGTCCGAACTTTCGCTTTCGTAAGAACTTTTTGATATTAACATAACACATAACATAACATATACATAAACGTTCACGCCGAATATCCCCGAAGGGGTTGGCAGAGGTACTAATACTTCTGAACATCACGTGACTTTGTCACCTGGTGTTCAGAGTACCCACGTTTTGCATGGACAGTGTACTCACGTGATAGGGGGCAGGCCTATCGCCGTTTTGTACGAATACACTGTCACATGACTAAGTACAACTCAGCCATGTGGGTTTCCTCACGATGTTTTCCCTCGCCGTTAACAACCATTTTATATTAAATTTGATATAATAATACAAATTATATATCAAACAACATATTTGATCAAATTCTTATACAGAAACTAATACGCGTATTACTACTAGATTATTGAGGGCTCAGTAGGAATGAGTTTGGTTAAAAATGCATAACTTTACCAGTTTAAAACTCTTAATAAGACCTTCTCAATATGTTTGTCACAGTCTTATGTGTGGTTTACTCATACGTCTAAAAAATCAATAGGCTTAAGTCCTACTCCAAAGATGATCTGTACGTATAAAATTAGTACTGTGAACATAGAGAGAGAGACCCATCACCAACTATACTTTATTTTTACCATACATTCATATACTCACGGCTATAAATTCCTAGAAGGGGTAGCCAGAGCTAAGGAATAAGTAATTCCATAGCCACTTTTGGAAGTTGCGCGGGGAAAAGATGGTAAAATGAAGGTTGTTGGTGATGGGTCTCCAACCGCATCGCCCAAAAATCCCTTAAAAAGCCCCAATACCGTTAGTCGCCTCTTGCGTACACCCACTGGAAGAAATGGGGTAGTGCTATTTTAAGCCGACACTACACAGCATCTTCTCCCCTATCAACTGCCAAATGTGGCTGAGGAGTATCTAGCTCCTGCTACCCGTTCTAAGGATTTATGCCCGTACGTATGTATGAACTCACTACTGTCAAGAAAACTAATTTAGACTAAACGTTTATGTTTAGAGTAAAACACATTGGTGATTAAATTGCAATGAATTAGAATATTATTGACATTTAGTAGATAAGGAGAAAACTTACGTTAACGAAAATCATGAAAGGTTCACATGTTTCAGTATTTTCTTTCAAAGTTATTTCGTAATTGTCTTCACTTATGTATACTCTATGTTCTCTGTTGTTATCTATTGAAATATTTGCAGTAACACCTGAATTGAAACAAAAACTCTTTATAAATTTTTAGAATAGTGTTTTTTTTTACCTGAGGCAAGTTAGAATAATTAAATCTGTCTAATTAAACAAAATATTGGAATTATCAAATAATGTTTGATAAAGCCTAAGTTAGTGACTAAACTATTTATTTAAGGTAATTAATGCAAGTTATGCTCAAAGTATTTTTACTTACCAAATTCACCCAAAGTTGCAAACCTGTGAGGTGCAACATAAATACAAAATGATGCAGTAAAATGCTTTGCATCGGAAGGCAAATCTCTTGCTTCGGGTAAATCAATCCGTGTTTTGATGTAAATGGTTGGAATACATTTCATCACAAAGACATCACTACTTTTGAAAGCACCAATAGCAAGATCTGAAATGCGAATATGATTATAAATATTATACACACATCAAATAAGCTAAGTAAGTAGCCCAAACTAAGTATAACTTATATTATAGGGTACTAAATCGACGATATATTTTTAATATTATATAATACACATATAAATAACGCCCAAGACTAAGAAACAATCTTTTATGACAATCACTTAAATATTCCTCTCAGCGGGGATCGAACCCGCAACCTCCGGACCTAGTAGTTGTTCACCTATTAACTCGGCAACGGACGTCTCGCCGATAGTTTGATATGATGCTAAAAAACTGAGAGTTTTGGTTCGTTGCGCCAAATATTTTATTTCCATATCAAAATTTATAAAAACGTCTAATGTGGAAGCCACCATTAAATACATACATACAATACATAGGGGTAGCCGAAACTTTAATACATGATAATTTTAAAATCGCTTTTACCGTTACAAAGATTTCGATCAATATCTATTCCAGTCGAAAGAGCCATTCCAAATCCCTTAACAGCAGTTAAAAGCTGACATTGAAAACTTTGCGGAGATAGTTTTTGTAAGAAACTTTCTTCAATACCAGTCTCAGAACCTATGTAAATATAGACAGCACCTTCGCCATTATTTTCCCATGGAGCTCCTACAGCTATATCTGAAATTTTGAAAAAAAAACAGTGATTTATAAACAGCGTTACAGATTTAAAACCTCAGCTTTATTTACTTCGACTTTCCCACATCAAAAAAATAATTCCAAACCATGAGATAATAAAGTTGTTCAATTTTATTTCAGAGCTATCCTTTATCTTCCACTCAGATAGTTTGAAAATTTAATTTAATTTTATTATCATATTTACATGAAGTCCCATTTATTGTAGCTGTGTAGCCTCTTACAACATAAACGGTAAGAAATGGGTTTGTTTGCCTCGAGTGTCGGCTTAGAATAGCACTACCCCATTTCTTCCGGTGGGTGTACGTAAAAGGCGACTAACAGACTTGGGGCTTTTTAAGGGATTTTTGGGCGATGCGGTTGGAGACCCATCACCAACAATCTTTGTACTACCATCTTTTCCCCACTCAACTTCCAAAAGTGGCTGAGGAATTTATTATTTCTCAGCTCTGGCTACCCCTTTTAGGGATTTATAGCCGTGAGTATATGTATGTATGTATGTCTGTATGTATTACGAGAAAAGATAAAAATAATACTTTATCATTTAAACTAAATTACTTGTATCCAAGGTATACAATTTCAAAATCTCAAATGATTTTCTTCATAGCAAGACACGATATACAACATACATATACTCACTGCTATAAATACCTAAAAAGGGTATGCAGAGCTTCAGAATCAGGAATTATTCAGCCATTATCAGTTAAATGGGGAAAACGGTGAAGTGATGGGTCTCTAACCGCATTGCCCAAAAGTCATAATTTAAAAAGCACCGATACCTATAGTCATCTCTTACAATCAGCCATGTGAAGAATGGGGTAGTGCTATTCTGAACCTAAGCTACACAGCAAATACAATAGAAACAAATGTCGCTCATATTTATTTGGCGTGATGAAATGTACATACCGTTGTAGCCATCTCCGTTGATATCACCTAATTTTGCTAAAGCTGAACCAAACCTAGCACCATCATTTCTAGATCCAGTTAATTTATTAACCATACTTAAATTAAAATGTGGTGTGTTTTCCTGTGAAAAGAAAATATTCTTAAAGATGTGATACATAATTGAAACAATTTTTTGATTTTCGGATATTTTAATCGCGTGTTATTACATTATTTTTTAAAGCCCGACGTTTCGAAAACTTTTCAGTTATCATGGTCACGAGAAGACTGAGGTGTTATTTGTCATTATAAGTTATTATTAAGTTTCACACTTAAAATTTTGTGAAGGTAGTTAGTATTAATAATTTTATAGTACTGTATAATGACAAATAACACCTCATAAATAAAGAATAAATAAAGGAAAGAAAAATTTCGCAACTGAGCTCAGTTGGCAGAGCGTCGGGGCGTATACCCGAGGTCGCGGGTTCGATTCCCGCCTGTGTCGAAATTTTTCTTTCCTTTATTTATTCTTTATTTATTAGTAATAATCCCCACATGAGGTTTTCATGAACAAAAAGATTTAAATTAAATAACACCTCAGTCTTCCCGTGACCATGATAACTGAAAAGTTTTCGAAACGTCGGGCTTTAAAAAAAAATGTAATAACACGCGATTAAAATATCCGAAAATCAAAAAGTTGTTTCAATTATTATGTGCAATCGTGAAAATCTTAGAAAATACTATGTGATACATACTTACTAAATTGACTTAAAACTAAGGTAGATTTTTAAAGTTTTACATGAATATCCTATTCTTTATCACCTATTTCCCCCTCTCGAAAAATATATTTTTACTTTGTGGGTGTGTACATGTGCGTGTAGAGCTGCCAGTACATATATTGGACATCTCCGACTGGCAACTAAGGTGTCACTTGGTGACATGAGTACTTGTTTTTGAAATATAAATATTATGAAAACTGTGTATTTTCGGCTTGGAATAGCACTACCCCATTTCTCCCGGTGGGTGTTACACCGTTAGTCAGAAATTCTTTAGCCACTTTGTGTGTCTATTGAAAATGTGGCTACTCGCATAACCACAGCGCCCCACCATCACATAAAATAGCATTGCAGCTGCCACGACCATTTGCGCCGACCCTTGTAGTAAACACATAGGATTGTTACAAATAACGATGTCTGATAATTAAAATATACAAAAGCGCAAACTTGTGGAGCAATTACTTCAGTACGAAGAAGCCAGCAATGAAATATTGATGATTTCACTTTCATCAAAGAGGATTAGATCCGATTTTCTTGTGTAATGTATGATATTAGTGCTTATACATACATAAGTAACCACATGGTATAAATCCCAAAAATGTTTAGCCAAAGCTTTAGATTTGAAATTACTCAGCCACTTTTGAAAGTTGCACATCACAACTCAATTACTTCAAGATCCTATACCCTTAACCGCCTCTTACAACATAAACGGTAAGAAATGGGTAAGTTTGCCTCGAGTATCGGCTTAAAATAGCACTACCCCATTTCTTCCGGTGGGTGTACGTAAGAGGCGACTAACTGTGTTGGGGCTTTTAAGGGGTTTTTGGGCGATGCTGTAGGAGACCCATCACCAACAACCCTTATTTCACCATTTTTTCCCCACGCAACTTCCAAAAGTTCGAGTTCAGGCTGATTAGTCACCGAGACCGGTCGTTGCTCGCGCGCTTATCAGTTCTCCAACTTTTTACGAGTTACCCTCTTTGTGTAATGTTAAGAATGGCATCGGACTTTGTTTACGTATACAAGTGATATTACGTTAAGTGAACTGTTACCCGTTTCTGACTACAGGAACAAAAATGTACTCCCAAACGTTAAATAATAACCCTAGTTACGCTACTGTGACACAAACAACCATGTTCCCTAAAAAAGATCAGGCTATTATACTAGATTCATTAGAAAATGTACAGATTAAGGATTATGCGCAAGCCCTTGGAAAGATAGTTGACCCTTCGCAGATTCGGTTCTTGTCAAGAATATCAAACAACAGGGTGTGCGTTTACTTATCTTCGAAGTCTATAGCTGATGATATCGTGGAAAATAAGCAATTCATTACCATACAAAATCACAGATTGCCTATTCGACCGCTCATTAACGGAAATAAACGAATAATTATTTCTAACGTATGCCCCATAATTCCACACTGTGAAATAGAAAAACGACTACAAGAAATGAAAATCACGCCAATGTCACCCATCTCTTTCCTTCGCGCTGGTATTAACGAAAACGGTTACAATCATATCTTAAGTTTCCGACGACAACTTTATGTAACACCCGAAGATTTCAATCGTCTCCCGGAAAAAATATCGATAGACTTTGATGAGACAACATACTGGATATATTTCTCATCAGATACTATGACCTGTTTCATCTGCAAAAATGACGGCCACGTAGCCTCAAAATGCCCAGAAAATCACGAAGCTAATAGTAGGAGCAACACGGAGACTCAGAATATGGACACTCTTATCCCTAAACGGCCACACCCACCGACGGAATCTTCTACCACGAATGAATACATGGAGACTGAGCTTATAAATGAAGAGACTGCATTATCTATCGACAACAGTGGCGATGACTCCGACAACGTCTCCCTTTCCAGTGTAGACGAGGTTTACAAAACCGCAACTACGAAGAAACTTAGAAGAACACCTCATAGTGACTTAGACTCGATTCAGTGGGATCAAATTGATGATTTTATCTCAACTTCATCAAAAAATTACCCCCTCTCAGGCAAACAAGTCAGAGAATACCTGGAAGATACATATGGGGTTAAAAATATCAAAGACATCACGTTTAGGTATACTGAAGAGATTGATACCTTAGCTGAATTATTAACGGATTTGATACCTAATATTTCATACCGTAGCGTGAAGAATAGACTGTCCCGTATTGTAAGTAAACTTAAAATTATAACTCGAAAGGCAAAGGTAACGTCTAATGAAGACGCTTTTGTTAATCCCACTGTATAAATTAACCAAATATAGTTAATCACTTATTTATGCATAAAATACGTAACTACCTATTCTATTTAAGATAATTATATAATATAAGTAATGGCTAATAAGGTAAGTTTTAAACTCAACATTATTCAGTGGAACTGTCAAAGTCTACTCCTAAAATTAAGTGATTTAGATTCTTATTTACAAAAGGAAAAGGTACATATCTGCATTCTCTCTGAAACTTGGCTAAATGATGACAAACACATAAACGTAACGGGCTACTCAATTTTCAGAAAGGATCGAGCAGATGGATATGGAGGCTTGGCTATTCTAGTCCACCAATCTATTAGTTGTTTACTTAAAAGTTGCCCTTCTAATTACAATAATATTGATATCATATGTGTTGAAATCCTTAACAGTAGTAAACTTCAGCATATAATCGGCGTATATTCTCCTTCAAATATTCATGCAGGTTCAGAAGAATATGATGAGCTTTTTAGTTATTTTTCTGAAAAAACTTTAATAGTAGGAGATTTTAATGCTCACCATACGGCTTGGTCATATACAACTGACACTCGGGGTAGAATCCTTTCAGACGTAAGTTTGAAACATAATTTCGTTTTTCTTAATAATGGGGACTTTACCCGTTGCGTTAAAGTCAATGATAGTATAATATGTACCTCACCTGATATTTCTTTTTGTAGTGCTGATCTTGCACTGGATTTTGACTGGAACGTGAGTAACGAATCTTTGGGTAGTGACCATCTTATTATATCTATGAAAACGTTAGACACAACTCCAAACAATCCCGAGCTCAGAAGAAATATCAAAAAGGCGAACTGGGTTGACTATACACAACATATCCAATCAGCATGTGAGCATGTCGAATTAGGAGCCGATCTTCAAGATAACTATAACAAATTTCTAGATATAATTGAACATAGTGCTAATTTAAATATTCCATACATTAAATATAGTCCTAATCCTAACAAATTCAGGCCAAAACCTTGGTGGAATCCTGAACTCTCCAAAGCAGTGGCTGAGAGAAGGCTAGCTTTAAAATATTTTAGGAAATCTCGCACGGTGGAAAATTATATGTTGTACAGAGAAAAGGTTGTTGCCGCTCGTAAATTAATAAAGCAGATGAAGGGTAACGCATGGCGGAGCTTTTGTGACAGTATTGATGCTAACATGTCAGTACGTGAGGTTTGGAGGAAACTCAGATGGCTTAAAGGGTACCGTAGTCCTAAAGAATATTTACCCGAGAGTTCAGCTATCTCATTTTTAACTGAACTGACACCAGACAGTGTCTCCTTACATCCTGGACAGATAAATTGTCGTGATCCTAACTCTCTGCAACCTTTTACTTTATCAGAACTAAACATGATCCTTAAAAGGACGGATACTTCAACCGGTGTAGATAACATTACATATTCCATGATTACTCATTTGCCAGATAATGCGAAGAAAATACTATTACATATATTTAATGCTATATACAAAGGAGGTGGTGTGCCGGATCAATGGCGTAGGGTAAAACTTATAGCAATTCCTAAAAGAAATTCGAATACAACCAAACACCGTCCCATCTCTATGATCAATTGCCTATGTAAAACTTTTAATTTAATGATAACTCGTCGCTTAGAATACCACTTTGAAAGTAATAAACTTTTTAATCCCAGCACTTTAGGTTTTCGTCGGGGACTGTCTTGTCAAGATAATTTGAGTAGATTTATAGTAGACACCGAGACTGCCTTTATAAATAAACAATACGTTATATGTGCCTATGGAGACATAAGTAATGCTTATAATAATGTAGCAATAGAGCCTCTTATTTTATCACTTAAAGAATTAGGTGTCGACACATTCTTATGCAGATATATTAAGGAATTTCTCAAAGAAAGAGAGTTGATTTATAGACTTCGTGATGGTACAGAAATTAAAAGAACATGCAGACAGGGTTTGGCTCAGGGGGACCCTATGTCTCCAATCTTATTTAATATCGTCACTATTAAAATATGCAACTCCCTTGTAAAAACTGTTAAGGTATCTCAATACGCAGATGATTTTGCCCTATATTGTATCAATGAAGATATTAATACTTGCGTTGAAACTATACAGTCAAGCCTTAATATCTTTAAATCCATGTTAGATAAAATTGGTTTAGAATTAGCACTCATCAAAACAAAATTATGCATTCTCACGAGAAGATATAGGGTTCCTGATATAAAGGTTAAAATTGATGATGTCCAAATAGAAGTTCTTAATTCTGTAAAGTTTTTGGGTGTTTGGGTAGATAGTCGTCTAAATTGGACCAGACAAATAACGGAAATCGTTCAAAAATGTACAGCCTACGTAAACATCCTCAGTGCTCTAAGTGGAGCTAAATGGGGCGTACATCCGGTCCAGCTTCGACGACTATATATCGCGCTAGTACGTTCTAGACTTGATTACGGAAGTATAATTTATGGTAATGCCAGTCCGCGTCTCTTGAAGAAGTTAGATGTGGTCCAAAATCAATGTCTCCGTTTTTGCGGAGGGTTCATAAAAGATACTCCCATTTTTGCAATGGAGAGTGAACTTTGTATTCCACATCTAAAATATAGAAGAGCATATCTTAGTGACAAATATTTCCTGAAAATTTCATCAAGACAATGTGACTACCTTAAAACACAATTACAACACTTATACAACATTTTAGAGATAGGTGGAAAGTACTGGCGTAAAAATCAGTTCCCATTGCTATTAGAAAGTTTCAGAAAATATTATAACCTGCCTATGTCAAAATTCGAAATTCTGCCACAATTCCAGCTACCTTTCTTTGTTAAAACACTTCCATGGGATCAAATTATACTGACAAACATTAATACCATTGACGAACCTAAAGCTAAATTATCTATACCAGAGCTTAAACAACGTAGCGAAGACGCAATTGTACAGTTATATACAAATTTCTCTCACATATTCACTGACGGGTCTAAAAGTGCCAACGGTTCTGGTTGCGCTTTCTATGATAAGGATGCTGATTTTGGGGCAAAATTTCTTATTGAAAATGATTGTATACCTATTATGGGAGTGGAACTAGCAGCTATTAATGAAGCAGTTAATTATTTGGATTCGACGAACTATCATAAGATTGTAATTTTCTCAGATTCAAAGAGCAGTCTTCAACATTTGTTAAGGTGTATTAAAGGGGACATTATTGGTAGGAAAGAAGCTTACCTCGTTATTAAATGTATAGCTAGGTTGATACGTAACGGGGCTGAAGTTCGCTTACAATGGATCCCTTCCCATGTAGGTATTGCGGGAAACGAGAAGGCTGACTCACTGTCGTCAGACGCTTTACGGAACGGTGTTCCGCTTAATATACTACCACATGTCATGGATCATCTCCCACTGATTAAAAAGAACAACCATAGTGAATTTAAAGCTTATTTCAACGAGTGTTCCGAAACTAAAGGAATTTGGTACAGGACCATTGTAAGCGAACCTCCGCGCACGCCTTGGTTCTCCACATCAAATTTAAATAGAAAAGAGTTGGTTTTATGTTTTAGAATCAGAACTTATCATATGCCATTCAATAAATTCAGTTTTATTATGAAGAAAAGGGACAGTCCAAATTGTACTTTATGTGACAGGGAAGAAGATCTTCTCCACTTTGTGCTCGAGTGTAAAATAAACGAACAACCCCGACTTGATTTTTTAAATGATACTCAGTGCACGGCTGGGGAGCTCTTCTTCCTTGTCCATAGAATCCTCAGCTCAAACTTCACTAATGATCATAGTGGCCGGTTCCTTAGTTTTATTATTTGTTCCCTAACCTTAAGGCAAAATTATTATAAATCTGTAGGTTAAGTTCTACTCCCTTACTTGCACTACTTAAGTTAATCTAGTTTCTTTGTTTGTTTTTTTTTGTTAATGAGTGTTATTTTTTGTTATTTTAAGCCGACTTAATCTTAGGATGTATGGCTTATAAAATAAATGAGATTATAAAAAAAAAACTTCCAAAAGTTGCTGAGGAATTTCTAATTCCCTAGTTCTGGCTACCCCTTCAATCGATTCATAGCCGTGAGTATATGTAAAATATTATAAATTTCAAGCGCTGCCAATGGTGTTCCCGCCGTATTTCTAGATTAGTTAGTTAGTCTGAGCATTTGTTTTCACTGAAACCAGAATTTATACGAAAACTATCAAAATGCATACAAATTTTTGACATGGGCCGCGATAATCTTGCAACTTGCGACACAATCGACAGTCACTTAAGATACATAATCAGGGGGCTGCTCACCTGTTCAGTATTGAGGTATACAAAAACGGCGCCTTGATCGTAGTGCAACCCCGTTTCCTTGACATAATTTGGAGCTCCCACTATGATGTCAGTTCTCCCATCATTATTCACGTCCACACAAATCAGCGTTGATCCGAAGTATGAGCCGAGTTGAGTCCCATTTACTGTCGCCGATATTTTCAGGGGGAAGTCAACGTCAGAAGTTGGTTTGAATATCAAAACCTAAATAGGAATATTTAAAATACTATTCAATTTTAGGTTCCAATGAATTAAGATTATTCTGACAGTTGTAAGTGAAAGTGAATTATAGTGTGTAAGTGGCAGAACGTGTCAAAAATCAATACTGGCTATCAATAAAATACAATGCAAGTGAATACGTTTGTGCCAATCAAGTTTATGTGCAATGGAGAAGATGACATATTCTGTCTCATTTGCACGTTTTATGACACCATCTGCCAAGCGTCTTTGCGTCTAGTATGGAAGAATCGAATATGCTTGTAAAACGTGTTTTTTTTTATTTTTTACTCATGTTGAGACACAGAATTATGTATTTTTTAAATTATCAAATGTTAAATAAAAAAAATCTATCTTTTTTTATTTTAGCTTACCTTTCCAAACCCAGCATTTCCGCGTGGGGCTGATATAACGTGCAAATGTTCTCTGCTTTTAGGATCTAAAATTGCGGATTCCACGGCATATCCTGCAATATAAGCAAATCGATTTTAATGTAATTTCTTGTGGTGCTGTATTTATGTCTACCATCTTTTTCATGCTCAAGCTAAGATTTGGATATATATATATTTTTGACGCATCTTCACGTATGATAATAACAAAGAATAAGTATATAAAAGTACAAAAATCTATTTAGGTTTCCTTATGCAATGCTGGAATGAAATTGAAAAAAAAACACGAAATAAATAAATACAGCCAAATTTACTTTACAAACGACTCCAATATAGCTCAATTTTGAAAATAAACAGTTCATCAGCAAATTATCTTTTCATTTTTTATTTTACACGGCAGAAAAACTTCTAAGGGCCGGCGCCGACTGCCGGCATGGCACGGCGTGTCATGGCAAAGGATTTCGGTACTGATATACCCATTTTTAATCTTATAACCATTAGTATAGAATTCATGTTACTTTATTTTGACACAACGATGCCGAGGGAGGCCGCGGTAGGACAGAACGTGCCTAAGCATGCCACGGGATGCCGCGGCGTACTGCTGCATCTCGCGAGACGCACGCGCATGACACGGGCCGCCAGTACGCGGCGCAGTCCGTTCGCAGCGCGGGGGGAGGGCAAGGGTAGGAGTGTATAATACTTTAAATACTAAATCCCAGTCAATCATTATGAACACAACTAACTTTGAACATGCGCGGAGTTATTTGCCGTGTCATGCCGCGGCATGCCGTGTTATCCTTCGGAATGCTGCAGCAGAACTTACCGTGCCATCCTGTGCCATGCCGGCAGTCAGCGCCGGCCCTTACTTAGGCGACGCGCTCACATTTTTCTTTTGTTTTTTTTAATGCTGTTAAGGTTCTAAATATACACAATTAAGCATAATAACTCGCAGTTCATATGTTTTCATTCTGTTCATGTTTCCAAACTATTTGTTGTCTTTAAGAATTTATCAAGAAAAAACAAATGTATGTTCTTAAAAATCTATACCAAAATAGTGATCTGGTCCTAATTCTGGTGTATGGAACGTATTGACTATCGGAAACGTTCTGACTTTGTCCATTGATCTCCTGTTTCCACCTTGCACTATGCTCATGTCCACGAAGCCTCCTGTAACAAAGATAGGAAAATCAACTATTATATTCGTAAATGCATTATATTTGCGTGATCATATACTCGTATATTAACGGAGGATTGTTCAAATTGATTGTAGTAGTGGCTTACTAATATTTTTCTTTTTTTACATCAGATGAGCTAAATAGCTGTGCATTTCTTCCGGTGGGTGTACGTAAGAGGCGACTAACGGTATTGGGGCTTTTAAGGGATTTTTGGGCGATGCGGTTGGAGACCCATCACCAACAACCTTTATTTTACCATCATTTCCCCACTTAACTTACAAAAGTGGCAGAGGAATAATTCCTTAGCTCTGGCTACCCCTTCTAGGGATTTATGGCCGTGAGTATATGTATGTATGTATGTATGAGCTAAATATCCACTAGTGTGCCTTTTTGAATTCGTATGCTTGTTTATTTATCCTTTATTTACGATGAGGGAAAGAATCATGTAAAGTCATGTGAACTAACACTTATAAATATACTAGTATTCATACATACTAGTGAAAGGCCGATCCCTATGATGTTTGTGCCCTGACCAAATAAAACAGGTACTCTGAATACCATGTGACATATTTTGAGTGCAATAAAATAAAATGTCGTAAGGGTAAACCTAATGTCAATGTTTGTGGTCCAGTGGGTTGGATGGATATGAAAGAAGCTGCTGGGGCTGGAAGTCACTAGTTCAATCACTACAGCCTAAAGACAAGATATCAATAAGACGATATCTAGCAACATTATAAATAAAAGACGGTTCTCTATTGGCGGAGTAGATACTGGTTTCATATTTCATCAACAGCCTTTTGCAGTGACCTTTAAACGTCGGCTATAAATATTTATCGTGATTATTTATCGAAGTATTATTACGTCCTTCGGTTATTGTGATAAGTTTAGAAGCATCCTGACGAACCGGGATTTTAGACATCAGCGATCAATTCTTTAATTGTTCCAATTCTACAGGTAGACGAGAGTAAAGAAAAGATTACCTTGATTGATAGCTTCATTCTATCGTCTTTTATATATGCAGTTATCGGCTGTATCTGTATATACAAGGTGTATAAGTATTATATAATTGTTAAAAAGGGCGAATGAAGCTCTACAAATATCTATAAATCCAATCCAACTGGTGATAAATAAATGAATATTACTATTGAATATATATAGAATATTGAATTGAATATATATAGAATATATATTGAATATATATAAAAATTAGATGAAGTATGTTTGATTATGGAAGAAAGAAACCTAGATTTTCTGTGTGTGAATGAAACGAAGCGCAAGGAAAAAGAGGTTTCACAACTTGGCCCATTTACTGCTATCTGGTCGGGAGTTGCCGAGAGTGACAGAGCTTGCCAAGGCGTGGGACTTCTAATATCTGAAAGGATGGCTAAGTGCATGAAAGATTATGCATGTGTGAGTCCAAGGCTCCTATGGATAAAGGTGAAGGTAGGGCTTGTCCGGATGCGCATAATTTGCGTGTATGCTCCGGACATGTCCAAACCATTATCCGAGAGGGAGGAGTTTTGGAATTTGTTAGACGATGTTGCGAATGGGTGTGATCAGAATGAGAGAATTGTTATGTTAGGAGATTTTAATGGTTGGGTTGGGGTGTCACGCAACGGTTGTGAAAGAGTTTTAGGAAAGTTTGATGATAAAAGAGTGAACGAGAATGGGGAGAAAGTGATTGATGTATGTTTGGGGAGGAATCTTTGTGTTACGAACACGTTGTTTGAACACAAAGATATCCATATGTATACTAGACAGAGGGGAAGCGAGAGAAGTATGATAGATTTTGTGATAGTGGATGAAAGGCTAAGAGCAAAGGTTGTTGACACCAGAGTCCATAGGGGCATTAACGTTGGCACAGATCACTTCCTCGTGATATCACGATTGAGGGGACTGTGCACGCGTTGGCGTCACAGAGCCAAAGTGTCAACAACTGAATTTGCGAGAATAAAAGTGGAGAAATTGGAAGAGGATGTAAACATTAGAGATGAATACATGAAGAAACTGGACGAGAGACTACGTTGCGTGGAGATGAAGGATGAATTGGAAATAGAAGAAGCATGGGATATGCTCAAATCGTCAATGGTTGAATGTGCGACGGAAGTGTGTGGATTGAGTAAGAGGACAAATAGACCACCAACAAGTTGGTGGGATAAAGATGTGAAAGAGGCAGTTGGAGATAAGAAGAAAGCTTGGTTGGATTTACTAGCGATTAAAGCTAGTAAACGAATGGATGCTAGTGTAACTGACGATGTAGTGCAGAAAAGTGAAAATGAATATAAGAGAGTTAAGAATGAGGTAAAGAAGAAAATAGAAAAGAAAAAGCGAGATCTGCAAGAGTGGTGTGAGAGGAAACTTTCTGATAATTTCCGGGATAACCAAAAGTTATTCTGGAAATATATCCGGAAAGAAAAGGGAGTTTCCCAAAACACGAGAGTGAATGTAGTGAGAGATGAACAGGGTGAATTGGCGACGGATGAAAGTAGCATAAGACGAGTATGGAAGAACTATTTTGAGGGACTGTTTGAAAAAGAGGATTCACCTATTTCTTCGCCAATGGGCAGCAATGTTGACTGGAATGAGGCAATGGGTGACAGTAGTGACAGTGAGATTAGTATGGAAGAAGTAATAAAAGCATTGAAAAGTATGAAAGTAGGGAAAGCGGCAGGGTATGATAGGATAAGTATCGAAATGCTGAGGGCTGGTAAAGGGTTGGTGGCTTCCTGGCTGTACTTCCTTTTTCAAAAGTGTTGGTGGAGTGGTAAAGTACCACGAGATTGGTGCAGGGCAGTAATTGTGCCCTTATATAAAGGAAAAGGGTCACACCAGGAAGCTAAAAACTACCGCGGAATCAGCCTACTCAGTGTTGTCGGTAAATTGTATGCAAAGGTATTGATTGAAAGAGTGATGAATGAAACAGATGACAAAATTTGGGATGTGCAAGCAGGATTTAGAAAGGGAATGGGATGTATGGATCAAATCTTCTCTTTAAGGAGCATCACTGAAAAGTTCTTAGCCAAGAATCGAAAGGTGTATTGCTCCTTCATAGATTTAGAGAAGGCGTATGATAGGGTGGTAAGGAAGTATTTGTGGGAGGTGTTATCCAAGTTCGGCTTGGGGAGCCAACTTATACGTGCATTGGTATCACTCTATGAGGATTCTAGTGCATGTGTAAGAATAAATGGGGAAAACACAGACTGGTTCGGTATCTCTAGAGGTGTCAGACAGGGATGTGTAGCTTCTCCGTGGCTCTTCAATTTGTTCATGGATGACTGTCTGATAGAGTTGCGTGAAAGTGAGTATGGACTGAGAATGGGTGGATTCGTCATCAAATGCCTCTTATATGCTGATGATCAAGTGTTACTTGCATCGTCGGTTGAAGAGTTGCAAGAAATGATGAATATTGCATGTACGTTGTTTGAAAGAAAAGGAATGAGGGTGAATGTAGATAAAACCAAAACCATGGTTTTTGAGAGAGAGGAGAATATGACTGAATGCGTGATTGAGATCGATGGTTAGAAAGTGGAACAAGTGAAAGAGTTCGTATATCTGGGAAGTTTGTTCACTAGGGATGGAAAGTGTGATGAAGACATTGAAAGAAGAGTAAAAAAGGGTAATGCGGTAAATGGAGCACTGGATAGTCTCATGTCTAGTCAATCGGTGTCCGAAAAGGCTCGAATGGCTGTGCATGATGCAGTCCTCGTTCCTACGCTTATGTATGGTAGTGAATGTTGGGTGTGGCAAAAGAAGCATGAAAGCAGAGTGAATGCAGTAGAAATGAGGTCCCTCAGAAAAGTTTGTAATGTGAGGTTATGTGATCGTGTAAGGAATGACGTGATTCGTGAAAGATGTGGTGTAAAAGATGATATTGTAAGAAAGATAGAGAAAGGAATGTTGAGATGGTTTGGGCATATAGAGAGGATGGATGACAGTAAATTGGTAAAA
Organism: Bedellia somnulentella; assembly: GCA_963576735.1. Classification (NCBI taxonomy): domain Eukaryota; kingdom Metazoa; phylum Arthropoda; class Insecta; order Lepidoptera; family Bedelliidae; genus Bedellia; species Bedellia somnulentella. The sequence goes on from OY755179.1 coordinate 17,248,725, forward strand.
GAGATCTATAGAGCCAATGTGGAAGGTAATGTTAGTAGAGGACGACCTCGGAGGACACATTTGGATCAAATAGAAAATGTACTCAAAAAGGCAGGTGTTCGTAGTACGAAGAATAAAAGAGCATGTATGAAAAGACTGATGGATGTGAATGAAGCTAGAGAGGTTTGCCAGGATCGTACAAAGTGGCGATCGATAGTCTCTGCCTACCCCAATGGGAACTAACGGCGTGAGAATATGTATGTATGTATGAATATATATATTGGTTGAATATATTGGTAATATTGGTTGGAGACCCATCACCAACAACCTTTACTTTACCATCTTTTCCCCACTCAATTTCCAAAAGTGGCTGAGGAATTTCTAATTCCTTAGCTCTGGCTACCCCTTCTAGGGATTTATAGTCGTGAGTATATGTATGTATGTATGTATGAATATTATTACCTGTCCAGTGAGATAATCCAGGAGCCCCTACAATAATTTTGTCAGTATCCTCAACCACTTTGGCAGACATGCCAAACTGGCCAAATGCGTAGAAATATATAACGGTGCTGCAGTAGTCACAAATATACTCTCTTCTTGTGCCATATGTGTTGAAACCTTGGTACGCTGAAAATGAAAAAATGTGTTTGTTTTCTTTTTCAGTGTTGATTGTATTTAAGTTGTTTCTTATACATAACGTACATACATACATACATTTTTAATTATTATTTATCATTCTATTATAAGTATTATAACATCATTTCTAAATGTGTCCTCAAAGGTCCTCAAATATATATATATATGTTGCCATTATTTCCCATTGTAGTAAACTACGACGACGACCTTTGAGGACACATTTAGAAATTATGTTATAATACTTATAATAGAATGATAAATAATAATTAAAGAAGTACCGTGTAGTGTCGGCTTAGAATAACACTACCCCATTTATACCTGTGGGTGATCGTAAAAGGTGACTAAGGGTATAGGGGCTTCTTAAGTGATTTTTGGGCGATGTGGTTGGAGACTCGTCACCAAAAAAGGGGCTGAGGAATTTCTCATTCCAAAACTCTGGCTACCCCGTTAAGGGATTTATAGCCCTGAGTATGTACGTATGTAAAAAAGTACATACCATAGGAGCTAAGTGGATCCAATAAAGATTCATCATCTTGTCCTAATATATAGCATACGCCATGTCCAAGACCTGGTTGCATTGAATCGAATGAAGTCATCCATCTAGGAGCACAAGCCTGAAAGTACATACAATGTTAATTGTTACAACTTACACTAAATATGCCTGCACGAAATACCTGTGTGTAAATCCAACTCTTTTTTTTGTGGCGACAGCAAATATAATTTATATATATACATACATATACATATACTCACAGCTATAAGTCCCTAGAAGGGGTAGCCAGAGCTAAGGAGTTAGAAATTCCTCAGCCACTTTTGGAAACTTGTGTGGGGAAAAGATGTTTGTAAAATAAAGGTTGTTGGTGATAGGTCTCCAACCGCATCGCCCAAAAATCCCTTAAAAGCCCCGAATACCGTTAGTCGCCTCTTACGTACACCCACCGGAAGAAATGGGGTAGTGCTATTTTAAGCCGACTCTACACAGCTATATTTATATTTTTATATAATTATACAAAAATATAAATATATAAATATATATATATAGTTATAGTTATATATAATTCAACGTGTGATTTGCCGTGGCTTCGCCGAGTATTGTTGGCTTAGAATAGCACTACACTGTTTCTACCAATAGGTGTACGTAGGGGATTTTTAGGCGATGCGGTTGGAGACCCATCACCAACAACCTTTACTTCTACATCTTTTCCCCACTCAACTTTCCAAAAGTGGCTGAGGACCTTCTTGGGATTTATAGCCGTGAGTATATGTATGTATGTAGCAAATATACATTTATTACAATATATTAACATTGTGCCGTGTAGTGCCGGCTCAGAATGTCGCTACCCCTTTCTACCCACGGGTGTCGTAAGAGGCGACTAAGGGTATTGGGGCTTTTTTATTGGTTTTTTGGGCGATGCGGTTGGAGACCCGTCACCAAAAACCTTTATCTTTACCATCTTTTCCCCACTCAATTTCCAAAAGTGGCTGAGGAATTTATAATTCCTTAGCTCTGGCTACCACTTCTTGGGAAATATAGCCGTGAGTATATGTATGTATGTATATGTATATTAACGTATTTTACCTCTCATATGCTCAACATATTATCTTCTAAATGTGGCTGAGGAGTTTTGAACTCTGAAGCTGGCCCCTGTTTGGGATTTGTGGCCGTGAGTATATTTATGTATGTATGTAGTGTATGTATGTCACTTCTGAACTCCCTTACCCTGTTCATAAAGTTCTAGGAACCTTAGCCGAGGCTATACGTAGGTAGGTAGTGTGATAATGATAAATTAATGTAACTTACAAGTATTTTGTCATTAGGTAAAACCGATATAGTTGCTCCAAGCCACATATCATCTTTTATTTCTGAATCAGTTTGTCGGAATCTAGTATTTCTTCCTTTATTACCTGTAATATGAAATGAAATAGCAAATTTAGTTCTTTTATAAGTGTATTCCATATTTAAACTGTGTAAACGTAGCGCATTAATTTAATTTATTGCTGTGTAGTGTCGGCTTAGAATAGCACTACCCCATTTCTTCCGGTGGATGTACGTAAAAGGCGACTAACGGTATCGGGGCTTTTAAGGGATTTTTCCTTCACCATCACCCATCCAGGAGGGACCCATCACCAACAACCTTTATCTCACCATCTTTTCCCCACTCAACTTTCCAAAAGTGGCTAAGGAATTTTTAATTCCTCAGCTCTGGCTACCCCTTCTTAGGATTTATAGCCGTGAGTATATGTACGTAATGTATGTATTAATTTAATAGGTTGATTGCAGTCACTCTTGGCTTAGCATGTAGCATCATACTCTTGCATAGTATTATTTTTTGTTTGCCAACTCAACTTACTAAGGCTGAGAAATTTGGAACTCCAAAGCTCCGGCTCCTTCTTTAAGTTTAACTTTTTGGGATTTATAGACGTGAGTATGTATGTATTTTTTAATAATAATGAGAACATATACTAACGGCTATAAATCCCTTGAAGGGTCAGCCGGAGCTAGGGAACGAGACATTCCTCAGCCACCTTTGGAAGTTGCGTGGGGAAAAGATGGTGAAATAAAGGTTGTTGGTGATGGGTCTCCAACCGCATCGCCCAAAAATCCCTTAAAAGCCCTAATACCGTTAGTCGCCTCTTACATACACCCACCGGAAGACATGGGGTAGTGCTATTCTAAGCCGACACTACACATCAAGATTTATAGAGACGTGAGTATGTATATATTTTTTAAATCATGAGAAGTTTTTGGATATTTAAATAATACACCATCGTGACTGCTATCATTGTAGTCATCATTACAGTAAGTGCATCTTTGAAGGGCCTTCCCCAATCTTGCAGCTATTGTGCTCATTCTGACTGGAAATTTACTGAGAGTTACATGGACGGCAAAAAAGCGCGCCCATAAAATAATACTTTATTTTGTTTTATTGAATAACTATTATGTTTAAATGAAAATTTAACCATAAAAAAATAGATCTTAAACTTACACGTATATACATACATAATGAGTGTACAAGTATGATATGTCGCTGTTTTTGTGAAAATACTTAACTATTGAATTCAATATACTTTTTGTTCTCTTTGAGAAACAAAAACCTTCCAGGCAACCTTTATATACCGATACATAAAATTATGTAAAATGACTTACCCCTTGGAACATTTGATGGTTTGCATGTTATAAGTCTATCTTTCACTTCATTTAATTTACAGATATAAATAAGTCCGGGGTGCGAAGCATTGCCAGCTTTCTTAACCATAGATCCTGCTTTCGGGGCGCCAACTATAACACTAGAATAATTACAATACATAGATATTAAATAAAATATAAATCCTTTGCAAACGCAATCCTTTTATGATATTTGAAGGTTTATTCAAACGGGAGCAATACCGTTTTCTGCTGTCATTGTCAACCATGGTACTCTCTGTCTTAATTCCTTACCAGATAACATAACATAACATAACATAAACGTTCACGCCGTTTATCCCCGAAGGGGTTGGCAGAGGTACCAATACTTCTGAACTCACATGGCAGCGCCATCTAGTAACCAGAGAAGGTACCCACGTTTTGCTAAGACAGTGTATTCACGTGATAGGGGGCAGGTCTATCGCCATTTTGTACGAATACACTGTCACATGACTGAGTACAACTCAGCCATGTGGGTTTCCTCACGATGTTTTCCCTCACCGTTAACAACCATGATAAATTAACCACACATATGACTTTAGAAAAGACAACTTGGTGTAGGCCCGACCCAGGATTGAAACTCACGCCCTTCTGTTTTCGGGCGGGTGTTCTACCCACTGGACTATTATGTCGCTCTTATCTATATATCTATACTTATAATAAATCTGTAGAGAGGTCAATTCTGTACATGAAATATATTTTCAAAATAACTATCAGGTGGTGATTAGGGATCGATACTGATGCCAAAAATGCAATCAGTAAAATTTTTGTCTGTCTGTCTGTCTGTCTGTCTGTCTGTCTGTCTGTCTGTCTGTCTGTCTGTCTGTCGGTTTGTATGTTCCTTATGGAAACAAAAACTACTCGACGGATTTTAACGAAACTTGGTACAATTATTCTTCATACTCCGGCGCAGGTTTTTGTATACTTTTCAGCAGAGAAGTAAAGGGGGATTTTGGGAAATTTGGGGAAAACGGGAGAAGTTACTCCATTTTTTAAGCTTCCGTCGCGTGTGCAGCCTTAATGGTTAATTTTACATAGAAATCATGTGTGGCGGAAATATTCTTCATAAAATAACCTAAAAAAAAATCTTCAACAGTATATGTCTATCTTTTATGGTTGACTCACAATAACACGTGTAAGTCTTGATAGCTTAGCAGTTCGGAACATCCTGATTATATTTGTTTACTCTTACGTTTGTAAACCTCTCACTCCCCTAATTTAAAAAAGGTAACATTATTACCTATTCAATAAAAAAAGAATCATAGAAATCGATAGACAAACACCGAAATTATACATAAAATAAGCCTTCGCGCCCGTGATCGAAACCAAATCTTTACTAATTTACATATAACATACTAGATGGCGCCAGTAGTTGCATCCTACATAACGTAATGATTTATTTTTTAGATTGTTATAAATACTTCATGGCGTTTTATTCCAAAATTTGCTATTAAACGGAAATACTGAACCATTCATTAAAGCGCATTCAAAATCACCAAACTACACTGTTAAGGGAGTGCTATAAATTTAATAAATTGAAAACATTACGCTGAATTTCACAATGCTTGAGCAGTGACTGAAGAAAGAAACCTCAGATATTTAAAAAAACAACGCTACCCGTGCGAAGCTGGGACGATCCACTATTTTGAATAAATTACTGTCGTCGTCCACGTCCACTGCTGGACATAGGCTTACCCTGAAGATTTCCACAACAACATTTATATTTAAAAATAAATAAGTTTAACTTTTTTTTAACTATTTTCTCTTAACCATATTTAGTACTAATTATTGTAGTCAACTATCTACGTGTCGGTAGTATTTTGATCAATAATATTTCCAAACAAAAATACTTGATTTCTTTTTATACAGATGCAAAGAGAATATTTGTCTATTTGTATACAAATAAAAAACCCCTCACAGAAACACCAAAACATCATCGACACATCTACAATATTAGGTATTGACAACAGAACCGTGAAGTATTTACACAATTGAAACATTGTTTCCTCAAACAAAACAAGTATTGTTACTTATGTTATTTGACAGTCATCATCTTTTAACAATTCTTACACACAATAACCGCCTCTACATCCTCTTCGGTAAGTATCATAATTGGTTACAATTTCTTTGTACAAAATAATAGGTGTGCAGAATGTAACAGAAGTCAAGGTTTTTGTATGTAAAATAATACTTTATGGTGTTTAGATGTCAAATAATATGACACTGTTGTGACAAGTATCAAGACTTGATATCAATAACGACAAGATCGTTTACGCGTATTATTGCGTATTATAATATGAGTATAGTGTCTATGGGATACACGTATAAAACATGGTGAACATAATACATAGAGAACTTTACTAAATAGAGCGGAAACCTTTACTTTCAATATTATTTTCAAACTCAGAGATGAAGCTTTTTAAATCTTATCTTTACTATACAATCTATACTTATAATAAATCTGTAGAGAGGTCAATTCTGTACATGATATATATTTTCAAAATAACCATCAGGTGGTGATTAGGGATCGATACTGATGCCAAAAATGCAATCAGTAAAATTTTTGTCTGTCTGTCTGTCTGTCGGTTTGTATGTTCCTTATGGAAACAAAAACTACTCGACGGATTTTAACGAAACTTGGTACAATTATTCCTCATACACCTGCGCAGGTTTTTGTATTCTTTCCAGCAGAGTAGTAAAGGGGAATTTTGGGAAATTTTGGGAAAACGGGAGAAGTTACTCCATTTTTTAAGCTTCCGTCGCGTGTACAGCCTCAATGGTTAAACTTACATAGAAATCATTTGTGACGGAAATATTCTTCATAAAATTATCTAAAAAAAATCCCCAGCAGTTTATGTCTATCTTTTACGGTTGACTCACAATAACAGGTGTAATTCCTGATAGCTTAGCAGTTCGGATCATTCCGATTATATTTGTTTACTCTTACGTTTGTAAACCTCTTACTCATCTAAAAAATGTAACATTATTACCTATTCAATAAAAAAAGAATCATAGAAATCGATAGAGAAACACCGAAATTATACATAAAATAAGCCATCGCGCCCGTGATCAAAACCAAATCTTTACTAATTTACATATAACATACTAGGTGGTGCCAGTAGTTGCATCCTACATCATGTAATGATTTATTCTTTAGATTGTTATAAATACTTCATAGCGTTTTATTCCAAAATTTGCTATTAAACGGAAATACTGAACCGTTCATTAAAGCACATTTAAAATCACCAAACTACACTGTTTAGGGAGTGCTATAAATTTAATAAATTGAAATCATTTTGCGCTGAATTACACAATGCTTGAGCAGTGACTAAGGAAAGAAACCTCAGATATTTAAAAAAACAACGCTACCCGTGCGAAGCTGGGACGATCCACTAGTAAAATATAAAATATTAAAATTTTGCTTACCAGATAAGTAAGCAAAATTTTGTAGTATTAAGTTATATAAAGTATTCAGATAAAACTAACACATTCATACGACTATAAATCCCTTAAAGGAGTAGCCAGAGCTTGAGAATAATATTTTCTTCAGCTATTTTCAGAAAAAGAGTGGGAAAAAGATCACTATCGAAAATTAAAAGAAATTTGGTGACGAGTCTCCAACCACAATGCCCAGAATCACTTAAAAAGCCTCAATTACGTACATTCACGGTAAAAAAATGGGATAGTGTTTTTCTAAGCCGAAATACATACATACATACATAGACTGAAAACTGATAGTTTAAGCCTTTTTTGTTTATCGTTGCCTGAAATACAGGTAAATTACCTAGCTCAGGAACAGGAAAATGTTATATTTTGTACTTTAAATAACTTACTAGGTTAAGACGAATATTATGTACTTTTGAAAACTGAATAAATTTTTATTATTTTTATTATTTTATACTCACGGCTATAATTCCCTAGAAGGGATAGCCAGAGCCAAGGAATTATAAATTCCTCAGCCACTTTTGGACGTTGAGTAGGGAAAAGGCGGTAAAATAAAGGTTTTTGGTGATGGGTCTCCAACCGCATCGCCCAAAAATCCAATAAAAAGCCCCGATACCCTTAGTCGCCTCTTACGACACCCGTGGGTAGAAAGGGGTAGCGACATTCTAAGCCGACACTATACTTATAAAGTATTTTGATCAACCAGCACCTCTGTAGTTATTGGTTAATTTATAAGGAGAGATATCATTCCTTCCAAACATGCCATGGCAAAATAAAGTTCACAGCAGTCAAGCACGAGCCGTGTTTAAACTAGTTATCGCGTGGGATAAAGCAGCCATCTCTTACGCACTTACGTAATATCGTATACTGCCATCTCATTCTAACCGTTATCGTGTCAATAAAATAGCGCTCGTGGTTGCTTTACAGATAAATACAAAGCCAATCATGATAGCTCAGTTGAAAAAAAAGGAAGCGCTTCAAATGCAGAGAGGCGTGGGTTCGAATTCTGAGTCGGGCTTACACCAATGCTAACTTTTCTCAATTCATACGTATGGTTAATTTATCAAGGTTTTGCGGTCAGGGAATAATTTGTTAGAAAACCCACATGTCAAAGCTGTGCTTTGCCACTAGACAATGTATTTACACGAAGCGGCACTAGTCCAGTTTAGCAAGCACGAGCGCTATTTTATTGACACGATAACGGTTAGAATGAGATGGCAGTATACGATACTAAGTAAGTGCGTAAGAGATGGCTGCTTTATCCCACGCGATAACTAGTTTAAACACGGCTCGCTCGTGCTTGCCCTTCTGCTACTCTGAACACCTGTGATATATTGTAATTGTAATACTAGTCCACGTACTAGCATTAGAAATCATCTGTTTGACTCACTCCAACGATTGGGTATTGTGTGGCATGGTATATGTTATTTTATTTTTTACTGTATTTAAGTTTTAGTTTATAATAAGCCGACACTACACAGCGTTATGTTTATCATTTTATCATAAATGTTTTGCCATACTTTCTTGGTCAAGATTTTTTATAAGCTGCAAGCGCCTAGATTATATATTATTTGTTCATAGTACTTTCATTTTTCATTTAGTACAAATATATTTTTTTTCCCATCTAATTTTATCATAAATGAATATGAGTACAACATTAACTTACCTTTTATTAGTAAGCACTAATGAATAACCAAAATAGTCCTCTTTTTCTGATTTATCTGGCACTAAACTTAAATACGATGACGTATCATAAATATCACTTAAACAAATCACTAGAGTTAAACATTTTAAGAATAAAAAAACTTTCAAGCTCATTCTGTACGTAAACATTATTTAATAATAAACCACAATCAGGCAGAATACGATATGAATGCAACTGATTACTTCGGGGTCATAGGCCATTCTATGTAGTTTTACATTATAATTATTACGAATGCAAATAACTGGACATCCTGCCTTAATGACTCATTATTTTTATCTCCTTAGAAACTGTTTTATTTACTAATGGAGAACAATTTACTAATTTTATTTGCTAAGCTACAATTGTTATAAATGTTGCGAATGGTTGACATTTTTTAAACTACCCGCGTTTTGACGCGTTTGAAGTGTATAAATATGTATAGTATATATGCCTGTCATATTTAATCTAAACATACATACATACATACATATACTCACGCCATTAGTTCCCATTAGGGTAGGCAGAGACTATTGATCGCCACTTCGTACGATCCTGACAAACCTCTCTAGCTTCGTTTACATCCATCAATCTTTTCATGCATGCTCTTTTATTCTTCATACTTTGGACGCCAGCCTTTTTGAGCACACTCTCAATTTGGTCCAAGTGTGTTCTCCGTGGTCGTCCTCTACTAACATTACCATCTACACTAGCTCTGTAGATCCCTTTTACCAATTTTCTATCATCCATCCTCTCTATGTGCCCAAACCATCTCAACATTCCTTTTTCTATCTTTCTTACAATATCATCTTATATCATATTTAATCGGAAGTTTATCTAATTGCTAAAACAAATGTAAAATATGAAAAATGCGCAACAACCTATTACTCGTATTAAAAATACTATTGTTACGGCTTTAATCCCAATAAATTGTAGCCAGAGCTTTAAAACAAGCAATGCCTATACCTCTCTTAAGAAGTTGGGAGGAGACATGTTTAAGTAAAATGAAGGATTTTTGGAATTGGTGGAGAGAGCGATTTCCGATCGCATAGGCATCACACAATAATATTTAGTTGAAAAAGCACCCTACTCGTAGGACTCGCATGAAGGCCGCGGGGGATAAGATTTTGATATTTTATATTCTAAGCCCATTCCATATACAAAACTACTACATATTCTAAGATATACGGCGTGAGTTTTTGAGTCTTCAAATTATTAAAAGTATTCCATGTGGCTTAGAATAGCGCTACCCCATTTCTACCAGCGGGTGTACGTAAGAGGCGACTAGCGGTATTGGGATTTTTAAGGGATTTTTGGGCGATGCAGTTGGAGACCCATCACCAACAACTATTATTATTCCATCTTTTCCCAACTGAACTTTCCAAAAGTGGCTGAGGAATTTCTAATTCCTTAGCTCTGGCTACCCCTTCTAGGGAATTATAGCCGTGAGTATATGTATGTATGTATGTACATCATGAGATGAAGTTTAAGTTAAATAGGTTAGAACAACTATGTAGTGATTATGAACTTTCTCTAGACAATAATAAAGTTAAAATTAGCCATGATAGTAATAGGATTATAGAATTAGAAAAATCTCTCCAAGATATAACATTAAAGTATCATAATAGTCACTTAGAGATGCAAAGCTACATAGAAGGATTAGAAGAAATTATAGAGTTAAGTAATGAAAATATAAAAACAGTAGAAACGCTATCTGGTTTTTGCAATAAGTGTGACAGTGTAAGTACTGTCATAAATGATGTATCTCCTGAAAATAGAAATACAGATCCACAATCTTATCTTGGCCGGTAAGGGCGTCGCTGTCATCGATATTAGTATTGCCAGTAAATAAAAATTAACCATTATAAGGGAAATAATTTTACATCATACAGGCTAATTTATGTAGTACAGTATTGAAATGTCTTTATAAAACAAATTATATAATATTCATTTCATTAATAACTAGCTGCTATGTAGTGTCGGCTTATATTAGCACTACCCCATTTCTGCCGGTGGGTGTACGTAAGAGGCGACTAACGGTATTGGGGCTTTTAAGAGATTTTTGGGCGATGCGGTTGGAGACCCATCACCAATAACCTTTATTTTACCATCTTTACCCCACTCAACTTTCCAAAAGTGGCTGAGGAGTTTCTAACTCCATAGCTCTGGCTACCCCTTCTAGGGATTTACAGCCGTGAGTATATGTATGTATGTAATAACTATTATTGTAAGTAAGCAAGTTCGTTTTAATGTAAGCTAATTATATTTATTTATTTTTGCCCTTGTCTGGTATGTCTACCCGAATGACTGTGTTGCTTATCTTACCTCCCAAATGTTGTCTAGAAGAGATCGCTTTTAGCGATAACACTGCCAATGGTTCTTCTCTGCAAACTCATTATTTTATACTCAAGGATTTGTTACTTGTGACACTCAGAGTTAATAAGTGGGTAACTACATAAAATCATTTTTTAAATCCTGTAAATCAGAGGCTTACCTTGTCGTGTACTGTCTTTTACATTTCATATTCACACATAGATCCCCCAAAAAGGTGGCACAGAAAAAATAATTCTAAACATCAGATATCGTTTGGGTCATTCATTTTGCTGGGTCAGTGAATTTATGGGCACTTTTTTATTGCTGTTAACAACCTTGTTACATATAACATAACATAACATAAACGTTTACGCCGAATACCCCCGAAGGGGTTTGGCAGAGGTACTAATACTTCTGAACATCACGTGACTTTGTCACCTGGTGTTCAGAGTACAGAACAGTATACTCACGTGATAGGGGGCAGGCCTATCGCCGTTTTCCACGAATACACTGTCACACGACTAAGTACAACTCAGCCATGTGGGTTTTCTCACGATTTTTCCCTCACCGTTTACAACCGTGATAAATTAACCACACATATGACTTTAGAAAAGACAAATTGGTGTAGGCCCGATTCGGGATTTGAACACTAGTCGCTTGCACGTTAACCGGTGTTCTACCCATTAAGCTATCACGTCGTATTTGCCTTGTATTTTTATATGTCAGACAGTTATGACTTAAGAAATGACACATTGGTACATCCCCGTATTAGGATTAGAACCCACGCATCAGTGTATGCGAAGTGAAATCTTATTCGGGAGCTATTCCCCACTTCCCGTAACCCGCACCGCTATTTAAGTGCGCACAACTCTTTAGACAGTGTTAGCCTACCTAACTAAAATTTAACAAAATAAGTAATAATTTTATTTAATTTTTATATCAAATACTGGAAATAAAAGCGTTTATTAATAAGCAAAGTACACCATAAAAATAATTGTCTTTGAAAAAAAGTTTCCACTACAAAAAATATTAATGAAAGTGATAATTTATTATATACGTAGGTCACCCTATAATTTTTATTTAGTTAAGAACTAACTGACAATGACAGGCCGAAATTTCAAAATGGCGACAGTAGTACCAGAGTCGCCGCCGGCCAAGTTATGATTGTGGATCTGTAATATGGTTAAGCCCACTTTTGCCTACAATAGAAGTGTGTCGACTCAGAGGACTTTAGTCTTCTCCGATTCTCTTGGTGTTAACATTGGCCATCATTTAAACAAAGAATTAGACCAATATATCATAAATACTTGTATGCCCGGAGCAAGTTACTCTCAAATAATAAATTCTATTTTAAAAGAACAATATGACTCGAATACTACTTTAGTTATTTTAATAGGTTCAAGTAATAAGGTGAATCCAAGTGTCTTAAAGAAATCATTTGAGAGGTTAGTTAATTTAAATGTTAGAAAAATAATTATAAGTGACTTCCTATATTCCAAGCATCTTAGCTATAAGGTTAACACTAGGATATATAAATTAAATATGTTACTATATAATTTGACTTTGGGATATAGGCAAAAAATTGTTAATTTTAATATAAATAATTATATTAAGAAATCATTAATGACTAAGAGTACCTTGAAAGTACCTGATTATTCTAAAAAACGTCTAGCTATATTACTAGCTAGTAATATAGTATACAATAATGTTATTAATTTGAATAACATAACAATTTCAACTGACTTGGATGCAGTTATTAGTACAAGTACTAATGTATCTGCAAATTTAGCTTTAAACTAGGTAGTAAGACAAAGGAAAAGGCATATATTTCACTAGTTCATCAGAACATACAGAGCCTTTCCTGCAAATTATTAGAATTAGAGTTATTCGTTAATAAGTACAATGTTAAAATACTTTGTTTGACAGAACACTGGTTAAAAACAGAACAAATGAACTTTAGTTTAAAGAATTACACGGTGGGCAGTTGTTTTAACAGAGAGTCCATAATGTGTGGGGGTAGTATGATACTATTATATGTAGACATTAAATTTAAAGAAAGAAAAGACATCTGTAGACTCTCTGTTGAACAACATGTAGAAATCTCATGCATTGAATTGAGCAAGTATATAATTTTGTGTGTATATCGCCCACCCAAAGGTAACTATGACATCTTTGAAGCAGCGATGGAGGATGCTTTGGGGATGGCTTCCCGCAGCTCCAGAGAGGTTGTAGTTTGTGGGGATTTCAATGTTGACTTATTAGGTGAGGGTCTAGTAAAGGAGAGAATCTTAACATTTTTTCAATCATTTAATCTTCTAAATGTATTTAATGAGCCAACCCGAATTACCTCGACCTCTGCAACATGTTTAGATAATATTTATTGCAAATGTGACTACTCTGGTCACTTCCTTTTTGATAGCATTACCTCAGACCACAAGGGACAATTCATAAATTTAGAATTAACCATTGAAAAAAAAAAGTCAATTGTATGTAGACAGATAACTGAAAAAAAACTTAGCTTATTTGAAAATAATATTAGGTCTAGCATCAGCCCCCCAATGAGAAGCAGTGAAACATTAGAGAATTGTCTTTCTTTCATCAATGAGCTAAAAACAGAATTTAACAAAATCTTTAAAACTAAGGTAATACTATGTAATACAAAATGCTCTTTTGCTGAATGGGCCACCGCTGGAATTAGAATAAGTAGAGATCACCTATATAACATTTATAGAGAAAAGTCCTATAACTTCAACCAAGATTTTATTATTTATGTCAGAAATTATTCAAAAATTTTCAAAAAAGTTTGTGGTGAAGCTAAATCTAGATGCATTAAACATAAAATTAAGAATTCTTCTAACAAGAGTAAGACTGTCTGGAAAATAATTAACAGTGAAACTGGAAAACTAAAGTCCCCGCATGATCTCAATTTATTATTAGATAATGAACTGATACAGTCAAGATCACAAATTGCTGACATTTTTGAAAATCATTTTATAAATACCCCCACTCAGACAACAGAGAAATTAAATTCATGTCCCCAAAAAGCACTTGAGTTGTTGGAACAAAATGTTACCAAAACAACAGCACAGTTTTCTTTCAAGTATGTTGACAGTAATGATATAATAAAAAAAATTAAAACCATTAATCTTAAAAAAACCGAAGACATAACAGGAATGTCAGTTTTCGTCATAAACAGAATAATAAATATAATCGCTCCCCATTTAACGATACTTTTTGATAAATGTATAGATATAGGAGGATTTCCAGACTGTATGAAGTTAAGTAGGCTCATCCCACTACATAAATCAGGAGATAGTCAGGAATTTACCAACTATAGGCCTATTTCTATTTTACCAGTTCTCAGTAAGGTTTTCGAGAAAATCATGTCCAACCAAATGCTTTCATATTTCAATAAAAATAATATATTTCATGACGAGCAATATGGTTTTACTAAAGGTAGGTCTACTGTAGATGCAGGAGTGTCACTAATGAAACATATTTTTAATTCATGGGAAAACTCCCGGGATGCGTTAGGTATATTTTGTGACCTCACAAAAGCTTTTGATTGTGTAAAAAAGGAAATAGCATTGACTAAACTTAAATATTACGGTTTTGACGAGCAAGCACTGAAATTAATGGCATCATATCTTGATAAAAGAACTTTAAAGGTAGATATTAATGGAACCACGTCGAAAGGATCGGAAATAGAGATGGGCGTTCCTCAAGGTTCTATACTTGGCCCACTACTGTTTCTGATTTATATTAATGATTTACCATTTATGGTACAAAAGTATTCTGAGATAGTTATGTTTGCAGATGACACATCTTTAATATTTAATGTAGCGAGATCCTCTACATCTCTTGACGACGTAAATAAAGCTATCTCACTGGTATTGCATTGGTTTACTGTAAATAACCTGGTTCTGAATGCCAAAAAAACTAAATGTATTAAATTTACTTTACCGAATGTTAGGCAAGTTGACGCCAATATTGTTATTGACAGTGAAAAAGTAGAATTAGTGAAAGAGACAAAATTCCTAGGGATAATAATCGATTCTAAGTTGCAATGGGGACCCCATATACTAACACTTTCTAAAAGGCTGAGCTCAGCAGCGTATGCCGTGCGTAAGATTAGAGAAATAGCAGACATAGAAACAGCTCGCATTGTTTATTTCAGTTATTTTCATAGTATTATGTCGTACGGTATTTTATTATGGGGTAAAGCGGCTGATGTTCATAAAGTTTTTGTCTTACAAAAGCGAGCTATCCGATCTATTTACATGTTAAGGTCGAGGTATTCGTTGCGCGAAAAATTTAAAGATATTGGCATTTTAACTGTCCCTTGCCAATACATATTTGACAATTTAATGTATGCCAAAAAGAATATAGGCCAATTTAGTAAAGTTAGTGATAGGCATACTGTTAACACTCGGAATAAGGAGAAACTTAACGTACCGAAGTGGAGACTTAATAAAGTAAGTAACTCCTTTATGGGACTATCCCTAAAAATGTTCAATAAACTCCCTTCTGACATATTGGAATTGCCTGTGGCATCTTTTAAAAAGGCAATTAAAGACATGCTTTTAAAGAAATCTTACTACAGTGTTCAAGATTTTTTAAACGACAAGGACCCAACGCGCACATGACCATGTCTGTAAAGCTATAAATCTTCCCTCGTTATTCCTAGGAATAATTGTCTGGTGAGGATTTTTCTTCTCACGTTATGTGATTGGTTTTTGTGATGGACAATTTATTTAAATTATGTCAAACTAGCGTTTGGTTTGGTCGCATAGAAAATCTTTTATAAAGTAAAAACATGTTTATAAACTGAAATTGTACAAACCATATTTTGAAAAAATGAAAAAATGTGAATGTAAAGAGTTTCTTTGTTGCTTCTTCTCTTTACGAACACCTTCTGAAGCAACGAATTAACGATTAATTTAAAACTTTGACGTTCAAAAAATGTTAGTATTTAACTTTAATTTGAAAAATAAACTTTTTGACTTTTTTTTTTTTTTTAGTATTCCATGTTCGTCTCCTGGTTTTATGCACTATTTTCAGTCAAAACGGTTTACCAGTTTGTGAGTTATAAAAAGTATAAATAACATGACTTCTTTTATTTCATACAAGCTGATCCCGCGATGTCATCCGCGGATATTATGGAGAGATGATGTGATGAAAAACTGCTTATGAAAATAATATATATTATTAAATAATATTATTTTTCAGTATTTTTCACGGACATGGGTGATATCGGCTTCTTTTGTAGCATGCACTGCCACCAGTATAGTTCTAGTCTATTCTACCTGTTTTCATCAATAACTTGTTTTAGCGTTTCCAACCTGTCGTCTTTTATTTACGGTCCTTATTATTGGGGCTTTTAAAGGGATTGTTGGGCGATGCGGTTGGAGACCCATCACCAACAACCCTTATTCTACCATCTTTTCCCCACGCAACTTCCAAAAGTGGCTGAGGAATTTTTAATTCCTTAGCTCTGGCTACCCCTTCTAGGGATTTATAGCCGTGAGTATATGTATGTATGTATGTATTAGGGTCTTTGTTACCCCTATGAAATGTCAAATTTAAACCCTACGCTGCGGGGGTAATTATGCCCTGGTTAGATACCTATTTTATTTATCATGGTTGTTAACGGTGAGGGGAAACATCGTGAGGAAACCCACATGGCTGAGTTATACTTAGTCATGTGACAGTGTATTCGTACAAAACGGCGATAGGCCTGCCCCCTTTCACGTGAGTACACTGTCTAAGCAAAACGTGGGTACCTTCTCTGGAAACTAGATGGCGCTTGCCATGTGAGTTCAGAAGTATTGGTACCTCTGCCAACCCCTTCGGGGATAAACGGCGTGAACGTTTATGTTATGTTAACGTTTATTCGCTGGGTGCAAAGTAGGGGGTGGGGGAACTCGAATCGATCACAGCGCTCACTGTGGCAAAAAAAGGAACATTCGGCGGCTAATCAAGTGTAATGAAATGATGGAAAATATTCATAGTACTAAAATTTACAAATAATGCCAAGTTAATATATTTTCGCGTGTCGGAAATGAAAGAAAAACATTCATCTGCAATATTTATGCACATAGTGGCAAAGATATATGTGACTCTGAAGTTCAAACTGAAATATCAATCAATTTGAAGATTATCAAGTTTGGCAAAAAAACCAAGCACCAAGGATGTAATACTATTGTAAAGACTTTCGCTCATCGAGCAACTTTGTTTGCAAATGCCGGCTTGCTTTCATCCAAATTACAGTAACACTAGAGCCATTATTGATGGTACAGAGTTTTAAGTAGAAATACCATCTACAGTTGATTATCGTGTGTAGTGCTACAAGAAAGGATTTACTGCAAAGGTGCTCATAGGTATTATTACACCCGGAGGCTTCATTTCCTTTATATCAAAAGTGGCCGGTGGAAGGAAAAGCTATGCTCAAATAACAGTTGAATCAGGATTAGTTGATTAGGTATTTACAAAATGGAGACATTGTTTTGGCTGACAAAGGACTTCCACAAATAAAGAAAATTTAAATGAAAGTGAAAAAAAATAGGAATTGTTATGCCACCTTTTCGAAGTGATAAAAGGGAATTTTCAAGAGATGAGACAGATGCTACTTTCATCGGTATCGCTTGGGTTAGGATTCATGTCGATAATGCAACGGCTGAGACTTTATTAAAACTTGTTTGCCATACAGATGATATTTTGCATATTTGTTGTGTATTAGTAAATTTGCAGAACTCAATAAAACAAAATATATAACACAATTTATTTTTATTTAAGAACACAATAATAGAACAGAACAATATACTTTAAAAGATAATCAACAACAGTATTCACCTAACTTCATAATTTTTAAAGATTTATTATGTTTTTACCAGTAAAAGGACGCTTTGGCAGAATCTGTTTATATTTATTAAGATTTAATTTCTTTCACATCTTGCACATGTTGAGCTAAAACTAATTTTCTTCCTTTTATTGTCGTTTGTAGTTGGAAAGTGATGTCGTGTGTTATTGCTTGGAATCCAGTTTTTATAATTAATTTGGCCATATTTAACTGAAAATACATAAAAAGAGTTCATTACTTACAACAATACAATCATAAATTATCATCTGCAATATTTATTAAATGTATTATTCGATTACATTTATTTATTTCTGTACTTACTTCTCGTGAAGTCAGCGATGAGAAAGTCCGTGTATACTATCTGTAATTTATTTTTTGTCATTCTAGACGGGTAATACAAAACATCAGCGTTATTATCGACCTTTGAGTAGTGAATTATATGGAGATCACATAATGTTCTGTCAAAATTGTGTTTGACGAAATGATTAGCTATTGTTGTCTCTGTCTGATGATAGTATTTTTGTGGGTGTTATTAATACCAACACCATTTTAATGATGCTGGCCACAAGAATCTTATACATAACTACATATAGAATTCGTGGATGAGTCCGCCATTTTAGTTTCAAAGTTTTTTGTTGTCTATGGTTTGATTTGTTTGTAAACATTGAAATTTTGTAGAAAAATAACAATTAATTGTGAAATAAACAGTGGTATAGTGCTGAAATTCTGTTAAAAATGGTGAAGTGTTCTATTCTGGCCTGTGGAGCATACTTAAGCAGGAATCGACCTAATTTAACAATTCACCACCGGTAAGAAATGGGAAAACTAATAAATCGACTATTATTATTGTGATTTTATTCTTTATAGCATCATATAGCAGACTCATATAGCATTTATAGCTAATCCTACTTTAATGGTATACTGAATTTTACACAGTGAAGTGTATTTACAGAGTTTTCAATACAATTTGATATAGATTTATTGAATTTAAGTTTAAGATTATGTTCAAGATAGGGATGTTTTTTTACTATCGTCGATGTATTGTATCGATATTATATGAAAAAAAACCTTCTTATTTCAGACTCCCCAAAAATGAATCCAAAAGGCGAAAATGGCTAGAAGCAATCGGAAAGGAAAATATTAGACCAAACATAAACATAATAAATATATGTTCACTTCATTTTGCTTAGCAATTCAGTAGCAGATGCTTTAGAATTTATTTTTCTTTTATTTTGCCAGTTATGCTAGATATTTTTGTTAAATGGAACATGATTTTAGACAGTGAGGTTTATTTAATAAAGTTAAATAATATTTTCTAACTGAAAGGTTTTAGTATCATTTGTTTTCTTTTAATTATGTTTGTTACCTGTTACATAAGTAGTTTTAGGTTTGCTTTTAAATATTTTTTAAGTATTATTATATGTCCAGAAGTGAGGATAAAGTGTTAATTTTTAATTATTAAGAGTTAATTATTAATATTTCTATAATAATAATTATTAATATTTCTATAATAATAATTATTAATATTTCTATAATAATAATTATTAATATTTCTATAATAATAATTATTAATATTTCTATAATAATAATTAATAATGAAAAATACAAATATTTTATTTCTTGAAATGGCTATTTCTGTTACCGCTGCTGTTCATTCTGGTTTTTGACAAGCCAACAAATGGCGCAATAAATGAAGGTTAATAGAATAAAAAACAGTAAACCCACTATTTACAAAGCAAGCGCTCGTTTTTTTAAATTAGTTACTGTCCTCAACGTCTCATGTACGGATTGCATGATTTAGGCTGTATCAGATTTAATGAGAAAGACACTTTTTCTTTATAAAAAATACGTGTACTAGCCATAGCTACTATGTTTCAGCAATTACTTTAAGTTTTTTTGAAGCACGAATCGTAATCACCATTTTTATGTTAATGGACCACCCAATGCAGAAATCTAAATATCTATTATTTTTTTCTAGATCCTTGGGTTAGCACGACCAAATTCTTCAGCTATAATACCAGCTAATATTATCGATAAAAAGTATCGATTACTGGCCAACACTAGTCGGCCATTTTGGTTTCAAAAATACACTGCTGAACCACCGTACCCGCGTCTATACCCGCGAAGGTACGGTGGGTCCTAAACCATACCCGAGCTAGTGCTGGGACTTCATAAGTGTTTTAATGATAAGATATAGAGATATGTTTGTACTTGTAAAAATTACGTGAGTGCAAAATCATAAAGAGGTAAAAAACACTTAGAAATTTTCAAGGAATCTTGTTGTTTTTTAAATAAAATACTAAGGCCTATAACGCACTAGCGGTTGGCCGCCATGCGGCGTGCCGTTGCGGTAGGCCGCACATCGATTAGTACATGAAACCGCACGATGACGACGCACTGATTTGCGGCCAGCCGTCAACCGCTCCGGTTGTTCCAGAGCTGCGACAAGCCGCGCCGGTTGAATGATGCGGCGCGCCGCATCCCCACCACGCACTCGGCGCGGTAGTCGCAAACGCCGCGTCCCGCCCGCCAGTCCGTCGTCGTCGTGTTCAATATTTCTAGAAGCACTGACGATTGCGGCAGACCGCAGTGAGCCAAGAACATACGGTTAGCCGGAATACGGCGTGCCGTTACGGCTGACCGTACATACTGCGGCGTACCGCATCGGCATACCGCATCGCGGCAGGCCGCTAGTGCGTTATAGCCCGAAGCACTGACGATTGCGGCAGACCGCAGTGAGCCAAGAACATACGGTTAGCCGGAATACGGCGTGCCGTTACGGCTGACCGTACATACTGCGGCGTGCCGCATCGGCATACCGCATCGCGGCAGGCCGCTAGTGCGTTATAGCCCTAAGGCACCAGAAACTCTAAGGCCTATAACGCACTAGCGGTTGGCCGCCATGCGGCGTGCCGTTGCGGTAGGCCGCACATCGATTAGTACATGAAACCGCACGATGACGACGCACTGATTTGCGGCCAGCCGTCAACCGCTCCGGTTGTTCCAGAGCTGCGACGAGCCGCGCCGGTTGAATGATGCGGCGCGCCGCATCCCCACCACGCACTCGGCGCGGTAGTCGCAAACGCCGCGTCCCGCCCGCCAGTCCGTCGTCGTCGTGTTCAATATTTCTAGAAGCACTGACGATTGCGGCAGACCGCAGTGAGCCAAGAACATACGGTTAGCCGGAATACGGCGTGCCGTTACGGCTGACCGTACATACTGCGGCGTGCCGCATCGGCATACCGCATCGCGGCAGGCCGCTAGTGCGTTATAGCCCTAATAGCTTTATCCTACAACGCCCTCCACGCGTCCCATAGTGCGGAGAGAATACGAAAAACCTTCCTACTACCTTTTGCAGCTACTAGGGTACTATGGATACAAATAGGGTTGCACGTACACCATAAAATTTTAAATACTGGAGGTAAAGTTAGTGAATATATATACCTTGAATAGATATAAATATATTTTCATACATACATATACTCACGCCATTAGTTACCTTTGGGGTAGGCAGAGACTATTGATCGCCACTTCGTACGATCCTGACAAACCTCTCTAGCTTCGTTTACATCTATCAATCTTTTCATGCATCAATTTTCAAAAATATATTTTCATGTTTAATTTATTTTATATATATATTTATTCATGTACTGGAAGTTTCAGTGCGGGTAGGCCTCCTGCAGGGTAGACGGATGACTTGATGAAGGCAGTGGGAACCGGATGGATGGGGTCCAGAAATGGTATTTGAAGAGATTTTAATGGGAGAGCTATGTCCAGCAGCTGACGTCTATTAGTGGAATGAGGAAAAATCATTCAACGATGTAGGAATCCTGTGGACCTCTCTCCGCCAAACCAATGTAACGGGGGATCTTTACTTTTCAGAAGCGTTATCGTAAAAAAAAAACCTTCGTTTCGTTACATTGTAGGTGTAGTACCAAAATAGTGTCACCATTTCATTTCCTCCAAGATAGGAATATAGGGTATACAGAAAAAACTATACGTTTTTGTGCTTTGATTGATCAATTAAGGATTTGAATTTACTAGTGTTAGGTATGTAGTTTTTCATACCGAATTGGCTGCTTTACCTCCAATACAATTGTTTAGATTTTAAATGCCCTCCATAATTTGGTGTTTATTCGCCATTGTTACTGGGTTGTAACAAATAGTAAAGTTGCTTACTTTTATCGCACTTATGATTAAGTTTAGGCCTTCCGTTGCGAAAAAAACCAAACACATTGTTGGTACTAGGGAGCTATAAATACTATAGTGCTTATTTTTCATGCTTGCATATGTACATACTGGAGGTAAAGTAACAACAATAAGTAAGTACAATTTTATTTTTTTGGATTTATGCCAATCGTTTTACTCATCGTATTTATTTTAAATAAAGTGTGTAAGCGTGCCGTGTAGTGCCGGCTAAGAATGTCGCTACCCCTTTCTACCCACGGGTGTCGTAAGAGGCGACTAAGGGTATTGGGGCTTTTTATTGGATTTTTGGGCAATGCGGTTGGAGACTCATCAGCCCATCACCAACAACCTATATTTTAGCATCATTTCCCCACTAAAATTTCCAAATGTGGCTGAGGAATTTAACTCCTTAGCTCTGACTACCTCTTCAAGGGATTTATAGCCGTGCGTATATGTACGTCTGTATGTTAAATTTTTAGTTCATATCTCTATTTACTGTCCAGTTCATGTGAATTATTATTAAATTATTCGACTTATACAATTAGTTACTTTACCTCCTGTTTGAATATGTGAAAAAAATATAAACAACTTACTTACCATCCCATAGCACCCTAGTTACCATTGCAAGAAAACAACGAAACACACACCCTTCATAGAAAGAGAAACAAATATTTTGTTGATTCCATAAATTTAATCAGAAAGAAATTAATAAGTATAAAAACAATCTTCATCCTTTTCTTTCGAACACTGATTGTTCAATACAGATCAATGGTGGAAAAGAGAAAACATAACTTGTTTAGAACTATGGCGGTGTCTGGTGACAGGTTTATTTTAAAACGCTTTCTTTGATGACGTCATGATCGATTAGTGAATCGCCCCGGCTTGCACGGGTGGAAGTGAATTTGATTTAATATGATAGAAAAAGAATTATATTATTATATATATTATAACACGGTTTTTTAAAGCCCAACAAATACTTAGATAGATAGATAACTTGTTAATTTGTGTTATCATAACACCATACAATATAAAAAACAATACATAAAGTGAAAAACAATATCTTTACCTAAAAAAATGTGCTATGGTAACACAAACTAAGGGCCTAACTCAGCGTTTGATATTGCCAAGTGACAAAACACTGGTTTTCAGTTAAGGCCTACACTACACTACACATCATTAAATAATATATAATCAAAAAATCTGTGTCTGCCAGAGTTGAAGTAAAATAAAATAAATAATTGAAGAAAAAACAGTAAACTAAATAAATCGCTACAAAAAAATATTAAATTATCTTTTAAAATTATACATATTTATCTTTGAACATATTCGCTTATAATCTTGGAACATTAAATAACTAAAATAACAAGAAAACAATAATCAGTCTTTACAAATGCAGTCGTTCGCAATCAGTCGTTACAACAGTATACTGTTTGGCAAGATATCTCCAGTCGCATCGCCCAATAAAATCTTTAAGGCCCGAATTCCTTTAGTGGTGTCTATTACAACCCCATGAGAAAAAGTTCTAGTAATATCTTACCCCTGATATATTTTGATTGTCACCATCACACACTGTCACATGACTAAGTACAACTCAGCCATGTTGGTAGTTCAAAATATATTTACTACCAATTTAAATTATAGCATCCCCCGTTTAAAAAAATAAGGTGTAAGCCTAAATAAATCTTTGCTTACCTCCACTTGCTACTACGAAATTCTTACAGGATCGGACTAGCACCTCCCTAATTTTATTTCTTATAGATTTGAATTGCGCTTAAGATACGCCATAGCGATCTTTCCCATGACGATTGTAATGCTAAATCTAGCAATTATTACAAATATACAGTATCATCAAGACGCACGGCAGTGCGTCAAGCCAAGCCAAGGCGGCGAGCGCGCACCGTGTGTATATTACACGAACCATTTGGAGCGACTTTTTACATTTTTTTGTATAGAAATCATATAGTGGACAAGACGCGCGGGGGGAGGGGCAGGAGCGGGGCATGACGGGATCTGGGAAGGTGGAATAACGTTCAGTCAGACGCTTCCGCCACTTCAGTCAGTCGCCTCGCGCCCGCCACAGCGAGAGGACATGCCAAAATTTTACATGCCTATGATTGCAAATTACGTAAACAAAAAAAAGATAATAAAAGTTTTATAGCAGATATACATATGCTCACGCCATTAATTCCAGGGGTAGTAAGGTAGGTAGGGGTTCCATTTCATAGGGGTAGGCAGATATGTATAATTATATACATACATATATTCACGCTATTATTTCCGATTGGGGTAGGTAAATACGTTTTATCACATACATGCAAATTATATTATATTATAAATACTCACGCCATTACTTCCCATCGGAGTAGGCAGATACGTTTAATTACATACATACGCACATATACTCACGCTTTTACTTCCGCTTGTGGTAAGCAGATAATTTTAATTACATACATACATACTTAAACTCCCGCCATTATTTCCGTTAGGGGAAGGCAGATAAGTATTGTTTCCAATATGCATACTTATACTCACGCCATCACTTCCCGTGGGGGTAGGCACAGGCGTATAATTACATACATGCATACTCACGCCATTATTTCCCATTGGGGTAAGCAAATACGTTTAATCACATATATGCATACATAAATTAACGCCATTATCTCTCATTGGATTAGGCAGATACGATTAATTACATACAAATACTCACGTCATTATTTCACATTGGGGTAGGCTGAAACTATCGATCGCCACTTCGTACGACCCCGGCAAACTTTTTAATAAATATGCTTTTATTTTTAAGTCAAATAGGAGTTCCCGCTTATTTAATATTTTGTGTGAAATATGACGTAAAAATATTTGGGAAATGGTTGTGTACATGAATAGGATATATGTAAGTATAGTAGCGAAAGAGATATATAGACGCAATGTGTCGTCGTTTATTAAATGAGAGTTTGATAGTCCATAAGAGAATTTTAAAAAAAAGGCGGGAGTAATTTCGTACGACCGCCCGCAAAAATCGCGCGCTCGCGAATGATTCAGAAACTGAAATCGGTGTAGTGGAATAACAAGCGTCTGCGGCCTTCTGCGGCAGTAACTGTGAAGGACCTCCGATTTCAGCAACGATAAAGTGTAATGGAATAAGCTCTTTACAGCTGGTAACGGTGTTGTAAATTCTGCTTTTTTTCTTGCTGATTGTTTTTAGATTGGGTTGTTTGTAGGTTTGTTTCTTTTGCCAAATTCATTTATTTGTTTGATTAAAATAGTAGATAGATAGTAAGCATAACATAACATAAACGTTCACGCCGAATATCCCCGAAGGGGTTGGCAGAGGTACTAATACTTTTGAACATCACGTGACTTTGTCATCTGGTGTTCAGAGTACCCACGTTTTGCATGGACAGTGTACTCACGTGATAGGGGGCAGGCCTATCGCCGTTTTGTACGAATACACTGTCACATGACTAAGTACAACTCAGCCATGTGGGTTTCCTAACGATGTTTTCCCTCACCGTTAACAACCATGATAAATTAACCACACATATGTCTGTAGAAAAGACAAATTGGTGTAGGCCCGACCCAGGATTTGAACACTAGTCGTTTGCACGATAACCGAGTGTTCTACCCACTGGGCTATCACGGTTGCTTAAATAGGCTGTCCTCGGTTTGTAAACAAGCGAGCGAAGGAAATTCTAAAAAAGAACGAGGATGATTCATCATTAAAAGCTGGTTTAGAAAATGTTATTACAATAAAAATAGGTGCACGGGTAATGCAACGCAGAAATATTGATGTGAGTAAAGGTCTAGTAAATGGGTCAATAGGAGTGATAGAAAAAATTCATTGGGATGTCGATAGAAATAATACTGCACGTAAAATCACAATAAAATTTAGTCATTTAATATATGAGCTAGAACGTATAAAGACAAAGTTTCAGATATAATGCATTCGTTCACCGGGAACTATTTCCAATTTGCATAGCTTATGCAATCACTATTCACAAATCACAAGAACTTAGTCTGGACAGCGCTCTTCTCGACATAGGCTCTTCGATATTTAGCAGAGGACAGGCTTATGTTGCGCTCTAGAGTTAAAACACTCGACGGAGTACATCTCATTAACCTCGATCCCAGTCAAATTAAGGCACAAGAAAGCTCCATAATAGAATATAATCGCCTTCGAACAATATACCGCCCTGACTTGCCACATTTAAACATAAACAGAAAACGAGTAAAAAAAGTGACAGATACTGAATGGGCAATGCGTCTAAATATTTCTAATATCCAAGACGGTGAAGATCATTGTTCAAAAAATAAAATCAAACGCAGAAAAAAAAATACCAACTTATTTCTTTACAAAAAGTAATGATATCCCACCAAAAACATTTTAAATGTAAAAAATGTTAGCCAAGCAAATACAATATAAAAATTTATAATATGTTAACTAAAAGACTTCGCAGACAAAAGGATTGATATCTGAATGGTTGCCAAGCACTGCAGATAATCCTGAAATACAAAGTAGATACAAGTTAAATAAAAGTTTTGATTTAATTTGGCTAGTTTTCACCAAAAAATCAAATTAAAATGTACCTAGTAGATAAGTTGATTATCATGATAACTCGTATGTGGAAACGAGCAAAATTAAATCAAAACTTTAATTCAACTTGTATCTACTTTGTATTTCAGGATTATCTGCAGTGCTTGGCAACCATTCAGATATCAATCCTTTTGTCTGCGAAGTCTTTTAGTTAACATATTATAAATTTTTGTATTGTATTTGCTTGGCTAACATTTTTTACATTTAAAATGTTTTTGGTGGGATTTATTTATCTGTATATACAGTTCTATTACTCTATGGACCAAATTCTACGCTTTGGGATTTGTTGAGTAAATCAAGCAGGGCGAAGTCCGTAGAGTTTCTGATGTCCTGGTAATTTGTTGTAATAAAATTTACTTCTTGAAAAATTTCAAGTTTATGATTCTGCATGAGCCAAATTTTTACAACTACAGAAAAAATATTATCTAATTTGAATATTTCATGTCATCCTGTTATCCTAGTATATATTTATGAGGCAAACTATTTTTGTGCACAGTATAGAACAGTAACATGTTTTTCGTATCTAATACAAATCAATGTGAAATCCCAGCACTAGCTCGGGTAAGGTTTAGGACCCACCGTACCCTAGAAGGTATGGACGCGGGTAAGGTGGGTCTGCACCGCAAAAATAGGAAGGATTTTATGTACTTTATGTTAACTCCATATACTTCACTACTCAAAGTTATCGACGCTATAGATTTACATGATCAAATAGAATATATATTAATTACGATACTTTCTTGAAATTATTTGTTTGTTTACAGCCGCCCATTTGACATTTCAATGTCCGCCATAATTGTGAACGCTAGTTGGCGCTGCCGTCGCGCACCCAGCGTATTAGATACCTAGAATTTAGACTCTGCCTTGGAAAAAATCATTTTGTTACTAGCATAAGAGTTCCACCAAGAAAAACTTATTAAGGCAAACCGGCTCCACCACCAATACCATAACGTACTCGATTCTTAGTATGGCCATCGGCTATCACACTGATCCGCAGTGGTTAGACCCCATACAACACGTGAGATTTAGGAAGGAAACACAGGACCGGTCATTGTGGAGATCTTTGGGCAATATTTGTCCAGCAGTTGCATTTGCTGTGTAGTGTCGGCTTAGAATAGCACTACCCCATTTCTTCCGGTGGGTGGACGTAAGAGGCGACTAACGGTATTGGGGCTTTTAAGGAATTTTTGGACGATGCTGTTGGAGACCCATCACCAACAACCTTTACTTCACAATCTTTCCCCACGCAACTTCCAAAGGTGGCTGAGGAATGTCTCATTCCCTAGCTCTGGCTACCCCTTCAAGGGATTTATAGCCGTGAGTATATGTATGTATGTATGTATGTATGTTGTGCAGCAGTAGACGTCTATTGGCTGATGATGACGATGATGATTCAAAGTATCAATACAACAGATTTAAGGAAAAGAGAGAAATAATATACATCCTTGTTTTGATATTTGTAGTTTTTATTCTATACAATAAAGAATTTTCTATTGTAGGTTCTATTCTATGATATATTAGGTATGTAAACTTAGGAAACGAATTTATCTTTGGGGCGTTGTCTTTGTGCTCTCACTAGCTGACTTGCCTTAGAGGAGGAGGGGAGAATTTGAGACAACTATCCTGCCAAGAGAATCCTTAAAAATTAAATCATTTATAAATAATAAAAACCAAATAGCTGCACAACTAGTTGTACGGATATGAATAAATTTGGACAATCTTCCACACGGTAAGTTGCCCGGTAAAAAAACTATATCATTCCCCAACGACCAATTCCTCTTGTTTTACAAACGAAGTTAGTACATAGGTTTAATCCGTGTTCTCTTTGCGAATGGGTTGGTAACTACAAAACCTGACGAGTATAGATTTTAAAAGTGAATGTTTTTTTTTCATTACATTTGCCTAAATAATTTCTATATTTTTCCACCACGATGCAATAAAACATTGGAACGTTATTTACACTTAACTATAACGATACGATCGACCCTGACGAGTTTACATAGGAATATTAAAGAAACTCATCAGGTTCGTCAATTATTATAATCAAACTCATTATGCCGTGTAGTGCCGGCTTAGAATGTCGCTACCCCTTTCTACCCAAGGGTGTCGAAAGAGGCGACTAAGGGTATTGGGGCTTTTTATTGGATTTTTGGGCGATGCGGTTGGAGACCCATCACCAAAAACCTTTATTTTTACCATCTTTTCCCCACTCAACCTCCAAATGTGGCTGAAGAATTTATAATTCCTTAACTCTGGCTACCCCTTCTAGGGGAATATAGCCGTGAGTATATGTATGTATGTATGTAAACTCATTATATTTAAAATAAACTTTTCTGTAGATGGAATAATGTCTTAAATCACAAATTTTCTGCATTCCGTTCTATGGAAGCCAAAGAAAAAGTGTAAATATGTCACCCCAAAAAACTAGCAACGGTGGGCTTTAGCTGGTCTCATGGATACCCTGTACCCTGAATAGGTAGGTCTTATGTACCAGATTTGGCTGAAATCATAACCGACCCAGTTTGATGTCAAGTATTAAATCAGTTTGAAACTTAGATGAAGTATAAATATTTTATAACATTAATCTGATTAATGGGCGAGTGAATTGATTTATATCGTCTACGTGTACAACTAAAACTATTGAAAATCGACATTATTATTGTACGATTTTACCTCTTGATGAACTTGTACTGACGAAAATTGTGCAAGTACAAATTCATCTCTATATTTTTCTTAATGCAGTTTCCAGAAACAGCTTTTGTTGCATAAAGGAGGCAAGTCTCTCTAAAAATTCAGATTTTTCCACACCTGACACACAACACCTACTCACCAAATTTCAGGTCTTTAATGAACTTTAAGGAGGGAGACAATAAAGAAGTTAGAGCCCAAAATCAAATTATCTTAGCTAAAAACTCATATATTAAACACATTATAATATTGCCGTTTAGTGTCGGCTTAGAATAACACTACCCCATTTCTACCCGTGGGTAAGTAAGAGGCGACTAAGGGTATAGGGGCTTATTAAGTGATTTTTGGGCGATGTGGTTGGAGACCCGTCACCAAAAACATTTATTATTACCATCTTTTCCCCAATCAACTTCCAAAAGTGGCTAAGGAATTTTTCATTCCAAAGCTCTGGCTACCCCGTTAAGGGATTTATAGCCGTGAGTATTTGTATGTATGTATATTAAACACGCGGTGTTATTACCGCTTTTAAAGCTTGCACCGCTCTTAGTACTGACGTGATATGCATATGATATATAATATTCCTATGATTCTTCTTGGCCCACTTCTAAAATATGGAGGAGACTAATCAGTCTTCTAAATATCCCTTGAATTAAAGTTAATAATGTGAAAGTGGCAACAAAGTAATTTTCTGGAACCATTTCAATGGTATGCCCGCCCAGTATCATCTGCAGTTCCATCACCAAGCACTGAAAGATTAACAAAAAGCTATTGCAGTTATTTTCGTGTTATTAAGAATAGGTTTATAGAGTACTAGTGGTCCGCCCCGGCTTCGCACGGATGGTATTAAATATTTTCACTGTTTACCCCCTACAGTACTTAGCGTGATGTTATATATTCTTTGTCCTTTTCCTGGTTCTAAGCTACCTCTCCAACAATTTTCAGCCAGATCGGTTCATCTGTTCTCGAGTTATAAATAGTGTAACTGACACGACTTTCTTTTATATATATATATATATTATGTGGTTGTTGTGCCTCACTCGACATAGATAGGTATAGTGTGTCCCGGACTTTTTTGTAGATATTTATAAGATCTACAATTAATTGTAACATTTTATGGTTCTATCTTTTGTAGTTTAGGCAGCGTACGCAAAATAAGTGACTTCTTTGGTTGATTTTTTTCAGTTTGTGTCCGAAAAATCCAAATATCTTACGGAACCCTATTTTTTTTCAAAATAAAATATAGTCTATATTACTCGTGGATAATGTAGCTTTCCAATGGTGAAAGAATTTTAAAAATCGGTCAAGTAGTTTTTGAGCCTATTCATTACAACCAAACAAACAAAGTTTTCCTCTTTATAATATGAGTGTAGATATAAAATAAAGTCATGTTAGTTACACTATTTTTAACTCGCGGACGACTGAACCGATTAATCTGAAAATTGATGGGAGGAAGCATAGAACCAGGAAAAGGACTTAGGATATATATCACCACGCTGAATATCGTAGGGGGTAAGCGGTAAAAAATATTCATAAACACCATCCGTGCGAAGCCGGGGTGGACCACTAGTTAAGAGTAAATATGTTACCCATATAGTCTGAGGTCCAATATAAAAGATCAATTCTTGCGTCTCGATTAGTTTCACTTACTATTAGAACTCTTTTTGCTGTGTAGCACTGTGGCTGTGCGGCTTAGAACAGCACTACCCCATTTTTTCCGGTGGGTGTACGTAAGAGGCGACTAGCGGTATTGGGGATTTTTAAGGGATTTTTGGGCGATGCGGTTGCGGAGACCCATCACCAAAAACCTTTTTTTTACCATCTTTTCTCCACTCAACTTCCAAAAGTGGCTGAGGAATTTATAATTCCTTAGCTCTGGCTACCCCTTCTAGGGAATTATAGACGTAAGTATATGTATGTATCCCAACTCAACTACTGATAGTGAAAAATGTGTGAAATTACTAGCACCATGGAAGTACTATTTAAATAGGATTCCGCACAGAGTGTCTTCAACATGAATGGCTACTTAGATAGCTGTGTCCCGTTTTAAGAAGGGTGACCATCTGTTTGTGTTTTAATGAGAGTTCCTCTAAAGATTACAAAAATACTTATATTATAATACATACATGTTCTTAAGCAATAGATTAGTAGCCAGTGCTTGAGAATCAAAATTTCATCGAATTAACATACACCTGCAGTTCCCTTCAGCTGGATCTCATACTTTATAAAATAAATTAATGGCGCATAGTGTTTTAAGTATTTTAATGCATAATTAACGAAGCATAAGATAAGCCGTGTAGTTTTGGCTTAGAATAACACTACCAAATTTCTGTCCGTGGGTGATCGTAAGAGGCGACTAAGGGTATAGGGGCTTTTAAGTGATTTTTTGGCGATGTGGTAGGAGACCCGTCACCAAAAAACTTTATTATTACCATCTTTTCCCCAATCAAATTCCAAAAGTGGTCGAGGAATTTCTCATTCCAAAGGTCTGGCTACCCCGTTAAGGGATTTATAGCCGTGAGTATATGTATGTAGGTATGCTTAAGATAAAGTAGAGTAATAATATACTGACCAAGCTGTAAGCGACTAAGCCTATACACAGAAGCACCAACGTCAAAGTTTTAAAATTCTCCATGGTAACAAGCTTTATGATCGCCAGAAGAATTGAAAATATGAACAAGGCAAGCATCGCTACCATTAGGTAAGCGTAGTATCGTGTAAAGTCGAACTGAAACAAAAATGGGGCTTATGACTTACTACAAACCGTAATAGCTTAAATGCTGAAATTTTCACTAATTATGTATTTCTGTTGTTGCTATAACAAAAAATACTAGAAAGTTAAAGAAAATTAATATTAAGGGGACCCCCCCGCCTTCATACAATAAACCTTCATACACGTATAGCACCTACTAAAACAAATAATCAAATAACAATAAATAAAATATCAAAGGGGGCTTACATACAAAAACGTAATTTTCTATTATAAAGAAAAAAAAGAAAAGAAATGATTTTTTTAATTCAGCGCACATATACAGTATTCAATGACATAATTTAAAGAAATACAATCAGTAATTTCTGATTTGTGTATGAGTATACACAAAATCAGAACTGGTTTTCATTATGAGCCCTACATGGTGATGACAGTACGTCAGCAGCTATTTTTATAAACTAGAAAATTTATAGATTATAGTATGGAAACCTTCATGCGTGAGTGTTATAAAGAATTGTAATGAAATTCGCAAGACACCTTGATTGTGTTAATATGTATGCTGTTGGTGTTCCTTAAATAAATAAATATAAAGACACCTTTAATTGTCATGACTTCATATTTAACAATTATTCATAAGATTAACACCTTATATCCAATTAAAGTTATTTTTTTAACGCGTATATTGTTATTCTCTACCGACTTTTATTCACCTTCTGAGTACCATGCGATGAAGGGATATTACCTAGAACATTATAGACGAGTGTACTTACATTCAAGGTTGCTAAGAACAAACAACCTAACACTATCATAAATGTCCCCGACGCCGCATACAATATAACAGTTAGGTTCCTAAAAACCAATAATGCGCCAAGATTAAACGAACCGGCCAAAACCTGAAATAAAGGTTCAACAATTTAGTATAGACGCTTTGATAATTGATCGCGGTAGTTTTTTTCACATTTTGAAAAACTATCTCGGCAAAATCATTACATATACTCACGGCCATAAATCTCAATAAGGTGAAGCCAGAGTTTTAGAGCTACCAACTCCTTAGCCACATTTAGAAGTCATAACATAACATAAACTTTCACGCCGAATATCCCCGAAGGGGTTGGCAGAGGTACTAATACTTCTGAACATCACGTGACTTTGTCATTTAGAAGTCAATAGGGGAAAATATGGTAGAAATAAAGTATCGTTGGTAATGGCGCTCCAATCGCATTGCCCAAAAATCACTTACAAAGCCCCATCATCCTTAGTTGCTTACTTACTTACTTACTTACTTACTTATACTCACGCCCATTGTTCCCATTGGGGTAGGCAGAGACTATCGATCGCCACTTTGTACGATCCTGACAAACCTCTCTAGCTTCGTTTACATCCATCAATCTTTTCATACATGCTCTTTTATTCTTCATACTTCGGACGCCAGCCTTTTTGAGCACACTCTCAATTTGGTCCAAGTGTGTTCTCCGTGGTCGTCCTCTACTCACATTACCTTGCACGTTGGCTCTATAGATCTCTTTCACCAATTTACTGTCATTCATCCTCTCTATGTGCCCAAACCACCTTAACATTCCTTTCTCTATCTTGCACACTACGTCATCTTTCACACCTGAACGTTCCTTAGTTGCCTCTTACGAAACCCGTGGGTAGAAAGGGGTAGTGACATTCTAAGCCGGCACTACACGGCAAATATATAATTCAAAAAATGAAAATCTAACTTACCATCAATGCGAGGAAAAAACCGCTTTTCTTAAGTGAATCAGTTACGCAAGAACTACACGAAAGCGCGAAAAAGCATACAAGTGTGGTAATTGAAGTACATGCAAGAATGCCTTTTGCTAGCGGTGAACGGATCCACTTTGGGCTGCAACTAGAAAAAATACGGCTTTAAGCAAACGCATTCCAAAATAATTTCATTCAAGTTGAAGCTTAAAATGTAGTTAAAATTTATACAGAATTACAGCAGGCAAAAAAAAATATTATGCATACATATGGCAATAAAACCCAAAAAACGTAGGTTGAGCATCAGAATAATAAATTCATACATACATACATATATATATATACTCACGGCTATAAATCCCTAGAAGGGGTAGCCAGAGCTAAGGAATTCGAAATACCTCAGCCACGTTTGGAAAGTTGAGTGTGGAAAAGATGGTAAAATAAAGGTTGTTGGTGATGGGTCTCCAACCGCATCGCCCAAAAATCCCTTAAAAGCCCCAATACCGTTAGTCGACTCTTACGTACACCCACCGGAAGAAATGGGGTAGTGCTATTCTAAGCCGACACTACATAGCAAAATAATAATAAATTCCTCAACTACTTTTGGAAGTTCAGTGAAGGGAAAGATTCTAATATATTTTAATGGGTTCTCTATACACTACTAGGAACAGTAAACTACTTTTAAATTCTCATTTAGCCTTTCTTATACTAAGCAATTTTAAAATTGGTATATGAGTTAGGAATATAACTTGAAATAAACTACACAATGCACGCATAATTTAAAATAACGCATCTAGCGAGGGCCGATTTTTTTGCAAATAAGTGTAAAGAAGATAAAGAAGAAGAAATAACGTTTATTTGGTAAAATTTACACAGAACAAAGATATATTCAAAAAATACAATTGTTCATTACCAAAAAGACCTAAACTCAGCACTTATGACAAGAATATATACTCATCATACGCTGATTTTCAGTCAAAGCCCTATTTAACTTAATAAAGGTATTAAACATTACACTATTTACATATTAAAAACTAAAAAAGTAAAATGGAAGGTAGTTTTTTAAAGACCTATTAACATATTTTGTTGTAAGATTGATATTTGCTGAATCAAAGAAAGGGTTTTATTGACATCAGGCAGGTTTTAACAATTCGGTGTGCAAAGTTTTTTTTTTGTATTTATTAAATATTTTTATTCGATAGCAAACACGAAAATAAAAAACTTATTTCAATATTTTTCATTTAAAATGAGTAATTGCAAAGTTATGATTTTTTAAAGAATGTTCAACTTTTGTACTTAATGACGTCATCGATTGAAAATATCACGTAGCGACATGCAAATAAAGCGAAATGTTTAGTAAAAATGTTTCTTATTGCAAAATATTTCACGAATTTGTGATCCCAAATGAAATTATTACGATATTATACTAAACAAACCTATGATTTTCGATGTTTTATTAATAAACTGCAAGAACGAATGTCTTTGACATAACACTGAAGGTCAAATACTGATACAGTTTTTTGCTAAAATAACGGTCATCTTAGCTCTGTTTGATTTAATTTCAAGAAAATATGTTTTAAAAACATAATATCTCGAAATGGTTTCGTAATCAGCACCACTTTTGTAAAACTTTGCATACCGAATTATATAATGAAATTTGAATAAACCGATAAGATATTAAAATGAAAAATAACTTACTATATTTTCATGATGATTACAAATAGTGCGGTTATGAGTGTACAAATCGTGACCCAAAAAAAAACCTTAACAATGAAAGTTCTTCTTGAGTCATCCGGTACCGGTCCGCCATGAATGTCGTCATCAACTAATGTAAAGAGAAATTATGTTATTGAACGTCATTAAACTAGAGTTAAAAAAATAAGTACCGCTCACGAAATCAATCGACGCCCATGGCTAGGCGAAAAGAAGCCCTTTCTTTAAAACATTTTCGCGACAGCTGGCTCTGTCTTTCAAAGATTTTTACACTTACGAGATCACAGGTCACTTAATTGAGAGCCTTCAAAAGCGTCTTTAGTATGCGGCTGTCACTTAAGACTCTTTTAGGCGGGGTAGACCTCATCTCTAATACCAAAAATAGAGAGAGATACTTATGTCTTTATTAAAAAGGAAGAAACTTAAGGGTCATTACGGGCAACGTTTTTGATCAACCAACCAACCGTGATAGCTCAATGGGTAGAACACCGGTTATCGTGCAAACGACTAGTGTTCAAATCCCGGGTCGGGGCTACACCAATTTGTCTTTTCTAAAAACATATGTGTCGTTAATTTATCATGGTTGTTAATGGTGAGGGAAAACATCGTGAGGAAACCCACATGGCTGAGTTGTATTTAGTCATGTGACAGTGTATTCGTCCAAAACGGCGATGGGCCTGGCCTGCCCCATATCACGTGAGTACACAGTCCAAGCACAACGTGGGTACTCTGAACACCAGGTGACAATGTCACGTGATGTTAAGAAGTATAAGTACCTCTGTCAACTCCTTCGGGGATATTCGGCGTGAACGTTTTTGTTATGTTATATAATTTTTTATCAGTGTTATTAAGGAAGCAGCAATAAATAAATATTAATCTTATCTAATCGAAAGTCTAATTCAATTTCCAAAAAAGTTTGGAAAGCAGTCTTCTGTAGCAACTCAAATGTCCCTCTCACATGACTGAGCATTGCAAATAACACAAATTTATGTGTTTATATAATAGCCTTGAGACAAGATAATTCAACATGCGTTAAGGAAATCACACAGTATTAGGACTTGCTCAGAATAATTTCCTTTAATAATCTCAGGTGGTACTCTTGCCACAGAACACATAAACGAACATACTTTATAACATATACAATTACTAGTGAATCGGCCCAGCTTCGCACGGGTAGCGTTGTTTTTTAAATATCTGAGGTTTCTTTAATCATTCCTCAAGCTTTGTAAAATTTAGCCTAATATTTGCAATATTAAGCACTCCTGAACCGGCTATTTTCGTGATTCTGAACGCGCTTTTATAATTTATTTTATTTTATAATATTTTTATATAATTATATTTAACGGTTCAGTATCTCCGTTATTAAGCAAATAATCAGGTTGCGTTCAAGTAGAGTAAAACGCTATGAAGTATTTACAACAACCTAAAAAAGAAACAGGATGCAACTACTGGCGCCATCTAGTATGAAATATGTAAATTAGTAAGGATTTGGTGTTGGTGGGATGGCTTATTTCATGTATAATTTTGGTGTTTCTCAACCGATTTCTATGACTCTTTTTTTATTGAATAGATAATAAAGTTAACTTTTTTAAATTAGGGATGATTGAGAGTATTATAAAAGTGAGAGTAATGAAATATAGTCAGAATGCTCCGAACTGCTAAGCTACCAGGACTTACACGTGTTATCGTGAGTCAATCATAAAAGATAGACAGATATTGTTGTGGGATATTCCGTAGACAATTTTATGAATAATATTTCTGTCATACATGATTTCTATGTAACTTTAACCATTAAGGCTGCATACGCGACGGAAGCTTAAAAAATGGACGAACTTCTCCCGTTTTCCCAAAATTCCCCTTCACTAGAGTAGTGAAACTGAAAAGTATATTATATATATATATATATATACCTGCCCAGGAGTATTTAAGTTTCGTTTAAATCCGTCAAGTAGTTTTTGTTTCCATAGGGAACATACAAACCGACAGACAGACAGACAGACAAAAATTTTACTGATTGCATTTTTGGCATCAGTATCGATCACTTATCACGCCCTGATAGTTATTTTGAAAATATATTTTATGTACAGAATTGACCTCAGAACAGTACAGAAGGGCGTGAGTTCCAATCCTGGGTCGGGCCTACACCAATTTGTCTTTTCTAAAGTCATATGTGTGGTTAATTTATCATGGTTGTTAACGGTGAGGGAAAACATCGTGAGGA
Source organism: Bedellia somnulentella (assembly GCA_963576735.1). Taxonomy (NCBI): domain Eukaryota; kingdom Metazoa; phylum Arthropoda; class Insecta; order Lepidoptera; family Bedelliidae; genus Bedellia; species Bedellia somnulentella. Next base: position 17,286,657 of record OY755179.1, read on the forward strand.
AACCCACATGGCTGAGTTGTACTTAGTCATGTGACAGTGTATTCGTACAAAATGGCGATAGGCCTGCCCCCTATCACGTGAGTACACTGTCTAAGCAAAACGTGGGTACCTTTCTCTGGACACTAGATGGCGCTGCCATGTGAGTTCAGAAGTATTGGTACCTCTGCCAACCCCTTCGGGGATAAACGGCGTGAAAGTTTTTGTAATTGACCTCTGTACAGATTTATTATAAGTACAGATTACCATTACCTTAAAATTAACGCCTTATTGACAAAAAGGATAGCAGAAGTACTTAAACTTCTGAAAATGAGAAGGCATTTTTGTCATCAATTTTCAAAGAACTTTCGCAAAGCGTGGACAGTGCATTTCGGAGACAAAGTCCAACTCATCTATACGTTCACGATATTTCGTCTCACCGTTTAACAGTTTCCTAATGTAACTACACATGCAACTAAAGGAAAGACATAAGGTGTAGACCAAAAGCAGTAATGAAACTCATGCACCTCTGCAGATGAAATATAATTACTTACACTGTTGTAAATAAACATTAAAATTATGTTTGTTCCTAGTCTGACTTTCTTTTTTGTCTTCTGGGACTTTTGAATCAATAGCTGTTGAACTTTCAAATTGGATAGGAATGAATGCCACATCTTTATATAAGCCTACAATAACGTCTTCTTTAATGTTTTTTCTATCACAATCATTTTCATCTTTATCTGTATTTTCACTTCTATTATTAAGATTTTTGTCTATATTTATCGCAACAGATTTTTCTTTTGTATCTTCTTCCATCTCTTTTCACCTATTTTCTTAGTTAAATTTGTCAAAAATATTTCTTAACAAGAAATTCGTCTCTTGAATTAATGGAACCCGACGTTAGACGTTAAATAAAAATATAACTATTCTAATAAATATTAAGATAAATATTCACTGATACTCGTAGTTACGTTGGGAGCATAAATTATAATAGAGATCACATAGAGGTTGGGAGGTTGGGAGCATACAAAGAGATGGGACATAGTACAAAGAAGAAAAATCCAAAGAGTATAGCCGTTAACATTCTATATACGTTAGTGGGTACAAGTACACCGTAGTAGTAGGCATATTTCGACATACATACATAATATTTGATTAACTCATTGAAAATGTGTTAAAAGTTGGTCATTTATTAGGCAGACGAAGTTTTGCAGGTCAACTACTATGTACAACAATGTATACAACCATGATACAACCATATATTTTTTTATTTTTACCAATTCAAAACATTAAGCCATAGACCAAAACAGAAATTATTATTGCATGTTACTTACCAAAGCAGTAGTAGAGGACGACCTTGGGAATGAGTATGAAGAAAGAGAATGAGAGAAAGATTAGCAAGAATGGAAAAAGTGCCGATCGTTAGTCTCTGCCTAACTAATGGGAAGTAAAGGCGTGAGTATATGTATGTATTATGTATGAACTTACCATAGACTAGATACCCACCACGAAAAGAACTTAAAAGCAAAAAACAAACAAGAGCGAATGAATCTGTTGCTTACTTGCTTACTGCCACGAACCCATGAACCATTTCATACAAACTCTTTTGAATTGATTTTCCACAGACTGTTAGCTAGGGTTTAAAGTCAAAGAGGGTTCAATAGACTAATAGCTTGAAATAGACATCAAAGAATAGAATGGGGGAAAATGTAGCCCTCCCACGTACATTCCTGCATACAAGACTGCGGGCACACCCTTTTTTTCAAAAGAAATAGGTTGCTGCTGTCCCTGTGACTTGTGCGGCTTCAGCATGACTTTCCGTGTGCCGGGCAGCTAAGGGCTGCCCTAGCGGGGCAAAGGAGTGTACCTAAGCTTCATCGGATAGAGAAAAAAAATGAGCCCTAACAAGGTGACCAAGCGGGAGACTTATGTCATCATAACTCATAACATAACGTAAGCCCTCTGGGATTTATCCCTATCCTATTCGATTAGGAAATAAAAGAATTTTTAAAAATTTATAAATAGAAATTTATAAAAGGACTATATCTCTTATGGGGGATTTGTGAAAAGTCTCCAACAAATATAACTAAATAATAGTTGTAGAACTGACCCAAGTGGCTCCAATAAATAAAACTAAATAATAATAGTGCGAGAAGAACCAAAAACAGATGAACCGATCTGGCTGAACTTGTTGGAGAGGTAGCTTTCTTTCTTTCAATAAAAAATATTTAACACCATCCGTGCGAAGCCGGGGCGGACCTTTTAGTATCATAATATAATAATGTTCGATGGAGTACTTAATATATTATCATTATTATATAATAAAGTATAACCAAGTTTTTTCATTTTTTTTATTATGGTATAAAAATTATAGACATAAATTTTCGTAACATCTTTATTAACAAACTCATAAATTGTAAAAAGCACGATTTGCAAAGCGGAAACCTTGTCGTCTTTAAAGTTTTTTCTAAACTTGGCGCTTCCTTTAAAATTTGCTGTTTTGCTACGGTGGCGCCACTTATTTGTTATTTTTCAGCGGACATTTTGTCACCATACACACACGCCCTTTATAGTCCAGGTATAAACGGGTGATCTGAACTCCAGGTATAACTTTGAGGATTATTTTTTAATTTTAATTAAGAATTAAATTTAATTACAAATCATATACTATAATAACTATTATACTTATTTAAAAATATAATAGGATTGTTCATCTAATAACTAGCAGCCATCTTATTGCAAATGGCGGAAATCCAGACAGCAACTGCGCGTGCGCCCGCGTCCTCGTCTGTCATGTAGTCATTTGACACGTATGCTGCGCGGCCCGCTCTGAAAAATATATATTAATTAATTAATATCTTAAAGAATCAAATGTTCATGCCGCATATTCCTGATGGGTTGGCAGAGGTACTAGTACTTCGTAGTGACATCGTCACCTGGTTATTAGAGTGCCCACGTATTGTTTGGGCTTAACAGTGTATTAACTTGAGCTGAGCGAGTTAGGTATACCTCAGTCTTCCTACTATTTGTGCAGTCGGTCTTAAGCTAAAAGCCGCGCTCTAATTAAGAAACTATAATCATTTTTAAATTGACTTCAATGGGAAAATAGTTATTCGGTCCACATGACCATTGTCGATCGAATTGGTCGAGCCATGAGTTCAATGACATAAAAGTGGCCTAACCGCGTAATTGCAAGCTTTTTGAATCTCTCATTCTATTTTATGTTATAGCAAATAAAAAAAAAAAAGATCTTAATTCTATAAAATCTTTGATTATGAACACTATAGATAGAGCGATGTTACGTCATCCATTTTAAAAAGAGAAGCCCTTATTTAAGTTCCTATATGTTAAAAAGAGACACAAAATCTTTATTGTCATCTCTATCGCGTAACCCGTTTTGTTGATGTCACGCTTTTAAAGCTTGACAAACAAAGCGTCGACTTGTGAGCGATTTTGGTTTTCTTTTGATTTTGAGAAAGATTTTATTCATTTGTATATTGTTATTGTGATAAAAGAGACTCCATTAGTCAAACTTATTATTTAGTGAAGTATGGTTGGGTGTAGCGTGCTTGGCTGCGGAAGCCGCAGCGAAAAACACATCGAAGGATTGACTTTCCACAAGTGAGTGAGTTTTTTAATGTTTTTCTACAGATAAATACATAATAAATACATTGCGCGATCAGAAAAAAAGTGATTCAAATGTTAATTACGTTAAACTAGATTACTAGCGTTTTCTTTAGTTATTTTGAGCAATTTTTTAATAGCATAACCTAAAAATATGCAGTATCTCAGTGTTCCCATAATTCACGTTTTCATCATACCCTGTCGTTAGGGTAAAATTTTCAAATTAGTAAACTGATGTTAATGAGTGAGTATATTATGAATTTCGTCGCACTATAGCGACTCTGAATGATTTCCAATTGTTATCTACGGAATTAGTAAGTAATAAATTTGTTATATTTATTTAATTTCTTCGTATTCATTACAGTTTTCCTAAAGACCCGAATCTACGAGAAAAATGGATTGCGGCCACTGGAAGATGCAATTGGAAATTAACCAAAGTTTTGAGGCATACTATAAAATTGAAAGGCACCTCGTTTTTGTCCAAAGACTAAGCTTTGGCTCAAATGGTCGCAGTTGTTTTGAAAAAGAATTTAGGTAAAAGAATATTTCCGACATTAAACGACCACATCAGAGAGCAAAATCCGTTCGAAAACCACCTTGTGCTGTTAATAAAGGCTATAGCTTTAAAATACTTAGATGTACGAATACATCATCTTTGGAAAAATGTGACTGAAATAGACGAATGAATTCGAAATTTTCACACGAAACTGATTTTGTTTAAAGGTCAATAGTAAATAATGCAATAAAACTCATGTACAAAAAAGTGCTGTCTTTTATTTTTCAAAATACAAACATAGACCCCTAGCTGTGTAGTGTCGGCTTAGAATAGCACTACCCTATTTCTACCGGTGGGTGTACGTAAGAGGCGACTAACGGTATTGGGGCTTTTTAAGGGATTTTTGGGCGATGCGGTTGGAGACCCATTACCAACAACCTTTATTCTACCATCTTTTCCCCATTCAACTTCCAAAAAATTTCTCAGCTCTGGCTACCCCTTTTAGGGATTTATAGCCGTGAGTATATGTATGTATGTATGTACAAACATAGACCCCACTATACCTATGATGACCCGTATAATATTTACATAACTTGCACTTATAGAACAGCTGTTTTTTTTTTTGTCCAGTATCAAAGTTAGTCCCGTACAAAAATTTATTCGTAATCATGGGAAGATTCATCCCTGATAGTTAGTACAATGCTTTAGATTTCACGGTGTATTAAACATCAGTATAAATGGTAAAATTAAACAAAAAAGATTGTATAATACTAGGAGCAAGTATGTATAATTATATGATTGCAGGAAATAATATAGTAAACAGTAAACCTTTAATTAAACAATAAATTGACGTAATCAATTTTAAATTAAAAAGTAGCTTTTAGAATGGTGATTATAGTATTTTGGGGTAATTGTTTTCTAGTAATCGCAACATTACAGGGAAAAATATTGCTATCTAAAAGAGGTACTCTCCCGTTGCATTATGACTCTGTCTATAGTGTTTATAGTCAAAGTATAAAATCTATTTATTATGCATATGTACGTAGTGTTCTAGAATTCGCTTCCTCTATTGGTCCCCGCATTATCTAAAGTATATTCAAACTAGCAGCCCGACCCGGCTTCGCTCGGGCATAAATTATCATTAACTCTTGTTTTTTATTTTATTACATGTATTATTATTTTATTTTATTTTTTTAAGTTTTAAGGTATATGTTATATTTTTTTGCTGTGTACTGTCGGTTTAGAATAGCACTACCCCATTTCTTCCGGTGGGTGTACGTAAGAGGCGACTAACGGTTTTGGGGCTTTTGAGGGATTTTTGGGCGATGCGGTTGGAGACCCATCACCAACAACCTTTATTTCACCATCTTTTCCCCACACAACTTCCAAAAGTGGCTGAGGAATTTCTGATTCCTTAGCTCTGGCTACCCCTTCTAGGGATTTATAGCCGTGAGTATATGTATGTATGTTATATTTTTTTGTATTTATATTTAGATATATTTTTTTATTTTTCATAATGAGTAATTACATAACATAACATAAACATTCACGCCGAATATCCCCGAAGGGGTTGGCAGAGGTACTAATACTTCTGAACATCACGTGACTTTGTCACATGGTTTTCAGAGTACCCCTATCACGTGAGTACACTGTCCATGCAAAACGTGGGTACTCTGAGTAATTACATCAAAAGCCATTCAATTTATAGAGTTAGAGCTTCCCTGTAAACAATATTTGACGTTGTTGTATTTTGGGGCAGCAAAATAAATTGATGTTCAGGGGCTACCACCCGCGACAGGCCAACGTACAGTTGACCGTGAGTAAAACAATTCTTTTGCAGGTCAATCCCTACTAATTTGAAGGTTTGGCCTTGGGGCTTATTAATTGTTAAAGCAAAAGATGTTTTAACCGGAAATTGTAGCCGTTTAAATGGAATTGGCAGATCAGTTGGGATCATCGGTATCCTCGGTATATGAGCTAATTGACCGGCTGCTGGGCCAGTGATAATAGTCGCTACAATTAAATTTTGCTTTAACTCTTTGATAAGCAGCCTCCCGTACCCCTTCGTGACGCCTGCAACAACTTACTATGCATAGCTAATCGAGCGGAGTTTTATCTATTTTTTTAATTCGAGATAACTTTCGAATGAAAGTTCGAATCGAATAATTCAAAAAGTAATATAAGGGTATTGAAGTAGTCTGAAATAATATATACGTTTTTTTATAAGGATTAGATAGTTACAAATAAAGAGCCTTTTCTATAGCAGGATTTTAATTTAATTTTTAAATAATTTTATATAATGACGCTTGTTGTGAGATAACTATAATAGTTAGAGACATGCTGTCGGGGCATTTTTTTTAGATAATGATGTGTTCTATAAAATTGTAGTACATAATTTTATTCTATTGTCAATAGTTTTCGCAGCGCACGCGATGTAAGGATTTTTTTTGGTATTTCTTTAACACCTTGGGTTACATTTTTGAAGTTTACGTAAGGATCCCTAATTTTTTTGAAAATGAAATATAGCCTATGTCACTCAGGAATAGTGTAGCATCAAAACAGTGAAAGAATTTTTTAAATCCGTCCAGTAGTTTTGGAGCCTATTCAATTCAAACAAACAAACAAACAAAAAATCAAACCTTTCCTCTTTATAATATTAGTATAGATGATTGAATCGATACAGCCTTTGCCTATGAACACTATAGACAGAGCGATGTTACGTCATCCATTTTAAAAAGAGAAGCCCTTATTTAAGTTCTTATATGTTAAAAAGAGACACAAATCTTTATTGTCATCTCTATCGCGTAACCCGTTTTGTTGATGTCACACTTTTAAATTGTGACAAACAAAGCGTCGACTTGTGAGCGATTTTGGTTTTCTTTTGATTTTGAGAAAGATTTTATTCATTTGTATATTGTTATTGTGACAAAAGAGACTCCATTAATTAAGTTATTATTTAGTGAGGTATGGTTGGTGGGTGTAGTGTGCTTGGCTACGGAAGCCACAGCGAAAAACACATCAAAGGATTGACTTTCCACAAGTGAGTGAGTTTTTTAATGTTTTTCTACAGATAAATACATAATAAATACATTGCGCGATCAGAAAATAAGTGATTCAAATGTTAATTACGTTGAACTAGATTACTAGCATTTTCTTTAGTTATTTTGAGCATTTTTTTAATAGTATAACCTAAAAATATGCAGTATCTCAGTGTTGCCATAATTCACGTTTTCATCCTACCCTGTCGTTAGGGTAAAATTTTCAAATTAGTAAACTGATGTTAATGAGTGAGAATATTATGAATTTCGTCGCGCTATAGCGACGCTGAATGATTTCCAATTGTTATCTACGGAATTAGTAAGTAATAAATTTGTTATATTTATTTAATTTCTTCGTATTCATTACAGTTTTCCTAAAGACCCGAATCTACGAGAAAAATGGATTGCGGCCACTGGAAGATGCAATTGGAAATCAACCAAAGTTTTGAGGCATACTATAAAATTGAAATGCACCTCGTTTTTGTCCAAAGACTAAGCTTCGGCTCAAATGGTCGCAGTTGTTTTGAAAAAGAATTTAGGTAAAAGAATATTTCCGACATTAAACGACCACATCAGAGAGCAAAATCCGTTCGAAAACCACCTTGTGCTGTTAATAAAGGCTATAGCTTTAAAATACTTAGATGTACGAATACATCATCTTTTGAAAAATGTGACTGAAATAGACGAATGAATTCGAAATTTTCACACGAAACTGATTTTGTTTAAAGGTCAATAGTAAATAATGCAATAAAACTCATGTACAAAATAGTGCTGCCTTTTATTTCTCAAAATACAAATATAGACCCCACTATACCCATGATGACCCGTATGATATTTACATAACTTGCACTTATGGAACAGCTGTTTTTTTTGTCCCGTAGCAAAGTTAGTCCCGTACAAAAATTTATTCGTAATTATGGGAAGATTCATCCCTGATAGTTAGTACAATGCTTTAGATTTCACGGTGTATTAAACATCAGTATAAATGGTAAAATTAAACAAAAAAGATTGTATAATACTAGGAGCAAGTATGTATAATTATATGATTGCAGGAAATAATATAGTAAACAGTAAATTTTTAATTAAACAATAAATTGACGTAATCAATTTTAAATTAAAAAGTAGCTTTTAGAATAGTGATTATAGTATTTTGGGGTAATTGTTTTCTAGTGATCGGAACATTACAGGGAAAAATATTGCTATCTAAAAGAGGTACTCTCCCGTTGCATTATGACTCTGTCTATAGTGTTCATAGTCAAAGGATACAGCGCATATTTATACGTCACTTGGACTTCAAAAGTAAACGATGGGACTGCACCTACGAAACGTCATGCAAACATCACAAAATATTACAACTTGACCAGCGCCGCATTCTTTTAGATATGTTAGTTCTGCATGATGTTTTGAGTGGTCGGATGGATTGTCCCAACCTGTGGTCCCAACGTAGTTTCCCAAATTGGACTAAACACACCTGCGCTCAGAACTCACCATACTTTTAGAAGAATGTTTCACTTACCTTTTGCTAGAATTAACTATGCTCATAACGCGCCTATTCAACGAATTTTAGATGAGTACAACAAACATTTTTAACCGACTTCAAAAAAAGGAGTGTTCTCAATTCGACCGTATATTTTTATTACCTCGATCCGTTTGCACATAGCAAGTCTATTTTCAAACGCTGGGTTCTAGACGCTGTAGTTGCTTAGGTAGATTGAACCATTTCTATGTCCTATTATTTAAATAAGTTTTCATTATTATATAACTTTTTTGTATATCAATACAATCGCATTCACATACTTACACTCACATTCTCATATACACACTCACACATCATAACACACATTACACACACCACATCCATTATCAATTATCATTATTATTAAATTTTATTCTTTTCTTAATTGTTTAGCATATTTACATATATATATTTTTCTTTTTCTGTTGTTATTCATTTTGTCTTTAGGTAGTTTAGTTTGTTTTTATTTTTTCCTTTTGCATTAACTGTGTGTGTATCTTATTTTAACTTATGATCATCTGTTATTGGCCTTATCTACTGTACTGTTTTAACTTACTATATAGTATGTGTTGCTGTTGACGATCCTTATATAATAAATAAATAAATTAGAACTAAAAAAAAATTGAGGAACATCATAATATGAAAGTAAAAATTACTGACCCAGCTTTCATAGAAATTGTAGCTTTAGCCCCATCTTCAGCAGCTTTTGCTGTGCTTATCAAAGCTGTCTTCATGTCTACAGCCAAGGTTTTCTTGAATGCCAACGACGCAGCATGCAATGTATCTAACTGCAATAAAATCAGATAAACTGAACTTTAGGATTTGATTAACAATGATAGCTCAGTGGGTAGAACACCGGTTATTGTGCAGACGAATAGTGCTCTAATCCCGGGTCGAGCCTTCAATAATTTGTCTTTTCTAAAGTCATTTTAATCATGGTTGTTAACGGTAAGGGAAAACTTCGTGAGGAAATCCACAAGGCTAAGTTGTAAGTTGTCACGTGACAGTGTATTCGTACAAAACGGCGATAGGCCTGCCCCCTATCAGGTGAGTTCACTGTCCAAGCAAAACGTGGGTACAATGAACATCAGGTGACAATGTCGCGTGATGTTCAGAAGCATTAGTACCTCTGACAACCCCTTCGGGGTTATACGGGTGAACGTTTGAATTAAGTTTAGGACCTTCTTGCATATTAATATTACTAGGACTTTTATATTTAATCTTATGCTCCGTATACATTACACGAGCCTAATCCAGAAAATAAACTTTTTAAATATAGACCAAAACACAAAGATCCCTATACGTGGATGCCAAATTAAACAAAAAAAGTGTAGAGTAACTACTGGATATCAAAAGTGTCAAGTAATTTCCGAAAGTTTTAGTACGTCCAATAACTCATACATACATTATTTACTTACGGCTATAAATCCCTAGAAGGGGTAGCTAGGGGCCCCTTTTGGAAGTTGGGTGGGTAAAAGATGGTAATATAAAGGTTGTTGGATGGCTCTCCAGTCGCACCACCCAAAAATCCATTAAAAACCCAATATCCTCATTCGCCTCTTACGTACACCCACGAAAAGAAACGGGGTAGTGCTATTATAAGCCCGTAGAGTGGGCGACCAATAACTCCTTCGGAGATTTTTCTGTAAGCAGAAATCGAACAACAAATACGTGTAACAACGCATATGTTAACAAAATATGTGTTAGCAACACTAATGATATGTTTCTGATCATGTCATGACTTACCATAGTTCTGTCCCCTGGTTCTGCGCCAGCGTACTTGGTGATGGCTGCCATGGCGCCTTCCCATGCTGATAACCAGGCCTTTCGGTCTATGGTCTTAGCACTGTAAATAAATATCCCCGTTAGGAACTACGTCTGATAAGTTAGGTCTGTTTTTATAAGTAATATAAAATATATGAAAATAACGCAAGGCATTGGTACCGTAAGGGTAGTTTAATGCTTTTTAACATGATGACAAATCCTAAAGATGTTTTCACTACCTCGAATCGATGTATTTTCCAGTTAGTATATTGACGATATTATGAGCAATAATTCACAAAACTATTCCATAATTATGCTAGAATAAAAAAAAAAGAAAGAAAATACATTTATTTCCATTAACTGCTACACAAAAACAAATATACATTCAACATTTACTACATGAGATGCAGAAAACTGAAAAAGGGTACGGCTCAGCATAGTGCCTGCCCTATGATGTGCAGACGCTGTTATTCTGCCGCTCCCTTTGTCGACACGACTGAACTTAACATTTTATTTTTCATATATTTAAAATGACACACACACAATTAAATTTACACACATTGAAACAGCAAAATCACAAATCGATTACAACATACAACTAATATTTTAGTTTTATTTTAAGTATTTTCACACTGTAAGAATTTAAAGAATAAATATTAATAGTTTTAATTGTAATAGATAATAATTAAAATAAATATAGTATATATGGTATAACTGTGTTAAATATTATTTTATTTTATGACCCTCTTAAAATAACATAATGAGTAAAGCGATAAACTAAATTAATAAAATGAACAGCTAATTGCAACACAATAGAGATGTATTAGTTTTTTTAAATATAATAAACCAAAATTTATGTGTACAATAAAAAAATATAATAATAATCATTTCTCATAAATGGCTATCGGGAGAAACTTCGGCTATCATAGCAATTTTTGCTTCTCGAGTAATATTTTTTTATATTTATTTTTAAAAGAGATTTTAGAATACTAACCTGGTTAAAGCTTGTGAAGCAGCAGAAAGCGCTAGACTGTAGATACCCCCAGAGGTACCTCCCATGTCTTTTTCAGCAATCTCGGAAAACTGCCACATCACGTCTGAAGGATATTGCAGCGATTCTTTTTCAGCGTAAGTCCATAATGCTATTGAAAATAAAATATTAAATTTGTATTTAGGTATTTGACGATGATTGCAATGTGGAAAGAAATGTCTAATTTGTGTTACTTTCAATCTAATATTGGGCGAACCTTCGTATATTTTTGTAACAGTTGTAGATCTGAAGATTAAAATGAGTCTACTTGTTGACTATTCAATTTGCATAGCATGCCATAGTCTGGGTCACTTATAGTACCCTCTAAAATTTTGGAACGGGGAACGGGAACGCGGCTTTCCTTCATTACGATCATGATATAAAATAAATTATATTATATTAATAAATTAATTAATTCAGATGTGTAGTGTCGGATTAACATAGCATTACCCTATTTCTTCCAATTGGTATTTGTAAGAGATAGCTGAAGCTCTGACTACCCCTTCTAGGGATTTATAGCCGTGAGTATATATATCTATGTAAAATTAATATGTCTCTAAAGCTATTAAAAATAATCTACCTTTAGCAAATTTCTTCATTGTAATACCACAGTCTCCATCACCACAGCCAGAGTCTAATTTATTGAGCAGTTCTTCATTAGCCACTACATCTTCAATTGCAGCTCTTAGACTTTCTTTGAACAGCTTTTGTTGGGCGGCATTTAAAGATGGACCAGCCGCTTTCTAAGAACAAACGGTATAAGGATTATACTCGAAGAATACCTATCAAATTCCATGTGTTTTGCCATCTCAGTTTAGGAGTTAAATTGCTGTCACACACAGATACATTTATGACTACGAATTTGCCCATTCGGCAATGAAACCCTTACAACGGTAGCCAAAGAGATTCAAAGCTCGTAACGATTGTTATGTTACTTACAATGGAAGCTTCTCCGTATTATACATTTCATAGTTCATCTCGGTACATACATACATATACTCACAGTCATAAATCCCAAAAAGGGGTAGCCAGAGCTTCATAGCTAGAAACTTCTCAGCTACTTGCGCTCACTTGATATGGGATGATGGTAGAAATAAATATCGTTGATCTCCATGCCAAAGCCCCATACCCTTAGTCGCCTTTGAAGTCTGATAATACAATTCAGAAAAAGTAACATAATGCTGCATATTGATTATTCCAATCATATTAGTATGCCCTATGTAAATATGCCTAGTCAGTGCTTAAATTCTGTCACAAACAAAATCGGCTATAAAATTAGTTTCGCGGCCAGTTTTCAATAGCAGCACGGCCCGTTTTCAATAGCAGCACGGCCCATATTCATGTCATTATCGGTCACTGCTTTAGATGGCTTTAGGCTGCTAAATTTTTTGGGAGGTTTAGAACAGACCTTTTACTCAAATTCCTGCTAAATTTTGTAATCCAGTAGATTGAGGTCAGGGCTAGATGAGAGCCGATCTTGATGCCTTAATAGCTCGACATTCTGGCGCTCAAAAAACTCAGGAGTCCTGTTGAAACACAAATGGCCGTCCCCCAAAGAGTATCTGAGGCAGATCTTTTATTATGCGATCTGAAACCGTGTCTCCGTACACTTTTACATTGCTTTTGACACCTTATTCACAAAAATGCACTTCAGTAGGGCCATAGTAGGACGCTTGCTACTTAATCATGATTGATGATGGATGATGACCGTGTTGCACTCTAGGAATAGCATTTTCAGCGGCCGCAGAGCTGGTAGCGTTTTTTTTTTGTTGTATCACTCCTAAATATTAAATAAAATCTCATCTGTAAACAGGATGTCGCGGTATCTTTTTCATGCGTACCGCTTAAGCAATACCTTGCATTTTTGGCTTCTCATAGCTATCAGATGCGCTTTCAGAGTATATCCACAAATTATTCGGTAAAATTGAAGTTCCAGGTTTTCATCGAGTACTTTTTTACGGTACTTCTGGTTAAACCCATCTTCAAAGACATCAATTTCTACTTGCGGTCGGGATTTTTTCCCGTACGCGCCTTGGTTGCTTTGATCACCCCTGGAGTCCTAACGGAACGATGTCTGCCAGTTCATTTCTTGTCATTGACACTAGAGGTTTCATTGTACCTCTTGATAGTACAGTATACGAACCTCATCGTGATTTTCAATTATTGAAGCAAGTTGAATATCGTCTTTGGTGGACGGCCGCAACGATGCAATGCAATTACTGTTACTCAGTTCTCTTTGCGAGTCTACTCCACCATAAAAAAATAATGAATGTGATTGTTATTTAGCATATTAGTATTACAAAAGTAATTGAAAATCGAACACCATTTTATATTTTTGTCTAGGTGTTCTATTTTTAAAATAAATGGCCAGTGACAGTATTTAAGAACCGACTAGGTATATAAATAATCAAATAATTTTACCTACCTCTTTAACATCACTCTTCAACAGGCTATCATCATCGCCAACGTTATTAACTCCATCATCGATAGAGAGAGCACCGCCAACCCAACCAGCGGCGTCAGTAGGTTTGTCTAGCATCTTCAGCAAAAGATCTCCGTATTCTGTGTCTAGGTGGAGTACGCAGATCTGGATTCCGTGCATTTCTAGAGATGTCTTCACATGGCCCGCGAAGATTCTTTCAGCTTTGATACCCTTGGAGGCTGAAAATTTGTATATTTTTAATGATTTTTGAATCTTTAGTGTCAGTGGTTCACTTGGAGGTTAAAATTTTGTATTTTTTTAGTGATTTTTAAGTTTTTAATGTCAGTTTGTCATGAAATTAGGGAAAATGGTGCACGCCTAGTTGTCAATCGGTGAGAAAAATAAATGAAACACTCTATTTACACATCATAACGCAATCATGTTATACGAGTACAATCTAACTAACAGCCGCTTAGTTTTTACAACCGATGGCTGAATGAAACAATATTAAATAAAAAACCTTAAATTGGAATATATAACATGAGATCTGATCTTTTGTCTTTTGTCTATCAAAAAAAAACTCAAGAACACTTACATAAGTAAGACTTGGTTTCTGCACTAATGATGTTCATTTCTAAGAAAGAGGTGCTGCCGAGGTTGTCTATCAGCACGGCTACCCTGTCTCCCGACACCAACTTCAAGTATTCTATTATCTGGAATGTGAGTTGAAAAACTTACTTCTATCACTTACAAACTAACATCCGATTTCTGAATTGAGTATTCAAGCTGAGCACGACATAAGTATCGTTTTGTCTCATTCAGTTGTTAAGATTTCAATACGACAGACCGATACTTAAGTTGTTCTCACTGGAATACTCAAATCAGAAATCGGGCATAATAATAAAGTTTGATTGCACTATATGAGTTCAAGTTCCCTCTTCGTTTATGTTATGAGGCGGGTCACCCGACTGAAATGACGCCCACGACCATTCTATCAAGAGTGCTACGACTGAGAAGAAGAATGTGGCCTCTTCATATTTTATTTAATATGCATGTAAAAGTAACCTTATCAATAATGATGGCAACAACTTCTGCTGCCGTGCCAAACTTCATCTTCTTGATACCAGCCTCCCCGTGCACTCCAGCGCCTAGCTCCATCTCATCCAACGCTATTTCAAACAGTGGAGGTTGACCTGTAAGAAAAGAAAAATATTGTTGTTATTGTTATTCATACACTTTTCTACTACTCATCTATATTCAAAGTAAAAAAGTGTAGCCAGACTTTTGATATTTACATACATACATACATATACTCACGGCTATAAATCCCTAGAAGGGGTAGCCAGAGCTAAGGAATTAGAAATTCCTCAGCCACTTTTGGAGGTTGCGTGGGGAAAAGGTGGTAAAATAAAGATTGTTGGTGATGGGTCTCCAACCGCATCGCCCAAAAATCCAATAAAAAGACCCAATACCCTTAGTCGCCTCTTACGACACCCGTGGGTAGAAATAGGGTAGCGACATTCTAAGCCGGCACTACACGGCTATGATATTTACCATGCCTAAATATTAGATACGCTTAAATGCCTATCTGTTTTTATTTGCTATTTTCTATTGTACTCGTAGAATGACACTACGTATTCAACTATTACAAGATTCCAAGTACCAACAATGCATAAGCATAAAGCATAAACGTTCACGCCGAATATCCCCGAAGGGGTTGGCAGAGGTACTAATACTTCTGAACATCACGTGACTTTGTCACCTGGTGTTCAGAGTACCCACGTTTTGCATGGACAGTGTACTCACGTGATAGGGGGCAGGCCTATCGCCGTTTTGTACGAATTCACTGTCACATGACTAAGTAAAACTCAGCCATGTGGGTTTCCTCACGATGTTTTCCCTCACCGTTAACAACCATGATAAATTAACCACACATATGTCTTTAGAAAAGACAAACTGGTGTAGGCCCGACCCAGGATTTGAACACTAGTCGTTTGCACGATAACCGAGTGTTCTACCCACTGGGCTATCACGGTTGCTTATATCAGTGCCTCCAGTAAAAAAGGGATTAGTTGAAAATCGGCACTTTTCAGGAGAGCCAAAAAACTAAACTTTTGTTTTTTTGAACAAAACTTAAATTTATTTCAGTTAAATGTTAATGCAGTATTATAGATGCATTCAATACCTATCAAATTATATACACCATGTTTATGTATCATGCATGAATAATATATTTTTTTATAGTTTTGTTGAACTATTCCCTTGTTAACCACATAATTATGGCATAGCTGCAGTTAAAATACATATATTTTTTCATCCTAAAGACATAAATGCTATTATACTTCATTTATGTATGGTCCAAAAGAGAATAATATTGTTTATTTCTTTAATTTTTTTTCACAACTTATGAGTTTCAGTGGCACCAAAGAACTTACTCATGCCTTAATATGTATGAAATTTATTTTGTTACAGTCAGGGTGCGCATATTACTTATCTGCCTGGTAAATTGAAACTTAAAACTAAAACCCAATCGCATATGTTGTAATTAAATATATAACTAAAGAATATCCCTAAAAGGGGTAGCCAGAGGTTCAGAATTATAAAATTCTTCAGCCACTTTTGGAACTAAAGTATTCATAAAAAAAGAAAAGTTTTGCAAGAAATCTTCACACATGGAAGGATTTACTTCTAGAGTAATTACATTGCTGTTGGGAAGTTTCGTTCAGCCAGTAGTCCGTTAAAATGTGATTTTTTTAAAGTCATAACCATAGTTCAGGTTGGTTTTATGTTTCATCACAAATCATTATTTCGTGTGTACCTAAACCACTGCACGTCCGGCCAGTACATGTTTTCCAGGGTCATCACGAATCGAGTGTCTCGTAGATTTAATGACTTCCAGCCTCCCAAATAAGCCGGTTTCCGATAAGGCTTTGGTACCATAGCCCACATTCAGACACCATCCACAGGAGACCGAGGAGTTTAATCTGCCACTGTGCCTAGGGCTCGTGGACTATGAAATAGCCTTTGACTCGATGGAACGATGGACTTTACTTTAATCTTTGCAGATATATCGAGGTGTGAAAGTTATTGTATTAAAACGCTACTATGCCGGTGCCCCTCCAGGACCAGAACACGAATCCTATCCAGTTGCAGCGAGAAGCGAGACAGGGGGAAGTAATTTCTCCCATAACTGTTCATTGCGGCATTGGAGATGTGTTTAAGCTTCTGAACTGGAATGGGCTCTTTACCAACATTAACGGCGAGTACATCATGCATCTTCGATTTGCTGACGATATTGTGAATTCTCTTTGAGGTAGGCAGAGACTATCGATCGCCACTTCGTACGATCCTGGCACACCTCTCTTGCTTCGTCTACATCCATCATTTTTTTCATACATGCTCCGTTATTCTTCATACTTCGGACGCCTGCCTTTTTGAGCACACTCTCAATTTGGTCCAAGTGTGTCCTCCGTGGCCGTCTTATACTTATAGAGCAAGTAAATGCAGTAGAAATGAGGTCCCTCAGAAAAGTTTGTAATGTGAAGTTATATGATCGTGTGAGGAATGACGTGATTCGTGAAAGGTGTGGTGTAAAAGATGATATTGTAAGTAAAAAAGAAAAAGGAATGTTGAGATGGCTAGGCACGTCGAGAGGATGGATAATAGGTAATTGGTGAAAGGTATATCTTTAGGCTCTACAGAGCTGATGTCGAAGGTAATGTTAGTAGAGGACGATATTGCAGTTATGACTCAATCCACTGAAGATTTATGTAAAATGCTGAAGGACCCCAATGGATTATCGGAGAGAGTTGGTCTTAAAATTAACATGGATCAAACGAAAGTCATGTCGAATAACCATTTATACCTATTCTTGTCGAGCTTGGACCTGGGACAAACCATTCGATTAGGTAGAGCCAACTTCGAAAATGAGGTCAACTGTCGAAACCAGCTCGATTGGGCAGCGTTCGGGAAGCTGCGCCATATCTTCAATGCGCTATCACATAGTGCAAAGAGTTGCAAAACTTAAGTAACAATGGGCAGGGCACATTGCACGCAGAACCTACAGTCTTTGGGGCTCGGAGGTTCTGGAGTAGCGGCCACGTACCGGACGAAGCAGTGTGGGTAAGCCTCCCACAAGGTGGACCGATGGCTTGGTCAAAGTCGCGGGAAGCCGATGGATGAGGGCAACACACGACCGTTCGTTGTAGAGAGGAGGAGGTCTTTGGGGGAGGCCTATGTCCAGCAGTGGACGTCTATTGGCTGATGATGATGTATTTCAAGTGAGGGCATTCTTTCATAAGCGCCAAGAACATGGCAGTGACAGATGAGTTCTTGTTTCGACCCCCACATGTGCCAGAGTATAATATGATTTTTGTGATATGAACTGGTAACTTTTTGATGTAATCATAGAGGCAGGAAGCAATTTGATTTCCACCGCGTTTACCTGATGCTTCGTACTATTAGTAGCCAGTAGCTTGATTAGTTTTAAAGTTGTGAATGATTAGTTTTAAATTGAGAATATGTGTATGTATGTATGTATGTATGTATGTATGTATTGTGAATGGTTAAATTATAGGTGCTTCTTTTGTAAAATGCCGACTTGACGACAGCATGGGAGTGGGAAGACATTGTTTAATATCAAAAGTGAACACTCATGCGTGAATCATTGCTTTTCTGCTGGTAAGCCCTGTAGAATCAGCTTGAGGTTCATTGAGCCGGTTTACTAGATCTGCTTTTTCTTCTGCTGAAGTAGTATACTGAATATTGGCCTGTAGAATGTCACACTTTGTACATGTATCCACCATCGTGCATCGGGGGCTTAAATGATAGATTTAAGCTGTGAAATATTTTTGAGTATATAGTCTTACAAACTTGTTCCTCCTTTGGTCGTTGCAATTCAAAGAATAAATAGTATGCATTTTCAAAGTAGTTAACAAAAATTTCTTTGATGTTTTATTACGAGCATAGTGAATTTCATACTGTGGAAATGTCAAAATATGCTCACAATCTTTTTCTAAATTTTCGTCCGGCCATTTGTTTTTAACAGTGATACCCCTTGTACTGCTTGTTATAGTTCCAGTTATATAATCCTTTTTTTGTAGCTTGTAGAGAAACAAACTCAAAAGTGTCACCGTATATTACAAAAAAAGCAGTTTTTACATACAATTTCATGTAAATATTTACCTCAATGAATATGATACGTGAAAGAGCAACTTCCTTGATTGGTCGCACGAGTTTTTCTTTTTTTTGGCTCCTCTGGTGTTATCAAAAAAGCTGTGGCACTAAACGACTTATATCTATGATTCACCTAATCAACCAATATCTTTTCGGTATAAGCGCGGGTATCCTTGGGTAAAGTCATCAATGCAAGGGCGTGAGACGACTTAATCCCTTGTTAACGTTCAATTGTAACTGAATGCAAGGAACTAAATGATGTTATGTCTTTATTTTGTTAAGTTAATAAAGATGTAACAAATGTTGATCCCAAAATGATATGAAGTATTTAGGAACTATACTACTTGTACCATTTTATTCGTGTTTAAGTACAATAATATCCTTAATGACATGGGAATGCAACGATTATCCCATTTTAATTAGAAAAATTGCTAGTATAAATACTCTTAACCCAATAATAGCTCCAATTATGCCTTTAGATGGTTTTAAAAATCCATGAAGGAGGTCAGATAGAGTTATGTCCTTTTGATATGTTATGTAACTCGGTGCGCTGATCACGATGGTTTAATAAAAACAAAAGGGATTAAGTCGAGTTAATCCCTTTTTTACTGGAGGCACTGATATAATTATAGTTTAATTAATTAGTTATAACAATGGTTTAAATATATTTAACAATTATCTAGTAACATTTGCTGTGTAGGGTCGGCTAAGAATAGCACTAGCCCATTTCTATCCGTGGGTGTTCGAAAGAGGCGACTAAGGGTATTGGGGCTTTTAAAGAAGTTGTTGGGCTATGTGGTTGGAGACCCATCACCAACAACCTTTATTTGTAATCTTTACCCTACTCATCTTCTAAAGTGACAGAAGCATTTTCTTATTCTCAAGATCTGACTATCCCACCTGGCGATTTATAGCCGTAAGTGTATGTATGTCTCTGACAAATTACAATATACAATTTAATAATAAAAATTTCAAAATATTTTATCGGAATATTGATGATCTACCTAATTTAATTACAATTATAACATTACTTTGAGCTGGCAAAGAGTTCTTCACAAATAAATCATATTAATACTTGATTAAAGTCAGTAAAATGACAAACATGGAGAAAAAGAAGCATTTCTTTTACAATCACTCTAGTTCGATATGCGGCTGAGGAATATCTTATTCTGAAGATTCTGTTTACCCCTGCTAAGGATTTTTAGCCGTAAGTCTATCTATGTATGTTCTTTGGTCAATATGTACTTCAATAGAGTAAAAATATTACAAACCAGGTAATGAGCAAGCATTCATGCATACTCCCAAAGTAGCCATGCGTTTGTTGGCCGCTGCACCAATTTTCTTGATGGTCGCCAGATCGTAGCCTTCAGATGCCAACCCACCACACAACTAAAATAAACAAATATTTAAATACATATCATACATGCTCTTTTATTTGTTACTCTTCGGACGCCTGCCTTTTGAACAGGTTTTGGCCAATAATTCGCTCATAATATTAGTTGGCAAAATGAATGTTTAAATATTTCATCAATTATTAAATTAATTTAGAATTAGCCGTGTAGTGTCGGCTTAGAATAACACTACCCCATTTCTACCCGTGGGTGATCGTAAGAGGCGACTAAGGGTATAGGGGCTTATTAAGTGATTTTTGAGCGATGTGGTTGGAGACCCGTCACCAAAAACATTTATTATTACCGTCTTTTCCCCAATCAACTTCCAAAAGTGGCTGAGGAATTTTTCATTCCAAAGCTCTTGCTACCTCGTTATGGGATTTATAGCCGTGAGTATATGTATTAATGCATGTGTAAATATTTAAATAATGCTTAAAATATATTAAACGATCGAAAGTGGCGGCTTAGAATAGCACTAACCCATTACTGTCCGCAGGTGTCTTAATTGGCTATTCATTGTGTTGGGGTTTTTTAAGTGATTGTTGGGCCATAATGTTAGAGTAACGTCACTTACATCGTATATTCAACATTTTTTTTAACACTTTACATCCAAAAATGGCTAAAGAATTTCTAGTTCAAAAGCTTTAACAACCCCTTCTGGGAATTTATTAAATTGTTTAATTGACTTACTTTGTAGAAGTACACCTCCCCGCACATACTTCTTCCCCCAGTTTTGTTATGGCTAGACGCAACATCTTCTCCGACGATTAATCCTTCAACCTGCAAATATGATACAATAGAAATTAAACATTTTGTGGATATATTATATATATATTATATACACAAGTCTCAAAAAACAAAATGTCGTGATGTTGACAACTTGAATGCACTCCCCAAAGGTAAAAAAATCATATAAAACTTCGGGCAGGTTTTGGTTAAAAAATAATTCGACTGATGAGTCTCAGGTCTAGGTTTTGTTGGAATTATGGATAAAAACAGTAAATCACCTTAATCCCAGCAATCTTAGCCTTCTCAATAGCTTTTCCAAAATTGAGCCTATCCCCAGTATAGTTTCCTATAACCACGAGCACCCCTCCGCTATGATACTTGTACAGCTGGGCGATCCCGTACAGCACGTGACCGGTCGGAGGAGACGCGAAGATACCTCCTGCTACGGCCGCGTCCAGCATTCCTGGACCCACCTGACCTGGTAACAAACATATACATACATGAATATTCTAAGGGTTATAAATCCCAAAGGCTAGAGCTTTAGAATAAATCGTTGAGTCACTTTTGGATGGTAAGTGAGAAAGAGACTGTAAAATTAAGATTGTTGGTGATGAGTTTTTAAGCGCAAAGCCAAAAAATTTACTTAAAAAGGTCCAATGTGAAGACGCCTCTTACGACACCCGGAGGAAGAAACGGGTGAGTGCTTTTTGAAGCTGACATAACACGGCTAAATATACATTGCAATAAGTTTTGCACGTTAATAGTTTGTGAGTTTTGGGGCTGTAGCACCAGCTATATCTTATAATCACCTAATCTAGCCTAATCTAGCCTAGGGGCTATGATCCCCAAAATGAGTTAACCAGAGCTGCTGTATTAGAAATTCTTCAGCCGCTTTATGGATCACATTTAATAATGATAAACAACGATACCAAAAATTGGGAACTCTTAACATTGTGCATGCTTTAACAAGGTACGATAGATCTCTACAATATGAATTTTATTGCTAAAGATGTAAAAAAAAATATGTCAAAATATACCTGCTGCAAACGGTTCATGGCCGGAACCGCCGCCTCCTAGGACTGCTACTCGACCTGTGTCTGTCTGTAAATTGGTAAAGATAATATGAAACGGTTTGTAACTCATTATTTTTTTATGCATACATACATAGATATACTCACGGCTACAAATCTCTAGAAGGGGTAGCCAGAGCTTTAGCATAAGGTATTGTTCAGCCACTGTTAGAATTTGAAAATAGATAGCCATAAATTATATAAGATAATCACAGTTATTATTAGAATCTAATTAAAAATTACCTTCCATTAGCAGTAGTTTTTTAATTTCAAGTGGAACTAAGGTTTTCTTATGTTCAACTTTTTGAGACCACTTACAATCATCAAAATTACATGGTGGCAATTTACCTGTCTTCGTGTAGAAATAAGTCTATTCTTCGGATGCAAATGCAGCTGAGGGTACATCGCGATGAGTCCCCTCAGATTGTCATCAACGCAAGAGTCAACATCGTTGATCAGCTTCTTAGTTGGTGGCCGTTGCGACATTTTGTGTATTTTGCTGAAAAATAATAAGTTTTTGGACTGTATAAGAAGATTAAAATAAAATGTATATGTATTGAGAGATGTTAGCCAGGATTGTAGAAAGTGGCAAACGATTCTCTGAATACAACAATGGAAACAAACAGCTTGAGTATAAGTATGTTTATGACAGCGTAAAAAAACTACCACAGTTTTAAATAATTTACTAAACACATTGCACCAAAAATAAAAAAAATTTTTAGAAAAGCGACATCGATGTAGGCTTGTCTCAGGTCTACTAATTTTACTTGATATAAAGTAATTCAAATTCAATTAATTTTTAGATAGTTGGGAGCATCACTAGAAACACACTGTCAGCTGCTGGTTAAAGTAGCCACTTTTTGCCTGTTTAGTATATACCTAAATATGGTATGAGCATTCCTCTTGTAGCATATTGTTTTCTCATGTTAAAGTAGTCATAAAAGGGAGCACACATACAAACATACATCTACTCACCGCCGTTAATCCCAAAAAGGGTTAGCCAGAGCTTTAGAGCTAGAAACTCCTCAGCCACATTTGGATTTGATAGGGGATGATATAATAGAAATAAAGTATCGTTAGTGATGGGTCTCCAACCGCATCGCCAAAACACCACTTAAAAAAGCCCTATACACCCGTATGTAGAAAGGGGTAGTAACATTCTAAGCCGGCACTACACGGTTAACAAAAAATAAAAGGAAAAGATGATAAAATTAATATTATAATTAAGAACAAATAGGGTACTTACATGCTTTCGTTTCGAAGAGCAAAACACAATGACTGAGGTATTATCAACGTTCTCCCAAATTGTTTGTTTATTAGACTTGATAATTTTATCGCGGTGGTAAAGTTTAAGACCTCACAGATAATCTTTATTATTACTCGTATATTTATTTCGTGAGTGAATTGGTTTGAATTGGTTTATTGTTTCACCAACATTCCGACGTATTTTTGCAGCATGGATAAGAAAAATGTGTATATAATAGCTTAATTTTTACTATTATAAGGGCTATGTCCACGATATTTCGGACACACAACTAAAATGTTAACTGTTTTACTGACAAAAGTTAATATTAATGAACTTCTTACGGATTCTTCGCTCAATAATGCACCTTCCGAAACCGAAGTAAAAGTAGATTAAAATTTCAAGTTAAGTTTTTATTGTTAACTTATAAAAAAATATATGTTTTTGTACATATAACTTATGAATACTTCTAGTGAGTCTATTTAGTTGGCAAATTGCACTTTATATCTAAACGCGCCATGGTGTGTTGAACAAATTAGCGGCTTCAGGAATGGGTGCTAATAACATGTCAAAAACTCGTATTTTTACTGAAAAAAACTAAATTATCGAGTAACGTTAAGCTAAGATAGTCGATAATTTTGTCAGGATAACAACTGTAAAAAGTAACTGTGAGTGCCAGGTTAAAATATCAAAAGGATGAAATGTGAAGTCCTGCATAACTAGTACTAGATATCGTTTTAGTACTAGTTTTAACTAGATATCGCGTTGTTTAAAACAGCCATCTCTTACGCACTTATTCAGTATCTTATACTGTTATCTCCTTTTAACCCTCGGAATGCCTGGTTGGGTCTGAGAGACCCACCGCGGCAGTTGAACCGTTGTAATTCAATATAATATGAATTTTGCGCGTAACCGCTCTCAGTAGCTGACCATAGTGAACTAACTAAAGCCCTTCGACCGCTACCTTGGTTCAGGGCGCACTCCAAGAGTAATAGGACGTGAGTAAAGCATACAGCGTGACGTTTTTATGTAAGTATTTATTTGTTGCTATTAGTGGTTAAATTACAAATTCATTAAATATAAACATTATCTGGGAATGAGTGGGGAATGTTGGATGTGGCAGAAGAAGCATGAAAGCAGAGTGAATGCAGTAGAAATGAGGTCCCTCAGAAAAGTTTGTAATGTGAGGTTATGTGATCGTGTGAGGAATGACGTGATTCGTGAAAGATGTGGTGTAAAGGATGATATTGTAAGAAAGATAGAAAAAGGAATGTTGAGATGGTTTGGGCACATAGAGAGGATGGATGACAGTAAATTGGTGAAAGAGATATATAGAGCCAATGTGGAAGGTAATGTTAGTAGAGGACGACCTCGGAGGACACATTTGGATCAAATAGAAAATGTGCTCAAAAAGGCAGGTGTCCGCAGTATGAAGAATAAAAGAGCATGTATGAAAAGATTGATGGATGTAAACGAAGCCAGAGAGGTTTGCCAGGATCGTACAAAGTGGCGATCGACAGTCTCTGCCTACCCCAATGGGAACTAACGGCGTGAGAATATGTATGTATGTATGTATGTATGTAATTCATAAAGGTCTTTATTTTGTTTGGAATTCAACTTTATGGTATTTTATTGTTTATAGTTCTATATAGAGTGGCCCTTACAAGACAGGAATATCATTAGTTTGCTACTAGGAGGTGGACAACGATCATGAAGAGGGTATTGTATTTTACTCTAGCGATGAAAAGTCTCATGAGGTAACAGCAGAAACCCATGAAGCCGATTCAATCGATTAGGAGGAAGACCTCTTCCAAATACGGGACGACACTGAGGAGAGCTCTTCAGATTCCGAAATGGACTTGCCAATGTCAGAGTTGACTACGCTACCAACAGGAGTGTCGTGTGCCGTGAGTTTTATCAAAGATCTGGGTGTCGCATAGATAGAATCGCACCCAAAAACAAGACAGAAAAATATTCGCCTTTCTTCAGATCTTCGCAAAAGAATTGCTGACCATATCGGTCTCGAAAAAGGTCCACTGGTAAAAAAACGGTTCCAGGTGTAAGGCGTAGATTCTATGTTTGTTCATCAAAAAAAGATCGCAAAACACAATACAATTGTGAGACGTGCAAAAGCCTATGTGCCTGGATCATACAATTTTCCAGTACGAAAATTGCTTCAAAAACAAAGCTCTTGAAAATTTATGTATTTTCTGAAAATATAATATATATAATGATTATATATAAATGAATTTGACATATAACCACTAATAGCAACAATAAATACTTACATAATAACATCACGCCGTATGCTTGGTGGGGTCTGTGGGACCCGAGCGCACTTTACACACGTCCTATTACTCCTGGAGTGCGCCTTGGACCAAAAATATGAATATATTAATTTTATAAAGCTAGAAAGCTTATCTCGAATACATTTATTATAGGAAATATGGTCTGGAGAATTATTTACGGTGTTGAGTAGGTTCTTCATCAAGGAAGGTCATACAATATATGTCATTAACTAACGCTAAGACCAACAGGAGTGGACCAAAAAATGTTGATTAATTTTGAGAAAGCCGAGACACATTACTTTTAAATTTTGGTTTTACGCCTTTGGAATTGTACGTTAGTTGCTGTATGATTCATGTCAGGCGTTATGTCTTTTGGTTAAATATAAGTTAAGAAGCCCAGCATGAGCGCTATTTTATCGTTACTCTGTCGGTTAGAATGAGATAAAAGTATACGATACTATGTAAGTTCGAAAGACATAGCTGTTTTATACCACACGATATCTAGTTAAACGTTCACTCGTGCTAGTCATGGTGAAAGCCCAATTAGTTTCGTTAATTCATAATACATGTATTAATTAATGCAACATTTCAAAAAGGCAGAAAACTGAAATACCGTATATTAGGTCAATATTTTAAGCTTTTTGAAATTTGTTCATAACGGCGATAGACATGACCCCTATCACGTGAATACACTGTTCAAGCAAAATGTGGTATTCTGAACATCGTGTGAAAACATCATGTGTCCAAGACGTTTGTGTAAATAAATACGATTAAAAATATAATTAAAAGTATATCGGAAAGTGATGCCACTTAGTAACGCCAGTATAAACTCTAGTCTTATGTAAATACGTTTGGTATCCGCTGTAACTAATATTTCCATGGAGCAATACCCACTGACCTTTATGACATAATATTACAGAAAACATTGATAACAACATAAACTAAAACTTATCACTATTATTACGTGCGTCCGTAACATTGTGTTTATCGTTTTACCATACGCGAATTAACTCAAATTGTAGTGATAAAAATAGTTTAGACCTTACCTATACTTAGGGCTATAAATTACAAAGGAGCAAGCTGAGTAAAAATCCTTTAAATTATCTTTTTTTTTGTGAATTAACTCAAAATATAGGTTATTCATAAAATAAATAAAGCTTGAGCCTACTTCAAAACAACAACTTTAAGATTTGATTTATTATATTTTTATATCTTTGATCCAATAACAAAGTGTCTCTAATCATATCTTTTAGATCGAGGTCTACGAAAAAAACAGTCTTCGCGGTCTTAGATTTGCGTCAATGGTCCGTGTTCTTAGGTTCGATTCACGAAGGGAAGACATTCAATTTGTGATCAAAAGCAGGAGTAATGTAAGAGCATGTATGAGTATACCAGGCCACTCAGAAAGTATTTCGAAAAAAGGTTTTAATGTATGAAACACTGGCCGGTTGTAATGTATACTGAAAATAGTCTTTATAAATAAAAAAAGGTACGTTCCAATTTTAAAATTTTCCTCTTTATTTTTTACGAGCTATTTTAAATTGTCGTGTCTTACTGAAAAATGAATCTGAGCCGGGAACATTTTCGCGCTATGATTTTTTACGATTTCAAATGTCGCTTAAAACCAGACAAATCATACGATAGACTTTAAATGGCGTTTATGGATGAAGGGCCTTCCAAGGCAACCGTGTATCGTTGGTATAACGAATTCAATAAAATAAAAATAAAATAAAAATAAAAAGCGTTTATTTACGAGAAACAAGAGTTAAATAAGGTGGTAGGTTTTTTAAATAGTTCATCTTGTTCTACCTTGCGGCGTGTAAATACTTATTACATTGGTTTAAAATTGGTTACATTTAATAAAATAGTAAAGCTTTAATTTTTCATCAAATATTACATTTTTCTAAAAAGTCTTTCACAGAGTATATACAATTGTCAATCAAATAATTAAATAATACAGTTTTAAATTTATTAAATGTCAATTTTTTCGTGTCGTCACTAATAGTATTATATAATGTAATGGACATTTCGTAACAATTTCGCTGGCAAATAGCCAGACATTTTGCAGCAGAATGCTCGTATTGCATATTGTGATTACCCCGTTGGGGTCTAATTTTTGGCGGTTTTAAGGTAAACAATTTTGGATTTTTGTAAACGAAAATTAAAGTCTCATAAATGTATAGCGAGGGAAACGGTAATATTTTTAACTTTTTAAATAGCGGTACGCAACTATCCAAAAAGTCAGCACCGCATAGTATACGAACACACTTTTTTTGAATTTTGAAAACTCTATCTGAGTCAACAGAGTTACCCCAAAGTATGATTCCGTATCGTAAAACTGAGGACACATATCCGTGATAGCAGGTAAGGGCGGCACCCTCTGATATGACAAACCTTATACGGTAGATGACAAATAAGTACTTCTCCAGTTTTGTGCAGATGATGTCTACGTGAGTTTTCCAATCACAAAAAGAATCCAAAGTGAATCCTAAGAATTTTGTCGATTCGACTTCCTTTACAGTTTGACCGTCATAATTTATTTTTAAATTAAGCGGTTGTCTCCGATATGTCCTAAATTGTATAAATTCAGTTTTATTAAAATTTAATTGCAAATTATTATTTTTAAGCCAAAGAATTATATTATTTAAAGTAAGATTAATGTCATATTCATATGTATCCAAATTTTTGCATTTTATAAGTATAGTAGTATCGTCAGCGTAAAGAATGCATTTATTCGCTGTCGTCTGTGACAAGTCATTTATATATAGTAAAAATAAAAGAGGGCCAAGGATACTACCTTGCGGTACGCCACATTTAAGAGATTTACTATCTGATTGAAAGACATTAAGATGTTTATTCTGGATACTACAAATTTCCACACATTGTTTTCTATTTGTCAGATAGCTTTCTAGCCAATTATACGCTTGTCCTCTTATACCGTATCTTTCGAATTTTTCTAATGCTGTGGGATGATGAACAAAATCAAATGCTTTTGTCATATCTAACAGCATACCAATTACTGGTAACTTCGAGTTAAGACAATCTGTTACATCCTTTAATAAGTTAAAACAGGCTAAGGTGGTAGAGGAACCCTTTCTAAAGCCATATTGGTTTGGGATCAATATCGAATGAGCTGTCAAAAAACTGCATAATTTATCATGCATCACTTTTTCAAATATTTTTGAGATCACTGGTATAAGTGCGATTGGCCTGTAGTTTTTTAAAATATTACGTTCACCTGACTTGTGCAAAGGTTTAATTATGGATAATTTAAGACGATCAGGAAAAGTTCCTTCTGTTAGAGACTGATTTATTATATGGGTTATTGGAATTGTCAATTGTGTAGAGCATTTTTTTAATAAAAATGTTGGTATATGATCGTACCCGGTGGCAGATGTATTATTAAGATGTTTTATTATTTTATTAATGTCATTTGGGTCTGTAGGAGTCAAAAAAATTGAGTTAGGGTTACGAGGTATATTTACATTATTTATATTAAAATCGTTTATTACACATGTCAAATTAACAAAAAAATCATTAAAAATATTCGCTATATCAATTGGATTATTAATTATTTTACTATCGTCAAGTTTAATTTCGCATATGTCAGGTTTTTGTGTTTCTTGTTCAAAATTATTTTTAATTAATGTCCACGATGCTTTGTTTAGATTTTTAGATTGCTTTAAATACCGCATATTATTTAATCTTTGTGCAGACCCCATCACTTTTTTTAGTGTAGATGAGTACAATTTCAATTTATTGTGGTTTAGTTTTTTATTTGTGGGATCATGCAAATATTTCAAATATAGTTGTCGCTTACGAACACAGCATCGACGTATACCCCTTGATAACCATTTATTTTTAACAAGTTTTTGTACGATTCTTACAGTTTTGAAAGGAAAACAAAGCTGAAAAAATAGGACGATGAGATCATGAAACTCATCAAAAGCTTTATTAGTATTAGTTGTTTCTAATACACAGTTGAAAGTTAAAGCTGATATGCATTCGGTAAACTTTAAAACATTTTCTTGTGAGAAATCCCTCATTTTTTTGAACACCCAGTGTGGTTTATGTGAAATACCTTTTACCGTTCGAATGTCATAAAAAAGAATTTGGCATGATTCGTGATCAGATAGAGCAAGAAGATGAATTTCGCCCTTTGTTTCCGCTATATTGCTGGCTATAAGATCTATACAAGATTTTTTCCTTGTCGGTTTGTTTATGTGGTTTACAATATTATAGTTATTAAGTATTGCAATTAGTTCTTTCGAAAATTTGTTATCCTTTAAAATGTCAATATTCCAGTCTCCACATACAATTATATTTTTAATGGTTTTACCTTTATTAAGTCTCGTCAATACTTTTTTTAGTTTATTAAAAAATATGGATGTATCTGAATTGGGGGTTCGATAGATACAGACCACTACAAGATTTATGAGGGGTATTTCAACTGCACAACATTCGAATTCTTTTTCGGATGCTTCTTCAGATATCCAATTTATTGTGTTATAATTCCAGTGGTTTTTTAGAAGAATACAAGTCCCACCTCTCTTTTCGTTTTTCCTGCAAAACGCGGAAACAACTACATAATTATTTAAATGTAAATTTGTCACGCAACCTTGTTTTATAAACGTTTCACTAAAACATAAAACATCAATTGTTTCATTCTGTTGTGATTCTAGATCTAGAATTGCAGGGATAATCAAATCTTTTTTACTTAAAATGCCTGCTATATTTTGATGAAAAATGCCAATTTTATTAATATTAGTTACGAAAAAGATCAGTGTTTGTATCTAAAAAGTTGTCTTGACTTAAATCGTCAGTTTGAGTAGCTATAGTAACCATCTTAGGTTTTGTCAACAATTTATTTAAATTCATACAATTTTGTTTTCGAGCTAAGTATTCAATATGTATTATTTCCTTCGATATATTCTGTGCAATATGTCTAGCTAAATAACCAGGTCGTCCTAAGTAAGAATATCTTAAATCTAGATATATAACATTTTTAAACTGGCTACTCATAAATCTAAGGGTATAATTAATTTTAGAAACATTAAGATGATTATTGTAAAGAGATTCACAGAGAACTACATTAGTGTGATTCAATTTACTTAAATAATAATAAAGTAATGAACTGAATTCAATGGGGTTTGTGTCATTTGCGCCAAAATTAAGAACAACAAAATCATTATTCGTTAAAGTTTCCGTCTCGATTTTTCCCATGATTTCTTTTATCGGAGCATCTGGTTTAATAACACCGTAGCAGTTGTGATTTGGTAAAATTTTTCTCAAGAAATGACATACCCCTTTACCCTGTTGATCGCTGTAGTAAAGTACGCGCTTTTCCTGGGAAGCTGAAATTATATGGCCATTTGCAGCGGTATTTTCAGTTTTGTCAGTATTCTTAATAATTTTCGGTTTTGGTTGTTCTTTATGAGTCTTATTATTCAACGAATTATGCACAAATAGCCCCTCAGTTGCCTCTTTGTTATTTTTATTAATATAATCCGGTTGATTGTTCCTTTCGGGTAAATATACAGAGCTATTCAGGTTTAAGGGTGAGAACCTTGGTATTTTCATTCTCAGATCATTAATATTTTTTTTCCTAATGGTTCTGGGACTTTCTGCAGTATAAATTTGTTTTAAAGCATCATTTTGTTTAGTTAAATCTTTAATGACCGATTTCAACGATGAATTCTCTAGACTTAAATTATCTATTTCTGCGTTTGCTGCATTAAGTGTTTCATTCATTTCTTCCATGAGCGTGGTCGATTAACTTTGCGGGATGAAGAAAGAAGTGGTCGCCCTCTAACGGCTGTTACGGATGAAAACGTGGTGGAAGTGAAAAATTTAATTCATGACAATAGGCGAATAACGTATCTAGAGATTCAACACATTATGCAGATTGGATCGGGAAGCGTTCATGAGATTTTACACGAACATCTTCACGTGAGGAGGATAGTTTCACGCTGGGTGCCACACAACCTCACCGAGGTACAGAAACAGGCCCGGGTGGAATGGTGTCGTGATATGATTAATAAATTTGATGCTGGCTCGTCTCGGCGTGTTTAAGACATCGTTACAGGTGATGAGTCCTGGGTTTATTAATACGATCCAGAAACGAAGCGCCAGTCGACGGTTTGGGTATTTCAAAACGAAGCGACCCCTACCAAAGTGAAGAGATCTAGAAGCGGTGGGAAGATTTTGATCGCAAGTTTTTTCAATATGACTGGCTATTTGGTGTCAATTCCTTTACAAGATCAAAGAAGTATTAACGCAAACTGGTATACTACTTGCCAGTAGTTTTCTCAGTTGTGAGCAACAATCGACCAAACACAGGGCTTCGCGGGCTACTGCTTCACCACGACAACGCGCCCGCTCACACCGCGCTCAAAACGACGGACTTCCTGAACAGCACGCCGGTCAAACTCTTGGGTCACCCTCCTTACATCCCTGACCTGGCACCGTGTGACATCTTTTTATTCCCTAAAATAAAAAATCAACTCAAAGGGATACAATTTTCATCGCCGGAAGATGCGCTGTCAGCGTTTCAGCGGGCTGTAAATGAGGTGTCTGCGGCGGACTGGAAAAAGTGTTTCGAAAACTGGTTTAGACGTATGAAACTTAGTATAGATGCTGGTGGAGAGTACTTTGAAAAGATTTAATAAAAACATTTTTACCCATTTTTTTTATTTTTTTTTATGTAGCCTTTACTATAGTATCCCACTGCTGGGCAAAGGCCTCCCCCTGTTGAGTCCACACGTCCCGGCTCTGTGCCACCTCCGGCCACCCCGGCAAAAACTTATCTAGATCGTCCCGCCATCTCCGCCGAGGCCTGTCCCTACGCCGGTAACCGTCTTGTGGCACCCAGTCTGTGGCGATCTTCGCCCATCTGTCTGGGTGCATACGACTTATGTGACCGGCCCAGTTCCACTTTAGCTTGGCGGTTTGTGCACCCACATCAGCAATGCCAGTTAAGGAGCGCAGTGTGGTGTTCCTTACGCGGTCAGACCTGCGAACACTGAGAATGCTGCGCTCCATTGCTCGCTGGCAAACCTTGAGTTTGGACTTCTGAAGTTCTGTCAGTGACCAGGTCTGAGCGCCGTAGGTTAGGATAGGCAGGATACACATGTCGATGAGCTTGCGCTTGAGTGTTAGCGGGAGGCTACCCTTCATTAGCTCCTTCATTGACCAGTAGCTCTTCCAGGCGTTAGAAATCCGTCTTTCGATCTCTTTATCCTGCCTGTTTTCGAAGGAAGCTATCTGGCCCAGGTAAATGTACTCATCAACAAACTGTATCTCCTGCCCATCTACCTCGACCCTACGTTTTCTGCTGTTGGTCATGGCCTTGGTCTTTGACCAATTCATCTTCAGTCCAACTTCAAGGCTTGCGTCACTGAGTTCCTGTAACATATGCTGGAGCTCGGATGCAGATGGGGCAAACAGGACAATATCATCGGCGAAGCGAAGGTTTGTGAGTCTTCTGTCACCAACTTTAATGCCTCTGTCGGCCCATGGGGCCGCCAGCCTCTTAAACACCTCTTCTAGGGTGCAGGTGAATAGTTTCGGAGATAGCGGGTCTCCTTGTTTGACTCCTCTCTCTATTGGAAATGAGGGGCCTGCTGAATGTAATTTAATATTGGCTGTACTGTTTCGGTATATTGTTTCTAGAATGCTAATATAAGTGGGGTCGATACTTTGGTAATGTAGTGCCGAAAAAATGGATGAATGGATAATGCTATCGAACGCTTTCGAATAGTCAACAAAAGCCAGATAGAGGGTCTTATTAAATTCGTTACTTTTCTCAATAATTTGGTTTAGTGTTTGAAGGTGATCTGTAGTGGAAAAACCGGGACGAAATCCAGCTTGTTCTGGGGGCTGGTGAGAGTCAAGCTGCCCAGCAATTCGGTTCTCTATTATTTTAATAAAAACTTTGTAGATGTGGGATATGAGGCTAATAGGTCGATAATTTAATTTTTACCCATAGAACTTTTTTTTTATTTTCGCAAAATTTTCTGAGTGTCCCACGTATAAGGCCGGTCGTCCCTTTCTGTAGTATGTGAATAAATAATGTTACTGATTAAATAATTCAAACAATGTTTTAATGTTGTCGTTCATATTTTTACATACATACATATACTCATGGCTATAAATCCCTTAACGGGGTAGCCAGAGCTTTGGAATAAAAAATTCCTCAGCCACTTTTGGAAGTTGATTGGGGAAAAGATGATAATAATAAACGTTTTTGGTGACGGCTCTCCAACCACATCGCCCAAAAATCACTTAAAAAGCCCCTATACCCTTAGTCGCCTCTTACGATCAACCACGGTTCATATTTTTGTTTTTTATTATTTATTTGCGCCAGCAATGAACATATAACTCTCTAGCGAGAGCACATTTCTCACTTCCTTTCGGTTGAATGATGAAGGAAAAGCCATTGCCTTTGCTCACTTATACGGGCCATTGCACGTGCGTTGTTTCTCCATCATCGTCAACTCAAAGCATTTTTACTTCATCAGTAATTATGAGGCTAGCTTGTAAGACATTATAATAGTACCCAGAGAAACCTATTTGCTTAAATTTCATGCTTATATATATCAATCTATACTTTGGTGTTGATTTTGGTTACTTTTTATTTTTATTTTCTTGATAGTGAAAGATTTTATTAGATAAGAATACAAGTCAAGTTATCCATCTTGCGTAGCTAAGCCACACAATTGTAAGTTTGGCCAAAGCAGGTATATACAATTTAAAATACAATAAATAGTTCCATAACCTACCTCATTTTTATCTCCGTGTTGTAAATGATCTGAAATAGAGTTTTGTATTTCTACCATTGCACTTTAGCTGTCCTCCCGGGTCTAGACCAAGATGGATACTAAATTAACTGAGTAACCCTTTATCCACTGAATTGAACTAAATTGGATATGCAACTGTCTAAACGAACAAAATGCCATTTGTTTCATGGTGATACTATCCAATTTCATTAAACAAATGAGTTGCATAAGAGTAAAAACAACGCTATACTCATTCATGATTTATTATTAAACTAGCTGTGCCCGCGACTTCGTTCGCGTGATTGTTGAGAACAAAAAAACGTCGTTTAGTTAAGAGTATATCACCTTTTTGAAATAAAATAAAGAACCAATGAAATCTAATGCGGACACTTATTGTGATGTAGGAACTATTGAGTATTTTATAATGATATTTAGGAAATAAATACATTTTATTATTATTTTGGGAACATTTTTAGTTTCTCGCCTCTCCCATGGCCGAAACAGAAAATTAGAATTTTAAATGGGAGAGGCGGTACTCCCCGACAAGAGCACAGTCGGTCGGGGTCAGGGAGTCAGGTTCAAGAACCGACGGACGATCCGAGCCGTATCGAGCAGCACCGCTTTCTGCATCTGTGCTGGAACCGACACGCCACAGAAATCCAACCGCCTCAAGTTGGTTGCGAGGCTGGTTGGAATTAACCCGTTCGCGGACAAAACAATTGGGATTATTTCTGTCGAAGTCACACCCCACATGTCGGTGATCTCGTGAGCCAGATCGAGATACTTCCGATATTATTATTATTATTATATAATTACAGTAGCCATTATCCAGTTGAAATAATAAAAGGTCGTAACTGTGTGTATCTCATTTGAATTAGTGTTTATTTAGATACAGTTACAGGGTTAGCCAAAGATTATGGATCGCTACCTTGTACGATCCTAGCAGAGCTGCATAATGCATAAATATATTTATAAAGCCCTTTTGGTTTTAACACTTCGGAATTTTGCATATAGATCATATATCAATCCCGCCCGATTTCGGCCACAGCAACTTCTGGTATTCGGCTATTAAGAGTGTGTTCATGTGCTCTCATGTGACTGACATAGCCAATCTTTCCGACAAATGTTCTATGACTATGTTGAAAAATCAGTAACCCTCCAATATATAGGTAGTTATTATTGATGGCCGCAGCTGGTCGGGCCTCGAGCTCATCACTCTTTGCTTCGAGCTCATCACGTCTTTTCCTTCCGAAAAGAAATATTAACCGGTTGACAGGAAAGGGGTGAAATTTAAATTACTAAATTTCACTCAAGAAAGAATAAAACAAACGGGGTAAGCTAAATAAAAACGCTCAAAAAAGGTACTTTACTATTATTAGGGTTTACGGTTGTTGGTTGTACTATGATAATACATTGAATTAAATCGATTTATCAGTGGCATAATATGCACTGTAATAGCTGTGTAGTGTCGGCTTAGAATAGCACTACCCCATTTCTTCCGGTGGATGTACGTAAGAGGCGACTAACGGTATTGGGGGTTTTTAAGGGATTTTTGGGCGATGCGGTTGGAGACCCATCACCAACAACCTTTATTTTACCATCTTTTCTCCACTCAATCTTCCATAAGTGGCTGAGGAATTTCTAATTCCTTAGCTCTGGCTACCCCTTCTAGGTATTTATAGTCGTGAGTATATGTATGTATAATATGCAAATATAACTAAATTAAGGTTAGTCACTAAGGTCACTACATCATTTTAGTGTTTAAAAAAGTAGAACTTAAAAGATGTCTCATGTTTCTGGTGTTTAATACATACATACATACATATTCTCACGCCGTTAGTTCCCATTGGGGTAGGCAGAGACTATCGATCGCCACTTTGTACTTTACACTTTTTTTATCGCCAATGTGGAAGGTAATGTTAGTAGAGGACGACCTCGGAGGACACATTTGGATCAAATAGAAAACGTGCTCAAAAAGGCAGGTGTCCGCAGTATGAAGAATAAAAGAACATGTATGAAAAGATTGATGGATGTAAACGAAGCCAGAGAGGTTTGGTGTTTAATGTAGACCAAAATTCAGTTTTTTATTATTAACGTTCACGAAAACTGGTTGTGAAGTGACGTGTATTTGAAGAATCTCAAAATTCTGCTCACCAAATTGGATTTATTAATAGGCAGACTATTTACATAATATATTAATATTAATATTTAAAAGCATTTTAGTTATTTTCATAGTCGGCGAATTCACTTCACATTGGCAGCTTTTATTAATTTCGTCTTGCTTGTTTCCTTGAGCTTCTATTACTTTAACCGACTTTAAAATAAGGGGTTAAAGGGGCTAAAAAAATGCAAATTTTATTTTTGCTTTATTTTATTTTGGTTCTTTATTTTATTTTTGCACAACGCCATCTATCGGACTTTGGATTCCAACTATCAACATTAGTTCTATATTTAGACTTAAGATGTCGTTGCAAGTACTATACTGAATTGCTTGGCGAACAAATGTTTAAAACTTGTTGGATTCATATCGCGAGTATCCAAAGATTTCAAGAACCCTTTTAGTATGATACGTATTTTTAAGTCGATTGTTTTGGGTAATTTGGAATACGCCTCAGTTATATGGTCACCTTTTTACAACGTACACATAGACAGACTTGAATCTATTCAGAAACGTTTCGTTCGTAACGTTTGTTCTCGATTTGGCTTGAGACGGCGTTTAAGTTCATACGAGGACAGATGTAGTCATTTTCATCTAGACAATCTGTTAAATCGTAGGCAAATGCATGACCTTACCACTTTATATAAAATAATACATGGCTCAATTTCAACTGGCATCATATCCAGAATAAACTTTAATATCCCCAGTAAATCATTTAGAAACCATCGTCGCCTTGCTATGCCTACACCTAAAACGAATGTCATTGCAAATAACCCCTTAAATAGGATGTGTCAACTGTACAACTCCCTATTCAAAGACAAAGACACAAACGCTCCTGACGTCTATCAACACACTCTACGCACGTTCAAAATAAAATGTCTCACCGCAGTGTGAGACTTTAATAAAGGATATAGTTAGTAGGATATATAAAATCATTTCATAATTTTCCATAATTTATTACTTATGTTGTTTTTATGTTGTGCTTATTATGTTAAAATCTAGCCCCTTTCCCTTTCCCTTTGTAAATATTCTTCATTTTATTTGTAAGTTAAATTAATGTTAGCAAATTAATGAAAAATAATAATAATATAAAAAAATAATAATAATAATAACTATACTAATATATTTCTTAAGTTGTCATCTCAACTGATTATTTAATATCATGCTGTGTACACAGTTTTTTGGTATTATGTCCGAATTTGTATTATTTTTTAAATTTTGTATACCAATGCTATGTCATAATACTGTTTGTGTGCCAAATAAATAAATAAATAAATAAATTGCGTAACGTAATAATTTTTCTTCTTGAACTCACAAGATTAATCATATCTTTTGATAGAGTGAACCGATTTCGATAAAACAAAAACTAAGTTATACCTCACGTTACGTATAATTTTTGTATATAAACATTTTCAGCATTGAATTCGTAGATTTTACGTGATGTGCGCACAATCAAACACATAAACAGACAAACAGACAAACAGACAAAAATTGAAAAAATGATGGAAATGGGTTCTGTTACTTATCTGTTCACACGCTGGCTATTTTTTTTTTCAATTTCTTCAATGTACAAAAATGACTTTTCTACAGATTTATTATATGTATAGATAAATAAATATACGGACATAATAATATTATACACAGATCAAGTTAGGCCCCAAACTAAGAAGAACTTGTTTTATGGGGGATACTAACTCAACGATCTAATTAATATTATATTCTATAACATAAATAACATCCAAGACTAAGAAACAAACATTTATGTTTTTCACATAAATTATGCTCCAGCGGGGATCGAACCCGCAACCTCCGGACCTAGAAGTTAACCACTCGGCCGCAAACGTGGTTAATTGTTTTTACTCCATCAATGAGTTCATTTACGAATCTAAAATTCAATTTATAGTTATTTTCTACATGTAATTTTGGTAGGTATTGATTTTTATACAACTCCCTCAATTGTCTTACTATTTACTGTTTCAGAATAAATGTCTCAAGCGTTCACGCCGTCTATCCCCGAAGGAATTGGCAGATGTACTAATACTAGATGTACGAACATCGTCACCATCACAGACATGGTGGAAGAAAACATTAACCAAATTCTTACCAAGCTTGCGGTCTATACCGGACATAGCGCGTGAACGTTTACTTTAGACACTTCAAACTTGTATGGGTTTTTCGTGAGATTACTTCAGCTGTGTAGTGTCGGCTTAGAATAGCACTACCCCATTTCTTCCGGTGGGTGTACGCAAGAGGCGACGAACGGACTTGGGGCTTTTTAAGGGATTTTTGGGCGATGCGGTTGAAGACCCATCACCATTATTCTACCATCTTTTCCCCACTCAACTTCCAAAAGTGGTTGAGGAATTTCTAATTTCTGAGCTCTGGCTACCCCTTTAAGGGATTTATAGCCGTGAGTATATGTATGTATGTATGTACTTCAATTTTTGTTTCGATAGATTGCTTTTATTTTTCACCATACATTATTTCACCATCTTCATCATGGGTTGCCATCTTCTTATTTAAGTTTTGTTCGGCATTCCCTCACCTTTTAACTAGCTAAAGCGTGGTAAAAAACAGCCATTTCTTTCGCACTTATACAGTATCGTTTGCTTTTATCTTATTTTACCCCACCGAGTAACAATCAAATAACGCTCATCCTAGGCCTCCAGGTCCTGGGATATTTTCTTCAGTTTGCCGTCCGCTCCTTATGTCGTCAATCCAATTTTACCTCGATCTTCCTGGTATCATTTAGTATGTATTATCCTTCGACGATTATTGATTATTTGGCCTCTAATATACTTGTTTTATTAATGTTGGTAGTTCATTAATAGCATGACTTTGATTTCATACTCGTATTGTTACAATGTTTTGTACTGCAACAGTTTTTGAATAGAGGCGTTCGGCAATTTTACGTCCAATTAAATTTGCTAATGGAAACTCATAGGCGCATATTTTTTGCAAGATAAACGTTCACTCCGTTTATCCCCGAAGGTGTTGGCAGAGGTACCAATACTTCTGAACATCATGTGACAGCGCCACCTAGTGTCCAGAGTAGATACCCACGTTTTTCTTAGACAGTGTACTCACGTGATAGGGGGCAGGCCTATCGCCGTTTTGTACGAATACACTGTCACATGACTAAGTACAACTCGGCCATGTGGGTTTTATCACGATGTTTTCCCTCACTGTTAATAACCATGATAAATTAACCACACATATGACTATGGAGAAAACAAATTGGTGTAGGCCCCGACTCGGGATTTGAACTCACGCCTGTCTGTTTACGGGCGGGTGCTCTACCCATTGGACTATCATGTCGTTTGTATGTATTTTGTATTTTTGCATGTATTTTGTAATATTTCATGATTTTTATAACAATATTTTATAATAATATATTTATAATCAGCTTCACCTGTATTTATGTATGTTACCGATTCCTTTAATCTAGTTTTTGACCCACTTTAAATGGACCGGTTTTATTCAATCTTTGTACACTTATCAAGAATCAGCGACAATATCATCCATACTAATATTATAAATGGGAAAGTGAGTTTGTTTGTTTGTTTGTTCCGCTTTCACGCCGTAAATACTGAACCGATTGCTTTGAAATTTTTCAGACGTGTAGTTAGAAGTCTAAATTAAATAATAGGGTACTTTTTATCCCGGAAAAAATATGTTCCCACGGGAAATCAAAAATATTGTTTGCTTGCTGGATGCATTGGAGATGGCGCTGTGTATCGTTTAAAACAACGTAAAATATTGTAAACTAATATAAAAATCTAAATTTAGAAGCTTAATGGTACGGTAATGGATCCCCGAAAATAAGGAACTCCCGAGGGATGATGTACTATTTTTTAATCGTATACATTTTTTTTACATCTATTTATATTGCAAACGAATATTAACATGTAAATTTAGAAGCTAAATGAAAAGACGACGATTCCTTGAAACTAAGGAATCCGCAAGAGTTCTCATAGGAACATCAAAAAACCTGAACTCATATATGGCTCAAAATATTGCAGCGATTATTTTTATCATCGATGGAATTCACATCAGACACTTTGTTAATGTTCATTTTGGAAAGATGAAGGGGTTTCATCAATTTAAATGACAAATTTGTTTATCAATAGTAAGACTAATATGAAATAAAGCGTAATAAAAATTTGACACCGCCCCGGTAACGTCTCCGTGGCGTAGCGGTGTAACTAACTACTATGAATATTTAATTAGAACTATTATGAATCAATCGTCCCGGGTTCGTATCTCAGGTAATTCAAGCTTTTTGTAAAAAAATGTTTTGTTAGCTTAAAATAACACTATATATAATAATAACAAGCACTATCCCTTCAATTTAGCGATTATTTTGGAAGGAGATCCACCACTAATCATCCCTATATTGCCGAGCAATCGCTGCAAGCTCTCCCACTATCACCAACGGTCAGTGTAGGGGGCAGCACCGGGCCGTCGTCGCCGCAGCGCCAAACTACTATCCGTATCTGTACTTACTAAAGATATTCTCATTTCTGAACATAAAAACTTGGTATATTTGTTTCATGATTCTTATGAACAATTGAAAAGGAATTTTTGGAACTCAACCCCTAACGGGTTGATATAGCAAATGAAAGTTAATATAGAGTTTTTTTACATTTTATAATAAAACTTGGTGCGATTGAATTTATGAAATCCATCTATCAATCATTCATGAATATATGCTAACAACCATAAATTCCATAAAAGGGTAGCCATAGCTTCGGAGATACTAATTCTTCATCCAATTTTGGAAATATATTGATAAAAGATAGGTTAATAAAGGTTGTTAGTGATGGGTCACAAACTGCATCGCCCAACAATCACTTAAAAAGCCTCAATGTCCTTTATGTCATTACCAACGCCCGCGGGATTATAAACATAAAAAACAGAAGTTTAGATAGTGTTTCGGTATTTTGGTATTATGTAAACTGGATGCAAAAAATGAAGTCCACGCGGACGAAGTCGCGGGGCAAAAAGCTAGTAATATCATAATTAAATAAATTCAGTTGTTTCTATGCTAAGAAGGGAAAAATAAGTTTAGTAAAACATCCTGAAATAAACTCGTTTGAAGCACTTCTAACTAAAAAGTGAAAAATTATTTCCAATATAAGCTGAAAATCATAGTGCACATCAAGCAAACGAAGACAACCACGTTTTTAATTTTTTTTTAAACTACAGTGTTAAAGTTATTATACAATAACCTTCGATCATATATATCAAAGATACCGCACTCCATACACATTCGTCCTTACCGCATTTTCTTTAGCCCTATTATTTATTACAAGATCTGACACGCGACTGTCAGTGAAACAGTGCTTACCATATAAAAAAGCACTGTTTGGCCGGGCCGTTTTTCGTGCTTTGTTGGTGTATCTTTGGTATATATGATCGAAGACTATAACCATCATCCCTTTATACTTTTTGCTGGCATAACCGTAAATGACTAGTCATAGATTCCTTTGGACTATTTTGTCTATTAATTTAACCGATGAGAATACTCAACATCATACAAAGCGTACATACATCCATACATATACATATGCCATAAATCCCAAAAAGGGGTATCCAGAGTTTTAGAGCTAGAAACTCATCAGCCACATTTGGAAGTTGATAGGGGACAAGATGGTATAAATAAAGTACTGTTGGTGATGGGTTTCTAACCACATCGCCCAAAAACCACTTAAAAAACCCCATGCCATCAGTCACCTCTTACGACACCCGTGGGTAGAATTTGGTAGTAGTTTGTAGACATTCCAAGCCGGAACAACACGGCACAATAATACATAGATACATTCATACACTCACGTCATTAATTTCTTCCACTGCATCGCCTAACAATTATCAAAACTCCCCAATAACCTATGTCACCTCGTCGGATAGACCATTAGACCAGATGAACCAGGTCTCCGAGCGTGTTGATATATTTTCGTGCACGCTGGCTGAATTTACGAAAACTAGTATGAATTATTTATGTTATCAATAAGGAAAAGTAATTATATAAATTTGGATTCGGAGTAGACGAATTTCGTGTATGTTGTGTGAAAAGGTAGTGTAATATAGCTGTATTAGAAACCATTTCTGTAATGGTTATATTGTTGTGTTTAGAAATAAATAAATTACCAACATCATTTCCATCCACTCAAGTTCCAAAAGATTTGAATGAAGCTCAAGCGACTTGTATCTCTCATATAAGATAAATATTTAACAAAATGGAAATCGATAGATATAGATACTATAAATGATAATTAAAATAAAAAATAAAATAATCATTCGTTTCATAGTAAAAAGATAAATCTTTGTTTTTTGAACGTCAAATTTCAACTTAATACCTACTCAGTTTACTTCGGCTTCGGAAGGTGATGAGTAAAACGGTGTTATGTCTCAAAA
This sequence comes from Bedellia somnulentella, assembly GCA_963576735.1. Taxonomy (NCBI): domain Eukaryota; kingdom Metazoa; phylum Arthropoda; class Insecta; order Lepidoptera; family Bedelliidae; genus Bedellia; species Bedellia somnulentella. Next base: position 17,329,771 of record OY755179.1, read on the forward strand.
GCTACGTCCACACTGTGCCTTTTTTTGTTCAATAAGGGCATGCGTCATAGCGCAGTCAACAGCGCACGTGAGGCATGCCCTTAATGCATGCGCGATGACAGTTGAAAGCGGAGCGCGCGCTGTGTTGCAAGTTATCCGGAGTCAGGTGGATTTCTGTGCGTCATAGCGTTCAACAACAAGATGGTGGACGAAGAAAAAGATTTAACATTAAGTTTTATTGAAGACTAGCTGATCCCACAGACTTCGTACTGTCAAAAGTGTAGACTTTCATGTCGTCAAACTGAAATATTTAACTGACATGTTGAGGGTCTCTGTCATGCGATGAGAAAAAAGGTGTTTTTCATAGTGTCCTCAAAATTTTTTCACTTAATAAATTTTAAGTTTATAAGTATAGTAGTTTCGGCTGAGCATTGATTCTTAGTCTGTTTAACCATTTTTTAAGAAAATTTATTGATCTCTTAATTTTTCTGGGATAAAAAGTGTCCTATTGTGTTAATTTGGATCATTATCTGGCTTCCTGTAAATTTCGTTTTAAATACGTTCCGTGAATTAGTCTTCATTTATCTACAAACATCTAAACTTTCACATTTATAGTATTAATAGGATAAGGCTTAAACATAAGCTTCTCGCGCAGGTGACATCGCTCGCCGGCCAGCGCAGCGTCTTGTCTTGCGCTTAATGCACGCGTATAAATTTTGTTGCGGAGTAATTTAAAAATTGTATTATCTTCTAAGATGTTTATTTAAATTAAGTGATGTCAAGGACAATTTTGTTCTCAATTAAATACTCTTAATAAACAACATATTTATTTGGATAAAGATTAATATTATGTTGATAAAACATTATGGCAATTATGCATTAAATTCAACCAAATTTATTTACCATAAAAATGGTTCTATTAAGTGAAACTTAAAAGTTAGACATATACTGTCGCGAACATTTTTTTAGATCATTTAAAGAGTAATAATTCTTTAACACATTTTTTTTTGGGTAACTTAAACCGTTTACGCAGCGCACACAACGGAAGCCTTAGTATGAATAATTATCCCCGTTTTTGCAACATTATTCGCTGATAGTTTGCTCCTGTTGATCGCAGCGAGATGATATATAGCCTAAAACCTTCCTCAATAAATGGACTATCCAACACAAAAATATTTTTTCAATTCGATTGGGTAGTTACTGAGATCCTAGCGTTCAAACAAACAAACTCTTCAGCTTTATAATATTATATAGTAAAATATAGTAATAGTATAGATTACCATCAGTTGCAAATGGTGTCCTTCTGAGTGCCTGCTACATACCACCGGTATCCCAAAAAAATATCTACGAAAGCCATTTATTCAAATTTTTCGATATCTTTACTGAATTGCCTGATTACAATTTTTGTTTACTAGGTGACTATAACCTTCTGGACCTCAACTGGACATTCCCAAATGGCAGTCAGCTCGGATCTATGACATCTTCTACATCGGAGATAGCTCTGTTACTTGGGAATATAATATCTATACTTAACCTTAATCAGTTTAATTCATTTAAAAATGACTCTGGCAACTTGTTGGACCTTGTTTTGATAGACCTGGAGGACTCCACCGTGTCTTTATCCGACAGTCCAATGGTAAAGATAGATCATCATCATCCGCCGCTAATTATAGAGTTACCAGTTGTGAAAAGTACTATTTCATTGTCACATTTAAATATCCCTAAATATAATTTTTACAAGACTAATTATGACGCTGCATCTAAATATCTTTCTAGTATAAACTGGTCTAATCAATTTGCCTCATTACATATAAATGATGCCGTCAATAAATTTTATAGCCTATTGTACGATATCATAGAGAAAACCACCCCACTAGTTAGAGTTAAGCCTTCTAAATACCCTATTTGGTTCACAAAACACTTAGAAAAAACTCTTCAATCTAAGGAAAAGTTCTGGCGTCGGTGGCGTACATATGGTCGTCAGTACGATTATCGTAGATTCGCTGTCCTTCGTACAAACGTCAAAAGCTTACTGACTAGTTGCCATAACGAATATGTACGTAGAGTAGAGGACGCAACTAGAACTAACATTAAAGCGTTTTGGGCCTATACATCAAAACTCAGGAAAACGAATACGGGATACCCTTCAAGCATGAAACAGGGAAATCATTCTTCCTGCGACCCCAAAGAGATATGTGAAATGTTCTCTTCTTATTTCCTTTCCGTCTTCGAGCCTTTCGCCCCCCAAGCCTATGATATTGACGATAGCGAGGGTGAGGCCTCCGTGAGTAACCCTATCATGCATTTGCCAACTATTCAATTAGCGACAAGCGAAGTCCACACAATGTTATCTACCTTGGAATGTAACAAAGGTCCTGGGCCTGACAAAATTAGCCCTATTTTTTTGAGACTGCTAGCTAAAGATTTGTATGTGCCACTATCTATATTATTTAATTTAAGTCTTACTGAAGGCAGGATTCCGGATATCTGGAAACTAGCCTATGTTACACCAATTTACAAGTCTGGTGCTAGGAGTTTGATTAATAATTATCGTCCAATATCTATATTATCTGCAATAGCTAAGGGGTTTGAAAAATTGGTTCATGCTAGATGTTACTCGTATATAGAGGGATCTTTAGACGTTAATCAACATGGGTTTGTTAAGGCCAAGTCAACAATTTCAAATCTTCTAGTATATTCCAACTATATATTTGAATCTCTTGATCGTAATATTCCTGTGGACTCTATTTATACCGACTTTCGCAAAGCTTTTGATAAGGTTGACCACTTATTGCTGCTAAAAAAGCTTTCTTTTAACGGCATAAAAGGAAATTTACTTCGTTGGTTCTCCTCATACCTCTGCCGCAGACATCAGGCAGTCACACTAAACGGCTATATTTCGAACGTCTCTACCATAAGCTCTGGAGTCCCTCAGGGATCCATTTTAGGGCCTTTGCTTTTTGTGATCTTCCTGAACGATATAAGTGAATGTTTTCATCATACTAACTATCTTTTGTACGCCGATGACCTTAAGATCTATAAGCAAATAAGATGCATTGAGGTCTGTATATTAGTGCAAGAAGATCACGATAGATTTTATAATTATTGCTTAAATAATAAAATATTTCTAGCAACTGACAAATGCAAAGTCATCACATTTTCACGGAGATCTCAAAACATTCACAATACTTACACAATTGGTGTCTGTAACCTAGATAGAGTAACTTCTATTCGCGATCTGGGCGTAATATTTGGGCTGTTGTTCAATGAACATGTAGAGTATATTATCAACAAAGCCTACCGTATGCTTGGATTTGTACTGAGAGTCTCAAAGCAATTTAGGAAAGCTGAAACATACATAACTCTTTTTCAATCTTTGGTACGTTCAAACTTAGAGTATGCGTCGGTCGTTTGGAATCCTCTATATGAAATCTATAAAAAACGGTTAGAGCTTATACAGAAAAAGTTCCTTCGCACCCTAAATTTCCGTATGTGGTGTCCTAGGCTGTCTTATAGAGATCTCTTAATTGAATACAAAATGATATCTTTGCACGACCGTCGTATCCTGGCTGACTTAATAGTTCTGCAGGGTATATGTTCTTCCCAATTCAACTGCCCCGACTTACTGGCAAAACTTAGTTTACGTGTTCCGAGTCACGCTACAAGGAATAAATATGTATTCGCCCTAGGGGTCAGCAGGACCAATGTAGGTAAGAGGGCTCCTTTGTGCAGGATGTGCGATACATATAATATTTATTTCACGGATGTAGACTTATTCTGCTTTTCGAGGCCGCGCTGCAAGAAAATGTTCTTACTTATTTTAAAAAGTCTTTAATGTGTGCGTATGTTATTAATTATTATAATTATTGTTTGAATTTATCTTAAGAATGTTGTGTATTTACTTTTGTCTATTTATGTTCTTTGTGGTTGTTATCCTTTTTCATATTTTATTTCTGTTTTTCTGTAATGATAACTTTTTTGTATTGATTGTTTTTGTATTGTATTTGTATTGATTGTTTTTGTTACCTATCTGTGAGAAAAGTTGAGGAGATACCAAAATTTATTTACTTATGTTCTATATGTTGTTATTTTATATTCTTTTTGCTATTTCTGTTTTTTCTCCTTAATAAATAAATAAATAAATAAATAAAAGAAGCTTACTTACTTAAAATTACTTAAGATTACTTTGAATAAAAACGAAAGGGACATTAAAATGTCTCCAGTAGCTAAAAACCTTAGCGTTATTGCTAATTTTATTTCAATAGGTATAGCTTCACGTAGCTGGGTTGACTGCTTTGTAATTATTGGTTTCAGCAATTTCAAAAGTTGATCGAAATTCCTTTCGGACATGCGTGTAAAATTTAAAAAGAATATCTTTATCTTCTCTTAGTTCGCTTATAATCACGTTTCTTCGATTATTATAATAATCTCGTATCCAAAACCTTCTCTTGGTCCTTTTTATTCTGGAATTTCTTATGACCAAGTAAGCTGCATATATTCCCCCAAGTAAAATATTGTCGTCGCACATGTTTCCAACAGAAACTCAAACTACGAATAAAGTATGGTGTTGGTTTCAATTAACGCATTCACATATTGTAAGCGTCAATTGAAAGTTGAATAGAAAGATGAAGACGAAAGTTGAAGATGAAAAGGCACAGTTTGGACGTAGCTAATCGGCTAGATCAAATTAAATTGGACTTTAACTGGCGGAAAGCGAATGTAGTAAAGAGTAAAGAGGGCTATTTGGAAGAATATGGTTACATTTTCGAGTGTAACTGAGGCTATCTGCTAAAAGCTATACTTCTAATATAAGCATTCATTACACATTTTTGTTTCTCTGCAAGTTTTAATTGAGTACGACATTAGCTAAAAACCCCTTCTGTTTTTTTTGTTTCATCCCACGCAGTAAAACTTTAATGATGATTTTTTCTAGCAAAGTATAACAGTATAAATAAATGAATAAGAATAACGAAAAACCTCTTCTATCGTCACAAAAATTACCAGTTTTCGTCTGGACTCGACCTCCGGACTCAAAAATCTAGTCAAACCATTACGTCATGGAGGCAGCTTACAACTAAACTTTGTCGATTCCGAGTAATATTTTATTGAATTGTTTTTATTTACTTGACGTGTTTTCGCATTTGACAAAAGACCTACAAGTAAGGATTTTTATGTGTGTTGTGATTAAAAATGAGGTGTTAGAGATCAGTGTTTCATTAGTTGTTGTGTTGTTTCCTTGACTAGTCTCGTCAAAATGGTCAATTTACCAGTGCCGAATAAAATATCCGTCAGGAATTTTTACAAAAACAAATCGGTTTTTATAACTGGAGCTACCGGGTTTATTGGAAAAGTAAGTGTGTATTCTATTAGCTAATTCAATATTTATGATTATTCGGTTCATTTATAACATAACAATAAAACTTGTAACTTATTTACTTAATTTGTTTAAAACTATTAACCGAATCTAAGTATGAATATGTAACGTTATCATTTATAGATTATTGCGTTTTTTTAAACTATTGATACCTGAAATAAAATCAAACCAAATAATTTGATTTGAATGAAATAATTTTCGCAAAAAAATTAATTTTATTTCAATACTTTTATGATATATTTTTTTGTAACTATTCTCTCTTTAGTATTTTTTGGAGCATTGTCGTGAAAAAAATGCATTTACACATACATTAGCTTTCCATTTGTCACTACGTTCGCATAAATATTTTAGCATATATAAAATAAAATTATAATAAAATAAAATATAAATATTGATACTTACTTTAAAAAATAAACTGCCAACTTTTGCCAACTTGATAGACTTTGGAAATTCTTTAAACTCTCATAGGGGTTCATTAGTGATAACATCGGTGTTCCCTCCCTTATTGGGTATCTACACTTATTTAGGGATGATCCATTTCATTTCGTAATGGTTTTATAAGTAATTTTGGAGGTTTTTACCGGTAATTTTAATATATAGTGTATAGTTTTTGAAACTTAAGTGTTGTATAGTGTTTCAGTATCTTGCGAAGTAAAGATTTTAAAACATAGTTTATTGGGAAAAGTGGCGGATTTATAGCTAATATCTTTGTTAATAGGTGAAGCATGTACATTGTCAATAAGTCTAAACAGTATTTTGTTGTGTTCAATATGTTAAGTCCTAAATAATCTCAAAAACCTTTTCTTAGTCACTTAACTTGAAAAGATGGTTTTATTCTGCACTGACACTCAGAAAATGAAGATTAATTGACGACGATTACAGTACACAGAACTGCGATGTGATGCGAGGCGAAACGAATTTCCTTATTATTAGCTGTTTTGCAAAATTGCATCGCAATGCTTCGCAGTTTTGTAGTCCAAAGTTGCGAATCTTTTATGACAGTGAGTAAAGCACATTTCACGCATTATCATTGGCTATGGGGGCTCAAATGTTCTAGAATAGTGCCACAATCTGGTACTAGATGACGTATGCTCAGACGTACGCCATCAAAAAGTTTTCAAATTGGCATAAGTTGTAGAAATACAATGTTAGGCTAGCGTAGGGTGTTGGATTAATAGTTATGCATGACGTTTTCTATGCTGAAATTCATCTCAACTGAACGTTAAATTTGTACTTCGTAAGGACTGGCCGAGGTACTGTGCATTCACGTGAAAGAGGGCAGGTCTATCGCCGCGTTCCTTTTTCTACCCACGGGTGTTGTAAGAGACGACTAAGGGTATGCGGCTTAAGCACCATCGATAATATTATCTTTAATTCTACCATCTTTTACCTTATCAACTTCCACATTTGGCTGAGGAGATTCTAGCTCCAAAGTTCTTGCTACCCCTTTTTGAGATTTAAGGTCGAGTGTATATGTAAGTATGTATAAATTAAACACGCATATGGCTTATAAAAAATACATTCGTGTTAGGCCCAACTCACATTTTCAACTTGATTGAGAAGGATCTCCCACTGAGTATCAAGGTTGGTGTTTGCTGAAACATACATACATATACTCAAGGCTATAAATCCCTAGAAGGGGTAGCCAGAGCTAAGGAATTAGAAACTCCTCGGCCACTTTTGGAAAATGAGTGGGGAAAAGATGGTTAAATAAAGTTTGTTGGTCATGGGTCTCCAACCGCATCGCCCAAAAATCCAATAAAAAGCCCCAATACCCTTAGTGGCCTCTTATGACACCCGTGGGTAGAAAGGGGTAGCGACATTCTAAGCCGGCACAACACGGCAACTATGTTGCTGAAACGATGATGATAAATATGAAATGTGGAAGAGTTTCCTACTGATAATATATTTTGTTATAAGTTCTGATATTGCTGTTGTTACTTCTGTGCTTGTGTAAGTGTATTATTGTTCCAAGTATCTACTGGCACTTTTGTTGTTTAAGAACTCTTAATGTATTTTAAAATAAGAACATCAAGATTTCCGCCATAAAATTGACTGCCTGTGCAAAGCCAGATACGTAGTAATAAAACTAGCATGGTTAATAAAGTCACTACTACACCATCACGAATGTGTAATACCGGTTTAAGATAGCATGTGGTATTGAATGTGTGTTCGTCATGTGACCATGGCGTGCACAATACATCTATTTAATGTTCACGTGTTTGTAGAAAAGGACCGTGTCGTGTCGGTTTAGAATAACACTACCCCATTTCTACCAGTGGGTGATCGTAAGAGGCGACTAAGGGTCTAGGGGCTTTTTAAGTGTTTTTTGGGCGATGTGGCTGGAGACCCGTCACCAAAATCATTTATGATTACCATCTTTTCCCCAATCAACTTCCAAAAGTGGCTGAGGAATTTCTCATTCCCAATTTCTGGCTACCCCGTTAAGGCATTTACAGCCGTGAGTATATGTATGTATGTATGTATGTAGAAAAGGACTTTCTGATCATCCTTTCTTAGTTATATAAGAGCTAATACTTTTAAAAAGATTTTAGTACATTTCTCTTTCATTCAGCATACTGCATATACTCACGGCTATATTTCCCTTAAAATGGTAGCCAGAGCTTCACAATAAGAAATTCTTCAGCCACTTTTGGAAGTTGAGTAAGGAAAATATTGTAAAATAGAGGTTCTTGGTGATGGGTCTCCAACCGCAACGCCTGAAAATCACTTAAAAAGCCTCAATACCCTTATTTGCCTCTTACGATCACTGGTAGGCAGAAATGAGGTAGGGTTATCCTCAGCTGACGCTACACAGCATTTTTCAATTTTATATTAATGCATTTATTGGTCCTCGTGTTGTTGCTTCTTTAGATTTGCTCTATAAATCGGTAAAATTTGTTTCATCTATATAAATATACAACAACATCACATAACATAAACGTTCACGCCGAATATCCCCGAAGGGGTTGGCAGAGGTACTAATACTTCTGAACATCACGTGACTTTGTCACCTGATGTTCAGAGTACCCACGTTTTTTAAATCTTTTTGTTCAAGAAAACCTCATGTGGGGATTATTACTAATAAATAAAGAATAAATAAAGGAAAGTAAAATTTCGACACAGGCGGGAATCGAACCCGCGACCTCGGGTATACGCCCCGACGCTCTGCCAACTGAGCCACCGTGTCAATTGGCTGCCAGTGCGAAATTCTTCTATCCTTTATTTCTTTTTACACGTTTAAGTAGTGTTTGCGTTTCCTACCTCCGAATTTTAACAAATTCGGAAGGCCACTTGTCTACCTTTTCAGATAGAATGCAAATGTTGAAAACGCCTAACTATCACATAATTTAAATCTTTTTGTTCAAGAAAACCTCATGTGGGGATTATTACTAATAAATAAAGAATAAATAAAGGAAAGAAAAATTTCGACACAGGCGGGAATCGAACCCGCGACCTCGGGTATACGCCCCGACGCCAGAGTTTTTATTTGTTATACGCCCGAAGTACTAAGTAGAACTTAGTCATGTTGGTTTCCTCACGATGTTTTTCCTTATCGTTAACCACCAAGATACATAAACCAAACATATGACTTCAGAAGCACGAGCGGTGTTTAAACTAGTTATCGCGTGGGATTAAGCAGCGATCTCTTACGCACTTACTTAGTATCGTATACTGCTATCTCGTTCTAACCGTTATCGTGTCGATAAAATAGCGCTCGTGCTTGCCCTTTAAAAAGACACGTCGGTAAAGGCCCGGATGGAGTTCAAACCTGACGCCTGTCTGCATGACGGACGAGAGATCTTATTTCTATCACGGCTCTTTTTTAATATATGTATTTCTTTTTTTTCAGTTACTTCTTGAAAAGCTATTATACAGTTGCGATGGTTTGGAAAGAATCTACATATTAGTAAGAAGAAAGAATGGAGAAGATCCAGAGAAAAGACTCAACGCTATATTTGATAATGTGGTTTGTATTGTTTTCAGTATTATTTACATGCATTCACTTTCTTTCATATAATGAAGGCTGTAATTTCCTAAAAGAGATAGCTGACACTACGAAATAAATGTATATCTTCTTTGCAAGATTAACGCCCGATTTCTGAATTGAGTATTCAAGCTGAGAACGACTTAAGTATCGTTTTGTCTCATTCAGTTGTTAAGATTTCAATGCGACAGAACGATACTTAAGTTGTTCTCAGCTGGAATACTTAATTCAGAAATCGGGCGTAAGAGAGGAAAATAAGATCGAATCGTTACCTAACTGCAGCCGGCTAAATTAGAAAAACCTTATAATAGTTATTAGTAATAATCCCTACATGAGGTTTTCATGAACAAAAACATTCAAATCTTATAATAGTTAACCTGATGCTAATGGCAAGCAAATTGGGAGGTTTATACCCTTACCTGGATCAATTAATTGTAAACTGTTATAAAAATACATACATACTCAAATCCACAGCTATAAATCCCATAAAAGAGTAGCGAGAGCTTCAAAATCTGAAATTATTTAGCCACTTTTGGAATTTAAGCAAGTTTTATAAACATACATACATACATATACTTACGGCTATAATTTCCAAGAAGGGGTAGCCAGAGCTAAGGAATTATAAATTCCTCAGCCACTTTTGGAAGTTGCGTGGGGGAAAAGATGGTGATATAACGGTTATTGGTGATGGGTCTCCAACCGCATCGCCCAAAAATCCCTCAATAGCCCCAATACCGTTAGTCGCCTCTTACGTACACCCACCGGAGAAATGGGGTAGTGCTATTCTAAGCCGACCCTACACAGCAGTTAAGTTTTATAAAGTTTATTGAAAATGTGTCTATAATCGTGCGCCCAAGAACCACTTAGAAAGCTCCGTACTCGCCTCTCACTCCTAAGACACCCGTACGAAGAAATAGGTAACTGATATTATAAACCGACACTATACAATTTGAGCTGGATAGTGTCGGTTTAGAAAAGCACAACCCCATTTCTACCGGTGGGCGTCCATAAGAGGCGACTAAGGGTACAGCGAGCGCCAATAGTACTACTCTGTAAACTTTATTATAAATTTTTAAAGAATCTGTGTTTGGTGTGCAATAATATTTGGATAATAGTGGTCTACACTGATGATTTTAATATATTTTCTTTTATAGATATTCACCAGAATAAAACAAGAAAAACCGCATGCGTTGCTCAAAGTTGTTCCGGTAGAAGGAGACCTAAGTCACGAAGATCTAGCACTGAGTGAAATTCAGTGTGAAGATGTCATTAACAAGGTAAGACCTAATTTTAATTAAGAAACTATAATTATGTGATAACGTAAATAATCAGTTTGTAAAATAAAAGGACGCTCTGAAATCAAAATGATAGAATCGCTTCGTGAAATTACGGTGTAATTGGTAAATTGGAGCTTAAAGTTTGTTTCCTTAACATACATACATACATGTACTCATGGCTATAAATCCCTAGAAGGGGTAAACAAAGCTAAGGAATTAAAAATTCCTCGGTCACTTTTGGAAGGTGGGGAAAAGATAGAACCTCATCATCCATTTTTTTTTTCAGAATGTTTCAATACCCTCTTAGACGCTTCCTTAACTGACCAAAAATTTACTCCGTGTACAAATTCTATACCGAATGCTAAGTATGTATAGAATTGCTGATTTTGATGCTCTTGCCACTCTTCAATGAGATTAAAGCTGTAAATGTACCTAACCACCACGAAAACTATATACGCACAAAAAATCACGTCTTTAATCTGTGTCTATTGTGTAATATAATTATGTAATCCGCTTTTATCCCTTCGTGTGGCAAATTCCCGCTCCGGGAGACAAAGAAAAAGACCTAAAATGGCGGATGTTACTTTTGACATTAGCGCACATGTGGCATCTGTCCCGCTCCGGGAAAGATAAATATTTCGCGCGTCTGGCGGCCGGCCTGCTCCGGGAAAGTAGCTAAGTGCTGTTTTAGACGTGTATTTTGACGAATAAAAAGCATTCTGCACTGCTCTAACGTATACTGAAGCTTATTTATAGAACAAAGATAGACTACAGTGCAACAGAAATGTCAACAAGGCATTTATTTCAGTTAATGTTCATTGTTCCGTGTGCGGTTGTGTGGGGCGCCTGACAAGGCCCACATTTAGTAATGCTCCTACTGCTAAAAAAATGTATGGATTGAAGTGATTTTATGACTGTATGTTTTAAATTAGGGTATAGTATTGTAAATACAACACATATATTGACGAGAAAAAGTAAAATTTATGAATTATGGTAGATTATGTATCGAAAATCGGAAAAAAACCATGACCCTATCTTAACTTTACGACATTGTTTTATTTTCACACTTTATACATATTTATCGTATGCAATATGATAGCGTACTTAATTAAGAATCTAAAATGCTACATTTTATTACGCTTATAATACAGAAAAGCAGTAAAATTTTAGTTTTTCTAAACATCGAAGACCAGTTTAAATTGTCCTTCCTAGGCCTGCCAGACGTGGTAAAATTTGCAAAATGGCGGCCGCCATACTTGGTCTTTTCTTTTCTCTCCCGGAGCCGGACAGGCGCCAGATGCGCGTAAATGACCAACATGGCGGCGCCAGGCGAAGGGTTAATTCCTCAGCCACTTTTGGAAGTTGATTGGGGAAAAGATGATAATAATAAACGTTTTTGGTGATGGGTCTCCAACCACATCGCCCAAAAATCACTTAAAAAGCCCATATACCCCTTAGTCGCCTCTTACGATCACCGACGGGTAGAAATGGGGTAGTGCTATTCTAAGCCGACACTACACGGCAAAGCCGACACTACACGGCAACTTCTAAAAGTGGCTGAGGAATTTATCATTCCAAAGCTCTGGCTACCCCGTTAAGGGGTTTATAGCCGTGAGTATATCTATGTATGTATGTAATCTGCTTTTACTACTCTAGCTATCTAGCCAGAGTTTCAGAATAAGAAATTTCTCATCCAATTTCGGGAGTCTAGTACAATCCTTTACAACAAAGGTTGGTGATGGCTCTCCAACCACATCGCTCAAAGACCACTTAAAAAGCCCAAATATCCTCAATCGCCTCCTACGAACAACCGCGGGTAGAAATGGGGTAATTCTATTCTAAGCTAAGCAAACACTACACATAAATACAAACACCATACCAAGAAAAATATAGACACCATTTTATACATACATACATAAATACATATACTCACGGCTATAAATCCCTTAACGGGGTAGCCAGAGCTTTGAAATGAGAAATTCCTTTGCCACTTTTGGAAGTTGATCGGGGAAAAGATGGTAATAACAAATGTTTTTGGAGACGGTCTCCAACCGCATCGCCCAAAAACCACTTAAAAAGTCCCAATACCCTTAGTCGCCTCTTACGATCACTCACGGGTAGAAAGGGGTAGTGTTATTCTAAGCCGACACTACACGGCAATTTTATACATGTGCCACATAAGTACATTATTAGGCGAAGTCCACGCATTACAAAAAACCTTAATATTGTTACAAACTGTGTGACGATAATTTTAAATATTTCATATTATTTTATGACATCATAGTAACGCACGCTGAGGTCAAAGTTAATTTATTTGATGATGACCAATATCTAAGTATCTGTGACGTTGTACAGGTTTCGGTTACATAGAGGAAATGGGAAACCAGTTATTCTAGTTAAAAAATATACGAAAACCGCATACATCTAGAAGTCAATGACAGGGATTAAGAAAAAAATGGTGGAAATAACTTTTATATTATAACCATATATTTATAACATCGTTTATTTTTTAAACCATCAATCAAAAGTAAAATTTATGCAATATATCCAAAATAGCAATTTTATTCAGCGCATCATACAGTTTAGATTGCATACTTAATTTTGAATTTACTACTAATAGTACTTTTCTTGCTACGGATTCAGTCGGCTAACAAGCTTTCTTACCGTAACTCAGCGTAAGCTTATAAATTTGACATTTCGTTCAGCAGGTAAAATTCGTATTTTTTTAATAATTGAAAAATTAAACACATATGTAAGCATTACTGCATATATACATGTATATATTCACGGCTATAAATCCCAAAAGGGGTAGCCAGAGCTTCAGAGCTTCGAGAAACTTCTCAGTCACATTTGGAAGTTGATAAGATATGTTCTGTTCTAGATATTTATTAAATGTTAGTTCAAACAATTCCAACGTTTCTTGTGATTTAACCCACACCGCGGCCATCCCAATAATAAAATACTCACAAAGTAGAAAACAAACACAGATATACTACTTTGTAAATAAAAAACAGTGTAAGCTTTTTACGCTACAAAATTTGTACAAAATGTACGTTTAACAATGAAAGATATGAATATAAAAGTATATTTAAAACAAAGACCAAGGTTAAGGACAATAGTTTAGTATTGGAAAAACCTGAATGACCGTCATCACAGTGCCTTTACGATTTGTTCAGTATTTAAAATTCGTATTAAAAATGTTTGAATATGTGCAAAGATAAACACAAATTATTGCCGTGTAGTGCCGGCTTAGAATGTCACTTACCCTTTTACACACGGGTGTCGTAAAAGGTGACTAAGAGAATGGGGCCTTTTTAAAAGTGGTTTTTGGGCGTTGCGGTTGGAGACCTATCACCAACGACACTTTATTTCTACCATCTTGTCCTCTATCAATTTCCAAATGTTGCTGAGGAGTTTCTGGCTCTGAAGCTCTAACTCTGAAGTTCTGGCTATACCTTTTTGGGATTTATGGCCGTGAGTATATGTATGAATGTTTATAAATTTTTAAATATCTATATTTTATTTTGCGCACTTCGGAAGCCTGCATTTTTTAACACACTCTGTATTTGGTCCAAATGCGTCCTACAAGGTCGTCTTCTACTAAGTTTATCTTCCAGATAGTTGCTATTAATCTCTTGCGACTATTTACAATCATCCATACTCTCTTTCTGTCTAAATCATTTTAACATATCTCTCTCTTCCTGTATAAAAGTTACTTTGAAAATATTCATGAATCTAAGGAAACTATAGCTTTTATTCAAGCTTGTAAAATTTGGTGAACAATAGTCTTTTCCTCTCGAAACGGGAACTAACAGCGTAACAATTTGGATGACAATCTAGTTTCATACCTTGCCTACCACTATACTACTATACAACTCTAGTTCTATACCTTCCATACCACTCCCGACACCGACCCCGCCGGCGAGGTCGTAGAACATAACCCTAAATTTAGAGCCACACTAGACTCAACGCCTAGAGTCTCTTTTATTTTTATACTCACCCTATCCGACTTAGCTTAGGTACACTCCTTTGCCGCGCTAGGGCGGTCTTCAGCCGCCCGGCAACAAACGTCAAGGTGAAGCCGCATAGGCCGCAGGGCCAGCAGCACCGAACCGGGGGGGTTTTAGTCAGTACAACTCTGACATACCCCCGTTGCTCTCTCGAGTGGCGGGGGATCCTTTGAGGATTTTCCCCCGGGATATAAACGAAAAGAAAAAAATAACTATACCTTGTGTTGTCTGTTTTCTGTTTGTCTAAGATTGTTATCTGTTTTCCATTCCTAAGAAATAAATAAATAAATAACTGAGTTTTGTAAAGTTTTAAGTGTTTTATACCATATTATCTTATTACGTATTAAACAATGGCTGGAAGCAGGATCTATCGTTTTAATCTTAAGTAAAATGACCTAACATACATACATACATAAACTCAGGGCCATAAATCCAGAGCCAAAATTTTAAATTCCTGAGTCATGGCTGAAAAATAGAAATATGTACCTCCAAATCTCATTCAAAAAAGCACAACCCTGACTTAGATATCACTGTTCAAATCTGGTAAAAATATGTTTTAAGGTATTTATACACATGGCCAACAGGTTCGTAAAAATAGAGATGCTATTAATATTTAATGTAAACCTTGACAAAGCTACATGAACTTGAATTTACCTTAATTTAAACCAGTTATCAAATAATATTTCTTACCAAATTCATGATCGAAACATATGATGAAAATAAAACCAAAAGTTTATATTGGTTAACTGTAAGGAACAGAAAGAAAATGGATTTATTAATATATATGAAAGTTAGAGAGCTTCGCCCCTAACGTATAAATTGATCATCAATAGTCCCTGCCTACCCTAGCGGCGGAAACACTATTGCAAATATAAGTTTTAAAAGTTTCGAATATTACCTACCCATTTTTCCCCTGCGGGTTTCATAAGAGGAGAAAAAGCTTTTTATGTGATTGATGTGTGATGTGGTTGTTAATCCGTTAACAAACATACATTAATCAAACATTACTCTATTTTACAATATTTCCCTTTCTAAATTTGCAAAAGTATCTGAGGAATCTGATCTTCAGGCTCAGGTTACCCCTTTTTGAGATTTACTTACTTACTTACTTACTTATACTCACGCCCATTATTCCCATTGGGGTAGGCAGAGACTATCGATCGCCACTTAGTACGATCTTGACAAACCTCTCTTGCTTCCCTTACATTTATTATTCTTCTCATACATGCTCTTTTATTCTTCTCACTTCGGACCCCCGACTTTATAAGAACTTTTTCTATCTGGTCAAGAAACGTTTTACGAGGCCGTCCTCTACTAACATTCCCATCCACATTGGCTCTATATATCTCTTTCGCTACTTTATTTTCATCCATCCTCTCTATGTGCCCAAACCACCTCAACATTTTTGAGATTTATAGCCGTGAATAAAGGAATAGACGTCTTTAAAGTCATGGCCAGCACTAATTGCTTGTTTTATGGGCACGAAGGTCATGGTTCATATCTTGGTGAAGACAAATATTCATAGGATGAATGAATATGTATGATTATTTGTAAGCCTTCAATCTTATTTATTGCGCAATATTATGACTATATTACAATTGGTGACGATTGTATGCCATTTCACAAGCAAGGCGTTTTGTGATTAACTTGACGTTTTCCAAGTCGTCCTATATATCCGAAGGACTCGGCTCTACTATTTCTTCTTAAAATTACCTACATACATATACTTACGGCTATAATACCCAAAAAGAGGTAGTCAGAGTTTTAGAGCTAAATACTCCTCAGCCACATTTGGAAGTTGATAGGGGACAAGATGGTTTAAAAGAAGTATCGTTGTTGATGGGTCTCCAACCACATCGCCCAAAGACCAGTAAAAAGACCCATACCCTTAGTTGTCTCTTACAACACCCATGTGTAGAAAAGGGTAATGAAATTCTAAGCCGGCATTACACGGCACCTCCACCTAAAATTAACTTTTATTATGTATCGACATTCTCTAGGCAAAATGGAATTTTATTGTTTAGCAATGAGTTTTTTTATAAATTTAAAAACTATTTTATCTAAGAACTTACTTATACTAACGCCTTTTATTCGTATGGCAATAGGCAGACTGTCAAATGAACCTTTGTACGATCCTGTCCTAACTAACCTCTCTTGCTTCCTTCTTTTAATTTCAGATATAGATGTTTTTAATTTTATTTTATCCCTGATCTCTTGATAATGTATCTTACCTTAATTTATACATACATACATATAGTCACGGCTATAAATCCCTAAAAGGGGTAGCCAGAGCTGAGAAATTAGAAATTTCTCAGCAACTTTTGGAAGTTGAGTGGGGAAAAGATGGTGGAATAAAGGTTGTTGGTGATGGGTCTCCAACCGCATCGCCCTCCAATCCCTTAAAAAGCCCTAATACCGTTAGTCGCCTCTTACATACACCCACCGGAGAAATGGGGTAGTGCTATTCTAAGCCGACACTACACAGCAGTGCATTTTTTTTGCATCATTTAAGGAAAATAACACAAAGTATTTATGTTTCTTTTTAACAAAGAAATATTGTAAGAAAACAAACAAATTTTATATTATGTTTATTTAAGTCGGTGTAACTTGTGAAATTACTTCGGCATCGTTTAATTTTTCACACATACTTGCGACACAATGTATTTTGAAGTAGCGCGTAAAAAATATGTACTCATGCTGGTATGTATAATATAGACACAAGTATGGATTTTTTACGATCATAAACAATGTCCTGCCTAACCATTTTTTATTCTAGGACTTTAATGCAAATTGCGATTGAAATGAATTGAGCTTAGCGAGTAAGGCAAACTTCAGTCTTCTTACTATCTGTGCAGTGTCGGTCTGAAGCTTTTTAAGCCGCGCTCTAAATAAGAAACCATTGGCTTTTTTCTATGGACTTCAATGGAAATTGCTGTGTAGTGTCGGCTTAGAATAGCACTACCCCATTTCTTCCGGTGGGTGTACGTAAGAGGCGACTAACGGACTTGGGGCTTTTTAAGGGATTTTTGGGCGATGCGGTTGGAGACCCATCACCAACAACCTTTGTACTACCATCTTTTCCCCACTCAACTTCCAAAAGTGGCTGAGGAATTTATTATTTCACAGCTCTGGCTACCCCTTTTAGGGATTTATAGCCGTGAGTATATGTATGTATGTTCAATGGAAAAAAATCGGGGATATCGCGTAAGCGTTTGAGTTTGAAACGTCTGAGTTTAGTTAAAATTATCGTCCATTAACCAACTTTGAACTCTTTTTCTGTTACAGGTTTCAGTGGTGTTTCACGTGGCAGCCACTGTAAAGTTCAACGAACCATTCAAAACGTCATTGACAATTAACGTTGGCGGCACGAAAGCGGTCATTAACCTTTGCAAGCGTATTAAGAAGCTCGAAGTAAGTATTATCCCACCAAAAACATTTTAAATGTAATAAATGTTAACCAAGCAAATACAATACAAAAATTTATAATATGTTAACTAAACGACTTCGCAGACAAAAGGATTGATATCTGAATGGTTGCCAAGCACTGCAGATAATCCTGAAATACAAAGTAGATAACAAGTTAAATTAAAGTTTTGATTTAACTTGGCTCGTTTCCACATACGAGTTATCATGATAATCAACTTATCTGCTAGGTACATTTTAATTTGATTTTGTGGTGAAAACTAGCCAAATTAAATCCAAACTTTAATTTAACTTGTTATCTACTTTGTATTTCAGGATTATCTGCAGTGCTTGGCAACCATTCAGATATCAATCCTTTTGTCTGCGAAGTCTTTTAGTTAACATATTATAAATTTTAACATTTTTTACATTTAAAATGTTTCTGGTGGGATATCATTACTTTTTGTTAAGAAATAAGTTGGTTTTTTTTTCTGCGTTTGATTTTATACCTACCTTACTATCAATCTACTATTTTAATCAAACAAATCAATGAATTTGGCAAAAGAAACAAACCTACAAACAACCCAATCTAAAAACAATCAGCAAGAAAAAAAGCAGAATTTACAACACCGTTACCAGCTGTAACTCATACGACGACGAAGCATAAAACTCAACCTTATAGGCGGGATTTCGCTAGACAACCGAACAGCATGGGGTTGGGGTCGCTCGCGCGTATGAGCGCGGCTGGCGCTCGCTTTGGTACGTTCGCAGATCCCGTCATGCCCCGCCCCTGCCCCTCACCCCGCGCGTCTTGCCCTGTGATCTCCTGTGGCCCCACGCTTGTAGCGACGTGGTAGCGACTAAGTTTAAGTTAGTTTATGTTATTTCATGTATGTAATTATCATTATTACTATCATAAATAGTATTATGTTATTAAATATGATTATGAGCGCTGACATTACACAAAATCAAATCATTTTATTTAATTTCCGTAGGTTTAATGATTAGTAGGTATCTATGTATTATGAAAACGCTATTCGATGTTATTTAATGTTTTTTGACATGAATTCCTCATGTGGGGATTATTACTCATAAATAAAAGATGTTATTAAAGGAAAGAAAAATTATTATTTTTTTTTTTTTTTTTTTCTTAAAGGAAAGAAAAATTTCGTGGCCGTCCGAATTAGTTAAAATTCGGAGGTAGGAAACGCAAACACTACTTGAACGTGTAAAAAACAGAAACAAAGGATAGAGAAATTTCGCGCTGGATGCCAACTGACACTGTAGCTCAGTTGGCAGAGCGACGGGGGCGTATACCCGAAGGTCGCGGGTTCGTACCCCGCCAGTGTCGAAATTTTTCTTTCCTTTAATAACATCTTTTATTTATGAGCTATTCGATGTTGTGTCATACTCATACTGTATGACTCATACAGTGGTCGCCGTTCTGCTGACATGAGATAGGTACTAGGTGTTATGATACCTATTAATTAGTACGACAGGAATCGAATCTGAGTTTTTATATATTGAAGAAATGTATTGCTATTGTTCGCAACCAACCGGGCTGTGCTAGTACAGTTAGTACCTATACTCATAGTTTGAGTTTTGTAATTGCAAATAACTTTAGCGTCGAAGTTTAATGAATGATCAAGTAAGTATGCATAGCATACCTAAACCTATTCAGAACGGAGTTTTATATTAGCGTCAACAACATTTCATCATGTGTTAAGGCAAGGAATAATAAAGACGAAGACTTGCCAATAAAACATTTACTTTTAAATAAGACAGTTATTACATTTACAATATGTATGTTAAGTCGACGGTGGTTGGTTGCGTAGTGCGTTCTCCCGCCAGCGATCTCCGCGCCGCCGCGCCTGCGGATTGCCTATACACGCGGATCAGGCGTAAACATCCTCCGGGACGTTGAAAGCTTGATGTAGTTAGCTTTTAATATTCTCGTGGGGTAGTAAACAAAGCCTATTTACTGCTCTACGTCAGACCCCTTTTGATGTGGTTACATCAGCAACCCGGCTAACACCGTCCGCTCCTGGATAGAGGCGAGGCGCCATTGAAGTGGAGGCAGGTTGTCCTGTCACGGTCGCCAAATGTTAAGGCAAGGAATAATAAAGACTTGCCAATAAAACGTTTACTTTTAAATAAGACAGTTATTACATTTACAATATGTATGTTAAGTCGACGGTGGTTGGTTGTGTAGTGCGTTCTCCCGCCAGCGATCTTCGCGCCGCCACGCCTGCGGATTGCCTATACACGCGGATCAGGCGTAAACATCATTGAATTTATTAAGATTTCTATACAAAATGTTCTTGTGAGGGAAATATTGAAAAATCTTAAAAATTCTCCGTTTTCAGATTTTTTCCTTTGTTAATATTTGATCACCGACCTGGATGCCGAATTTCAACTTCCTGGGATATCTGGAAGTGGGTTAGCTTTTTGATCTATACGTCAGTGAGTCACTAAAAAAATCGCGATTTTTGGACGTTTATATCTTAATAACCCTTTGTTATGTATTTATGGAAATTAGGTTACTAGTTTGTATCCTTGATATCAACAAATGAGCCAAATTTGGTTGTTTTATGTTGATTAGATTTTGAGTTATGATGGTGTAAAAAGTCGCTCCAAATGGTTCGTGTAATATACACATACGCTCGCCGCCTTGGCTTGGCTTGACGCACTGCCGTGCGTCTTGATCTTTAGTAACCAAACTTTGTAAGGTTATCGCCCGATTTCTGAATTGAGTATTCAATCTGAGAACGACTTAAGTATCGTTTTGTCTCATTCAGTTGTCAAGATTTCAATGCGACAGAACGATACTTAAGTTGTTCTCAGCTGGAATACTCAATTCAGAAATCGGGCGTATGTGATCGTGTGAATAATGACGTGATTCGTGAAATCTGCGGTGTGAAGGATGATATTGTAAAAAATGTAGAAAAAGGAATGTTGAGATGGTTTGAACACATAGAGAGGATGGATGACAGTAAATTGGTGAAGAGATCTATTGAGCCAATGTGGAAGGTAATGTAAGTAGAGAACGACTTCGGAGGAATAGTTTGAACCAGAGAGTGTGCTTAAAAAGGCAAGTATGATGAATAAAAGAGCATGTATGAAATGATTGATGGATGTGAACGAGGCTAGAGAGGTTTGCCAGGATCGTACTAAGTGGCGATCGATAGTATCTGCCTACCCCAATGGGAACTAAGGGCGTGAGTATATGTATATAACTAACCTTTGCGGTGTGGGTTTTATTCGCTATATAAAATGTACCTCTTACCTAATAAATAAAGAATAAATAAAGGAAAGAAAAATTTCGACACATGCGGGAATCGAACCCGCGACCTAGGGTATATGCCCCGACGCTCTATATGTATACCCGAGGTCGCGGGTTCGATTCCCGCCTGTGTCGAAATTTTTCTTTATTCTTTATTTATTAGTAATAATCCCCACATGAGGTTTTCATGAGCAAAAAGATTTAAAGTACCTCTTACCTGTCTAGCAACATATATTTACGACTTTAATCCCATATTTAAGGATCAGCAATAAATCAGCAATTTGGGAAAGTGAGACGTCGAAATGTTCAAATAAATGATCGTTGGTGGCAAATCTCTAGCCACATCACTTAAAATTTACCTAAAAGCCCCAGTAATAAATAAAATGTATTCCATGACTTAATATGAAATCATGGCTTATACTTTTTTTCGCGTTTCTCCCAATTTAATTGCAGATTCCTCCGGCTCTTAAGTCATAAGAACTCTTAGTTTCAGATAAATAATTTCTTATTCTTTTCAGGCTTTAGTTCACGTCTCCACTGCATATAGTAATACAGACAAGAAGGTAGTGCAAGAAATAGTCTACCCGCTACCATCCAACGTTGAGGAAGTCTACAGCTTTATAAAGGAACATGGAAACGCGAGAAATGATAGCCTATTAAGTAAGTTTCCTCATCCTTACAGGGTCTAACTTGACTAGCTATGAAGAAAGACCAATGAGAGGGGATTTTTTCTACACTAAATCGAGCCTTTACCAAAATTTCTAAAATAAAATCATATGGTGCACATGCATACACATATTAACTCATGGGTATACATACCAAAAGAGGGTAGTCAGAATATCAGAATTGGTACGAAATAAATATAACTTCTTATAGCTCATTCTTATAATGAACAAATTATTTCTCTCTATGTACTTATTTATTTATATTACTAGAACGCAGTATATTTGGTAAACACACAAAATTATATACAGTAATTAACATTTAAATACAATCTTAAACTATGAGTTTTAAATATATATACAAAAGATAGAAATAATAATTAAACAATATAACAAATATTTTCAAAATCACTGCCGCTGGGGGGAAGGGTTCCCAAAAGGCTGGCTGCATTGCCCCTTTGAACGGCTATACTTATTCTTTGGGCAAAGTACGTGCCAGCCCTAGGATCCCCACTAGTTTCAATAAGGCGCGTAGATATATCCTTGAATAATCTACGCGCATCTGGACCCCATAGGCCGAGGGTCTCTACAGCAAAAGGAACAAAAATATGACTTTCGTCAAGGAAGCCATACTTACGTTTCTTAAGACCCTCGGCTTCATGAGCCGCAGCTCCAGCCCGAGCCGCAGACCCCGACAAATGGGAAGGCGCCAGCGTATCAACACAAGTTGCGTCCCACACAAGCGTCTTCCCATTCCTCCATGGTATCAATGACATCCCGTCAGGCCTCTTACCATCATCACGTAGCAAACCTGAAGGTTCTAAGATAGCTGGCACGTTGATGGTGGTAAGGGCCCGCCTGATGATGTCAGTGAGGGCAGCATGCCGTGACAGACGTCCAGCGCTGCGACGACATGAAAGTCCATGGTGTCCTAGCTGTTCCACTAAAGCACCGCAGCGGCAGTGATGTTGTTCATTTAATTTTGCGCCCAACCTTAGACCTATGGCAATAGAAAAAGTGCCCCTGTCTAGCAACGTTCCTAGATTGCTAGAAGGCAACGCTTTCAACCACTGTCCCGATTCTGGCTCACAGCAAGCTAGGAGACGAGCTCGCTCCACCATGTCAAGAGCTGTATTGGTGAGATTTACTTGAACTTGACGGCAGAGTGGCTCATCCCAAAGCCTCTGAGAGGACAGAGTGGTAGGGACATTTGTGTTTGGACCGACCATATCCAACCACGCACTTTTTGCCTCTGACAGACCTGCGATCTCTGTCACACCCACCACTTTGTTAGTGATGCGCAAGAAGAGATCACAGATTCCAAAACCAGATGACAAAAAGGCAGGCAAGGCTATACTTGAAAGGCTGCGGATGCCGATGCCACCATGACGAATGGGGAGAGTGGCCTGGATCCAGCAGCGATCGCTAAATGGTATGTTAAAAATTTTTGAGAATGAATCTTTGATCAAATTATCAATATCCGAAAGTACTGAGATTTGCCTCCATAATCCAGAACATCTCAGTATATATGTAAATTTTGGTACAAAAAGGCAATATTTTATAAGAGTATATGCAACATGTGGGTTTAATTGTTCTAAAAGGGTAGATGATTCAAGAAATTTTGTTTTTTTTTTCAGATATAAAGCTCGGAATAGAATCATCTAAAACTGGGGCACCTAAGAGACGAAGCGATTCCTTATTAATAATTTTGATGCCTGGAGCTAAAGTGTTAAATTTTGTTGTCAAATCTGCCACGGTTTCATCATTTAAATTTGGGCCAAAGTATACTTCACATTTATCAAAATTTAGTTCCAATCCAATTTTTCGAAAGTTTTTTATGATACTTGTCAAATCATTTAAAACTTCGGAAGCCTCACCTCCAATGGTGCCATCATCTAGGTACCACACATTGAACTTGGAGGCTAAGTCCTTGATGTGTGGGTGTATAGCCAAACTGAATATGGCCGGGCCAAGAGGATCGCCTTGCTGGCAACCGACGCATGAATAAATCAGTTTTCCGCGGTAAATTAATTTTGAATGTCTGCTATAACATTGCCATAAATATTTATATAAATCTGGAGTCTTTTCTTTAATTGCTGCCAGCAAAGCGGACCTATCAATGGAATTGAAAGCGTTCCGGACATCCACCTTCAGCAGAACATCATTGGGGCAGTGCTGCAGAAAAGCACGGGCACTGTGAACAGCAGCCTCACATCCGCCTTTAGTCCCGAACCCAAGTTGGACAGGCTGAAAGTAGTTTGATATGTTATTGATGTGTTTACAACATATTTTCGAGACCAAACGACGGATAGTGTTTCCTACAGCAATTGGCCTGATATCCCCCATCCTTTTTCTTTAGGGCGCAAAGATTTGCACCATAGAGAAGATCAGTCATCGACTCGCACACCTTTCCTGCCAAACAGAGATTCACAAGACGCGTCAACTCCTCAAGGAGTATCCTACCAGCTTCCCCAACGGAATAACTCAACAAATCCTTAAAATGTTGTGGAGTTAACCCGTCAAGGCCACCAGCAGATCCATTCCTAAAGGAGAGTATCGTGTCCAGTACCTCAGCTGAAGTGGCTTCTGGTGAGCAAGTTGACTCGTCGGGAGCATCAGGCATATGACACAAAGATGACACTGGTGACGGTGGATGTTTAGCTCGCAGGGACTCCAGTGTGTCTGCATCATCCCCGGCGATAGCATCGCTGGAAAAAAGGATTTGTGCAGCTCCCTTTATGTCTCCGTCTCCTAATTTTGTCTCAACTTTTTTACATATTACAGATCTTCCGTGATTTTTATAGCATAATTTGGAATTTTGTATCACGGGATCACATACTGGGTTTGAACAATTCTTTTTGATTTTATATGTTAGGGAGCTACTTTTTACATTTTCATTTCCATTTTTAACTGCTAAAACCGAATACGCAAAACCAAAAAATTTCTGCCAACTATTGAAGTCATTGTGATCTACCACGGTTTTTATGGTCGACGCTAGAGATTTGGCAACACATGCCCTAGCACCGCGAGGAATTCTTTTTACCAGAGGGATACATGATTTCCAGGATGATAGCGTTTTCCAAAAATGAGATTCAGTTATACCTAATGATAATGAGTTATTGCTATTGCTAATGATATTCGAAGTAGATGGTTGAGATGAGGAATTATTATTTATAATTGATTTATGGCATTTGCCAATGTGGATATTTAAACCTCTAGTACCCTTAAAAAACCGTGATTGGTCACAATGTGGACATTTTGTTGAAGCTGAGCCATCGCCATGAAATGGTGCAGTTATTATAAGATTGGGCACAATCTGGGAATTGCTAGTCATATGAAAACGAATTACATATTTACAAACTCAAGAAAAACATATAAATATTTACAAATTAATAAAATATGTAAAAAATGACAATTATTTATAAAAATGTATACAAATACATGTGACGCTTGACGTTGCGTCACAATATTTTGCTCCAGCGCTCTCGACTTGGCCAATCAGGATTCATTTTGTGCCTCCGTATCTATGCAAAGATGATTCGTTGCTAGGCAACTATTTCCAGTTATTTCGTTTGCTTGGTAACGGTTTGATCCTTGATTTGAATTTGAATATTATTCAAATGACAGAAAATATTTTTGTGAAATGCTTCTTAAATGCTTCGCTTTTCGGGTGAATAATATGTTCACAGATTGCGTACTTGCAGTGCTTATTTTTGGAAAAAGGGTTGTCAAACTGACACCACGCTGAGTATTTTAAATATTTTATAATATATGAGCGTAACTTGTACGTATGTATGTATGTATGTAATTCTCAAATAAATTAAGATAAATAATAAAGAATCAAACGAAAGCGTTATAATGTTAAACTTATCTTTTGAAACCGACTTTATTTGATATTATTTTTGTGATTTTTAATATCTGGTTCTATTTGATAAGCAAATGGTTTCTCTCTTGTATTTTTTGTTTGATTTTTGGAGATGACGTGATTAACATAGTTGTATGGTGTAAATGATGCTGGATTTATTGAACTGTGTAGTGAAGTGCTGCGTAGTGTCGGGTGCTGTGTAGTGTCGGCAAAGAATAGCACTACCCTATTTCTTTCGGTGGGTGTAAGTAAGAGGCGACTAACGGTATTGGGGCTTTTAAGGGATTTTTGGGCGATGCGGTAGCAGACTCATCACCAACAACCTTTATTCTACCATCTTTTCCCCACTCAACTTCCAAAAGTGGCTGAGAAATTTGTAATTCCTTAGCTCTGGCTACCCCTTCTAGGGATTTATAGCCGTGAGTATATGTATGTATGTATGTATTTATTGAACTTAAATTAAATTGGCGTAATAGTTTCTTATGATTTAATGGGTTAACATGATAAATGCCAGCTGCATGCAGTAAATAGTGTCACGTTCGGCTTGAATCAAACGAAAGCGTTATAACGTTAAACTTATCTTTTGAAACCGACTTTATTGGATATTATTTTTGTGATTTTTAATATCTGGTTCTATTTGATAAGCAAAGGGTTTCTTTTTTCAGATGGCAGACCTAATACATATACATATTCGAAAGCAATAGCAGAAGTAGAAATGCAGAAAAACATGGAAAGTTTACCGATTGTTATCGTCCGACCATCCATTGGTAATATTATTATTATTTTTTTGACTGATACAAAATAATTAAAGAGTTTTAAAAGTTATATGTATAGTTAATTTATCAAGTTTGCTAATGCTTAGGGAGAAAGTCTATATATATAGAGATGAGAAAATCCATACCGTTGGGTTGTACCTTGTATTCGTTCAAAGAAGCGAATGGCTTGCTTATATTTAAAAGACGCTCTGCCCAAACAGAAAGTGGCTAAAAAGTCGTTGTTTGTAATAAAGTATCCTTCGGTTATTTTAACGTAAACTAGTTATCATACTATTTTAAGAATTTCACCTACATTTTGCCGCGTACTGCCGGCTTAGATTATCACTACCCCTTTCTGCCCACGGACGTCGTAATTGGCGACTAAGGTTATGGGGCTTTTTGAACAGTACTTTATTTCTCCCATCTTCTCCCCTATCAACTTCCAATTGTAGCTGAGGAGTTTCTAGCTCTGAAACTCTGGGTACCCCTTTTTGGGATTTATGGCCGTGAGTATATGTTATAAATTTTATCATATTTTCTTGCTTAGTTAATATTAAAATTTCGGTAATATTCCAGTAACTGCCACACTTCGAGAGCCATTTTCGGGATGGTTAGACAACTGGAACGGTCCCACGCTGATATTGCTGGCTATTGCTAAAGGCACGCACAGATTCATGCACGGAAAGAGCAAAAACATTGCAGATTTCATACCGGCAGATATAGTTTCTAATATGATCGTCGTTGCTGCTACTACATGCCAAAGGTACAGTATAAGTAATTAATATATAAGTAATATATAAGTTAGTTTTAAGTAAGCTTAATAATTATTATGTTTTTTTTGGCCTTGTTTTGTGCATCTACCCAAATATTTAATTTATCGATCTCACCTTCCAAAGGTTGTCTGGAAGAGATCGCTTTTAGCGATAAGACCGCCAATTGTACCTCATTGTAAACTGTTTGATTATATTGTTATTTTTGTAAATTTGTGTTTGATGTGCAATATAGAGTTATTCTATTCTATATACATACATATACTAGGGTTAGATAGAGACTTCTGATTGCCAATTCCATTCGTGTCGGTACAAAAATATCAAGCTTTGTTTATATATTTTTTTCATACATCCCATTTTATTCTTCACATTTTAGAATCCTGCCCTTTTAAGCACATGCCTTATGTGTACTTAGAATCAGCAAAATGGTATTTTATATCTACTCTTATCTTTATTTATGATCTTCTAAATACTGTGTTAGGGAATCTGAACCTTCAATAGTCCCAGAAAACTGCCGACAGAAATCTAGTATTGTTTATGGACTTGGACCCTTGATCGTGGCTTAGAAAATGTTTAATTAAACGTAATTTCTTTGAAATGAAGTGAACTTTCGTCTGGCGCCTTTTAAGGGCCCATTTCAAATATAAATTATTTGCTCAAGTATTGCCTTAGCATTACTGAATTATTTTTCATACTCCTGCGCAGGTTTTTGTATACTTTCCAGCAGAGTAGTAAAGGGGAATTTTGGGAAATTTTGGGAAAACGGGAGAAGTTACTCCATTTTTTAAGCTTCCGTCGCGTGTGCAGCCTTAATGGTTAAACTTACATAGAAATCATGTATGACGGAAATATTCTTCACAAAATTATCTAAAAAAAATCCTCGACAGTTTATGTCTATCTTTTACGGTTGACTCATAACAACACGTGTAATTCCTGATAGCTTAGCAGTTCGGACCATTCTGATTATATTTTTTTACTCTTACGTTTTTAAACCTCTCACTCATCCCTTATTTAAAAAAGGTAACATTATTACCTATTCAATAAAAAAAGAATCATAGAAATCGGCAGACAAACACCGAAATTATACATAAAATAAGCCATCGCGCCCGTGACCAAAACCAAATCTTTACTAATTTACATATAACATACTAGATGGCGCCAGTAGTTGCATCCTACATAACGTAATGATTTATTTTTTAGATTGTTATAAATACTTCATAGCGTTTTATTCCAAAATTTGCTATTAAACGGAAATACTGAACTGTTCATTCAAAATCACCAAACTACACTGTTTAGGGAGTGCTATAAATTTAATAAATTGAAAACATTGCGCCGAATTTCACAATGCTTGAGCAGTGACTGAAGAAAGATACCTCAGATATTAAAAAAAAAGCGCTACCCGTGCGAAGCTGGGACGATCCATACATACATACATACATACATATTCTCACGCCGTTAGTTCCCATTGGGGTAGGCAGAGACTATCGATCGCCACTTTGTACGATCCTGGCAAACCTCTCTGGCTTCGTTTACATCCATCAATCTTTTCATACATGCTCTTTTATTCTTCATACTGCGGACACCTGCCTTTTTGAGCACATGTTTTATTTGATCCAAATGTGTCCTCCGAGGTCGTCCTCTACTAACATTACCTTCCACATTGGCTCTATATATCTCTTTCACCAATTTACTGTCATCCATCCTCTCTATGTGCCCAAACCATCTCAACATTCCTTTTTCTATCTTTCTTACAATATCATCTTTTACACCACACCTTTCACGAATCACATCATTCCTCACACGATCACATAACCTTACATTACACACTTTTCTGAGGGATCTCATTTCTACTGCATTCACTCTACTTTCATGCTTCTTCTGCCACACCCAACATTCACTGCCATACATAAGTGTAGGAACGAGGACAGCATCATGCACAGCCATTCGGGCCTTTGCAGACACCGACTGACTAGACATTAGACTATCCAGTGCTCCATTTACCGCATTACCCTTTTTCACTCTTCTCTCGATATCTTCATCACACTTTCCATCCCTAGTAAACAAACTTCCCAAATATACAAACTCTTTCACTTGTTCCACTTTCTTACCATTAATCTCAATCACGCATTCGGTCATATTCACCTCTCTCTCAAAAACCATAGTTTTTGTTTTATCCACATTCACCCTCATTCCCTTTTTCTCAAAAGACGCACATGCAATATTCATCATCTCTTGCAGCTCTTCCACCGATGATGCAAGTAGCACTTGATCGTCGGCATATAAGAGGCATTTAATGATGAATCCACCCATTCTCAATCCATAATCACTTTCACGCAACTCTGTTAAACAGTCATCCATGAACAAATTGACGAGCCACGGGGAAGCTACACAACCCTGTCGGACACCTCGAGAGATCCCGAACCAGTCAGTATTTTCCCCGTTTACTCTATCTATCTATCCTACACCAAAATCGACGATCCACTAGTTTAGTAATAAAGATGGAAATAAAAAATTGCTCTATATTATGGACATTAATTACTAATTACAAGGTATTGTCTTAATGCTACAAAGTTATCAAGATTAATGTATCTTTAACACGGCATTGGTTTCTGCGTAGAGATAAAACTAGTTCTACTTGACAATAGCATAATAAATATGTTTTTGTCACTACTGTTACTGCAACTACAGTGATAGCCGTATTAAGAAGCATTTATTCTTTTAATAAACATACACTCAAGCCTTTAGTTACTATTGGTGTAGGCAGAGACTACCGATCGCCACTTTGCAAGATCTTGGTAAACCCCTCAAATATTCTATTTTTTAATATATTCAGTATGGCTCTTTTTTCTTTCAATTCGGACGACTGCCTTTTTGAGTCATGTCTCTTATCCCTTCGTAGTCAACCTTACCATCCATACTGGGTCTATATAATAATAACTTCCATCGATCCTATGAGCCCAAAATATCCAGTTTACAGTAAAAAAGCAGAAAATAAAAGAGCTCAAAATATCCAGTTTAAAATAAACAAAATTTATTAAATTTTCCTTACGTAATGGACAAGTTAATACATACTCGTATTAGATGGTATCCTTTTGTTATAGATGATAGAGTTGTTGGAATTGCTAAGAATAGTTTTTTTAGGGGAATTACGATTGGATCTAAGTCATAATGGGGTCCCGATCTAGCTAGACTTTCTAAAAGGCTAACCTTAGCAGTCTATGTCATTTATAAGATAACGGAAATATCAGAGATGGATTTGACTGAGTAAATTTTCAAAACAAAACATGGGTACTCTAAACACTAGGTGACAATAATGTCACGTAATGTTGCGAAGTATTAGTAGCTTTTTCTTTTTATTAATAAGTACTTAGCAACCGTGATAGCCCAGTGGGTAGAACACTTGGTTATCGTGCAAACGACTAGTGTTCAAATCCTGGGTCGGGCCTACACCAATTTGTCTTTTCTAAAGACATATGTGTGGTTAATTTATCATGGTTGTTAACGGTGAGGGAAAACATCGTGAGGAAACCCACATGGCTGAGTTGTACTTAGTCATGTGACAGTGTATTCGTACAAAACGGCGATAGGCCTGCCCCCTATCACGTGAGTACACTGTCCATGCAAAACGTGGGTACTCTGAACACCAGGTGACAAAGTTACGTGATGTTCAGAAGTATTAGTACCTCTGCCAACCCCTTCGGGGATATTCGGCGTGAACGTTTATGTTTATGTTATGTATGTTATGTTAATAAGTACTTCTGGGATATACGGGGTGAACTATTGAACTCGAATAAGATTGATTTGTTGGAAAACATGGCTATGTAATAAATAAAATTAATTGGAATTTTTTTGTAAGATGCTATGATTTATGTTGTAAATGATTCGTAAAATATTAGAAATGCATACTTCCAAAGTTCTCAATTCTTTTTTTTTGTGATAGGCCGTGACATGTCTAACTCATACATACATACATACATACATTATGTCATCATGTCTAACTCATCTGTAGATTAAATAAAATAGGACTTTGCTAAGCAGTAAAATTTTAATAACAGATAGTTAAAATACACTGTGTGTCACACCGTTAGTTCCCACCAAGGAAGGCAAAGGCTATCGATCGCCACTTTGTACGTTCCTCGCAAACCTCTCTAATTTCGTACACGTCCATTAATTTCATGCATACAATATACAATTTACATACATATACTCACGGCTGTAAATCCCTAGAAGGGGTAGCCAGAGCTAAGGAATTAGAAATTCCTCAGCTACTTTTGGAAATGATAGTGGGGAAAAGATGGTAAAAATAAAGGTTGTTGGTGATGGGTCTCCAACCGCATCGCCCAAAACTCCCTTAAAAGCCCCAATACCGTTAGTTGCCTCTTAAGAAGTTCTCGTAAGAACGTACACCCA
Source organism: Bedellia somnulentella (assembly GCA_963576735.1). Taxonomy (NCBI): domain Eukaryota; kingdom Metazoa; phylum Arthropoda; class Insecta; order Lepidoptera; family Bedelliidae; genus Bedellia; species Bedellia somnulentella. Next base: position 17,361,546 of record OY755179.1, read on the forward strand.
CCGGAAGAAATGGGGTAGTGCTATTCTAAGCCAACACTACACAGCATTTCAGATAGTAAATAATTTTAATAAATTTGGTTCTAGGTCGAAGCTAACAGTTTACAACTGCTGTTCCGGTCCCAGGAACCCCGTGACCTATAGAGATGCCACAACCTACGCTATTAACGCAGCAGTCAACAACAAACTGAGTAAGTCAAACATTAATTTATCTAATAAATTATTATCTGATAGGCTAGTTGGAAAAAACATGGCATTTACATACATACATTCATATATACTCACGACCATAAATCCCAAAAAGGGTAGCCAGATCTTTAGAACTAGAAACTCCTCAGCCAAATTTAGTCTCCAACCACATCGCCCAAAAACTACTTACAAAGCCCCAAAGCGCCTCATAGGATATTCGCGGAAAAAAGGGTAAGGGCTATTCTGAGCCGACACATCAAATGTTAGTCGTTGTCACCTTTAAGAAAAACAAGGTAAACTTTTAAGAAGTTCTGCATTCCCCGGGGGAAAAGACCTTTAAAAAACAACTGTTAAAGGGGTCTTGGCTCCCCTCAATATTTTTTATTCTTTCCTAGAAGTAGAAAAAGTTGATAAGTAAATGACTTTTTGGCTGCGCAAGACCAAAAACTTGCCAGTATATAAAGGCAACAACTTTTTAATTCTCTTTCACATAAGGTTTAAGCCGATTTTTTTGGTATCTACATATGTTTTTAAGTTGAATTATATTTTCAAACTTACAACTATAAATCCCAAAAAGGGTAGCCAGAGCTAGATAATTAGAAATTCCTCAGCTACTTTTGGAAAGTTGAGTGGTGAAAAGATGGTTAAATAATGGTTGTTGGTGACTGGTCTCTAACCTCCCTTAAAAGCCCCTAATACCGTTATTTGCCTCTTATTTACATTATCTGGGAGAAAGAAGACGACTTAGATTACGCGGACGACATTGTTTTAATCTGGCCAACCCTAGCCCATTTAGAAGCGAAACTTGAGAGCCCTTGAAAGCAAGCAGAAGTCATGGGCCTGCGAATTAACAGACATAAAACAGTCGACATGAGATTTTAATCCCAACCAACCAACCAACGACAGAACAACTGAAGCTCCAAGATACCCACCTAGAATCCGCTCGTAAGTTTGTTTACCTCGGTAGCATTATCACGTGCCAAGGAGGTGCAGACGAGGATGTTGAAAGCAGGATACGGAAGACAAAAGCGGCCTTTGCCCAACTGAAGCCTGTCTGGGAATCGAACGTTGTTTCCCGCCGTGTAAAGATCTCCCTCTTCGAATCCGTGGTAAAATCTATTCTGCTCTTTGGCTGCCAAACGTGGAGAGTGACTAAGAGACTGTCAAATAAGCTGCAAAGCTTTGTCAACAAGTCCCTGAGGTCGATCCTTCGCATTTACTGACCAAGGACAATCCAAGAAAATGGAGGTGGATAGGACACACATTTCGAAGAGGGATCACAAACAACGGCATTGCTTTCGAGTGGTGACCACCGGACGGCAAGCGGGCCGCGGCCGTCCCGTGCACACTTGGCACCGAAGCGTGGAGAGCGAGCTGCGAGCGGCGGGACTGAGTTGGAGTGTGGCCAGGGAAATCGCGGCAGACAGGAGGGCGTGGCGGGAGCTTGTGCAGGCCCTGTTTACCAGTGGAGTGTCTTAGGACATCAACAAACACACACACATACTGGGAGAAATGGGGCAGTGCTATTCTAAACCGACACTACTCAGCGATGTAAAATTTTGTGTGATTTCAGATGTTCTTCCGCTGCCATATATTAGCTTCGTCAATTCCGAAAGTATTACATCACTACTTAATTTCTTGTTCTGCTCAACGGCGGCCTACATAGCAGACCTGGTGCGATTAATCTTAAGAAAAAAGGCTAAGTAAGTAAAATTATTATAATACATAAATACATATATTCACGGCAGTAAATCCCTAAAAGGGGTAGCCATAGCAGGAATCAGAACATTGTTTAGTAACTTTTGGAAGTTAAGTGGGTAAAATATTGTAAAATAAATGTTTTTGGTGATGGGTCTCTAACTGCATCGCCCAAAAATTACTTAATTGGCTCTATTCTTTAGCCTTTTTAGTCGCCTCTTACGATCACCTATGGGAAGAAATTAGATAGTGCTTATCTAAGCACTATCACACATCAGCACACACCCACAGTAAAGTACTATAATAATATATGATTAAATCAGGCAGTGAAATTATAAAGCTTCGTCTACATTCATCAATCTTTTTATATATATTATTTTATTCTTCAAACTCCTGGCGCCTCCCTGTAGTGGTAGTATACAACATGTATCTATATAATGTATTCTGTGTAACCATAACAATAAATAAACAGTTCTATACGAGCACTCAAGTGTTTCATTCGTCTCCACGACACACCTCCGTATATGGCGACCCTGCCAGAGAGGCGCTGCCGCGCCTTTTAACCAACCGAACATTACTTTAAAAATATGGGAAAATCACAATCGAAAAGTGAAGAGACAATTGTGGTACAAAATTCAATAGGAGGAAATAATGAATCCTATATTGAACAAATTAAATTTCATTTATCGGCTACGAATGTGCTCCTACTATTTATCGTTGTAGTGATTGGTCTGTTCCTGATACGATATATTTATAAATCATATAAGGAGTGTCACACCAGCTGGATCACGAGAGAAATCAACCGAAATGCTGTAAGGTCTTCGTCGAATTCATCATCGCGAATACCACAAGTTCAGCCAGAGCATGTATGAGAACTTAGATGTGCGCTTCCAGTCTACGCCTATCGGGAAATAGCGGACGGACGGTGTCAGTGACGTTAAATATTGCTAAATAAGTGATGGAGTGAGTTCATTTTATTATTTAATTTGATGATTAATTAGATGATTTACATTGAAATAATTATTAGTTTAGATTTTTTTTTTAACAATATGTGAGCATTTATTTTTACACTATATTTTATTGATAAATATTTAGAATATTTTATATCATTAAGGGTTACATATGGCTAGTACTTTACAAACATTATATTCGAAACTAAAGGATATAAAGACATATTTAATTAAAATTGGACCTTCAAGAAGGCAAGGAAAAATATTAACACTTAAGCTAGAAAATGCCAAAACTTTATATGAAGAGTATATTAGTAGTTTAGAAATTATTGACATAGATATTAAGTCGGGAAAAATATGTTCGGAAACTGTTCCCCACATAGAAAAATATAGTACAAATATTAATCAGTTATATTGTGAAATTCTAGATTTGTGTAGTTTAAAAGTGGAAGGAAAAATGGATACTTTCAATTTGAAAACCGCCCTTACCTTATTGCCTTGTATGACCAATGAAGATACAAATATTAAACAACTTATAGACAATATCGAATATTATTCATCAATTTTGTCTTCAAATGAGTGTAAACAAAATTTAATTAATTTTGTACTGAAAAGTAGATTATCTCAAGCTGCTAAATTAAAATTACAGTCTAGCTATACCACCGTACAGAGTTTAGTCGCAGATATGCGTTCCGAATTATTGCCAAAAAAGTCTGCAACTGCGATACAACAAAAAATATTAAAATTAAGACAGAATGAGTCATCTATAGGTGATTACGGGAAAGAGTTGAGTGAGTTATTCGTAGACCTGACGATAACGCAAGCCAGCGGAAACGAGGACTGTTACAAAATATTAAAACCGATTAATGAAAAATTCACAATTAAACAGTTTGCCGATGGTTTACGGAATCGTAAAATTAGTACCATAATTACTGCTAGGAATTACAGCCACCTGAAGGACGCCATCCAAGCCGCCCAAGATGAAGAAATAAATATGGTTCCTGGGGAAATTTTAGGTATGTATTCAAATAATACTAACACTTACTATCGCAGTCAAAGGGGACATAGAGGTAATTTTAGGGTATCTCGGTACAACCACGGTAACAGGTACTCATACAATAAGGTACAAGGACATTCCCATCCGCATCAACTACGTGGAAGATTTCTACCCAGAGGCAATAGTCAGCAGAGAGGACGACAGCCTATGCCGCCGCAAAGACGTACGTATTATAATAATAGTTCACGTTATCAAGGAAAACGGAATTCTCATAATTTACACGTTTTCACTGAAAATGAGAAACAGGATTCTTTAAATCATATCCAGGAAAATTCGTCAGACGAGTTTTTTCGTGACTAATAATCATAAAATTTTAACATGCGCTAGTGATTGCTATGTAAATATATTATCACATAGGAATAAAAACTATAGTTATCTTATTGACTCAGGAGCATCATTATCAGCTTTGAAATACAAGTACGCGTTGGAGCACAACATTCCAATCCATAAAGAGAGCATGATCATAAACGGAATCGGGGGAAAAGTACATGCTATAGGATATGTTTATTTAAAGTTACGTTTAGGCAACCGATGCGTTAGTCATAAGTTTTATTTATTTAAGACTTTGCCTATTATAGCGAATGGAATTCTGGGACGTGACTTCATGAGTAGATTTAAAGCTAACTTAGATTTTGGTAACAGTATATTAACGCTATTTATGAATCGGAGTAGGATAACTTTTACGATTAATAGAAATAGTAGTTACAGTTTTGAAATACCAAAAAGATGCGAGTCGATACATTATATTCCTATTGACTTGAAGGAAGATTGCATTGTGTGTGCGGAAGAAATTCAGGAAGGTATTTTTTTAGCGGGTTCTGTAGTAAAACCTAGAAACGGTTTGATACCCATAAAAATAATGAATGTAACAGAAAATGATTTTATTTTATCGAAATTAAAACCAACAGTATGCAAGCTTAGCGATTACAATATATGTTCTTTTGATAGGTCTATTAACAGTGCCGATAGAGTTAAGAAATTATTTTCGGAATTGCAATTAAGTCATTTAAGCAAAGATGAACAAACAACTATAAAAAATATGTGCGCGAAGTATGCCGATATATTTTATCTTTCGGGAGATTCTTTGAATACCACTGATGTGTATACGCATAATATTATGTTAAAGCCTAACACGAGTCCTATTTTTACAAAACCATATAGATTACCTTTTACACAAAAGTCGGAAATAAAACGGCAGATAGGGAAAATGTTACAAGAAGGAATAATTGAGCCCAGCAAAAGTGATTGGTCGAGCCCTGTTTTGTTAGTTCCTAAAAAGACTAATTCAAACGGAGAAAAACAGTGGCGTTTAGTAGTAGATTACCGGAAATTAAATAATTGTATATTAGACGATAAATATCCTTTACCGGATATAACAGAGGTATTAGAATCTTTGTCTGGAAGTGTATATTTCACACATTTGGACTTACATCAAAGTTACTATAATGTTAAATTAGAGGAAAATTCTAGAAAATACACTGCTTTTTGCTCAGGACAATTTCAAATGACACGAATGCCGATGGGGCTAAAAACTAGTCCAAATTCATTCTCGAGAATGATGAATATAGCATTATCGGGTTTAAATCATGAAAAATGTCTGGTATATTTGGATGATCTTATTATATTTGGAAGGAATTTGGAAACTCATAATAAAAATTTGCAGGACGTGTTCGAGCGACTGAGAAAAGTAAACCTAAAACTTAATCCGAGTAAATGCGATTTCCTTAAAAAACAAATATTGTACTTAGGCCACGTGATATCTAGTGAAGGCATATTACCGGATCCAAATAAAATTAAAATAGTTAAAAACTACCCCCTACCATCTAATATTGACGAAGTAAAACGATTTGTAGCCTTCGCAAACTATTATAGAAAATTCGTTCCAGATTTTGCTTCTATTTCTAATCCATTAAATGCACTTTGTAGAAAAAATGTTCCATTTATCTGGAGTGAAAAATGTCAAAAAGCTTTTGAAAAATTAAAACAGTGTATCATTTCGCACCCAGTACTTGATTATCCTGATTTTACAGATAACAATAAATTTATATTACAGACCGATGCATCAAATGATGCTATAGGAGCTATTTTATCGAATAGCAACGGTCGGCCCGTAGCTTTTTCTAGTAGGGTATTGAATAAAGCCGAGAAAAATTACCCAATAATAGAGAAAGAACTTTTAGCTATTGTATGGGCTATAAAATATTTTAGGCCGTATTTATATGGTAAACTATTCACAGTGAAAACCGATCATAGGCCGTTAGTTTATCTTTTTAATATGAAAGACCCGTCAAGTAGGTTAACAAAATTTAGGATAGCCTTAGAAGAGTACGACTTTGAAGTAGAGTATGTGAGGGGTTCGGACAACGCTGCTGCAGACGCATTGTCTCGAATAAGAGTGACCTCGCATGAGTTGAAAGATAATCATGAGTGTGTTAATGTCTTAACGCGAGCTCAAGCGAAGAGGACAAAGAGTAGCAAGGTTTCTTTGGGGGATATGGCAAGCACTAGTTCAAGGTCTGATCAGCCGAGAATTGTGAATACACATATAATGCCAAAGGAATCAGTTGAGCTACAATTCATCGATAATAATACCTTAAATAAATTAAAAAATGAAAAGTTAATAACTAGCGAAAGTAAAACATTTTGTTACTTAAGATCTAGAAATATAATTTACATAAAATATGCAAACTCTGCATCACAAATCTCGCGAGCCGAATTTGTGAAAGAGTTAGACTTATTGTGTGCACAGCTAAGTATAAATGAAATATGCATATTAAAAACAAGTGAAAATGGAATATTTATAAAAAAGCTTGTCGAAGAAATAAGTAAAAATAAGAATAGGTCCGGACCACGAATTTGCATTTTAAATAATGTAATTAGAATAGAAGAGAAAGATGACAGGCGAGTCATTTTGAATGATTTTCATCTCTTACCCAGCAGTGGCCATGCGGGAATGAGAAGAATGACCAACAATATTAGGAAATATTATTATTGGCCTGGTCTAGATAGAGACGTTAAAGAGTTCGTTAAGCGTTGTGAAAAGTGCCAACGCCAAAAACATAGTTTACCGGTCAAAGAACCAATGGTTATTACCACGACGGCGAATACAGCATTCGAAAAAATATATTTAGACTTAGTAGGTCCTTTGGGAACGGATAACAACAACTACTCGTATATTTTAACATTACAGTGCGAACTTACAAAGTATACAGAGGCATACCCATTAGTGACAAAACAATCTCAAGAAGTAGCAAAATGTTTTGTAAATAATTTTATTTTACGTTACGGGATACCACGACAAATAGCTTCCGACAAAGGTAAGGAATTCATTTCATCACTATTTCAAGAAGTGTGTCAAGTACTAAAAATTCAACAATTGAGTTCCACTGCCTACCATCACCAATCTATAGGTGCGCTAGAGGTAACACATAAAAATTTAAAATCATTTCTCCGCATACAAACAGAGAACCACCCCGAGAGTTGGAGCCAATGGTTACCGTTCTGGTGTTTCGCATACAATACCACTGTCCACTCGGAAACACGTTTTACACCGTATGAACTAGTTTTTGGTAAGTTATGTTCTTTACCCAACAACTTGACTCATTCCGTAGACCCTTTGTATAACTTCGAGAGTTACCCATGTGAATTAAAGTACCGTATACAAACATCTCAGAAAATAGCGAGAGAAAATTTACTTTCCAGTAAAATAAAGAGGAAAATAGAATATGATAAATATGTTAATCCTATAAGTTACAATGTAGACGATTTAATTTTAATTAAAAATGAAGTAGGAACAAAAATGGACGCATTGTATACCGGTCCATATAAGGTAGTTAAGGATATATCGCCAAATGTAAAAATATTAAACAATGGAAAAATTGAAATTGTTCATAAAAATAGAACAAAACCTTATTATGTATAATAGTATAACAATGTATAATTTCTTCATTTTTTTTTTTCAACAAGTATATTAATGTGTAATAGTTACTGATGTAACTAATATGTAACCAAACTTTTTTTTTCTCATTTTTTTAGTGTGTAATCAATGTAATCCTTTCAATATAAGTTTTTTTTTTAATTTTTTTAAGGGGGAAGGTGTAGTGGTAGTATACAACATGTATCTATATAATGTATTCTGTGTAACCATAACAATAAATAAACAGTTCTATACGAGCACTCAAGTGTTTCATTCGTCTCCACGACACACCTCCGTATATCCCATTTTAAGTGTTTTCTCTATTGGTTCCAAATGAATGATTTTCGATGTTTGCCAGGATCGTACCAAGTGGCGATCGATGGTCTCTGCCTACCCCAATGGGAATTAACGGCGTGAGTAAATGAATGTATGTAAAATTATGGAATAATGAGCAATTGCCTATAACTGAATGAAGTATAACTGAATAAAGTTCTAACACACAGACGTAACTGGACGTAAGCTAGTGGCATAGATAACTTAACTTGGTAATAAACCCCGTACGGATAATGACATTCTCTGTTTCTTCTCTATTTAGTTCAGCTTTCTATGGCTCGTGGATTTGCCGCGTACTTAACTTAACCTACATTTTTGTGTGAGTGAGTTAACTCAGCGGGGTTGGCGACATGACTCTATCATCGTCGTGTCCTAGGGTTGTAATGTTATAAAATCACCGCGCACCGCTTCCTTGGTCATACGGCAACACTTATAATCATTAAACATGCAGATTGGGGCAATTTCAGTGGGTGATAGGCAATGGCCATACCTTGTACTAATTTCAAAATTATATTTATAAAAAAAACGTCATTGATACTTACTTTATTATATTTCTATAACCCCACAGCTAAATAATAATTGTACATTTGCGCTGATATTGAGTGTATTTTCCACTGTTGTGACTTCATGAAATACAGAAAACTTTTAAATGAATTCACTTCTATCACTTTGTTATAATTTTTCACAATTATTTTAAAACGATAATATTATGTTTCAGATATGTTAAAATACTTCGAGAAGTCCAGAAAACCGCTGTCATTCTGAGTTACTTTGTGAGAAACCAATGGATTTTCCATGACAAAAATGTCAGGACACTTATCTCGTCCATGAGCGATTACGAGAAACAACAGTTCTTCTGCGATCCATCTACCTTTGATTGGAAAGAGTATATGAAAGAATACATGTTGGGCATACACAAGTATTTATTAAAAATATAAATTGCTTTGAAACCCTGTTAAGGCTACTCAGGTTTTGAAAATAATAAAGAAACAAAATATTTGTGTTATGCACAGTATTGTATGCCGAAAAATGTTGCTTATTTTAACTTATTCAATCTAATTTTTGCTCGTAAAAATTTCATGCATCAATGATTTTTGGGATATTGATAAAACAAAAACACATTTGGATAGAAAAATGTTAATTACTGAGCATATGGCTCAACTGACATATTTCTGACAGATATAGAGTTTTGTCATATTTTGGTGGTGGGTTTGTCGCCATATATTATATTGATCATAATAATTAACAAAATATTTTCTTTTGTCAAAGGCGAGATAGAGGTAAAAATAGGTTAAAGTTTAGAACAATTGATTAATATTTAAGGCAACAGGTCCCCTGTTACGAAACTGTTGCGACCGACCGTCGATTGTGTAACAAGATGCAAAATTGTCGCTATCAAAGTCGAATATAATATATAATAACCATAATATTGGGCCCAGAATCAGTATGTATTGTCTTGAGAAATGGAATTTAACAAGAGAAGTAGAAATAATAATTATAGTCCATTGGCCATATTTTTTTACTGACTTTTATAGAGCTAACGGTGCGGTGTAATGAGAGTATTCACGATTGCACAATATTTTTTGTTATCAAACTATAGTTTTTAATTATTTATGTTAGGTCTATGTAAGTTATTGTTATTCGGTAAAACAATAAAGGTTTTGCATTTTTTTAAGAATGTTTTTGTGTTTTATTTGCCTTTTCTTTAAAAACAATTACCATTAATAAATATCAATTAAAATGCATGGAGTAATAAGTTCAGTGCAGTTAAAATTATTGTAAGTATTTGCTAAATTCAAGTATTACCTTCAGCTCTTTATCAATATTTATTATAAATTTCACCAAAATTTTAGCTATAGTAATTGCAGTCTGCATATGAATTGCGAAGCGATTTTTGCCTCTCATTTACTTTCTCCTGTTTCATCAACAACAAAATTGTTCGTGACAGAATGTAAATATTTTTATTAACAACAAACAAAACAAATACTTTTATGACATACATGAGCAATCAGTCATTACAGAACTTTGTTTCAAAAAGCCATCGCACTTGGCTCAAGCTTAAAATCCACCTTGACTTTAATGGATAACTTTGCACAATGGTAACATAATGCATTATTATGGGACTACATCTGTTTACTACTCTATGCCGATCTGCTGCCAGAGTACCGAAATATAAATATACCATTCACTTCACGAAATAGAGAAAAAATAAAGGTTTTGCTTGTAATTGTTTTCCACCCACATTGCCCGACGAGCACTTTAAATCCACAGTACCGTTAGTCGCCTCTTGCGTCTTTAGTGCTATTCTTACCTGTTACATAGATTATTATTAGAGAGTAATCCCTTCGATTTGGTAAAAAAATCTGGACCAAGTGTTACACCCGATTGGTATTCTTTCAAAGTCTCCAACCGTATGCCACTTTTAACTACCGTTATTTTACTATCTTTTCCGTAATTCTAAAAGTGGCTTAGAATTTCCAATTTTTATGCTCTGGCTACCGTTTAGTATTTATAACAGCGAGTATACGTATAAATGTATGTACAAGAAAACTGCCTCCGTGGTCTAGCGGTTAAGCACTTGGTTTCAAGTACGGAGGTTTCGGGTTCGATTCCCGAGCCGAGGGCTGGTAACCTTACAAATTTAATTTGTAAGATTTAACCCAGTTTGGAAGAATATTGCAGGCTTGAAATCACTTGCTTCGGAGGGCACTTTAAGCCGTTGGTTGCGGGTACTATTATGGTAGTAGTCGTTAGTCTGCCAACCCGCAATTGGCCAGCGTGGTGGACTATGGCCAAATCGCCCTATATATTTAGGTAGGCTCGAGCCCCTTGGTGGGGACATATATGGGCTGTGAGAAGTTGAGAAGAAGTATGTACAAGAACATGCAAGTAAAACTTCTTACACTGGCAAATGAAAGATTATATTTAAAAATATATAACTTTAACAGCAGCACAGGACCCATTATAACTATAACTAATCCACAAGTTTTTCTACCCATTATTAATATCTCATCAATTTCACAATTAAGTGGACATCAGGTAAGTTTACCGAACCAACCAAAGAAGAGAATCAGGCACATTACATTACTGAATTTTTTCTTGTTATCTGCACCATTGGCAAATGTAAGTAATTATAAATGCCCAAATAATAGTCGTCCATATATTCGGCCCATTTCACCTCGGCTGGATCGCAGTAGAATATTTTCGCGTCAACATCTGACATGCAATTAATTAACCATCTGACATTACCATCTTCGAACTCCCATTCTCGTAATTTGAAAAATGCTAGCACTTGTTCAGCTTTTATCAGTAAACTTACAGATTTCGCAAATCTGAAAGAGAGGAGAAATTAATAAGTTTGTTTTTAATACTATCTTATGTCAAAGCTAGAGTTTGGATAAATTTGAAAACAGAAGATGTGATTTGCTTATAATCGTACGATTGACATACAAAATGTTAAACAAAAAATCATTTACTAAAACAGCTATAATAGACACGTATACTTGTGGCAAATGATACAAGTCACGTTCTCTCTCCCTAGCGTTTTTCTAGGTGTAGCAAAAAGATGTAAAGGCGATTTAACGAGTGGTCTGACACAAACTTTTGCGTCCAAATACAAAATTCATACATTATTATTTGAAAATTTACCTTGGTTGTTTGCCTACTAAGCGTAAATAGAAATCGGCAATATAAGCTGGCACCGTCAGCGACAAAAACGTTAAGATCATTGACACAAGAAGTGACGGTACAGGGATAAAACCTGCGTATGGCACATCATCTGAGAAAAACAATAATTCAGTTTAAATACTATCACGTGAAGGTTTTATGCAGACAAAATCCACTTACTTCTTTCTTGCCTGAATCTTACTACTTACTTGGCAGAGGTACTAATACTTCTGAACATCACGTGACTTTGTCACCTGGTGTTCAGAGTACCAACGTTTTGCATGGACAGTGTACTCACGTGATAGGGGGCAAGCCTATCGCCGTTTTATACGAATACACTGTCACATGACTAAGTACAACTCAGTCATGTGGGTTTCCTCACGATGTTTTCCCTCACCGTTAACAACCATGATAGATTAACCACACATATGTCTTTAGAAAAGACAAATTGGTGTAGGCCCGTCCTGTGATTTGAACACTAGTCGCTTGCACGTTAACCAGTGTTCTACCCATTGAGCTATCACGTCGTTTTTGTGGGCATATTTAATATCTTCTAACTTAATATCAGCTGAGTGTACAGCAAAATGAGTTGTCATGTTCAGAAATATTTTTGTCTCTGTCACCCTTTCGGAGTTATGCGGCTTAAACGATAAGTGTGAGTGTGACATACATACATACATATACTCACGGCTATAAATCCCTAGATGGGGTAGCCAGAGCTAAGGAACTAGAAGTTCCTCAGCCACTTTTGGAAAGTTGAGTGGGGAAAAGATGGCAAAATAAAGGTAATTGGTGATGAGTCTCCAACCGCATCGCCCAAAAATCCCTTTAAAGCCCCAATACCGTTAGTCGCGTACACCCACCGGAAGAAATGGGGTAGTGCTATTCTAAGCCGACACTACACAGCAAGATAAGTGTGAGTGTGAGTTAAACTTAAAAGATTTAATTGAACAAGACTTCGATAAAGTCGATTGTCGGAGTAGACCATACATAGTATGAAGTTTACACGAATTATAATTGATGGTCTCAAACTCAAACGTTCCCGGCGTACATCCCCCAAGGGATTGGCAAAGGTACTAATACTTTACTCACCAACGTTTTGGACAGTTCACTAACGTGATAGGGTGCCGGCCTATTATACAACAATTACAATTAAAGGTCTTATCTAGAAAGGCATATTTAATGGACAACTATTGAATGGTTAGGTTCGTTTATTTGTGGCGATATTAGGTGGATCCATAAAAACCAAATACATACATACATACATATACTCACGGCTATAAATCCCTTAAGGAGTAGCTAGAGCTTTGGAATGAGAAATTTCTCAGACACTTTAGAAAGTTGATTGGGGAAAAGATGGTAATAATAAATAAATGTTTTTTCCAACCACTCAAAAATCACTCAAGAAGCCCCTATACCCTTAGTCGCCTCTTACGATCAAACACGGGTAGAAATGGGGTAGTGTTATTCTAAGCCGACACTACATGATGTACAAAACAAAATAATATATACAAATTATGTCGAAACACAAACACTTACTGAATTTTTTAAACTTGTTGCTCGATTTAGCAAACTGACTGAGAAACTGGTAGTGTGTTATAGGGTTACTTGGCCCGCTACAACAATTATACACCTTTAAATCTGTAGTCCTGAAATACATGAAATCATTACAAAGTACTCATAGTTTACGAGTCTTATACATTTCAGTAAGTTTGAGGTCACAAAATGTAGTGTCTGCTCAATGCTTGTAAACAAACATACACATACATACATACATATTCTCACGCCGTTAGCTCCCATTGGGGTAGGCAGAGACTATCGATCGCCACTTTGTACGATCCTGGCAAACCTCTCTAGCTTCATTCACATCCATCAGTCTTTTCATACATGCTCTTTTATTCTTCGTACTACGGACACCTGCCTTTTTGAGTACATTTTCTATTTGATCCAAATGTGTCCTCCGAGGTCGTCCTCTACTAACATTACCTTCCACATTGGCTCTATAGATCTCTTTTACCAATTTACTGTCATCCATCCTCTCTATATGCCCAAACCATCTCAACATTCCTTTCTCTATCTTTCTTACAATATCATCTTTTACACCACATCTTTCACGAATCACGTCATTCCTTACACGATCACATAACCTCACATTACAAACTTTTCTGAGGGACCTCATTTCTACTGCATTCACTCTGCTTTCATGCTTCTTCTGCCACACCCAACATTCACTACCATACATAAGCGTAGGAACAAGGACAGCATCATGCACAGCCATTCGAGCCTTTTCGGACACCGATTGACTAGACATGAGACTATCCAGTGCTCCATTTACCGCATTACCCTTTTTACATTTCTTTCAATGTCTTCATCACACTTTCTATCCCTAGTGAACAAACTTCCCAGATATAAGAACTCTTTCACTTGTTCCACTTTCTTACCATCGATCTCAATCACGCATTCAGTCATATTCTCCTCTCTCTCAAAAACCATGGTTTTGGTTTTATCCTCATTGCGTACATGCAGTATTCATCATCTCTTGCAACTCTTCAACCGACGATGCAAGTAACACTTGATCATCAGCATATAAGAGGCATTTGATGACGAATCCACCCATTCTCAGTCCATACTCACTTTCACGCAACTCTTTCAGACAGTCATCTATGAACAAATTGAAGAGCCACGGAGAAGCTACACATCCCTGTCGGACACCTCTAGAGATACCGAACCAGTCTGTGTTTTCCCCATTTATTCTTACACATGCACTAGAATCCTCATAGAGTGATACCAATGCACGTATAAGTTGGCTCCCCAAGCCGAACTTGGATAACACCTCCCACAAATACTTCCTTACCACCCTATCATACGCCTTCTCTAAATCTATGAAGGAGCAATACACCTTTCGATTCTTGGCTAAGAACTTTTCAGTGATGCTCCTTAAAGAGAAGATTTGATCCATACATCCCATTCCCTTTCTAAATCCTGCTTGCACATCCCAAATTTTGTCATCTGTTTCATTCATCACTCTTTCAATAAATACCTTTGCATACAATTTACCGACAACACTGAGTAGGCTGATTCCGCGGTAGTTTTTAGCTTCCTGGTGTGACCCTTTTCCTTTATACAAGGGCACAATTACTGCCCTGCACCAATCTCGTGGTACTTTACCACTCGACCAACACTTTTGAAAAAGGAAGTACAGCCAGGAAGCCACCAACCCTTTACCAGCCCTCAGCATTTCGATACTTATCCTATCATACCCTGCCGCTTTCCCTACTTTCATACTTTTTAATGCTTTTATTACTTCTTCCATACTAATGTCACTGTCACTACTGTCACCCATTGCCTCATTCTAGTCAACATTGCTGCTAATTGGCGAAGAAATAGGTGAATCCTCTTTTTCAAACAGTCCCTCAAAATAGTTCTTCCTTACTCGTCTTATGCTACTTTCATCCGTCGCCAATTCACCCTGTTCATCTCTCACTACATTCACTCTCGTGTTTTGGAAAACTCCCTTTTCTTTCCGGATATATTTCCAGAATAACTTTTGGATATATATATATATATATATATATTGAATCTTTTCGTTCATGAATGCTGTGTAGTGTCGTCTAAGAATAGCACTACCCCATTTCTTCCGGTGGGTGTACGTAAGAGGCGACTAACGGTATTGGGGCTTTTAAGGGATTTTTGGGCGATGTGGTTGGAGTCCCATCACCAACAACCTTTATTTTACAATCTTTTCCCGACGCAACTTCCAAAAGTGGCTGAGGAACTTCAAGTTCCTTAGCTATGGCTACCCCTTCTAGGGAAGAAATGGGGTAGTGTTATTCTAAGCCGACACTACATAGCAATTCATTAAATGGACATTTATTTTGATGAAAATGGATTAAACCCTTATTTTTTTCAAAAACACTATTAATGAACAGTCTGATAAAGTCGGTCGATGAAAAAATTAATCGTGTAAATATGGGGAACCATATAAAAGTTATGTTTTTTTATGCTCCTGTGGGAACCCTTGCGAAATCCGGGATAAATTATATCCTATATGTAGGCCAGGTGTATAACCTACATTCATGCCAAATTTGATCAAGATCGGTCAGGTAGAATTAACGTGATGAACAGACATACAGACAGACAGACAGACAGATTTTTTTTTTTAAAATAGCAAATTTGGCTTCAGTATCGAAAATAAAACATATTCCACCGGTTTTTTTTTTTTTTCTTCAACGTACAGTTTTGACCTCGTTACAGTCTTATTATAGTATAGAATACATACATATACTCACGGCCATAAATCCCGAAAAGGGGTAGCCAGAGCTTCAGAGCTAGAAACTTCTCGGTCACATTTGAAAGTTGATAGGGGACAAGATGGTAGAAATATAGTATCGTTGGTAATGGGTCTATACCGCATCGCCCAAAAACCACCTAAAAAAACCCCAAACCGTTGGGTGCCTTTCCACCAGAGATGTGATATGGGCCATGCTACAGATGCGTTTGATATCCATCAATCATATTCTTCAGTGTACTTAGCATATATACAACAAGCATATATACGCGTATGAGTATGAGAATAATAATATCATAAGAGTATGAGGCTGCTGTGTAGTGTCGGCTTAGAATAGAACTACCCCATTTCTTCCGGTGGGTGTACGTAAGAGGCGACTAACAGTATTGAGGCTTTTAAGGGATTTTTGGGCGATGCGGTTGGACACCTATCACCAACAACCTTTATTTTACCGTCATTTCCCCACTCAACTTTCCAAATGTGGCTGAGGAATTTTTAATTCCTTAGCTCTGGCTACCCCTTTTAGGGATTTATAGCCGTGAGTATATGTATGTATGTATGTATGTAGTGTGAGACCCTTGGGTAGAAAGGTGTAGTGACATTATAAGCCAGCACTACATAATTGTAAACAAAATGCTCCATTACCTTTGACACATGACAGCTGCTACAATAATCATGTTAGAGACAACATCAACAGGTATCACATCCGCCACACAGTTTTTCCTCATAACAGGAAACCGACTCAGTCCTCTACCAATAAAATAGGAGACACAGGTCGCTCCGTTCCAATTTTCTAGCCAGCCCGGTAGAGGTTCCTTCATTACTGATGTTACTGAAAAATTGTAAAACTCAACTCAAACTCAATCTTTCATGCCTTATATCCCCGAAGGGATTGGCAAAGGTACTAATACTTCTGACCATCACGTAACATTGTCACCTGGTGTTTAGAGTACCCACGTTTTGTTTGGACAGTGCACTCACGTGATAGGGGGCAGGCCTATCACCGTTTGGTACGACAACACTGTCACATAACAAAGTACAACTTAGCCAAGTGAGTTTCTTCACGATGTGGTCCCTAACCGTTAACAAACATGATAAGTTGTACACAAATAGCTCCAACGGTGTCCTGCGGGTTATTGCTGACAAGGTGGACTGTCCCATCCTCAAACACTGGGTCGGACTAATGACTAAGTAATGATATTGTAATTATTGAACTAAATTTATGTAATTTATAAACTAGAGTAATTTTATACATACATACTTGCTATCACGAGACACATACATACATATACTCACGGCTATAATTCCCTAAACGGAGTAGCCAGAGCTTTGGAATGAGATATTCCTCAGCCACTTTTGGAAGTTGAGTGGGGAAAAGATGGTAATAATAAATGTCTTTGGTGACGGGTCTCCAACCACATCGCCCAAAAATCACTTAAAAAGTCCTTATACCCTTAGTCACCTCTTACGATCACCCACGGGTGGAAATGGGGTAGTGTTATTCTAAGCCGTGTCGGCAATTTACACAGCAAAATTTTATATAAATCACAGTAATTTTATATACTACTTTATATATTACTAACATAGGTTACGGAGTACTAATATATGGGATGGTATACTCATAATTTAAACCTTCACTACCCACACTTTTTTATAATTCTGAATGAAAGTACTGTATAATCATAAGAATTGATTCAAAATATAATCTCACGTTAAAATACAATGAAAACTTACCAATCGAAGGCCTGACAATAGCTACAGGCAAATTCCCACGAGTTTTTGCTATCAAGTCTTCTGTTAAAGCTTTTGTATATGTGTATGTGTTTGGTCTGCCATCTGAATAGAGGAAAAAAAATGCTGAGTTCAAGAACTGTTATTTATGCAACCTTCTTCTTCTTCTTTATTGTAAAATATAAAATGCAGGATAAAACAAGTAAATATAAAGAGATGAAATAATCGTAATATCTATTTATTGCATATATTTTTTCGTGACGCAAAAACTTCAAAACACTTTCGGCAAAAAATTCGGTAAATAAGGAGTGTAAAAATTTAATTACTTAAATACTATACACAGAAAGAGGGCAAAATGAGATTTTGGTAATAAAATCACATAAAAAAAAAAAAAAAAAATAATCATTTATTTCAAAATAAAAAGATAAATCTTTGTTTTTTGAACGTCAAATTTTAACTTAATACTAAGTTTACTTCGGATTCGGAAGGTGTTTTGTTGAGAGAAGAACCCGTAAGAAACTCGTCAACACACATCTTTTTTTAACGTCCATTACAATTTTGGTGTTAGCCCGGAAACATCCCGCACAGAGCCCTGATGACACCAAGCCATTTCATCATTAATGTAATCATTGACATTGTAATAGGCTTTCGAACTAAGATTTCCTTTAACATACAAAGTGTATTAAAACAAATACATGCACATATATTACTATTTTATTGATTCTTTAAATCTGTGGTTTATTTATAAATATAATATTATTTTTGGTCATTAAAATGCTTTGTTAGCAAGTTAGCAGCAAAAAAGATATGCAGTCTTATTGTTTGCGGTCAACTATCCATCACTGGAAGACATGTAGTAAACATTATTATGGATGAGCTGAAAATACATCATACATACATACATATACTCACGGCTATAAATCCCTTAACGGGGTAGCCAGAGCTTCGGAATGAGAAATTCCTCAGCCACTTTTGGAAGATGAGTGGGGAAAAGATGGTAAAATAAAGGTTGTTGGTGATGGGTCTCCAACCGCATCGCCCAAAAATCCCTTTAAAGCCCCAATACCGTTAGTCGCCTTTTACGTACACCCACCGGAAGAAATGGGGTAGTGCTATTCTAAGCCGACACTACACAGCAATCATACATACTCACGGCCATAAATCAGTGTAGCCTGAGCTTCAGAACTAGAGACTCCTCAGCCACATTTGCAAGTTGATAGGGGAGAAAATGGTAGAAATAAAGTATCATTGGTGATGGATCTCCAAACACATCGCCTAAAAACCACTTAACAATGCCCCATACTGTTAGTCGCCTCTTACGACACCCGTGGGCAGAAAGGGGTAGTGACATTCGAAGCCGGCACTACACGGTTTATACTAATATGGTAGCGGTAAAAATAATAATCCAAATTTTTGCTTTAGAAAGAAAGAAAGAAAGAAAGAAGAAAGAAAAACATTTATTCGCTGCTACACACGTACAAAGGAAGACACAGCACAAAAATAAGTGTATCAAACAAACACAGAAAAATAATAATAAAAAGACAATATCATACACACTAATTTCAAGATATAAAAGAAAAAAAACTATAGCTGTATAAGCTGCGCCTTTATCATCAAAGTCTTAAAAGTGCATGTTTTCCTTGATAAAAAGAAAATCAACGATTTATTAAAACAAAATATCTCACTTAGAAACTTCATCAGTTTATCTTCATCGTTGCCGTAGGTTTTTACAAAGTTGTTGACCTCATTCAAAGTAGCAGGTGCAGGATACACTTTCTCTGCTATCACCTTTTTATCAGTATTTGAGTAAGCCGTTGAAAGGTGAACTAGAGCCTGAAAAAAAAACTTATTTATACATATTTGATGCACCATTGGCCATTGGTGAACCTTTGTGTTTATAATGGTTTCACACTTGATTCCGTAGAAAAGGGCTTGTTTTGGTTATTTCTGTGTATCAAAATTCGGTGATTTTGGAGAAGAAGAACTGACGTTTGGTTCCTGGGATCAATAAACGGCCGTTACGGTTCAAATCGAATGAGTTGAGCTCCGCGTAATTTAATCATTATTTTGTGTACAACTGTTTTAAAGTGTATGCGCAATATGCGCAATCGCAGCCAGTGGCCGCGCAAGTAGCAGTTAAAAAGGGACAGAAAGATAATGCTAGTGGTGTCATGAGCTATGCAGCTGTGGCCACGAAAACTACGAATGGAGCGGGCAAGGTCATTTCTAATAAACCGACTAACGAAGGGTGGATTGAAGTGGGAAAAAAACAGAGAAGAGTTTATAATAGAACGACTATTATAAAAGGCGGCGGTTCTTCTATATCTGGAATTGAGGGCGTTGAACAGAAGAAGTATCTGCATGTGTCGGGTTTAAAAAAGACTACAAAGGAGTAAAGAAAAGGAGTTTAAAGTGGAAAAAATAAAGTTAAAAACTGAAAGAGATTATGTTTCTTTTATAATTGGGATCCCTGAATCTAAATACGATGAGGTATGCAATCAAGATAAATGGCCAGTAGATGTTAGGCTTGCCGAATGGGTTTGGTTTCGAAACAAACGTGCAAAAGAATAAACCAATAAAGAAAATTCTTTTGTTTTATCAAAACGTGAGAGGACTTAGAACTAAGTTGGAAGAATTTAAAAATAATATTTTAACATCGTCTGCAGTATTGTTCGCTATCACCGAAACGAGTTGTACTGAATCTATTTCCGACGCCGAATTGGTTCCCACTGGATACAAAATTCTTCGGTGTGATCGCAACGACGCGACGGGAGAAAGATGGGCGGCGCGATGTTAGTGGCCACGCCCGATTACGAAATCCGCCGAGTGCAGGTGCCGGGAGACACGAGCGTCGACGATAATTTCAGCGAGGGTAATTCGAAAAAATCGGTTTTTGTTCGTAATATGTGTTGTATCCCTCCTAAAAGCACTAATTACAATTATTTTAAATTATTTGAAATTATTGAGCAATTATCTTTTAAATATAAAAATAAATTGTTAGTTGTAGGGGATTTTAATATGCATTCTTGTTCAATAGATGTAATTAATTATTATGAATATTTTAAAGCTTATTGTGGAGTCAGCCAGATGAATACTATCTTAAATAAAAACGACCGCTGCCTAGACCTAGTCCTTGGTGCGTTGAAAGGCATGTGTGAGAGCGTAACGCTGTCTAGTGAGCCTCTTGTGAGTGAAGATGCGCACCACCCTCCATTGGAAGTGACACTGTGTTGCATCCGTGGTAGCGATAACGAGGGCGTGGAGTCGCCGTCGCCGCCGTCGCCGCAGCGTAACTCAATTACAAACACCACGTTTAAACGTGAATGGAATTTTCGGCGAGCAGATTTTTCATCCCTATATACTAAGTTATTACTGACTGACTGGACCGACCTCTATTGCATTAAAGATTCAAATGAAGCTCTCAATTACTTTTACACTATCATAAATAGTATAGTAGATGTCTGCGTTCCTCAGAAAAAGCGTTATTCAGGCTGCCCTAGGTATTCATATCCCGAGTGGTATACACCTGAAATAAAACGCGACATTGGTCTAAAAGCTAAACTACATAGGTTGTTCAAAAGGACAGGTTCACAATGTGATTACGATAAGTTCTCAATGGTTAGGGCTAAATTAAAGATAGATTTACGGGTTGCAAATCGAAATTACGAAAACCGCATTCAATATTTATTATCGAAGGAACCGAAATTATTTTGGCAATTTGTTAAATCGAAAAGGGGTAATTTAAATAAATCTATCATCAGTGAGAACGGATCGGTACTATCGGAAGAGGAAACCGCTCATGCGTTTTCAAAGTTTTTCAGTTCTGTGTATGCAGAGAGCCCGGCAAGCCTTAGTGTCCCGCACGCGATGGCGGCGGACGCGGCGGCGCGCGTGCATCTCACCGCACTCAGCCGCGACGACGTGCACCGCGCGCTGGCTCGCCTGCCCGCCAAGACGTCGGCCGGGCCGGACGGGATACCGGGGTTCGTTGTTAAGGACTGTCGTGCAGTTCTGGAAGATCCGCTCTTGCATATATATAACCTTTGCCTATCGGAGGCGACGTTTCCGGACTTTTGGAAAGTTACACGAGTGGTTCCGGTGCCAAAAGGTAAAATAAGTTCCAATGTCCAGGATTATCGCCCTGTAGCGGTGCTTTCAGCATTCGCAAAAGTATTCGAATCCGCTTTACAACAACGAATATACGGGGAGATAGCTGGGGCAATAACAAATAGTCAGCATGGGTTTAGACCCTATCATAGTACCACTAGCAATCTTTTGAATTTTATGTGTCACGTGGTTCCTCAGGTAGATTCTGGCAATAGTGTAGACGTATCGTACTTCGATTTTAAAAAGGCATTCGACACTGTAGATGGAGATATCATTCTTGGAAAGCTAGCAAAAATGGGATTCACGCCGCATTCCTTAAATTTTTTTGCTACGTACTTAGGTAACCGCTGCCAATACGTGGACTACGCTGGATATAAGTCTGGCGAGTATCCTGCGTATTCTGGTATAAGTCAGGGAAGTAATTTGGGCCCCCTTGAGTTTATTATCATGGTGAATGATCTCCCGAAAGTAGTTAAGCACTCGATATGTCTTATGTTTGCCGATGACCTGAAGTTGCTGCTTCCAATTAAAACTGCCGACGATTGTCATCGAATGCAGAATGACATTGAAGCAGTAGAGGGATGGTCTCGGGAAAATAAATTAATGCTCAACATAAATAAATGTGTCACTATCACACTAACTAGGCAACACGCTCCATACCACCACCCGTATCACATTGGTGGAGTAGTGCTACCGCGGGTGCAGGAAGTGCGTGACCTCGGGGTCACTATTAGTGCGGATCTAACTTTTCGTAGTCACATTGTGAACGTTTGTAAGAAAGCATTCAGAACACTTGGCTTTGTGCTGCGCACGGCTAAGGGTTTTACCAATATAGAGGCTATAAAATCTCTTTATAATTCTTTAGTGAGAAGTAAATTAGAATTTAATGCAGTCATCTGGGTTTCACATGAAACAAAATATTGTCTCATGGTGGAGAAAATTCAAAATAAATTTATAAGATTCTTGTATTTTAAATTGTATGGTGTGTACCCGTACTATCCGTTGATGTACCCTACTCTGTTCATTTTGGGTATGGTAGGGTATATCAAGTTGGAGGTTAGAAGAGATCTCACTCTTATGGTGTATTTATTTAAAATTCTAAGAGGAATTATTTTCAATCCCACTATTCTTACTATATTGAGCGTTGAGGTTCCAAATACTACGTTGCGACGAAGGCGTGCTCGGCTTCTCATAGTGCCGTCGTCTCGGACAAATCTTTTGCGAGAAAACTCACTAACGCGGGCTAAAGCCGCATTGAACCAGGTCGATGAGGAGATCGATATTCTCCACTGTTCGCTGACTGACTTCACAAAAACAGCACTACGCTATTTATGTTATGAAGTTGATAGTTATACTTGTAGATAATAAGGAAAGTAGAAATTAAAAAAAAAAACTAAGTATGTATAATATAATTAGAATGTTAAATATGTGAGAATTAATCGTATTAGGCCATACCTGTAAAGATTATTTCTGTGTAAATAAATAAATAAATAAATAAATAAATAAATAAAGGTATTGGTCATTGCGAGTAGAATAATCTTACTTAGATCAGTTAACGGCCAGTAAAAGCTCCATCAACATACATACATATACTCACGGCTATAATTCCCTAAACGGGGTAGCCAGAGATTTGGAATGAGAAATTCCTTAGCCACTTTTGGAAGTTGAGTGGGCAAAAGATGGTAATAATAAATGTTTTTGGTGACGGGTCTCCAACCACATCGCCCAAAAATCACTTGAAAAGCCCTTATACCCTTAGTCGCCTCTTACGATCACCCACGGTTAGAAATGGGGTAGTGTTATTCTAAGCCGACACTACACAGCATCAAAGCTCCATCAAAATTAGCCATATTTTGTAACAATCACTTAAAAAATACGTTAACCTTAAAGAATCGTGTACGGAACCTACTATCACTATACTCGTAATTATGTTGCTGTGTAGTGTTGGCTTAGAACAGCTTTACTCCATTTATAGCTGTGTAGTGTCGGCTTAGAATAGCGCTACCCCATTTCTTCCGGTGGGTGTACGTAACAGGCGACTAACGGACTTGGGGCTTTTTAAGGGAATTTTGGGCGATGCGTTGTGAGACCCATCACCAACAACCTTTATTCTACCATCTTTTCCCCACTCAACTTCCAAAAGTGGCTGAGGAACTTATAATTTCTCAGCTCTGGCTACCCCTTTTAGGGATTTATAGCCGTGAGTATATGTATGTATGTATGTTACTCCATTTTTATCCGTGGGTGTTCGTAGGGAGCGACTAAGGATTTTTGGGTTCAAAGAAGTTGTTAGGCGTTGAGATTGGAGACCCATCACCAATACCTTAAATTTTACAATCTTTTCTCCACTCAACTTCCAAAAGTGACTGGGTAATTTCTTATTTTCGAGCTTTGGCTACCCCCGCTAGGCATCTTTAGCCGTGAGTATATGAATGTACATACATACATACATATACTCATGGCTGTAAATCCCTAGAAGGGGTAGCCAGAGCTAAGGAATTAGAAACTCCTCAGCGACTTTTGAAAATGATAGTGGGGAAAAGATGGTAAAAATAAAGGTTGTTGGTGATGGGTCTCCAACCGCATCGCCCAAAAATCCCTTAAAAGCCCCAATACCGTTAGTCGCCTCTTACGTACACCCACCGGAAGAAAGGGGTAGTGCTATTCTAAGCCGACACTACACAGCATATATATGAATGTATGTTAAAAATGTAAGAAAACGAGAATAATCATACATCAAGTCTTTTCAAACTGTGGCAGAATTTCATTATAGTTCTTGTTCCTTCAACGTTAACCAACACAGCTGTCTGCAGTTCTTCATTGAATTTCAAAATCGCGGCGCCATGGAATACCACTGTGACCTGTAATTGATTTTAATCATCATATATATTAATATAAATTATACATACATACATATCCAGTATGGTTGTGTTACACCTTGAGATACTCTTATTGTTATTTATATAAGTACATCAAATAATATTATTCTATAAATTCTTTAATATGATACTTTAACCATTATTTATACTTATCTTTTATATATATATATATATATATTTATATATAAATATATACATATTTATATTTATTTATACTATATGCTATATATACATACGTATATATACATTAATATCTATCTAAAAATATATAAAGTAATCATCTATGCCAATAGGAGGTAATAATAAAACAAACTGTAATTGCAATGTGCACATTTTGATTACATTACAAAATATTATGTTCACTTTAATTTAATTTAGATATAAGTAGTTTTAAGTTATAGGTCAGAGCTGAAAAGCGAAGCTATCTGCTTGTTGTGGATAGAACGAGCTTTGCACCTTTTTGTCTGTTGTTTGATATCATTGTTGTTTTCTTTGTTACTTTATTTTCTTGTATTGTTGTATTTTAAGAGACAAATAAAAACATTTATTATTATTATATTATTATATATGCTCACGGCTATATATCCCTAAACGGGCTAGCCAGAGCTTTGGAAATAAAATATTCCTCAGCCACTTTTGGAAGTTAAGTGGGGAAAAGATGGTAATAATAAATAATTGTTGGTGACGGGTCTCCCACCACATCGCCCAGAAATTACTTAAAAAGCCCCTTTACCCTTAGTCGCCTCTTATGATCACCCACGGGTAGAAATGGGGTAGTGTTATTCTAAGCCGACACTACACGGCAATTATCATATATATTCATTATAATTTCATTATATATTAGTTTATCCTTAAAGGTTTAGCATACATTATTTTTCACTGAGCACTGGGCTGATCTGGCCGTTATGAATGTAGTCAGCGCGGTTGGTTTATTTCGCGCTAAAGTTCATTATCATAAAATGTACATAAATAGAGTATATCTTTTCTGGTACTTTACTGTTACCGTACTTACTTATAGTTTCCATATGAAATATATACGTCGATTTGCTTATAAAATACTAATGCAAATATAATATAAAAAAATATAAATATAATAAAAAATAGGCTGAGCTTGGTTTTAATGTACTCATTACTTAGTGAAGAAATATGTTTTGATAGGCCGGCATATTGATTCCGGTAAGCTAAAAACAGATAACAATTGCCACTAAAATGTACCTTTTATCGTGACAAAGCTTACCTTTTTTGACAAGAAAAAAAATGAGAAACTAGAAAAAATATCGAAATGATTATCGAGTGACGCATGTTACTGCTTACGGTAAGACCTCATACATAAAAGACCTTTACAAAATGACGAAAATACTTACTGTATCAGTCAGAAGCTTCCAATCCTCACTGCTAAAACCGAGGTTAGGCTCTAATATATCTCCGACAAGAGGCACTACTTTGTCCAACTCACTTGGTTTTTCGTCTCGGACTCTTTTAAATACAACATGATTCAACAATTTGTGCATTCTGGTTTCTGGAGACATATTCTTCTTTTTTCTGATTAGTACGTAGATTTTTGCGATGTCACAAGTGTAGAGCAGTTTTTCTATTATTAACTGTGAATACAAAAATTTGAGTAACATACATATATACATATACTCACGGCTATAAATCCCTTGAAGGGGTAGCCAGAGCTAGGGAATGAGACATTCCTCAGCCACCTTTGGAAGTTGCGTGGGGAAAAGATGGTGAAATAATTGTTGTTGGTGATGGGTCTCCAACCGCATCGCCCAAAAATCCCTTAAAAGCCCCAATACCGTTAGTCGCCTCTTACGTACACCCACCGGAAGAAAATTAAAGAATTTGAGTAAGTAGTGCTAAATCTGCCTGTGCATTTGATTTGGGGAATGCGAGTTCAATCCCCACTACGTAGGCTAAGAGTTTAGTTTAAGCGAAAATTCTACGACAAGTGTACTGAACACCCGTTTAGTTTACTTTGAAAGTCAATCTGGACCTATTAATACATTAAAACACACACTTATGTCACGAAATTACACCTATGATTGGCAGGTAGATCCATCAAACATATACTAGCAGCTACGCATATAAGTGCCTACGTAATTTTAGCTCGACGACGTGATAGCTCAATGGGTAGAACACTGGTTATCGTGCAAGCGACTAGTGTTCAAATTCCGGGTCGGGCCTACACCAATTTGTCTTTTCTAAGGACATACGTGTGGTTAATTTATCATGGTTGTTAACGGTGAGGGAAAACATCGTGAGGAAACCCACATGGCTGAGTTGTACTTAGTCATGTGACAGTGTATTCGTATATAACGGCGATAGGCCTGCCCCCTATCACGTGAGTACACTGTCCATGCAAAACGTGGGTACTCTGAACACCAGGTGACAAAGTCACGTGATGTTCAGAACGTTTATGTTTATGTAATTTTAGCTATTTCACTGTACCCTGTAGTAATCTGCAGTTTTTGGTTAGTCTAAACTAAAGCAAACAGTTTAAGTTTTTATATACAGGGCGTTCAACGGCTATGCAGAGAACTTTTAGTATCATATTTACAGCATTTTACTTAAACAGGTAAAGGGGTAGTCTGAGCTTTAGAAATTGAAATTCCTCAGCTACTTTTAAAAGTTGAGTAGGTAAATGATTTTATAGTGAAAAAAATTGTTATAAATCGCTCAAACCTAAGCAACCTCGTAACTCTCAGTGTTCTTTATTTATTATTCTAAAAGAAAATTGAGTATTGAACAATCAGTGTGTGTTGATAATAAAACATACCTTTCCAATAAAACCAGCACCGCCCGTGATGAAAATTGTTTTTCCTTTGTAAAATTCTATAACATCTGAATGTCCTGTATTTGTCTTTAGACGCTCCATTTTGTATAAAAACGTGCTAGGTGCCTGAAAGACAGACGGTAAATAAGAGTGTTGAAATTTAAGCGACCTTTACCATTTACATTGTACGCTTAGTTTTAGTACTTAATTACTGCTTTATTAGTACAATATATGGGTTGTAAAGTGATAAAATTTATAAATAGCTAAAAGTTATTATGCTGCAATCAAATTGCAAGCTTGTATTTTACTGTGACTCCGTAAGACGTAACTATTTAACCAACTGCGGCAATGGTAAAAGGAAGCATCTTTATTCGCTGTATTGTCTCGTGATAGCTAGTGAATGCCGTGTTGTACCGGTTTAGAATGTCACTACTGTGTGTGTGTTTAGTTCTAAATTAGTTTTTAAATTTTATTTAGTTATAAGTATTGGTTAGAGCTGAAAACCGGAGCTATCCGCTTTAAGTGGTTAGACCGAGCTCGTAACCATTTTGTCTTTTTTTTAATTGTCATTTAATTAGTTCTTCTTTTTTAACTTCTTTTCACTGTATTATTATCATATATATATTTTTGTTGTATGTGTAAAAAGTAAAAAAAAAAACTTTTTTTACTCACTTCTAGCCACGGGTGTCCTAAGAGGTGACTAACTGTATGGGATTTTTTTTAAAGCAAAGAACTTGGTGTTATGTTGTTGGGGTTGGAGACCCATCACCAACGATAGTTTATATCTACCATCTTCTCACCTATCAACTTTCAAATGTGGCTGAGGATTTTCTAGCTCTGAAGCTCCAGCTACTCTTTTTGGATTTATGGCCGTGAGTATATTTATTTTATATGTATGTTTAGCTAGTTAGGTAGTAGCCATATAATTATTTTTATTGTCACGTTCAACTAACATCACGTTTGTCCAGGCGTATCTCGAATCTATGTGGACTTTTACAAACATTTTGTAAGGTTCAGAAAATATATGACAAAATTTGTAGAAAACACTACACACAACACAATACACTAATCTTGTATCTTTGTCTTTAATTAAAAAAAAAACATTCTTAAGGTGATAAAAATGGGATAAAGCTATAAGTAGGATGACATTTCTGTTATCCAACTTTACGTCAATAAGCGACATCTATTTCACTTTAAATGTACTATTTAGTAGATTGGATAGCAAGAGAAGAGTACAGAAAATATACAACGGGCAATAAGCGGCTGTCTTACTTTCTGCTTGTCGGTACCGCAGAAATTCGTCTATAATAAGGTTTCTCTTAAGGTAGCGTAGATGGCGTCAAAAATTTTATTTAATTTCAATACATGGCATAACACAAGTGTGGGAATTGTATTGTGCTAGACAACACTAAAGAGTTCGTGTACCCTTAAATAGACGAAAACCCGTCGCCCTGTACTTTACAATCTCAATGCATAATACTTTGTATTTTTTCATTAAAAATATACATATACTCATGGCTATGAATCCCTAGAAGGGGTAGCAAGAACTTTAGAATAAGAAATTCTTAAGCCACTTTTAAGTTAAGGAAGTAAAAAATTGTAAAATAAAGGTTGTTGGTGATAGGTCTCCAACCGCATGACCTAAAAATTTTCTTCAAAAGCCCCAATACCCTTAGTTGCCTCTTACGATCACCCATGAGAATACACAGCAATAACAAAACTAAGTTAATTTCTTTATTATAACAGTTGACCTTTAATACGACATGATAGTCCAATGGGTAATGCCTGTAAACAGACAGGCGTGAGTTCAATTTCGTATCGGGCCTACACTAATTTGTCTTTTCTAAAGTCATATGTGTGGTTAATTTATCATGGTTGTTAACGGTGAGGGAAAACATCGCAAGGAAACCCACATGGCCGAGTTGTACTTCGCCATGTGACAGTGTATTCGTACAAAACGGCGATAGGCCTGCCCCCTATCACATGAGTACACTGTCTCAGCAAAACGTGGGTACCTACTTTCGACACTAGGTGGCGCTGTCACGTTGTTCATAAGTATTGGTACCTCTGCCAACCCCTTTGGAAATAAACGGCGTGAACGCTTATATTTATGTTATGTTTTATGTAAGTTCTCCTATAAAAATGTCGAACTCATTCTGGTAAACATTTGACCTCGGTGTGTCCAGAGGTCATTCGTGAGTTGAAATATCCTACAACTAATATTGCTATGTAAAATTTTGTTATTGATTTAGGTTTAGTTGTGACATTCGCCACATGAACTTTTCTCAGAAAAAAAGAGAAATGCTTGTTGTTCTCTTTTGTATTTGATAGCTTTAGTTATATTTAGACCTATTAATAGATTATATACTCAGCCATTTTTGGGAAATAAATGTGGAAAATAATATAAAAGAATGAATGAAAGAATGGTGATGGGACTTAACCCACATTGCCTAAGAATCACTCAAAATACCCTTAATAGCCATATACGACAGCCTCAGAAAGCGCGTTAATAATAATATTAGTCGATACTACACTGCAGTATTTGTATTTTAGTATGTTATATCTTAGTTATATCATCGATCAATGATAACTAAATATCTTTATATAGCGGACGACCATGGAGGACACATGGACCAAATTGAGAGAGTGCAAAAAAGCAGGCGTCCGAAGTATGAAGAATAAAAGAGCATGTAAGAAAATATTTATGGATCTGAGCGAAACTAGATAGGTTTGCCAGGATCGTACAAAGTTGCGATCGATATTCTTTGCCTACCCTAATGGGAATTAATGGCGTGAGTGTATATTATGATAACTTTATATATCTTGTCTTTCTTCCAAATTTTTAATCTTGTACAATTTAAAAACTAAGTAACGAAGCTGTTTGCAAATTGCGTCGCGTTAAAATAATACTTTAATTAATAATTGGGGCAGCCATGTTGCGGCCATAGCTGTGGTAATTGTTTTGGACATTTGCATGTTGGGAGTCGCTGAAAATTAGTTATTGTTCTTACAGCTGCGAATACTCAGAATAATTAATATTCGGATAGTATGGGTTACACTATATTAATACCGAGTTAAAATTATTTATTGCCATTATAAATGCATGTTTTTTATAATTTCAGCTGTTATTAAAAAAATGCTTGAAGTGAGTTTTATTTTGGAGTGAGTTTAATTATATCTATTCATAGCCATGTTATTCATGGCTGAAAATAATATCACACTTTCAGAAGTATGTTTACAATATAAGGATCATGGTTAGAGTTCTATACAATAATTTTTGTTTCATTTTCAAACTATGCTAACTATATAAATCTTGAATTTCCTAATATCTATAATATAAAAACTTATAATATGTAACCATAATAACTAAACGAATAATTATATTCTATTAAAATAATTATATATGTCACATAATTTAACTTAGCAACATGTTGTAAGAATCATTTTGATAAGAAGATAAGATAAAAACATACAACAAAGTAGTTTAAAAGTATATAAATATTCGTACCATTAGTAAAGTCATTCAGATTCTGATGGCAATTATCAATAGTCACGTTGAATAGAGCACAACAGTTTTAATATTTCATATTATTATACATACATACATAAATACATATACTCACGGCTATAAATCCCTAAAAGGGGTAGCCTGAGCTAAGGAATTAGAAATTCGAAAATTAGAAATTCCTTAGCCACTTTTGGAAGTTGCGTGGGGAAGAGATGGTAAAATAAAGGTTGTTGGCGATGGGTCTCCAACCGCATCACCCAAAATTTATTATATTATTTAATACTTATTTATTATGCCACATTTATTATGGCAAAGTAAACTTAAAGTAAAACTAGGTGAAAATTATATGCGACCAAAGATGTTACCACGAAATTATTTTGAAATATAATTACAAAAGTTATAGGACATATTTCAAATATTTGCCTAAAATATAATAAACTTAAAGTCCAAGGCAGTTGACATCTGTTCGTGAAAACAATAACAAAATTTAATGTAGTACAGTAATGTAGAGCCGTAAAGATTTTAAGTCAAGTAGAAATTTTACTATAAAACACAGCTTTCTAGCCGTTTACCTCAATAATTTATTTTAATACCTTTTGCCTCTGTTTTTAACGGTTCCTTTACCTTTACGTTATTTTTAGAAATTAAACAAATGACAGTTTAGAACAGTTGTAGGGTACTCCGCCTCTTCGATCTCCAAAGGAAGAGCTCGGTAGTACAATCACAAAACTTTTATTTTCCATTTAGTGCAGGTAAGTATAATACAAAGAATAACAATATATTTTGCTGTCGCAGTAGTGCGAAGCCGCCGTCTGGAGGTCCAAAGCCGGGGTCGTGACGTAGCTATGACGTCGTAGAGTGTCCCATCAGCTGCCCGCTGCCAGGTGAATAATAGGCTATTTGACTGTAATAAAAATATACGTTTCTTTTATTTCACTAGTCTTAATATTTCTTTTTTGGAGCAATATGTAACAATGCGAGATAAAAATATTGCATTATTTCACTAAAATCCGTCTTCTAAAATAAGTATTTTCGATGCAACTGTCACGTGACTAAAAACGACCGTGATTGGCTATTTCTATAATGACGTAGATCGCGCATAAACAGACTGTGTATCGCTTCGCTCATTGGTGTTTAATGCGGAATTGACGTCATTTGTGCTACAGCCGCCATATTACCTAGAGTCGCGTTTTCGCGGCACATTTGAATATTGCATTTTCTTTTTCGATTTTTTAATAAAATAGCAAAAATGAAGACAGAAAAATATTTATTTAGGCTCCTTATAAACAAATTAACACCGTACGATAGTTTTCAAAACTTAATCAAATAGCCTATTGTATTCCTTATTTGCATGTGATGAGGTTGTTTGTGAGTGCGTTATTCTCGGTAACAACAGTAGTTATCATATATCGGTGAAATCAATTGTTTAAAAGACTTGATTTTGACTTGATCTTGCAATTTTATTCGCACGCTATCCTGTATTTCCATCCTCATCATATTATAAATTCCAAAAAGGAGTAGCTAGAGCTTTGGCACATGTGGAAGTTAACAGGGGACAAGATGGTAGAAATAGAGTATCATTAATATACTCACAATAATGTAGCGCAAATTGTATTGAATAATTTGAATGATTTTGTTCATGAAAACCTCATGTGGGGATTATTACAAATAAATAAAGAATAAATAAAGGAAAGAATTATTTTTTTTCGACACAGGCGGTAATTGAACCCGCGACCTCGGGTATACCCCCGTCGCTCTGCCAATTGAGCTACCGTGTCAATGGATGCCAGTGCGAAATTCATTTATCCTTTGTTTCTTTTACACTTTTAAGTAGTGTTTACGTTCCCTACCTCCGAATTATTTTTACTTGTATACAGTGTGTCCAGTAAATAAACGTCCAACCGTTAACCACCAATAGAGGACCCTGTGAAGTGCCCGGAAATGCATTTTTTTTTATTTTAGAAATAAGCCAGGTTTAAGTTGTTTTTTTTATTTTTTTAAATTCCTTTGGGCTATTTTGTTATGGTAAGAGGGCAAAAATAGGGATATCGGCATATTTTTTTTTTATTAGACTCCTAATAAAGCAAAGAACAGCTTGGTTAGCAAAAATTGAGGATAAGAGGAGAATTGGTTAGCAAGAGGAGGACAACTTAAACCTGGCTTATTTCTAAACCAGGTTTAATATAATAAAAAAATGCATTTCCGGGCACTTCACAGGGTCCTCTATTGGTGGTTAACGGTTGGACGTTTATTTACTGGACACCCTGTATAATGTTCAGCAGATACTATTGATCGCAACTTTTTACGATTCCGGCGAACGTCTTGAGCTTTGTCAACTATGTACTCGTATGAGTGTTTTAATGTATAAGGTAACTTTTATATTGCGGAAAATTATATTTAAAGAAATATACATGCGGACACGGCTATATACTTATACTATTGGCTCTCTTTCTCATTTCATTATTTCGACTTACATTACTGAAATGTTACTCATATGTTTTTTTTTAAATCATCAACCAAAACGTATCATTTAACAAGAACATAAAAACGGAAGCAAATTATCTAATTATCAATGTCTTAGCCATATCGTAGATTTGAACACATCGTGAAATGATCGATCATTTTAGCGACTCTTTTGAATCTTGGCTGATAGATAGATTTATTATTATTTATTTATTAATCTTTATTAATATAAATGGTTACATTTAATTATAACAAAGCCCTGCAAAACTGTTTTACAGTTTGTCTGCAGGTAGAGATGGATGCATATAGATGCCGAAAAATAAGATATTTTTCCTACTTGAGATATTTTTAATAGTCAGTTAAATACCATCATCTGCGTAAAAGACGTTCACTGTTGGACATAAACCTACCCTGAAGACCCCAAAGCAACCGCTCCTGTGCTGCCCTCACCCATCAGCGTCCCGCGACTTTTCAGTCCTCGTCTACCTTGTGGCTTGTTTACCCACATTACTTTATCTGGTTATTCGCAATTCTCAGCAAGATATCCTGCTTGCTGAGGAACCTAAGATTTGAAAACGTTAAGTTTATTATTACATATATTACATAGTACATACATTATTTATAGTCCATTGAGTTTTACGATGGTGTTTTAAACATTATAAACTTTGACATTAAATACCTTCCTTTAGTAGTCTTGAGTTATAAAAGCAACAATGAAGTGATCATTATGTTATATAATATACGATTGATTTCTGGCAATAAGGCTCATATAATAATATTATACTGTACACAGAAACTCGTGGCAGACGTATCATGGTGGGCAATAGTACAGTACTAGTGCGGCATACGTACGACTCTACGACTTTGTGACCTCATAAGTGCCATTGAGAAGGAGATTTCCGCTGTCTCATTTACACGGACTGCCACTAGTCTTTGTGTCGAATATAGTAAAATGTATCTTAATGTTAAACCATGATAGCTTAATGGGTAGAACACCGCTTATCGTGCAGGCAGTAAGGGTTCAAATCCCGGGTCGGGCTGAGATCAATACATATTTTCTAAAGACAAATGTGTGGTTAATATATCATGGTTGTTAACGGTAAGTACTCCAAACAAAACGTGGGTACTCTGAATGGTCGGGATATTTGAATATGCAGGATCAGAGTGGCATCCTTCGGGGGATACGAAAATGTGACGAGGTTGACAAAAATGGTAGTAAGCATAGGCCGTTACTATGGAAATTCATCATTTGTAGAAAAGCAATCTACTCTGTTTTGCACGATAATTACTTATTTAATAAAATCTTACTTTAAAAATCAGAAAAAAAGTTTGAGATTCTAATATCTTGTTGAAAACTGGTAGATCGTCCGGTTTGGCAATCTTTGCACCGGTTGTAAGTATAAGACATAATGTGTAGTTAATTTACCATAGTTTTCAACGGTGTGGGAAAATATCGTGAGGAAACCCACGTGGCTAAGTAGTACTTAGTCATATGACAGTGTATTCCTACAAAACTGCGATAGGCCTGCCCCCCATCACGTGAATACACTGTCCAAGCAAAACATGGGTACTCTGAACACCAGGTGAAAATTTCACGTTATGTTTAGGAGTATTAGTACCTTTGTCAACCTTTTCGAGGATATTGGGCGTGAAAGTTTGAGTTTGAGTTGAGTTTGACTAATGAAATTTATAATCTAGTACGGGTTGTATTGTTATTAAAAAACATTATGTTTAAATGCAGGCTATAAATAGGTGCCCTATACATAACTATTACATGAATACTTGAACCTAATAGATAATGTGCTCAAAAAGGCAGGTGTCCGAAATATGAAGAATAAAAGAGCATGTATGAATAGTCTGATGGATGTGAACGAAGCTAGAGAGGATCCCAGGATCGTACAAAGTGGTGACCGATATTCTCTACTTACCCCTATGGGAACTAACGGCGTGGCGTACGTATATGTATGTATGAATACTTGGCTATTGGATATAATTCTATTGTATTGTAGCACGGTTTTCGAGTGAACGGACCACAAAGGTAACATTATATAGATAAATGTTCATCGTAGCATATGAACAGACGGCTTCCTTTGAAGAGGACCTCACGAGAATTCAAGATACATTCTGATTTGCTATTTTGATGGAAGGTTCTTCATTTTATAAAGTAAAATTTAAGAAAATATATTTATACACTCACGGCTATAAATCCTAAAAGGAAGGATTCTTTTGGAAGTTTTATGGAGACAAAATACTTACTTATCACATACATACTTACATCACTTATTTATTAAGTGAATAAGTAAGTATTTTGAAATACAGTTTTTACAGGTAGTGTCACCTAATGCAACTATATTACACATTTTATAATTTATAAATGGTCAATACAATAGTATGCAATACAATAAAAAATATACCTTTTTTACATTTATTAAACCAACTAGTTTGCATTGTAACATAAATAATGCAATTAGCATTTGGTGAAGTCAGTCAAAGAACACCCGAAAATATCAATTTGTTCCGCGATCTAACCGAGTGCGACAAACGCCCGAGGGTTTCTTTTAAAAGATTGTTACATAGCCACTGGCAACGATATCAAATTTCCCCATTGTTTTAACTCATATTTGATAAAGTAAAATAATAATAACTCAAAAACATATGGACAATCAAACAGAACCTCTTTCTATTTTTAAGTCGGATAAATAACTCAAATTAATTTTAAACTTTATATTTTAAAACCAGGAACAAGTCTTACAAACTAAAAAAGTCGAAATAACATTAAAATAAACTTATAACATTAATAACTATCCATATACAGTAACATTGAAAGTAACCGCATGATGAGGGGTAATATTCATGGTAAGATCTTCCCCCTCACAGGAGCCACCAGTTCGACGGATCTCCATTTGCTGCAAGTTGTCTCCGGCTATCACCACACACCTCATGGTTTCAGCTGATAACTGAATCTAAAAATTTTATGACGAATTAGTTTTAAGTGATAGTTGACCGATGTATAAAAAGGCAGGCGATAGAAGTATGAAGAAAATAAGGGCATGTATGAAAATATTTGTGGATGTAAACGAAGCTGGTTTGTCAGGAGCATATAAAGTGACTCTACCTCACCCGTCGGAGGCTTTTATCCTACACTTAAGTTTCGAATACGGCACGATAATCTTTATTTCAGAAGCTTTGGCGACCCCTTTTAGGATTTATAGTCGTAGTATAACACACAAGTATAAGTTTAGAGAAGACATGGGGGACACTACACGTTTATTTATTTTTCATAACATTAACATAAACGTTCACACCGAATATCCCCGAAGGGGTTGGCAGAGGTACTAATACTTCTGAACATCACGTGAATTTGTCACCTGGTGTTCAGAGTACCCACGTTTTGCATGGACAGTGTACTCACGTGATAGGGGGCAGGCCTATCACCGTTTTTGTACGAATACACTGTCACATGACTAAGTACAACTCAGCCATGTGGGTTTCCTCACGATGTTTTCCCTCACCGTTAACAACCGTGATAAATTAACCACACATATGTCTTTAGAAAAGACAAATTGGTGTAGGCCCGACCCGGGATTTGAACACTAGTCGTTTGCACGATAACCGAGTATTCTACCCACTGGGCTATCACGGTTGCTAATGAATGCATTTATTTTTCGTTTCTCTTTATAGATAAAATATCCCATCATTAAATGATAAAACTAAACGAAAAGTAATTGAAACAAGAGTCAGTTTGACTTGTCACGTCGATGTCCAATAAATGTTACCTGTCATATCTACAAGCAAAATTTCATAGAATGTATTTTTATTTACCACAATTATATTGAAATCTTATTGAAACTATAACATAACATAAACATACACATAAACGTTCACGCCGAATACCCCGAAGGGGTTGGCAGAGGTACTAATACTTCTGAACATCACGTGACCTTCTCACCTGGTGTTCATAGTACCCACGTTTTGCATGGACAGTGTACGCCGTTTTGTACGAATACACTATCACATGACTAAGTACAACACAGCCATGATTTAACTATAACATTCATTACTATTAGCTATTATGTCGCACTCTCAGAACGAAAGAGGCTTAAGTCAAAAATAGTGATATTGAGTAGCAACCATAGAGAGGCATAAAAAAGTATGTTCTAAAACAAAGGCACTTATTGTTATAGGGTCAGAAAATTCGCAATCCGGGTTTTTTAACAATAACTATCTACTTTTTTATGTCTCTCTATGATAGTATATCACTATTTTTAGACTTGAGCCTCTTTCGTACTGAGAGTGCGATGTGGTAGATGGGTCCTTTCTCATTTCTTTTTTTTAAAGTGTGATGTAAGAGGGGGCTTAGTGAGGATGATTTGTTTTTAAGTTTTGTTTACCAAATGAAACCTAACCTGTCATATGTTAGGTTTCCAATGGTCATCATTTGATTAACAATATTTTCCCTGTCCAACTTTCATAAGTACATACATACATACATATAAACGGCTGTAAATCCCTTAACGGGGTAGCCAGAGCTTTGGAATGAGAAATTAGCTTAGGAATCATTTGTTCCGACGATTTGACAACCTTTTCTTGGAATAACAGCCGTGAGTATAGGTCATCATAATAGCCCATACATGTCAGCACCGATGGAAAACATGTCTTAACTTGATTACGGTGACTAGGTTAAAGTCAACTACTAACTATAAATTACCTATTTAGTGTCGGCTTAGAATAGCACTACACCATTTCTTCCCTTAATGATAAAAATATAAATAATAAATAATAAAAGATGTTATTAAAGGAAAGAAAAATTTTAATAACATCTTTTATTTATGAGTAATAATCCCCACATGAGGAATTCATGTCAAAAAAATTAAATTATGTGATAGTTAGGCGTTTCCAACATTTGCATTCTATCTGAAAAGGTAGACAAGTGGCCGTCCGAATTAGTTAAAATTCGGAGGTAGGAAACGCAAACACTACTTGAACGTGTAAAAAAGAAACAAAGGATAGAGAAATTTCGCGCTGGATGCCAACTGACACTGTAGCTCAGTTGGCAGAGCGACGGGGGCGTATACCCGAAGGTCGCGGGTTCGAACCCCGCCAGTGTCGAAATTTTTCTTTCCTTTAATAACATCTTTTATTTATGAGTAATAATCCCCACATGAGGAATTCATGTCAAAAAACATTAAATTATGTGATAGTTAGGCGTTTCCAACATTTGCATTCTATCTGAAAAGGTAGACAAGTGGCCGTCCGAATTAGTTAAAATTCGGAGGTAGGAAACGCAAACACTACTTGAACGTGTAAAAAAGAAACAAAGGATAGAGAAATTTCGCGCTGGATGCCAACTGACACTGTAGCTCAGTTGGCAGAGCGACGGGGGCGTATACCCGAAGGTCGCGGGTTCGAACCCCGCCAGTGTCGAAATTTTTCTTTCCTTTAATAACATCTTTTATTTATGAGTAATAATCCCCACATGAGGAATTCATGTCAAAAAACATTAAATTATGTGATAGTTAGGCGTTTCCAACATTTGCATTCTATCTGAAAAGGTAGACAAGTGGCCGTCCGAATTAGTTAAAATTCGGAGGTAGGAAACGCAAACACTACTTGAACGTGTAAAAAAGAAACAAAGGATAGAGAAATTTCGCGCTGGATGCCAACTGACACTGTAGCTCAGTTGGCAGAGCGACGGGGGCGTATACCCGAAGGTCGCGGGTTCGAACCCCGCCAGTGTCGAAATTTTTCTTTCCTTTAATAACATCTTTTATTTATGAGTAATAATCCCCACATGAGGAATTCATGTCAAAAAACATTAAATTACCTACTAACATTTTAAAAATAAGTACTACTAACATAATGAGTCTATGTTACTTTATTAAATAAATAAATTATTATTATTAATACCTATCACCAAAAATCTTTGTGTTACAATGTAATCCTCACACAACTTCTAAAAGTGGGCGAGGAGTTTATTATTGCTAATCTCTGGCTCCCCTCCTTGGGATTTATAGCCGTAAGTATATGTAACTATAGTGAGTGTAAGTAAGGTATGTATGTAATAGAATTACCTCCATATCCATAAATCCTCCAACATCCCCATTGATATAATTGACTTCTTCATAAACGAAATGTTTCTCAGTTAAGTTGTGACAAACTCCACACATCCAAGTGTCGTTAATGAATCGAAAAGTAATGTTTTCTGGAAAAGACGATTTAAAATTAAATGGGTTAAATCTATAATCACAATGTAAATTCCTATCAAGATTTCCTGTCTCTTTTTTCTCGTTTGAAAATGAGAAAATACTTTATAAACATATGAAAATAACAAATATTTTTAACTAGTGGATCGGTCCAGCTTCCTATAACCTGCCCAGGAGTATGAAGAATAATTCTACTAAGTTTCGTTACGATCGGTCGAGTAGTTTTTGTTTCCATAAGGAACATACAAACGGACAGACCGACAGATAGACAGACAGACAAAAAATTTACTGATTGCATTTTTGGCATCAGCATCGGTCAGTAATCACCCCCTGATAGTTATTTTGAAAAAATATATTAAATGTACAGAATTGACCTCTCTACAGATTTATTATAAGTATAATAGATGAATACTCAGTTACTTATTATTGTAGTGCTGTGTAGTGTCAGCCTAGAATAGCACTACCCCTTTTCTTCCGGTGGGTGTACGTAAGAGGCGACTAACGGTATCAAGGCTTTTAAGGGATTGTTGGGCGATGAGGTTGGAGACCCATCACCAGCAACCTTTATTTTTACCATCTTTTCCCCACTCACATTTCCAAGAGTGGCTGAGGGATTTCTCATTCCTTAGCTCTGGCTACCCCTTCTAGGGATGTATAACCGTGACTATAAGTATGTATGTATGTAAATGTTAAATATTTAGCAGCTGCAAATAGCGTTCATGTTTATTTCTTTTGTTGTTTAATATGGGCTTAGAATAGCACAACCCCATTTTGTCTAGTATTTTCTAAGATTTTCACGATTGCACATTATAATTGAAACAACTTTTTGATTTTCGGATATTTTAATCGCGTGTTATTACTTTTTTTTTTTAAAGCCCGACGTTTCGAAAACTTTTTAGTTATCATGGTCACGGGAAGACTGAGGTGTTATTTGTCATTATACAGTACTATAAAATTATTAATACTAACTACCTTCACAAAATTTTAAGTTACATTTGCGTTTAATATTTGCTATGTACAAAAAGAGCTAATGTTATCTGGAGTCTTGCTAGTGTTCTTCCCTCGCTTAGTTGTGCTAATGATCGGGTTCCAAGCAGGTGGTAATTGCCAACCATCATCTCTATTGAAGTTTGGATGTTTCTTTATTTCAATAGATTCGCGTATCATTCTAGGTATCAATCGATTCTCTTTTGCTAGAATTGTAGGTTTGTCAAAACGCATGTGGTGGTTTGGCTTATCGAAGGTGTGTTCACACAAAGCAGATCTTCCAGGACGCCTATTCTTCATATCAGCAATATGTTCTCTTACGCGAGTTGCTACACTACGCTTTGTTTGGCCGATGTATGAAAGACCACACTCACAGTCTAGTTTATAAACGCCTGCATCTTGTAAAGGGATCTGACATTTGATAGGTCTTAAAAACTGACTTATCTTTTGGTGCGGCTTGAAGTAGGTCTTAATGGAAGCACGCTGTAACACAGTACTAATTTTGTCTGTTACACCCTTTACAAAAGGTAGAGTTGCAGGGAGTCTTTCGACAGTAGGTGGTTTATCGGAAGAGCGGTGACGTTGGCGGGGCAATTTCAGCTTGTTGTTGTGAATAACTTGTTTCACATGACTTAGCTCTCCAGCAAGATGGTGTTCGTCACAAAGATGTTTGGCTCTCTGAAACAAAGTTTTACCAACAGTAGCTAACTGAGATGGATGGTGGTGTGAGTCACCATTGAGGTACCTATCAGTGTGGGTGGGTTTCCTATAAACTGTGTGACTAATTGAGTTATCACAATTCCTTATCATGAGGACATCTAGAAAGGCTAAACTATTATTAGTCTCTAATTCCATTGTAAATTGGATCTTAGGGTTTATGGAATTAAGGTGGTCTAAGAATGCAGACACTATGTTTTTGGGTAGGATTGCAGAAGTATCATCTACGTACCTCTTAACCTTTGGAGTGACAGGGAAGGATTTTAGTGCAATCTCCTCCAATCGTTCCATAAATATATCAGCTGCAATAGGAGAGACTAGGGATCCCATTGCCACACCATCATTCTGGATGTAGAATTCCTTATCCCAAAGTAAGTAGCCAGTTGGAAGGCAGTGCTTAAGTAATTCTGCATATTCTAAAGGTATGTCAGCATTTGTTAACCTTTCTGTGACAACTTCAACACAGTCTTGTATTGGTAAACTGGTGTAAAGAGACTGAACATCAAAGCTGACCATAATGTCCTCATCACTGAGACTTAAGTTCTTGATGTCATTAATGAATTGATAGGAATTCTTCACAAAGGCTTCAGTTTTTCCTCGAAGTGGTGATATTATCTTTGCCACATGTTTTGCCAATTTGTATGTTGGTGTATCAATTTAGCTTACTATTGGACGAAGCGGGTGCTCAACTTTGTGAATTTTGGGTAACCCATACAGTTTTGGAGGTTTCACACACGATAGTAATAAGGCTTTCGAGTCTAACGTTAAGGTATCACTATGTCTTTTTATTAAATCAGATGTTTGTTTGAGTATTTTTAGTCACATGAGCTCAAAGATCTGCCCTTAAAAATTTAAAATCTAATGAAGACATAGTAGTTCTACGCGCGGATAAAGGTAATTCAACAGTAGTTATGGATACGTCTGAATATAAGAACAAAGTATCACAATTATTGTCAGATGACTCAACCTACCAAAAAGTCAAACGAGATCCCACGACTAAAATACTCAAACAAACATCTGATTTAATAAAAAGACATTGTGATACCTTAACGTTAGACTCGAAAGCCTTATTACCATCGTGTGTGAAACCTCCAAAACTGTATGGGTTACCCAAAATTCACAAAGCTGACCACCCGCTTCGTCCAATAGTAAGCCAAATTGATACACCAACATACAAATTGGCAAAACATGTGGCAAAGATACTATCACCACTTCGAGGAAAAACTGAAGCCTTTGTGAAGAATTCCTATCAATTCATTAATGACATCAAGAACTTAAGTCTTAGTGATGAGGACATTATGGTCAGCTTTGATGTTCAGTCTCTTTACACCAGTTTACCAATACAAGACTGTGTTGAAGTTGTCACAGAAAGGTTAACAAATGCTGACATACCTTTAGAATATGCAGAATTACTTAAGCACTGCCTTACAACTGGCTACTTACTTTGGGATAAGGAATTCTACATCCAGACTGATGGTGTGGCAATGGGATCCCCAGTCTCTCCTATTGTAGCCGATATATTTATGGAACGATTGGAGGAGATTGCACTAAAATCCTTCCCTGTCACTCCAAAGGTTTATAAGAGGTACGTAGATGATACTTTTGCAATCCTACCCAAAAACATAGTGTCTGCATTCTTAGACCACCTTAATTCCATAAACCCTAAGATCCAATTTACAATGGAATTAGAGACTAATAATAGTTTAGCCTTTCTAGATGTCCTCTTGATAAGGAATTCTGATAACTCAATTAGTCACACAGTTTATAGGAAACCCACCCACACTGATAGGTACCTCAATGGTGACTCACACCACCATCCATCTCAGTTAGCTACTGTTGGTAAAACTTTGTTTCAGAGAGCCAAACATCTTTGTGACGAACACCATCTTGCTGGAGAGCTCAGTCATGTGAAACAAGTTATTCACAACAACAAGCTGAAATTGCCCCGCCAACGTCACCGCTCCTCCGATAAACCACCTACTGTCGAAAGACTCCCTGCAACTCTACCTTTTGTAAAGGGTGTAACAGACAAAATTAGTACTGTGTTACAGCGTGCTTCCATTAAGACCTACTTCAAGCCGCACCAAAAGATAAGTCAGTTTTTAAGACCTATCAAATGTCAGATCCCTTTACAAGATGCAGGCGTTTATAAAATAATACCTTAAATGTTTACAAAGAAACATAAAATCAAAAAGAGGAAATTATTAACAAATTAAAAAGATAAACTAAAAAAAAAATGTGCCATTGAACAGCAAAATGGCGCTGACTCAGCAAAAACTGTGAGGAGTTACCTCACAGCACTGATTTTCAGTCAGCGCTCTCCAGTGACAGCACGAGAGTCATACAAGCATACAATTTTTATGGGGTTGTCCATTAATCACGTGAGGCTTGAAAGGGGAGGGATTTGATAAAAACCACGAAAATAACACAATGGGGAGGGGGGGTGTAGTAAGATATCTCGTGTATTTATTTTTTCCTCAAACGCGCCATTTTTAAACAAATATTAAGCGGCACATTTTTATAGATTAAATAAGATTATAGTTTATACCTGTATTTAAATAAAGATAATATTCAGAAAAATTTAAGAGTCGTTGTAGGTACTAAAAATACACGTGATGTTGAGAAAGCGGAGGGAGGTGGTCTTAAACCTAACTACGTATCACCAATGGGGGAGGGGGGGGGTTAAGAAATGTTAAAAAAAGATCACGTGATTAATGGACAACCCCTATTCTGAAGCTCTGGCTAGCCATTTAAGATTCGTAGCCGTGAGTATATATGTAGGTATGTTTGTTTTAAAGCTTACTAAAACTAAATCCTGGATGCAGAAGATACGGAAAAAAAGAAATATTTAATATTTCGTACTTGGTAATTCCGATTGAAATTGCAAACTTCGCTTCTTTATATAAAGAGAACTTTGAAGTTAATTTTACTAATAAATTTACTTTACCTGGAACTTGTTCTATTTCCTCACCACCTCCTCCAATATAAAGTGCAACACCTAACACATACAAATTGAAAAACACAACACAACTATTCTTCAAAGACATAATTATATTGTCATCTTATTTAGTCAACAAAACTAAGAGAAATAAGACCATGTTTATTAAATCTAAGTTTTATCAGCACTCGAATTACATTGACCTTATTCATCGGTTATATAATTGTTGTAATTGATTAATACGCATTTTATTTGTGTTTGATTTATTCAATACAAATTATTAT
Source organism: Bedellia somnulentella (assembly GCA_963576735.1). Lineage (NCBI taxonomy): Eukaryota > Metazoa > Arthropoda > Insecta > Lepidoptera > Bedelliidae > Bedellia > Bedellia somnulentella. The sequence continues at coordinate 17,406,236 of OY755179.1, forward strand.
TATTATTCGTAAAAAATAATATAAATGAGTTTAATACTTTGAAATTTGCTGTGTAGTGTCGTCTAAGAATAGCACTACCCCATGTCTTCCGGTGGATGTACGTACGAGGCGACTAACTGTATTGGGGCTTTTTAGCGATTTTTGGGCGATGCGGTTGGAGACCCATCACCAACAACCTTTATTTTAACTGTCTTTTCCCGACTCCAATTTCCAAAAGTGGCTGAGGATTTTCTAATTCCTTAGCTCTGGCTACCCCTTCTTGGAATTTATAGCCGTGAGTATATGTATGTATATATATGTATGTTTAATCCGAAACTAATTTTGGAAAATGTTCAATCAATGATCGAGGGATTTATCAACAAAGCCACATCTATACAAATCAACATTTTAGTTAATATCTATTCACTGGATGTATTGAGGTTCAGTTTTTACGGTATGATTAATTTTTCAGAAAGATCAGAAGAAGAAGATCAGAAAATATTTATTTGTGGCATATAAATCACATTAATTTAACACAAATTTAAACACGACAGTAAAATAAAAATAACAAAATAATTTGCAAGCAAGTACATTTAGGCCCACAAAAACGGATATCGTAATTATAACCAACAAAGTGAGGGAACCTTTTTCTGAAGTATCATATGTCTCTATTATCAAGATGGGTATTAATGAAGGGAAACATTGAAAGAAAATGTATAGATCCAAGTTCATTCAAAAGGGTTTTCTATGCTAAAAAATTGGGGCAAAACAGTTTAAATAGAAAACATGTTAATGTAACGAGTTTTTGCTTCTTACATACATACATATACTTACAGCCAAATCTTCTATTAATTTATCATTAAATTATGAATAGCAAAGCATAAAATCCTTCCATTTACAAACACCTTCCGAAGTAACGGTTGATATATTTTATCTAAACTTTTGACGATACAAAAATCATAGTAAATTATAATTATTATTTTTAATCGCTCAGTCGTGAAAGTGCAATCCATCTATTATCTTTGTGGTGTTTATGACTTTTGGTTGAAATTACATACATATTTACATATACTCACGGCTATAAATCCCAGGAAGGGGTAGCCAGAGCTAAAGAATTAGAAATTCCTCAGCCACTTTTGGAAATTTGAGTGGGGAAAAGATAGTAAAAATAAAGGTTGTTGGTGATGGGTCTCCAACCGCATCGCCCAAAAATCCCTTAATAGCCCCATACCGTTAGTCGCCTCTTGGAAGGACACCCACTGGAAGAAATGGGGTAGTGCTATTATAAATTGAAATTATATTCGACTATTAGTAGTCTGACCTAAGTTTTACTCGTAGGAAGAAATAGGTCGTTTCCAGAGACTACCGGTGACCTCCGGAAATCGGTTTTCCATCCGGAGGATGCTGTTAGATACGAGTGAGATAAGTAGATACTATAACGCGATGAGGCCTAGTATGAGCGCTATTTTATCTTCACTATATCGGTTAGAATGAGATGATTGTATACGATACTAAGTAAGAGCGTAAGAGATGACTGTTTTATACCACGTGATATCTAGTCAAAAGGTCGCTTGTACAAGATATGAACTATAACTTTACAAACATACGTGTACTTTTTTTTTAATTTAATTTTTTTTATAACTAAATTAATATGAAAAAATTACTTTATTTGTAAATCCAAAATATCACAATATCATGTCAACTTAACCTATTTATAGAAATATAAATTATATAATAAAAACGTCACTTAAATCTAAACTTAACTAATATAATAAAATAAGCTAATAGCCTCGTCACTTAAAATTAAAAACTAAAGCCCAACGGTGCGCGACTCGAAAACACCCATAATGCTCGCAGCATTTCCACGCTGGGTGGCAATCGAAAGTACACGTACTTTCTATACTATCTACTCATGGCTATTAAAACTAAGAAGGGGTAGCAATGTAAGTCTGTAGCAACTTTTATAAGTTAAGTGCATAGGCAAAAATATTACATCCTAACCTAAACATATGCCTTTAGTTCACATAGGGGTTGGCAGAAACTATCCATTCCCTATTGATCCTGATAAACCTCTGGAGCCTCGTGTACGTTCATCTATCTTTTTATACATGCTCTTTTATTCTTCGAACCATGGATGATTGTTTTTTTGGTCACATTCTCTATTTGATCTAAATGTGTCCTCCGTGGTTGTCCTCTACCGTTGACCGTATGCTCAAACCACCTTACATTTTTTTTAAGTATTATTTTTGTTTTTGCCGTGTAGTGCCGGCTTAGAATGTCGCTACCCCTTTCTACCCACAAATGTCGTAAGAGGCGACTAAGGGTATTAGGGCTTTTTATTGAATTTTTGGGCGATGCGGTTGGAGACCCATCACAAAAAACCTTTATTTTACCGCCTTTTCCCCACACAACTTCAAAAATGGCTAAGGAATGTATAATTCCTTGGCTCTGGCTACTCCTTCTAGGGAATTATAGCCGTGAGTATATGTATGTATGTATTATTATAAAAGAGCATGTATGAAAAGATTGATGGATGTAGACGAAGCAAGAGAGGTTTGCCGGGATCGTACGAAGTGGCGATCGATAGTCTCTGCATACCCCAATGGGAATTAACGGCGTGAGTATATGTATGTATGTATGTATTATTATTATTGTTAAAATATATGTATTCAATGAATTGTATGTAAATATTTCTTTAATTAATTAATTTAATGCTTAAATCTGTGACGATACATTACACGCGAATCCTCCCGGTGAGGGAGCAACCTTATATATCTGCAGTAGTTGTCTTTTAAATGGATTCATTAATAAAAAGATATATAATATTTATGCTTTGAGGTGTGGCAAATATTTTACAGTGATAGCCAAAGCTGGATAATAAACATACATACATATACTCACGGCTGTAATTCCCTAGAAGGGGTAGCCAGAGCCAAGGAATTATTAATTCCTTAGCCACTTTTGGAAGTTGTGTGGGGAAAAGATAGTAAAATAAAGGTTTTTGTTGATGGGTCTCCAACCGCATCGCCCAAAATCCAATAAAAAGCCCCAATACCCTTAGTCGCTTCTTACGACACCCGTGGGTAGGAAGAGGTAGCGACATTCTAAGCCGGCACTACTCGGCAAACATAAATCAAGCAATTATTATAAGCTACAAATTGCCAAGAAAAGGGACTTTAGCTATGAATAACCAACCGCCTCGCATTAAATATATAAAAAAAATGTTCTAAGACATTTTCATGGATAGAGAGTTCGGCGAACGATCCGTAGGTCCCAATTTCAAGTCCCAGTGGCTCCACCCACAATAGTTATTGATAAGAAATTGTGTAGTTTCGGCTTCGAATAGCACTAGCCCATTTCTTCCGGTGGGTATACGTAAAAGGCGACTTACGGTATTGGGGCTTTTAAGGGATTTTTGGGCGATACGGTTGGAGACCCATCACCAAAAACCTTTATTTTACGATCTTTTCCCCACTCAACTTCCGAAAGTGGCTGAGGAGTTTATGATTCTTTAGCTCTGGCTACCCCTTCTAGGGAATTATAGCCGTGAGTATATGTATGTATGTATGTAAGATGATTCAGTGCTTCGGAGACCACGCTAAGCCGTCGGTCCCGGCTACTATTACGATAGTAGTCGTTAGTCTGCCAACCCGCAATTGGCCAGCGTGGTGGACTAACGCCAAATCTATATAGAATAGGCTCGAGCCCCTTGGTGGGGACGTATATGGGCTGTGAGGAGCCATGTATCTTAGTAAAATAAAATATGTACGATAAAATAGGGTTGGCGATGGATCTTAAGCCACATCGCCCAATTATTACTAAAAGAACCTTGCCTTGTACAATATCCACAGGAAAAACTGACCTAGAGCAGTGCTATTCTAAGCCGACAGTACACAGTCAATTCGTCTAATCTGCCTCAACAAAAAACTCCATATTATAAAAACTATGTCCAATAAATGAAACCTTATTTCTATCTCATTATTTTTAAACGAAAACCATCAAATCGTTTAAGAAGATATTTTGATGAAATTCCAAAATTATTTTTACTCGAGTTAGACATTTATCAATGACTAACATTAAACATAATTTGATCACAGTTAAATTTTGAGGCACTGGAGCAGAAAATTGTCCTTCAAAACCCTTTGCTAAATTTAATCTTTCAGTAAATTCAACCCTACTGGGGCTGCGTTCAGTCGCGCTCTGATCTCCGTAGTACGAACACGTTTCAGTTGGACTACGAAAAGTTACACGAAACATTTTCAGTGCTTTTTTTGTGAATGAAGTTAAACTTTTCCAATATGTGACGAATTGGGTGTCAGTATTTTGCCTAGGTAAGTGATTAAAATTTAATAATAATCAAAAATAACATTACACAAACATGTATGTTGTTGCTAATAAAACATTTATTTCAAAAATATTATTAGTTAAAATTCATCACTCAACATATATGTTAATTGTTAACTATATTATTTTTTAAGCAGCTTAAAATAGCCCTTATTTATTTTTTTCGCGGAACTCGAAATACTTAAAATCAGAAGCAAATACGAATAATTTTCTGAATAATTAAAAAGACCTTCTTATTACTAGATCTTACTATCACATAAATGAATACCTAACCGATAAACTTTAATAAAGTCACAAACTTCCATAATCAAGAAATCAATTTATTAATCAGTTTTCACTATATCCATTGTTTTTGAAACATTATAAACATTAAGGGTATTGGGGCTTTTATTGGATTTTTGGGCGATGCGGTTGGAGACCCATCACCAAAAAACCTTTATTTTACCATCTTTTCCCCACTCAACTTCCAAAAGTGGCTGAGTAATTTCTAATTCCTTGTCTCTGGCTACCCCTTCTAGGGATTTATAGCTGTGAGATTATGTATGTATGTATGTATGTATGAAACGCCTCTCCTCGTAATCTTGGTCCATATTTTGCTGTACCCGGAGGGGTACATAATATGATTCTAAAAAAAAATTTGTAACTTTAACTACCATTGTCAATCGCAAATAAAGTAATGAGTATTGAGACTTAGACTTTTGAAGGTTTTTAAGTGATTCTTGGGTGATGTGGCTGATGGAACACCACTATCAATTTTACATTCTGTTCCAAACTCAACCGTTAAGAGTGGCTGAGGGATTCCTCATTCTAGAGCATTCGCTTTCTATTTTTAGGATAATAGTCGTGAGTAAAATAAAGTGTCTCTTTCAGATATTCTCTACCCTTTTCTGCCAATGGATGTCATAATCCATTACCAACGAAACTTTATTTATACCATATTGTCCCCTATCAACTTCCAAATGTGGCTGAGGAGATTCTAGCTCTGAAGCTCTAGTTACCCCATTTTTGGGATTTATGTTCGTGAGTATATGTATGTATATATTTTTCAGAAATTATGTCTGTGCTGTTGGTAACTAAAAAGATAAACATGTAAAAATATGTTTCATTGCAGCCGCTTCTAACCTAGTTAATTTTATGTTGCATGAATTCTAAGTTTGACGCGCTGCCTTCATTAAGACTCACTTCAGCTATTCGCCGAATGTGAGCGTCACATGAGTGTTTTTGTATTTTTTTTTAATTTTATGTAGGAACTAAATTAAAACATATATTAAAGATATATGAGTGTTGCCATCATACAATTTTGGATTTAGAAAACATATCTGGAATTTAGCCGTGTAGTGTTGGCTTAGAATAACATTACCCCATTTCTACCCGTGGGTGCTCGTAAGAGAGGCGGCTAAGGGTATAGGGGATTTTAAGTGATTTTTGGGTGATGTGGTTGGAGAACCGTCACCAAAAACATTTATTATTACCATCTTTTCCCCGATCAACTACCAAAAGTGGCTGAGGAATTTCTCATTCCAAAGTTCTGGCTACCCCATTAAGGGATTTATAGCCGTGAGTATATGTATTTGTGTATCCAAAATTTAAAATCATTGGCCAAATTTATTTTAATAACTTCCTTTTATTTCATTACTCTTGATGATTTATTTTTATAACTATAAAGTCATAATTTGTGTATATACAATTCTTGATAAACAATCCTAGTACTAAGTGAAACAAGAAAGAGGTTTGGTATATTATCGTTTACACTGCCCATGGCATTGCAACTGCCTAACTCCTTCGATCCTAAGTGACTTAAACTTGAAGTGAATAAAAATAACAGGATGTTATGTCACCGTGCTGTTGGTTTACTTACTATAATAAATAACATACATACATATACTCACGCTCATTGGGGTAGGCAGAGACTAGACTTTGTACGACCTTGGCTAACCTCTCTAGCTACGTTTACATCCATCAGTCTTTCATACATGCTCTTTTATTCTTCACACTACGGACGCCTGCCTTTTTGAACACTCTCTCAAGTGTGTTCCCCGAGGTCGTCCTCTACTAATACCTTACCTTCGACATCAGCTCCACCGATCCCTTTAAGCAATTTCCTATCATCGATCTTCTCGACGTGCCCAAACCATCTTAACATTTCTTTTTCTGTCTTACTTAAAATATTATTTTTCATAACACACTTTTCACGTATCACTCAATTTCTCACTTGATCTATAAATTTTTAATTTTACCTATGAACTACCTACAATTTTTTGATCGGTAGTACTATTTTATTTTATACTTGTTGAGATATTTACTTTTATGATGACTAGACCGCCCTAAAGCTTTGCGCAGGATGTGTTATGTTTAAATTTTCTAAGGTTTTTCAAAAACTGCTCACCCCTTAAAAATTGGGTGATGGCACATAGTCTTTGTTTGTTTTGAAGCTTGCAAGACGCTGTTAATTAAATATTTTTAAAGTTGCATGGATTGTTTCGCAGCTGTATCATAACGGTTGTAAAAAATCACAAACAAACTTTTGTTTTTAAAAAAGGTTTAATGAAAAATTAAAAGACTAAAGAGAAAGAAGGTTTAGCATTTCTTCGAATATGTATCATATTTTCTATGAGGTATATTTCCCTAGAAGGGGTAGCCAGAGCTAAGGAATTATAAATTCCTCAGCCACTTTTGGAAGTTGAGTGGGAAAAAGATGGTAAAAATAAAGGTTTTTGGTGATGGGTCTCCAACCGCATCGCCCAAAAATCCAATAAAAAGCCCCAATAGCCTTAGCTAACTTAACTTACTAAAACCAGTCTATCTATTGGAATAAAAAGAGTTTTATTTTTCCTTTTTCTACAAAGGTGAGAAAACTCTCTCGCACTGCTTACATATTATTTTTCTTAACATCGAATGCTTAATTCCTTTATATATTTTTGATCTGGTATTGCCTTTTATGAATGAAAAAAGTTTCAAAATCAAATTCATCTAATTCAATGAAGCAGCTGAAACATAATAAGTTAGAAATACCTGAACTATCTAATATTAAGAGAGGCAGTTGGCAGGAATGAACAATTTTATACTTATACGTATATCACATAAAAAAATCTAATTTTGAAAAAGAGAGACCATGTATCACCTCATTGTACCAAAACTTTTTGCTTCCCTTGTATTTATAAATTTATCTCACACTTACACTTTTACTCATCTTTCAGTATCTATTAAAACTGAAATTGTGTTTACCGTTAGCCACTGCGATAGCTCAGTGGGTAGAATACCGAATACCGCCTATCATGCAGAAGCGTGGGTTTAAATCCGGGATCGGGCCTACACCAATTTGTCTTTTCTAAAGTCATATCTGTGGTTAAATTTTCATGGTTGACATATCTAGGCCTAGGTTAGTGCGAGCAAAACTTACTCTGAATACTAGGTGACCATGTCACGTGATGTTTAAACGTACTAGCACCTCTGCCAACTCCTTTGGGGATATACTTTCAGTTAAATGACGTTCACGACAGTTCATGCTACTGTTCTCTAATTTGAGATTAAATGACTACTACACTGACTGGCATGACGTTACGGCTCGGTAGAAATATAAACAAATTCACATTAACTTTAATGATAAATGATAGTAATATAAAATGAATGATGCCAATATAATACGAATGTTAATAAGAAAAATAAGTTAAAAAAGTAATGAAGCTGGAAAACCATATGGAAGTAATTTTTCTTACATACATACATATTCTCACGCCGTTAGTTCCCATTGGGGTAGGCAGAGACTATCGATCGCCACTTTGTACGATCCTGGCAATCATCTCTGGCTTCGTTTACATCCATCAATCTTTTCATACATGCTCTTTTATTCTTCAAACTGCGGACACCTGCCTTTTTGAGCACATTTTCTATTTGATCCAAATGTGTCCTCCGAGGTCGTCCTCTACTACTACTTTAAATGATTGTATCTAAAACTCTCAATCACGGACTTACACAGGCCATATGACTAATAAATAAAGATTAAATAAAGGAAAGAAAAATTTCGACACAGGCGGGAAAAAAAAAATCTTTCCTTTATTTAATCTTTATTTATTAGTAATAATCCCCACATGAGGTTTTCATGAACAAAAAGATTTAAACAGGCCATATGCCCTAAAACATTTCTATAAATTAAATAAAAAATATGGAAAAATACTGCGCTACTGTGATTTTCTTTCGTTTATTGCGAAAAGAAACAAGTACCTAAAGTTCTCACCTTTTTATTCTCCGCTGCAAAAGCAGTTCTGCCACACTGTTTATCACATTATTTATACTTTTAAACTTATTTAAAGTTCTCAGTTTTTCTAGCAAACTGTGTAACTATGTAAGTTTCAGGACTCTTTGATGAGTTGTTAGATTCTTACAAGAATAGTCGCACACAGAAGTGAAATTGCCTTTTTATGTTTAAGGCGTAATTATTTGCTCATGCTCTGTAGTGCTGCTGCTATAATTTGTGTTTGGTTTTTTTTGTTAAAAGTTCTGATTCTGATGCTTTTGAGTATCTGGCAATAGGAACATAGCACTAATGAGTTGTTTATAATTTGTAAAAACTTTTAAAGTTACCCACGAATGCCTACTTGGTGCGATAGAAATTACCTGGCATGAAAAATAAAAGCATAAAGGACATCAAACTACTACTACTATCAACCTAGCTATCTAGCTATAAATCGCAAAAAGGGGTAATGGAGTTTTAGAATAAGACATTCTAAGACAAATAGTCGAACGTGTGTGTAGGGTCAGTATGGAGGAGTAGGGAGTTTTCAAGATTTTTAAGTCATTGTTTTGCACTGTGGTGGGAGACCTGTCAGCAAGTTTTAGTTGCGTTACATAATTTCCCCACTTAATTTAAATCTTTTTGTTCATGAAAACTTCATGTGGGGATTATTACTAATAAATAAAGAATAAATAAAGGAAAGAAAAATTTTTTCGACACAGACGGGAATCGAACCCGCGACCTCGGGTATACGCCCCGACGCTCTGCCAACTGAGCTACCGTGTCAATTGGCTGCCAGTGCGAAATTCTTCTATCCTTTATTTCTTTTACACGTTTAAGTAGTGTTTGCGTTTCCTACCTCCGAATTTTAACTAATTTGGAAGGCCACTTGTCTACCTTTTTGTTGATAGAATGCAAATGTTGAAAACGCCTAACTATCACATAATTTAAATATTTTTGTTCATGAAAACCTCATGTGGGGATTATTACTAATATTTTTTTTCTTTCCTTTATTTATTCTTTATTTATTAGTAATAATTCCCCACTTAAGTTTAAAAATTGAGGATTTCAAACTCTGCAGCTCTTCTTACCCCTTTTTGTTTTTTACAGACTTGAGTATAGGACATAACAGCGACATGATAGTCCAATGGATAGAACGCCCGCCCGAAAAACAGAAGGGCGTGAGTTCCAATCCTGGGACGGGCCTACACCAATTTGTCTTTTCTAAAGTCATATGTGTGGTTAATTTATCATGGTTGCTAACGGTGAGGGAAAACATCGTGAGGAAACCCACATGGCTGAGTTGTACTTAGTCATGTGACAGTGTATTCGTACAAAACGGCGATAGACCTGCCCCCTGTCACGTGAGTACACTGTCTAAGCAAAACGTGGGTACCTTCTCTGGAAACTAGATGGCGCTTGCCATGTGAGTTCAGGAGTATTGGTACCTCTGCCAACCCCTTCGGGGATAAACGGCGTGAACGTTTATGTTATGTTATGTTATGTATAGGACTACCAACTTATATTTATATAATTAACTTATTGTGAAAAACTTGTGACAATGACATTACATTCTTCCTGCCCTAAAGCCTTATAGCAAAGGGGCGAACTTTTGTCATTAGCACTTTCACGCGCGACTGTGTATCTTCCGCTCAACACACTGTCTTCTGTAAATCTGTGAAAACTGGTTTAACATAAATTAAATTGTAGCTATCAAATGTAATGTAAGACCTTTTTCTCGAGGACGTTGCAGTTGACTTTTAACATTTTATTTTAAGACCATACTTAAGATTAATCTGTAACTCGGAGAAATAGGGCTGAATAACTACCACGGTAGTACACATTAAAGTCTGGTAACTCGCCGTCGTCTCGAAAAACTCGCCGAATCACTCTATTAAGGGCAGTCCCTTAGTAGGGTTATAAATGAGATGTGATGTTCGTTGACAAATAGCCTACGCATAGCGGCAAAAAATTGGCACTACCCAAATCATCCCTATCGTTCTTAGCACAGTCAACGTAACAAAACCAGCAGAAAAAACACTAATCGCTTATAAAATTATACTAGACTATTAATTTTTGGGCGATGCGGTTGGAGACCCATCACCAAACACATTTATAATTACCATCTTTTCCCAAATCAACTTCCAAAAGTGGCTGAGGAATTTCACATTCCAAAGCTCTGGCTACCCCGTTAAGGGATTAATAGCCGTGAGTATATGTATGAATGTATGTAAAGGTAATAAAAAGTTTAAAAATAAGTCAGTGATCCATGCCACTTACCCTATTTAGCTGATTCCAACTGTAAAGTAAATTCAATTCCTTTGACCTCTCGATTTGTGATTGAGTTCAAATCTCAAAGGCGTTGCTTTTTCTGTTGCACCGTGATTTTATTGCCATCACTAGAAGCGGCCAGCGAATTTGGAAGCAGATTTTTCTTGATTTATCATTGTAAGCTCAAGTATCATCTAGCGCCTCAGTCATAGTAATCAAGACAGAGTGGTCGCGGTCGTCATTTGGGTCAGGTGACCCGCCTGGAATTTCGTCGCCATTCTTCTCTGAAGGGTGCATTGGTACAGTGGGTCATCCAGAGTGCTGCCTTGATTTGGTCCGTCCATCTCATTGGTAATCGACCACGCATTCAGGTGCCCTCTTCTCTGCCCTGTACCACTAGACGCTCGAAAGACATGCGACCGCGTCGCATATATGTCCGAAGAAGGTGAAGATACAAGCTTGGACCATAGGTGATAGGCGCTGTTTATCTGTATACCTGTCATATAAACCATTTATTAGTTGTTTTTTTTTTAAATAGTATTAAAGGAAAACCACAATATTTGCATGGGAAAACAAATAAATGTTTCAAAAAATATTATAATAGGAATTTATGGATTTACTTTTTACTTATTCAACTCTTTTTAAAGCAACAGTATTCTGAATATAGACATCCAATTTTGTTTTATTTTATAAATACCTAAAATCAAGTAAATCGTTTGGCTAAGTTGTGAAAATTTGCATTCTATCGTGTTCGTAAGTTCATCAATTAGAAAGAGATTAAGATATATGATTCTTTGGGACTGTAAAAAAGATGGCAGTCATACCAAGTAATATGTAATCAAAGTGACAAGCGTACTACCACCGATATCTACCCGCTGCTTTCATGGCCATACCTTTACGAAGCTAGAGCAACGCTTTCCACCGTTCAAGTAATAATTGAGTTAGCATTCCCGGTTTTATTAGCTTTATTAACATCTTTGTCAGTTTGTTCCTAGAATTTCTTTGATTAGTCCACCTTGTTTGTCGCTAGAGCTAACCTGAAAGAGTCCGTTCGTTAACAATCATTTAGGATTTCTCTTTGTAAAGTATCAAAAGCCGCTGCAATATAATCATTTCAACCTAAAGGGGGTATTATTCTTATTAAAAAAACAAACAATAATAAATCCATTTTTACTTTTGTATGATTACATATACTTACGGCTATAAATCCCTAGAAGGGGAACAAAGAGTTTAGGAAAAAGAATTTCTTCAGATACTTTTGGAAGTTGAGTGGGAAAAAGGTTGTGAAGTAAATGTTTTCAAAAAAGTAAAAGTAAACCGCATCGCCTAAAAAACACTTTTTTTATTAGTTTTGTATGAATCTATAAAATAACATCAGTCACATTACTTTACATTATTTCTACAGATAATGAGATACCTTAAAGCTGATAAGCAACCACTTGAGATCACAACATTGTTATTCCACGGTTTATAAGGACAGTTTACAAATATAATGAAATACAATATTCAAAGGGGTGTAATACGGAGTTCTAAATACAACTAACCAAATGGCTTTTTCATACTTCAATAATATATAGTAAATTTTGAAAAAATCATTTATTTCAACTTACTACTGTAACTATAGAAATAGAAATTTAAAAGATGATTTTATTTTAAAATTAATTTATTTATTAATTATCTTTTTTTATTTTAAATTTTTACTTTTTAAAAGATGACTGGGGAAAACCAAATTGAGAGTGTGCTCAAAAAGGCTGGCGTCCGAAGTATGAAGAATAAAAGAGCATGTATGAAAAGATTGATGGATGTAAACGAAGCTAGAGAGGTTTGTCAGGATCGTACGAAGTGGCGATCGATAGTCTCTGCTTACCCCAATGGGAATTGATGGCGTGAGTATATGTATGTATGTATGACTGGGGAAAAGATTGTTGAATGAACGTTGGTAGGTATGAGTCTCCTACCGTATCTCATAAGAACTAAAATACCCTATTTATTTGCTGTGTAGTGTCGGCATAGAATAACACTACCCCATTTCTTCCGGCGGTACGTAAGAGGCGACTAACGGTATTGGGGCTTTTAAGGGATTTTTGGGCGATGCGGTTGGAGACCCATCACCAAGAACCTTTATTTCACCATCTATTCCCCGAGCACCTTCCAAAAGTGGCTGAGGAATTTCTAATTCCTTAGCTCTGGCTACCCCTTTCTTGGGATTTATAGCCGTGAGTATATGTATGTATGTATGTATGTATATTATGACACCCATGGGAAACTAGTTTTTTTTGGGGAGTATACAATTAGTGCTATTCTAAGCTCTCACTACACGGCTAATAATAACTTTTCTTTAAAATTTTGTTAAACATGCATGTACCTTTATTTTAATTTCCACTTGCTTTAATGTTTTTTCTTTTGTATATTTGGGAATCTATTTTACATACATATACTCACCCCTATAAATCCCTGTAAGGGGTAGCCAGAGCTTTAGAACTAGAAACTCCTCAGCCACATTTGAAAGTTGATAGGGGACAAGATGGTAGAAATAAAGTATCGTTGATGATGGGTCTCCAACCGCATCACCACAAACGAAAACCACTCAAAAAAAGCCCCCCCATACCCTCGCCGGCCGCCTGATATGACACCCATGGGTAGAAAGAGGTAGTAACATTCCAAGCTTACTACACAGCAAATACATGTTATAAATACATGTTTGCTGTGTAGTGTCGGCTTAGAATAGCACTACCCCTTTTCTTCCGGTGGGTGTACGTAAGAGGCGACTAACGGTATTGGGCTTTTTAAGGGATATTTGGGCGATGCGGTTGGAGACTTCCAAAAGTGGCTGAGGAATTTCTAATTCGTTAGCTCTGGCTACCCCTTCTAGGGATTTATAGCCGTGAGTATATGTATGTATGTATGTAAATACATGTATATTAATTTTTATTTCCACTCGCCTCAATGTTTTTTATTCTCTATATTTGGAAATCTATTTTAATGCCGCCAAACAACGTCACATATATAAACACATTTTTATTTCAACTGACTTCTATGTGCGATATAAGGGAAATAAAATAAATAGCTGTCAACGTCAAGATTACCCCGTAACACTTGACCCTTGTCTTCATAATAAGGGCTAGTTATTGCGTTTGCCGCGCCTCAGCTGAACTAATAAGGTTAGGAAGAAGAACGTTTATAGCATTATGACCGTTTGTTCGTAGAAGAAATGATAAAAAAAATCTTTTATTGTGACTGTGTACAAATAAAAACATATCAATTAGTTTTATGTTACGTTGAATGCAACGAGCTGTGTAGTGTCGGCTTAGAAAAGCACTACCGCATTTCTACCTAGGCCTTGCCTGAGCCCTTCTAGGGCTTTTTAACTGATTTTGGGCGATGTGGTTGGAGACCCATCACCATCAATTATTTATTATTACCATCTTTTCCCCACTCAACTTCCAAAAGTGGCTGAGCAGTTTCTCATTCCAAAGCTCTGGCTACCCCGTTTAGGGATTTATAGCCGTGAGTATATGTATTTTACGTTGAAAAAAAAAATATTCCGCACAAGCCATATAAGGTAACTTAGCCATAGTCTACTGCGGTGGCCGGATGCTGGTATGTACACTAACGACTACTACCGTGGTAGTAGCCGGGACCGACGGCTTAACGTGCCCTCCGAAGCACGGAATCATCTTAATTTTCTGAATATAAGGTGATTCAAGTCTGCATTATCTTTCCAAACTGCACTATTGTTTACAAATTATTATTTAAAAAATATCTGTGAATTTACGCTCCCGAGGGCCGAACCCGAGAACCCCGAATCTAAGGCCTAGCGCTTTAACGCTAAACCACGGAGGAAGTGAAACACGAATATGGCCGGAAACCTTTTTTTAGTTGAATTTGTACACAATTTCATCCTTATGCAATTAAGTCACAAAAATATACTCAATTCGTTTATGCGTTGTCATTCGAAGACCCGAACGTTGGGGGTACCCTCACATTATTTTTATAATACTTACATACATACATACATATTCTCACGGCTTTAAATCCCTAGAAGGGGTAGCCAGAGCTAAGGAATTCGAAATTCCTCAGCCACGTTTGGAAAGTTGAGTTGGGAAAAGATGGTCAAATAAAGGTTGTTGGTGATGGGTCTCCAACCGAATCGCCCAAAAATCCCTTAAAAGACCCAATACCGTTAGTCGCCTCTTAGGTACACCCAGCGGAAGAAATGGGGTAGTGCTATTCTAAGCCGACACTACACAGCTTAATAATCTTCTTTAAAAATATTACATTTGTTGTATTTATTAGTCATTTATTATCATATTTTAATCCGAATTGTTATACTCTAAATAATTAAATAAGTATTTCCTAAAATGATGTATTGATATATATATATATATATATATATATATATATATAAATTTTGGGGTTCATAGCCGTGAGTATATATGTGTGTATGGATTTCCCTAGAAAATGTTTTTTAGTATGTGTTTGAAAGAGACAACATATTGCTGTGCCTGAACAAGGTCCATAGTAATATTGTATTGTTGTGACAATTTGTAACCTTATAACAGCTATGGAATGCAATTTATAAATTTGAATTGGAGATCTATTATTCAAAACCATTTTTATGAGCTGAATATTTCATTTAAATGTACTTTCGAACTTGCGCACCGGATATTTTTCGTGTTCGTTTCGAACCAACGACATTCTGCTACATGACACCCAAATATACATACACGTATATATCATAACTACAATCCAGTACAGAGCTGGTCAAACAAAAAACAAATAAGATTATTGACTTTAAAATCTAAACATCATTACATTTTCGCCCAATTAAAAGTGTTATTTGTTTTGCTGCACAACATGTATATTCATTGCGTCACCTACATTTAGAATAATGATAAGATAGACAACAAACATTTATACCATCTGCAATGAGTCATGCCGCACTATACCTATCTCTTTCTACGCCGCATATTTTTCACTTGTGTGAACGGATCGGAAAACTCGCGAGCATTTCGATTTTAACGTCAGTCACCCATCGCGCACAACAGTACCCGCGCGTCTGTTTTGGAAAAACAGGCATCAAAACTAATACAAAATGGGCGTAATGTGTCAGATATTCCTTCAAAAACCTGTAGACGATGTGTTTAGACCCGGTTACCCGGTAAAAGGGATTGTGAAATATGCTTTTGATGAAGATATAGAACTAAAAGATATAACAGTGTCGTGTTTTGGGAAAGCTCATTGTGAGTGGCGCGAAACACACTCGAGTGGTAAAGATCGAAGAGACCGGCACTACTGGAAGGATGAAGACTTGTTTACCTATCAAACTAGTGTATTAAATAAAGACGGTATGACAAAAATGTTATATAGAGGCTCATATGAAGATAGAATTAACTTTATACTCCCAAGCAATTTGCCTTCATCGTACAAAGATAATCATAGTTATGTGAAATATTATATTGAAATAAGATTCAAGAGGCCTGGAATATTTCGATTCGACAAGAAATTCTATAAAACTATTGATGTCAAAGGATATGTCACATCATCTATAGCCGAGCCATGTATTTACGGATTAGAAAAGAAAATACTGAAGTTATTTTCAGCCAAAAAACATATCGTCACACTGAAGGCAACAATAAACAAATCTTTAGTAAATCCGGGAGACAAAGTAATTTTAGATCTAGATGTAACAAATAATAGCGATGTTATAATACCGTCGATTGTGACGAAATTAATAGGCCATATTATATATAAATCTAACTGTGGCAGTACGATGGTATTAGTACTTAACCCTAAGGATTGTCAAGCAAAAACAGCATCGATTCCTGATAACGGTACAGCTATATTAAAAACGACTATACCAACAAGACCAGAAATATTCACGCTTCAAAATACTGAAGCAGTTTCAATTGATTACTTTTTAAGAGTAACCGTGAAACTGCCGCTACCACATTTTAATTCATCGGTTGATATACCAGTGGTAATTGGAGAAAGCGGTGAAAACATGAGAAACCCACCAGAGTTGGGTTTAGAGCCAAAGCATGATCCACCACCGTCGTACTGGGAAGTAATGATTGAAGAAGGTTTGGAGGGAAAAGAAAATAACTTAGCAACACCAAAAAAATAATTATAAATCGAGAAACGTTTTTTTATTAAATTAATTTATTTATATCAATCCAATCTTGTTATTTTTAGTTGATACCTTCGAATACTAGAACACATCACATATATATTGTAAAATGTAATATTAAAATTGTAGTAAAAATAAAAATGTTCTGAATTCGAATGAAGCGCAAGTGTGGTGCCAGGATAACACAAAGTAGTAAATCATAATCGTTGCCCACTCTAATGAACCAATGATGTGAGAATTAGTGTATATGTAAATATGGATGTAAAAAAATTATAAAGGTTTGCCAGGATCCTACAAAGTAGCGATCGTAGTCTCTGCCTACCCCTATAGTAACTGATGGCGTGCGTAAATGTAAATATGTCAAAAAATTATATGACTTAAAATAGCTGTGCCGTGTAGTGCCGGCTTAGAATGTCGCTACCCCTTTCGACCCACGGGTGTCGTAAGAGGCGACTAAGGGTACTGGGGCTTTTTATTGGATTTTTGGGCGATGCGGTTGGAGACCCATCACCAAAAACCTTTATTTTACTGCCTTTGCCCCACTCAACTTCCAAAAGTGGCTGACGAATTTATAATTCATTGGCTCTGGCTACCCCTTCTAGGTAATTATAGCCGTGAGTATATGTATGTATGTAAAATAGCTCTTACATCCTTTTGTGTGTGCGTTTGTATTTGGGTTTTGAGTGATTGTTGGGCGACGTGGTTGGAAACCCATCACCAACCGTACTTTATTTTACAATCTTATTTAATACGTACGTACTTTATTTAACTGAAAATTTTTCAATTTTAAAGCATTTTTAGCTCTGAGTATAGGTACGATAGAATAAAAAAAATATGACAAGACAGAGTAAATTCCCATTCCATAAAACTTTAGTTTATTTGAATCAGGACTCGAACTACACAGAAACACATCGTTTATGCTGTAACGGGGGTGGTAGAGGTACTAGTACCTCTGTTAATCACGTAAAAATATTTAATCTGGTACTCTGAGTACCCTTTTGGGTCTCCGCATTTACGTTCACGTGAAAGGGGGTAGCTCTATCGCTACTTTTTACGAAAACACTGTCACATGACAATACAACTTAGCCATGTAAACCCACATGGCTAAGTTGTATTATTGTCACTTCACTATCTTATTCTTCACCATAAACACGTTATATCAACACATATGACTTGAAGAAAAACATTGGCTTACGCCTAATTCAGGATTTGAACTCATGCCCACTGAACTACCAAGATACAAGATGCTTCGTCGGGAGCACCTACAATCGCCCTTTTTTATTCTTTATTTAGTTTGTCATAAAAAATATGACTCAACATTTTTTTTAATTATACTATTGCATAATATATTTTTGGGGTAGTTAGTTTTAAGCCTATGCTGTGTAGTGTCGGCTTAGAATAACACTACCCCATTTCTGCCGGTGAGTGTTCGTAAGAGGCGACTAACGGTATTGGGGCTTTTAATGGATATTTGGGCGATGCGGTTGGAGACCATCCATTGCCATCTTTTCCCCAATCAACTTTCCAAAAGTGGCTGAGGAACTTCTAGTTCCTTAGCTCTGGCTACTCCTTCTAGGGATCTATAACCGTGAGTATATGTATGACGTATGTATGTAGTTTAAAGCATGACGATTTGTGGTACTAAATGAAAATATTCGGCATAAAAAAATACGAATATAAATTTACCTCTATGCCATATTTGGTTAAGCCAGTAAAGTCTATGCGACAACAGTAACAATTTTAGTTATTAACGTTAAATGTCGTAAATCGTAAAAACTTTATTCTTAATTAAATTATGCCAAAAAAGTTTATGCGAATTAAATATAGACCCTGCGTAGTAATTTCTCTAATTTTTTTATAATACCTTCCTACATTCATGACTGTAAAAGGGTCAGCTAGTGCTAAACGAAGATGGTTAATGGTGAACAATTCCCAACCACATTGTACGGGTGACATAGTTTATAGAGGCCGTTTAAGTGATTCTTGGGTTATATGGTTGGGAACCCATAACAAACAAAATTTTACCATTTTCTACCTTTTCATTGAAATCCTTACCCTACTCAACTTCCAAAAGTGGCTGAAGAATATATAATATTGATGATCTGGCCACCCCTTTTAGGAATAAATAGCCGTGAGTGAGTATGAATGTATGTAAAATTATGAGGCGTAGAATATGTAGCCCCATCTCTGGACTTAAACCTGTCCCCTTAGTAATTCACATGTTGTTTACCGATTTGGTTTACACAGGTAAAGAAAAGCAACACAAAATAATAATTACATACATACATACATATACTCACGGCTATATTTCCCTAGAAGGGGTAGCCAGAGCTAAGGAATTATAAATTCCTCAGCCACTTTTGGAAATTGAGTGGGGAAAAGATGGTAAAAATAAAGGTTTTTGGTGATGGGTCTCCAACCGCATCGCCCAAAATTCCAATAAAAAGCCCCAATACCCTTAGTCGCCTCTTACGACACCCGTGGGTAGAAAGGGGTAGCGACATTCTAAGCCGGCACTACACGGCATAATAATAATTCTTCATTGCTAATTACCATAATTATGACCTACCTTAAATACAACAAAGAAAATTGATACAAAGCCTTAAGTTTAAATTCTGTTGTTAAAGTCAATCTAACTTTATAAGTTAGTTTATGAAATAAGGTTATTTTTGAGAAAATCTGCTTTGTGTGTTTTGAATAGAATTTAGGCGTTTAAATATTTCAAACTAGGTTTTTGCGAAGATGTTTTATTTAAATATATTAAGCAAGTAAAGTAGTCCAAATCATCATTTATTTTTGGAAAGTCAGGAAACATAATATGGACCCATAGTTCTCTTTGAGTCACAGTCCGTGTCCCGCTTCACTTCCTACATTGCTTGAGAATTTTCCTACTCTAAAGCTCTGTTGCCTTTTTGGGGTTCATATAGGCTTGAATATATATATATATATATATATATATATATATATATATATATATATATATATATTTATTATGCGGAATATTCACCTTCAGGTGACCATCTTTAGCCTCTCAAGTTTTAAAATGATTATTTAGTTAATTAACGAATTGTTTGGTTCAGAATCCTGAAAATACGTAGGCAGGCACACCAGGTTTCGTATTTCATAAAATAGTGTATAAATAAACCTATCTTACTGTTATTTTTACACTACTTGCCATGTAGTGCTGGCTTAGAATATCACTATCCCTTTCTTCCCACGGGTGTCGTAAGAGGCGACTAAGGGTATGGGGCTTTTTAAGTGGTTTTTGGGCGATGCGGTTGGAGACCCATCACCAACGATACTTTATGTCTACCATGTTGTCCCCTATCGAATTACAAATGTGGCTGAGGAGTTTCTAGCTCTAAAACTCTGGCTACCCCTTTTTGGGATTTATAGCCGTGAGTATATGAATGAATTAATGAATGTATTCTACTAAGTGTCTTTATTTATACACGGCATTATCTATCAATACGGCAATTAAAATTATCAGATGACATGAAAAGATAAAACGAAAATAGGGTTATGTTTAAGGCTAATAGAATAGTGTCATAAAAATAAAGTTCTAAATATATGAAATCGTTATATAAAAGAATGTACCTCACCAAACACAACCTTGGGAGCTTGTGGGACTAGCGCTGCCTATGACGCAGAGAGATATGGGTTCGAATACTAAATTGGTCTTTGGGATTATATTAATGGGTCTTTTCCGGAAAATCAGTTAAACCCTGAGCTTCAGTATTTTAAAGTACATACATACATACATATACTTACGGCTATAAATCCCGTAACGGGGTAGCCAGAGCTTTGGAATGAGAAATTCCTCACCCACTTTTGGAAGTTGATTGGGGAAAAGATGGTAATAATAAATGTTTTTGGTGACAGGTCTCCAACCACATTGCCCAAAAATCACTTAAAACGCCCCTATACCCTTAGTCGCCTCTTACAATCACCCACGGGTAGAAGTGGGGTAGTGTTATTCTAAGCCGACACTACACAGCAAGTACTCTATTTTAAAGTACTCTGCCATATTTGAAATTGAGTGGGTCAAAGATTTTAAAATAAAGTATGGTTGGAGGTGGATGTCCAACTCATTGGACAACAACTACTAGACAGGCCCAATACCCATATTATAAATCACACCCATAGGAAAAAAATGGTTAGTTATATTCTAAGCCAAAACTACACAGCATTTTGCATCACAGTAATGTACATTATTTATTTAACTCAAGTCACAGGCATTGTTTTGAGTTTTGTAAATGAATTTTGATAATCTTGGCTAGAACCCATCTTCATAAATTGTTTGATTTAAATTATTTCATAGATATCCTAATGTGGCTGAGGAATATCATTTTTTGAAGCTCTCGCTACCCTTTGGGACAAATAGCCAATAGGTATACGGGGAAAGGTTCATTTTTTTTGTTTACCTATCCCACAAAACTATGTTCAAACAAATATTTAACCTCCTTAGAACCTCCTTTAAACTCCAATCATTTTCGTAACATTAAACATCTTTATGCATTTCATGTTCAAACTCATTTAGGAAAGGACCAAAAGGATTCGGAATAGAATGAACCTTTTAATACAGAACCTTATTAAATTATTGAAACTGGGACAGTTCAACAGAATTCTTACACAATTGAAATGATATTTCGATAATTAAAGAGATAGGAAAGTGCTACTAAATGCTGACACAGCAATTAATGGTATAATGTAGTTTAGTATCAGCATTTAATAGTACTTCCGTATTTTTTCTAATTTTATACCTTTTCTACCCACGGGTTTAGTTAGAGGCGACTAAAGATATGGGGCTTTTTTAAGTGGTTTTTGGGTGATGTGGTTGGAGACTCATTACCAACGATACTGTATTTATATTATCTTCTACCCTATCAACTTCCAAATGTGACTCAAGAGTTTGTAGCACAAAAGCTTTGGGTATCGATTTTTGGGATTTATGGCCGTGAGTATATGTATGTATGTTTAGTTAAGTGTATTTAGCTGTGTAGTGTCGGCTTAGAATAACACTACCCCATTTCTTCCGATGGGTGTACGTATGAGGCGACTAACGGTATTGGGACTTTTAAGGGATTTTTGGGCGATGCGGTTGGAGTCCCATCACCAACAACCTTTTTTTTACCATCTTCTCCCCACTAAACTTTCCAAAAGTGGCTGAGGAATTTTTATTTCTTAGCTCTGGCTACCCCGACTAGGGATTTATAGCCGTGAGTATATTTATGTATGTATGTATGTTTAGTTAAGCTAGACTACACAGCTCAGCTTCTTTGATATAATAATTATTAATTTTCATTACTTATATTCACTTTGCTACTTCCTAGGGTTAGGCAAAGACTGATCGCCATTATTTACAATCACTTAGGTGTTCTACATTTCTTAAAAGGTTTCCCAACTTTTTATTTGTGTATATAATTTTTAAAGGGGAAATTAAACTTTAACTGCTACTTACATACGTTTTGAGTAAATTCAAAGAATTGCGACGTTTGCTATGGTTCAACGAAAGAAATCTTAATACAAAAAAACATACATATATTCAAGCAAGATGTCCCCGTTGGGGTAGACAGAGATCATCGATCACCACATGGTAAAAGTCTATAGCTTTAATTACTTCCATCCATCGTTATGTAGTCAACAAATTTAGTAATATAAAAGTAGGATTATCTTCGAATCTTTCGCTTGAGATGGATATTTAAAATACAAAATAAATAAATATTTTATGACTTTATTATAATATAGATAAATTATAAAGAGCATCAGAACTATAATCTTATCTCAATACATAGTTTAAAAAGTAAGTAAGTAAAAGTAAAGTAAAAGACATTTATTTGGCAAAATGGTAATAAAAACAACACACAGTAAAAATACATCGAAAACAAAAAATACAAAAGTTAAAACAAGTAACCTATTGCCAAAATGGTTATCGGCTCAGCATGTGTGTCTGAAACGGTACACAGACCATTCCAAGACACGCTGGTTTTCAGCCGACACCGGGCAATGTATGAGAAACAACAACACAAGCAACACAAAAGAGCATGTATGAAAAGATTGATGGATGTAAACGAAGCTAGAGAGGTTTGTCAGGATCGTACGAAGTGGCGATCGATAGTCTCTGCCTATCCCAATGGGAACTAATGGCGTTAGTGTGTAAAACATAGTTTATGCCTTTATTCCCGCAGTGGTGGTAAAAGTACTATTAAAGGTACTCTTTGTCCTTTTATAAGTGGAAATCCAAATAACATTGTGTGAATAATTCTCAATTCAAACTTTCACACCGTACATCCGAGAAGGGGTTGGCGGAAGTAGTAATAGTTCTGAACATCACGTGACATTGTCACCTGGTGTTCAGAATAGCCACGTTTTGTTTAAACAGTGTACTCACGTGACAGGGGCCTGTGTACTCACGTGACAATCGCTGTTTTTGTACTAATACACTGCCCTATTACTAAGTACAACCACAAATAATATAGGTACAGCTAAGCCATGTGGGTTTTCTCACGATGTTTTCTCTCACCGATAAGCACCATGATAAATAAACCACACATATGACTTTAAAAAAGACAAATTGGTGTTGGCCCGACCCGGAATTTGAACCCTCACCGTCTGCATGGTAAGTGATGTTCTACCTACTGAGCTATCCCAGTTGGTATGAATAATTGTGGTAGAATTAAATAGTACATAGTGTACCTAGTACATCTATCTACATCTACACTAATGTTATAAAGAGGAAAACTTTGTTTGATTGTAATTAATAGGCTCAAAAACTACTGGACCAATTTTGAAAATTCTTTCACCATTCGAAAGCTTCATTATCCACAAGTAACATAGGCTATATTTTATTTTTAAAAAAAAAAGTTCAGAACCCTACGTCGTAAGCACGACAAAAGTTACTTATTTTCCGTACGCTGTTTGTATTAAAGTAGTGAGGATAATATTAAAAACATATTTTTCTCATCTTATGACAGAGCATGACATATTTAGCGGGTCGGCTAAATATAGCAATTTGATGCCACCCATTAAGTGAATGTCAATGAATGTTTGACAGTATGAAGTCTGTTGGGTCAGCTAGTTAATTATAATTTGGTTTAACCCTATTAAGAAAGGGCTAAAAGGTTTTAGAGAAGTTAACCTTTTAATACGGAGACTGATTCAATTATTTTATATCGTGCAACTTTTATCAACTTTAAATCTTAGTTTATTTTAAATTTTAAATGGTTTGCCTCTTAAGTGGTTTTAACCTTGTTTAAGATAAAATGAGTAACGTTATGTCATAGTTAGATACATTTATTAGCCAGTATACTACCACTGCAAGACATTTACCTCCTCCGAAGAATGCTAGAACTATCAGACAAAAGAATTAACTAATTTTTATTAGACTTCCAATATTTACTTGTACTGAAAAATTACATGTGCTGTAATTGTGCTGAGTAGTGTCGGCTTAGAATAGCACTACCCCATTTCTTCTGGTGGTGGACGTAAGCGGCGACTAACGGTATTGGGGCTTTTAAGGGATTTTTGGGCGATGCGGTTGGAGACCCATCACCAACAACCTTTATTTTTACCATCTTTTCCCCACTTACATTTCCAAAAGTGGCCATTAGCTCTGGACACTCCTTCTAGGGATTTACAGCCGTGAGTATATGTATCTATGTATGATGAAAAATTACGAACCCAAACATTGCCCTTTTACAGTTAATCTGTTTATAATATAACGTATATGTTGCCTTTACCATCGAATTATTGTTAAATTTGTTTTACGTATAATATGCGCAAAATGGGTTATTGTGATTTTATTATTGTATATATTTATCCATATAGATAGTAATATGTGAAAACTTGTAATTGGCATTAAGTTGTATATTTTGTTTTAGCTATTAAGATATTAGGCTGTAAGTTTTCCGAAGAAAAAAAAAAAAGAAAGGTTTTCTAAAAGAGATCGCCCATTTAAAGCGACCTGAAGGCCTACTCTTCACGCCGAGAACGTAAATTAGCATATCTATCTCTTCCACCTATATTTATATTTATTTCCATCTCCCTCGAACACAACAAAACTTTGGAATTTTGACATTTCTCTAGTCGATGAAACCAACGACAACTACACAATCGTTGATTTTTCGAATATCAACATGTATTCTCATTGATGAGAAATGACAAAATACGAATATTCATTTCGTGTGAGCGAGACAGAAATAGATTTTAATAGGGGTTAGACGAGATAAGTATGCCTCTTATCGTTCTCGATGTGAAGAGATGACCTTTAGTTCTCTTTATTAATAAAATATTATCTATGAAGAATAAAAGAGCATGTATAAAAAAGATTGATCGATATAGACGAAGCAAGAGAGGTTTGCCAGGATCATACGAAGTGGTGATCGATAGTGTCTCCCTAACCCAATGGGAATTAACGGCGTGAGTATATGTATGTATGTTATTATTTAACTACTATCATAGTTAAACATACTCTATAAGACCTATATCAAAGGCATTGCAGAATTTCAAACAAGAAGATATGGTGCAGCTTCCTGAACGAAGCCCATCCGAGCTGGATTTGACGGTTGACCTCATTCTGAAGGGCTCTTCTTAGCCGAATCGTTTGTCGTAGACACACATATTGGTCGACAACTTCCAGCGTAGATATCTAGAAATTATGTAGTGGGTATTCTTTGACATAATTTTCGGATAAATATGTAGATGAAAAATAAAAATATGTTTTTTTTTCATATATAAATATATTCAGGCAGCCATTTCCCATAGGGGGTAATCAAATATTATCAATCACCTCTCTGTACCATCCTGGAAAAACTCTTGATCTCCATTTGCATTTTTTTTAAATTTCCTCTTATTTTTAACTGAGCGAACGCCTTTTATTTGAAAAAAATATATCTTTCTGCTCTTAATGTGTTTCCGTGGTGATCATCTACTTGTATTACCATCCATGTTGGGTCTATAAATATATTTTTACAAATTTACATAAAAAAAGCCGCGTTTAACTAAATACAACACATATCTATTTTCATTATTTAAGCTTTTTAGTGTCGGCTTAGAATAGCACTACCCCATTTTTCCCATGGGTTTGTAATGGGCGGCTAAGGGAATCGCGGCTTATTATGTGTACTTTGGGCGATGCGGTTAAAGACCCATCCCGAAGACCTTTATTTTAAAAGTGGCTGAGGAACTTCTTATTTCAAAGCTCTGGACCCCTTTCCGGAAATTAATAGCAGTGAGTATATCTATATATGTATGTAGAACCCAAAGAAACTATCCAACAAACATACCATTCAAAATATAACTGTTTAAAATCTCGGACCAACACGTACAATCTTCAGCAACATGAAATCTAAAAATGAAGCAACATCGACTTACTTGAGAGGCTTGAAAAACCATAAACAATCAAATCTGCCAAGACTTTGAACAAAGGCTTAGTGTCGAGGGTATCAGTTAAGAGAAGAAAAAAACCTGATTCAGCCGGAAATAAAGGGCACTTCATACGTCAAGTGTTGAACGGCCGAGCTCTTATGACTACAGAAAAGCTCTTCTCCTGGCCTATTTTATTACACAAATTGTCTATAAGCATATTGAACTTTAACTCATAATAAATAAAAACTATTTCTGCTTGGCGCGGCTTAAATAAAAACGGGGTTAAGACCTGGAGTAGAATTGAGTAAGACATGTTAATTGCTCGTTCTACAAATTTATGTAATCGACAACGTATTGAATGATCGACATCTTTACGCCCGATTTCTGAATTGAGTATTCAAGCTGAGAACGACTTAAGTATCGTTTTGTCTCATTCAGTTGTTAATATTTCAATGCGACAGAATGATACTTAATTTGTTCTCAACTGGAATACTCAATTCAGAAATCGGGCGTTAGTGCTTTGACATGTCATGAGGTGAAATGTATTGAAAGCTTATGCTCTATCTTAATAGAAGTACATCGACAAATTAGCTTTAGTTCAGTTGTATGGAAATTTACCAAATGGAGAAAATAGTTTCAATTCATATTTCATATAGTACAAACATACATATACTCACAGCCAAAAATCCTAAAGGGGGGTAGCAAGAACTTAATAGTTTGAAACTCCTCAGCCACATTTGGAAGTTTATATGGGACAAGATGGTAGAAATAAAGTATCGTTTCTCCAACCGCATCGCCCAAAAATACATACACACACATTTAGTCGCCAAACGAAACCTATCCATGGGAAGAAATAGGCAATCTAAGCCAGCACTACACGTATAGTACACTGCATAAAAGTTAATTTTAGTTGTTCTTGCTTTTAAAATGAATAAAATATAAAGAAAAGATTATCAATCCCGATTCTACCAAATATTACTAATAAATAAATAATAAATAAAGGAAAGAAAAATTTCGACACAGGCGGGAATCGAACCCGCGACCTCGGGTATACGCCCCGACGCTCTGCCAACTGAGCCACCGTGTCAATTGGCTGCCAGTGCGAAATTCTTCTATCCTTTATTTCTTTTACACGTTTAAGTAGTGTTTGCGTTTCCAACCTCCGAATTTTGACAAATTCGGAAGGCCATTTGTCTACCTTTTCAGATAGAATGCAAATGTTGAAAACGCCTAACTATCACATAATTGACACAGTGGCTCAGTTGGCAGAGCGTCGGGGCGTATACCCGAGGTCGCGGGTTCGATTCCCGCCTGTGTCAAAATTTTTCTTTCCTTTATTTATTCTTTATTTATTAGTAATAATCCCCACATGAGGTTTTCATGAACAAAAAGATTTAAATCTACCAAATATTGCAATGAAAAATTTGATAATCCATTATTAACTTACATTCCAAACCGAGTTTTCAAAACTATAAATACATCAATTTCTTTTCGAAATGCTTTATTTCCTGCAAGTTATTTCCATACAATTTTCATGCAAACAGAGCGTAACTTAGCAAACACTCGCTTTGCCTGTCACTTGCATTTCCTCAGTGTTCTTGGTCGGAAACGGTCGCTACAAAGGAGCAATGGATGTAAAACAACTCGTAGAACTCATTGTTTCAGCACGTCGAAGAATAAATTGAATAGCTAAATATATAACATATCTGCAAGTCTAACTAAATGCATATAGAACGCAGTACATATGACAAAACAAGTTTTTTCTTGTTTAATCTGACTGTCTGTCTGTTTGTCAAGACTCAAGACTCAAAGATGAGCTGTGTAGTGTCGGCTTAGAATAGCACTACCCCATTTATTCCGATGGGTGTACGTAAAAGGCGACTAACGGTATTGGGGCTTTTAAGGGATTTTTGGGCGATGCGGTTGGAGACCCATCACCAACAACCTTTATTTTACCATCTTTTCCCCACTCAACTTTCCAAACGTGGCTGAGGAATTTCGAATTCCTTAGCTCTGGCTACCCCTTCTAGGGATTTAAAGCCGTGAGTATATGTATACCATATCTGGAAGTGTAACTAAATGCATATAGAACGCAGTACATATGCCAAAACTAGTTTTTTCTTGTTTAATCTGACTGTCTGTCTGTTTGTTTTAGTAACTTAAATTAAGACTCAAGACTCAAAGAGTCAAGCGTTCACGCCGTATATCTCCAAAGGCGTTTGCAGAGGTACTAATACTTCTAAACATCACGTGTCATTGTCTCCTGGTGTTCAGACTACTCACGTTTAGATAAGATAGTGTATTCACGTGATAGGGAGCAGGCCTATCGCAGTTTTGTAACAACACACAGTCACATGACTAAGTACAACAACACCGTTAACAACCATAATAAATTAACTACACATGACTTTAGAACAGACACATTAGTGTAACCCTGAATTAGGATTTTAACCCACTCCCATCTGCATGGGTGTTCTACCAATAGAGCTATCACAGTTGTTCAATGATTCGGGATATTATTTTTAGAATAAGAAAATTAATTAATTAATTACCTTTACTTTACCATCTTTTCCCCACTCAATTTTCCAAAAGTGGCTGAGGAATTTCTAATTCCTTAGCTCTGGCTACCCCTTCTAGGGATTTATAGCCGTGAGTATATGTTATGTTATGTAGAATAAGAAAATTTCAGTGTTAACCATTATAAGACCCTTGTCAAAATTGCGTGGTTACAAGTATCCTGCGATAAGCCAGTTATTTTATAAGTTATCTAAAAACTACCAGGAAATATGTAAATTCAAATTGTTTTTCAAAAACTTACTAGAAATTCTAAGTTTCCAACGATACTTGTATGTTTAGTTTATGGATATTATAATTTTCCCGCAACATATAGGCATAGTACAACCGGGATAGCTCGGTGAGAAGAACAGCCACCTATCATGTAGAAAAGGTTGGGTCTAAATCGTATACCAATGTGTCTTTTCTAAAGTCATATGTGTAGTGTTGCTGTGTAGTGTCGGCTTAGAATAGCACTACCCCTTTTCTTCCGGTGGTTGTACGTAAGAGGCGACTAACGGTATTGGGGCTTTTAAAGGGATTTTTGGGCGATACGGTTGGAGACCCATCACCAACAACTTTTATTTTACCATCTTTTCCCCACGCAACTTCCGTAAGTGGCTGAAAATTTTCTTATTCCTTGGCTCTGGCTACCCCTTCTAGGGATTTATAGCCGTGAGTATATGTATGTATGTATGTAAATCGTATACCAATGTGTCTTTTCTAAAGTCAAATGTGTGGTATTTTATCGAGGTTGTAAGCGGAAAGGGAAAAGTATTTCCCTTGCCCTTGCCCTTCCCTTCTATATTTATATGTAAGTATATATGTATAAATGTTCTATGTTTGCATATATATATTGTACGTGTTTAGAATATTTCATATATGTAAATGTCATCTTTTTATGTATAAGGCGCATGTACCCAAAATTACCCACATATTGTACATTAGCTATTGGCTAAGAATATGTAGATTTGTACGCTAGTATGTTATTTTGTGTGTTTAGTTCTAAGTTAGTTTTTAAGTTTCATTTAGTTATAAGTATTGGTTAGAGATGAAAACCGGAGCTATCCGCTTTAAGTGGTTAGACCGAGCTCGTAACCATTTTGTCTTTTTTTTTTTAACATAACATAACATAAACGTTCACGCCGTTTATCCCCGAAGGGGTTGGCAGAGGTACCAATACTCCTGAACTCACATGGCAAGCGCCATCTAGTTTCCAGAGAAGGTACCTACGTTTTGCTTAGACAGTGTACTCACGTGATAGGGGGCAGGCCTATCGCCGTTTTGTACGAATACACTGTCACATGACTAAGTACAACTCAGCCATGTGGGTTTCCTCACGATGTTTTCCCTCACCGTTAGCAACCATGATAAATTAACCACACATATGACTTTAGAAAAGACAAATTGGTGTAGGCCCGTCCCAGGATTGGAACTCACGCTCTTCTGTTTTTCGGGCGGGTGTTCTACCCACTGGACTATCATGTCGCATATATTTTTTTTTTATTGTTATTTAATTAGTTCTTCTTTTTTAACTTCTTTTCACTGTGTTATTGTATATATATTTTTGTTGTGTGTGTAAAAAGGCAAATAAAATCTTTTTATTTTATTTATTTTTAAAAAAATCTTTGAAACATTTGATACACCAGTTTTTTTGGATACTTGAATAAGAATATAAAAAAATACATTCTGCACCCCGTCTCTCCTTTATATGAGTGTGGAATATTTTTTTTCCGCAAACGCGTGAGTAATTTCATATCCATATACTCACGTCATTAATTTTGGGAAAATGGAACAAAGTGTTGATTCACGTCTTAAAAGATACAACAGACATAATACATACCAGCATAACATAAGCATACAAAAACGGTTAAAATAAACTCCCAAAATGCTTACTCAAGCGTAACAAATCAATGTTCTTAACACCTTTTATGCTCAAGTGCGCGTTACGTAGAAAATAATGTGAATAAATCTTTCCTGATGTATTTATTTTTCTGTTCAGAAACCTCTTCCATTTACAAGAAATATATTGTTTTACATTTTGGGTTAACATTATACTTCGATACAAAAATCTCTGTTTATAGAGTACGCATTAATATTATTTCAACACAAGTTATGCTATGTCAAGTTAAATTTTATATAAGAATAATGTTAATCCAGGAGACCTAGCATGATTGTGATTTTATCGTAAGTCTGTCGGTCAAAATGAGATAAAAGTATACAATACTTATAAGTAAGTGCGAAAGAGATAGTTTAATACCACGCGATATCTAGTTAAAGGGTCGCTTGTGCTAGCCTTGTAGGCATGTAAAGTAGCCTGAAATACTGAAATAATTGTGAAGGACTTTCTTTTAAAGATCTTAATTTTGATATGTCCAATGTCCATCTCATTTATATGTCTACTAAGTCGTACCTCCCTGAGATGACCCCCTGTACCAATGCACCAAAAAAACAGCCATCAGAGAGGAATGGCGACGAATTGTGCGGCTGGTCACCCAACCAAAATGACGACCACGACCACTCTGTCAAGAGTGTCACGACTGAGAAGAAGTCGTTCCACCAAAAAGTGTAAAACAATTATGAAGACTCCTTATATCTGAATATGTATGGGCTTTTTTATTAGATTTACTTGTTACAAATCTAAATACTGATATGATATTAAGTGATATGTCCAAATGAAATACCATAATTTAAATTTGTTTTTTTTTTAAATCATGGAGAACATAACGTTAACGTTCTTGGTGTGGTATGTTGTTTCTATCATTTTAGTGATTACTATTATACATACATACATATACTCACGGACATAAATTCCAAAAAGGCGTAGCTAGAGCTTCAGAGCCACATTTGGAAATGAATTGAGGACAAGATGGTAGAAATAAAGTTCGTAATGTATGATGAAAGTCGTTGGTGATGGGTTTCCAACCGCATCGCCCAAATACCACTTAAAAAACCCCACAATCTTGGTCGCCTCTTACAACACCCGTGGGTAGTGACATTCTAAGCCGGCACTACATGGCTATACTATCTATCTAATTACTATCGTTAGTTACATACATACATATACTCACGGCTATAAAACCCTAAAAGGTGTTGCCAGAGCTGAATAACTAGAAATTTCTCAGCCACTTTTGGAAGTTGAGTGAAAGATGGTAGAATAAAGGTTGTTGGTGATGGGTCTCCAACCGCATCGCCCAAAAATCCCTAGAAAAGCCCCAATACCGTTAGTCGCCTCTTACGTACACCCACCGGAAGAAATGGGGTAGTGCTACTCTAAGCCGGCACTACACAGCTTAGTTCTTAACATAAATAAGAAAATAAATTATTATACTGATATTGAAATTAAAATTGCTTTTGTAGGTCCAACTATCTCATAACGTAGTATTAGTTCTTGCGGACTCTATTATATTATATGTCATAGGACGCTACAAGGGCTTTTCTTAAATATTTCTTTTGATGCCTCAAAAAACGTCGAATAAGTAGCCGATTCTCACGAGTCAGTAAGACTTTCCTGCTTGATTTGTTATACAGCCTTTGTACGGCTTTTCGCAGCTTACACTTCTAAGAAACTTCATAGTTTTATTTATTTATTTGGGTAAATAGCGTAATAATGCTGAATTGTTCTTACTTCTCATCGACTGACATTAACAAAATAATTCAATTGAATGTATTTTTATTGTATGTACCTATGTTACGCGTTTACTCCATTATGAGGCAATGGATTTTTGAAGTTTTTCTTCTAAAATCTTCTGTTCGTTCGGAACATCCGAGATGGTCCTTTTAAATTTTAATTGGATTTCGATGGTAGTAGTAGTATAAGTAGACGGGGGCGTATACCCGGAGGTCTCGGGTTCGTTCCCCGCTAGTGTCGTTTTTTTTTTGTTTCCTGTCTTTATCCTTTATTTATTAGTAATAATCCCCACATGAGGTTTCCATGAACAAAAATATTATTATTAGAATTTAATTGTGTCGTTATAAAAATATTCCAAAAATATCATAATGCCTACGTGGATGACTATGAAGTTTATCATTTTTTTTTGTTAAAAATGTATTATTTCACTCAAACACATAAGTTATAATTATGTTAATTTCCCGAAATTGTATTCATGTAATAACTACGACTGGATCTTAGCAGAAATGATAAAATTTTGATCTTATTTAATACATTATTAGCTATTAAATTATATGACCCAGGTCAAATATACTCTCGCATATTTGTATTTAAAAATTAATTCAACAAATAAAATCAATCTTAAAGTCTGAAAGTTTTCATTTAGACCCATAATATGAATTTGCATTATTAGAATAGAATAGAAAACTCTTTATTGTACATCACAGATAGATTTGCCGTGTAGTGTCCGCTTAGAATAACACTACCCCATTTCTACCCGTGGGTGATCGTAAGAGGCGACTAAGGGTATAGGGGCTTTTGAAGTGATTTTTGGGCGATGTGGTTGGAGACCCATCACCAACAACCTTTTTTAAAACATCTTTTCCCCGCTCAACTTTTCAAAAGTGGCTGAGGAATTTCTGATTCATTAGCTCTGGCTACCCCTTCCAGGGATTTATAGCCGTGAGTATATGTATGTATTAATAGTGTATTATTTATTGATGTGTATGGGTCTTTAGTTTGTTGTGTAATTTTTGTTATTTAATTATTTTCTATTGTGCTCTAAAGGAGAGCTAATGTTCCCACTTTTTTTCTTTCAAAACAGCACTAAAACCCTTTGTCATTTTATAAATACATACATATACTCACGGCCATAAATCCGTAAAAGGGGTAGCCAGTGCTTTGAAATGAGAATTTCCATAGTCACTTTTGGAAGTTGAGTGGGGAAAAGATGGTAATAATAAATAATTGTTGGTCTCCAACCATTTCACCCATAAATCACTTAAAAAGCCAGTTTACCCTTATTCGCCTCTCGTGATCACCCACATGTAGAAATGAGGAAGTGTTATTCTAAGCCGACACTACACGGCAAATTAAAGTTCCCCGCAACTTTGTCCACGTCAATTTGTGTTTTAAATAAGAAATAATATATCTTAAAGTACTTTTGCGTAAATGATATAATTTATTGTCCTGTGGCAAAAGAATATACTTATTTTCCCCGCAACCCGATCTTGACAACGCGACATATTATAGTTGGCCGTGTGAAAAACAATCTTAGCCGTAAATATAAAAAAACTACTACATAATGAAAGTGTATTGAGTAAGTATTAGGTATAACACGATGAGATGTTGAAAGTATATTTCGCATGTTTTATTATTATTACACTTTGATGTATCATACATGCATGCATACTTGTACTTACACCGTTAATTCCCATTGGGGTAGTTAGAGGCTATTGAATTGACCGCCACTTCGTACAATCCTGGAAAACCTCTCTAGCTTCGTCTACATCCATCAATCTTTTCATACATGCTCTTTTATTCTTCATACTTCGGTCGCCTGCCTTTTTGAGCACACTCTCAATTTGGTCCAAGTGTGTCAAATCATACTTCGCAAAAACCAATACTATACAGAATTCTGAATTCTACAGTTCCGTTAAGAGAAGAGGTACCAAGAAAATAACTTTTAACAAAAAGAAAACCGACTTCATAGCGGGAAAAACAAACGAAAATAAACAATCTAGTACTAAAAAGTACGAAATAAGGTTTTTAATTGAATACGAGTACTATGATTAATACCTTAGCAATTTCTTTATTCCACACGCGTCAGTTCAACCTACCTAAATATTAAAATTCTCTTAAATTAATTTGTGAGCCGGTGCCAGCCTGTGGGATGATTGACAATAATAAGTGTTTATTTCGCATTTCATACACATGTACAGTACAATATAGGATACCTTGTAGTTGTAGGGTAAATTTATTTTTGTACGTATTACCATTTAGAACGTTAGGCGATAGATATATATTGTTTAGATTGTAATAATCAGAGATAGATAGTAGGGTGAATTCACTTTTGTTTGACTGGCACCGACTCAAAAATTAATTTAAGAGAATTTTAATATTTAGGTAGGTTGAACTGACGCGTGTGGAATAAAGAAATTGCTAAGGTATTAATCATAGTACTCGTATTCAATTAAAAACCTTATTTCGTACTTTTTAGTACTAGATTGTTTATTTTCGTTTGTTTTTCCCGCTATGAAGTCGGTTTTCTTTTTGTTAAAAGTTATTTTATTTTACGAGTTTTAGAGATGGGTAGACCTGGCAAAGATGCCTCTCGTATTAGGCAGTGCGACAGTTACTGTACCTATTATTCTTCGTATTTCCGGTATTTCTATTATTATACGATATTAAATAGGCTCAACTATATGTAACTTTACATTGTTCTTGAAATCCCTCGAAAGGCGATGGTCTACAATTCTACAAATCAAGAAAGACTCAAACGTTCACGCCGAATATCCCCGAAGGGGTTAGCAGAGGTAGTAATACTTCTGAATATCACGTGACATTGTCACCTGTTGTTCAGAGTAACCACGCTTTGCTTGGACCCACGTTCTCACGTTATACAGAGCAGGCCTATCGGCGTTTTGAACAAATACACTGGGACATGATTGTGAGTTTCGACAGTCCCCTCGATTTCCTGGGATGCCATCATCAGATCCTGGTCTTATGGTACTTTCTCGGTAACAATAACATAACAAAAGAAATGTTGAGTGAACCTGTATTATCTTCATAAAAGCTACGAATAGGAGCATAAATCTTTATAGAATGGTGAAAGAACTGTTTCCTAACTCCAAGTGATTAAGGACCCACACCTTCCATCATCAGCTCAGCAGCATAACAATATGATTTTCAGAAGCAAATGCCAATACTTGTTCATAAAATATGTAAAACGCGGTACATTTGCCTATAAAATTTCAGGGTTCCCCTCGATTTCTCCAAGATCCCATCATCAGACCCTGACATCCTCATCATGGTACCAATTCGGGAGTATCTTCTTTCGAACAAAAAAATAATAATCAAAATCGGTTCACAGATGGCGAAGTAATCGGCGAACATACATAAAAAAAAAAAAAAAATATGTACGGTCGAATTGAGAACACTCCTTTTTTTGAAGTCGGTTAAAAACCGTGAAATCCAAGTTTAAGTATTTATACAAAAACCAAAAAGAAATCATGCCGCGATGTAGAATATATACAGTCAGCGACATCTAGTGTAAATTCATGACCACAAAAAGAAATATATTTGTTTCAACGACTATACCTCCAAATAAGGATAGTATACGAATTGAAATGATGATTTGTTAATCAATATTATATTACTTACAACTATTCTTTATAAGGCTTAAACATAAACTTCTCGCGCGGTCTTGTCTTGCGCTTCATGCAAGCGTGTCAATTTTGTTGCAAAGTAATTTTAAAATAGTATTATCTTCTAAGATGTTAATTTAAATTAAATGATTAGAAGGACAATTGAGTTCACAATTAAATATTTTTAATCAACAACACATTTATTTTGATAAGAATTAAAATTAGGTTAGTCAATCTTAAAAGCTATACATATACTGCCGCAGACATTTTTTTAGATTGTTTAAAGAGCAATAATTCTTCTGTATATACTTTTTGGGTAACTTCAACCGTTTACGCAGCGCACACAACGGAAGCCTGCAAACATGAATAATTTTCCCCGTTTTTGCAACATCTTTCGCTGATTTTTTGCTACTATTTGTCGAAGCGTGAAGATATATAGCCTAAAGCCTCCCTCAATAAATGGACTATCAAACACAAAAATATTTTTTCAATTTGATTAGGTAGTTCCTGTGATCCTAGCCTTCAAACAAACAAACAAATTCAGCTTTATAATATTAGTTGAGATTAGTGAGATTGTTATTGCCATCACAATTTTGCTTACTTTCAATAAGCGCTTCTGCGGAGAACTTTTTCTTAATATAAATTACCTCTTTTAAGAGCAATACAGGTTTTCTTTGAATGGCGGAAATGAGCTTCCAGCTTATCTTTAGCCTTTCAGGGTTAACTTTCTTTTTAATTTTCTATCAAATGATACTTTGCGCAGTCTATCTTAAATGTAATTTAAGAAAGCCTTAAATGATGTTACTTGATCACAAATACTTTTATAATCCGATTTTTTTCATAAAATCAAATGTAGTGATCAACATTAAAGAATAAATTAAATGATGAATATGAATATAGATGGTAGGTTCTTAGTCTTAAATCTCATTTACATGATTTGATTATTGTGCGTTATTGAATATACCACCAGAAGTAATTATTATGCTTTTTTAGTGGTCTATGTCCGAGTATTTCATTTAATTTGTTATCACCTATTAGCTTCGGCAACCTCCGCCAAGTCGTTTCGCCCAGTACGTGACCGCCACTCCAGAACCTTCTAGTTGCAATGCCACTTAGAGCCAGTTTTTTGATCCGGAGTTAAAAATATAACCATTTGTTACATTGACTATAGTTAAATGACTAACCAGTAGTTAAATCGTAAATCCATTATGGTTCGATATTTGACCATTACTTACTCTAACCACGGGTCAAAAAATGCATTTGCTGATATGTAACTAATAGTTACGATATTTAACAAATTGTTGAGTTAACCACGGATCAAAAAACTGGCCCTTAGTGTTTTGCCACTGATTTTTCAACTCTTTGGAGTTATACTATGTCAGTTACCCCGGTTTTTGACAAATCTCCTCGTAACTGATTTGATCACGTGGTGAATGTCCCATCATAGCTGGCTTCATCACACTTAAGTTAACTGTTGTTCCTTTTTGAGTAGTTGCAAAAACGAAAACTGATACGTATGTGAAAACAACTCTCTTATCATATATACTTTTCTAGTGGTTCGCCTATTCATCTGAGCAAAATACATCATTTTACAATTATAAATAGTTAGTGAATTTAACAATACCCTAAATTATATGTTTCAATGCCAGTTGTACTAGCCTTAGTCATGTGACAGTGAATTCGAGGCAAATGGCGATAGACCTTCCCGCTATGACGTGAGTTCACTGTCCAAGCAAAACGTAATATTACTCCTGCGGGGATATACGACATAAATGATTGAATTGAGTTATTTAAAATTGCGACTATTAAAATATAGCGCTCCTTTTAACTTTTATTAATAAACATACATACATACATAAATATATTCACGGCTATAAATCCCAAGAAAGGGGAAGCCAGAGCTAAGGAATTAGAAATTCCTCAGCCACTTTTGGAAGGTGCGTGGGGAATAGATGGTGAAATAAAGGCTGTTGGTGATGGTTTTCCAACCGCATCGACCAAAAATCCCTTAAAAGCCCCAATACCGTTAGTCGCCTCTTACGACACCCACTGGTATTGCTATTCTAAGCCAACACTACTCAGCAAATTATTAATAAACCTACCCAATATTATAGTCTCCGTCAAACACACACATGACAACATTTCGAATAGTATACATCTACTAAACAATGCAAATCGTGATTGTCCTCCTACTTCAATAAATTGAAATATTAATATCCAGTCTATGGCACAGGCTACATTAATTATGTCATTTTGTTGCATTGATGTCCATTTATGTGCACCGCCTTCCTATTAGTTGCTGAGTTATTCTGTAGTGCTCAAGGTGTAATTGTATTAGGTTTTATGAGTCAATAAATAATTAGGATTGTACAATGTGCAATAATAACTTAGACTCAATTCACTGCAACTACAGGATGTGTCGCACCATCTATATCGCACTTCTCACAGCCCATATACGTCCCCACCAAGGGGCTCGAACCTACCCTATATAGGGCGATTTGGCCTCAGTCCACCACGCTGGCCAATTGCGGGTTGGCAGACTAACAACTACTACCGTAATAGTAGCCGGGACCGACGGCTAAACGTGCCCTCCGAAGCACGGAATCTTCTCAATTTTCAGATAATCAGGTGATTCAAGCCTGCAATATCCTTCCAGACTGGGTTAAATCTTACAAATTACATTTGTAAGGTTACCACCCCCCGGGAATCGAACCCTAGACCTCCATACTTGAAACCAAGCGCTTAACCGCGAGACCAAGGAGGCAGTCTCGCACTTACCTATTTATGATCTTATATTGTCATCTCATTCTAACCAATATCGTGTCGACAAAATACCGCTCGTACTTGGCCTCCCGTAGGGCAAGCACGAGCACTATTTTATCGACACGATAACGGTTAGAATGAGATGGCAGTATACGATACTAAGTAAGTGCATAAAAGATGGCTGCTTTATCCCACGCGATAACTAGTTTAAACATGGCTCGCGCTTGCCCTGCTGGTGTTCAGAGTACCAACGTTTTGGTTGGGCAGCGTAGTCACGTTATAAAAGACCGGCTTAGAAGGCCGCTTCGTGCTACTCATGACTTGGTTCAGCCAGCCTAAAACTCAAGCCACTCACTTACTCCTACACCGTCAACGTTACAACCTTGATAAATTACCAAGACATATGACTCACTTAGAACTCACGTCTCTTGCTCGAAAAGCGGTAGTTTTTCCACTGAGCTACGAGGATCAAGATCGTTCCTGTGTTTACGTATGGAACCGTGTATCTTTAGTAATATTTTCCAGAAAAAAATCACCTTTAACAGCAAAGGGAATGATTTCAGCCAACATTAAACCTTAGCAACATAAAAGGAATACTTACCTAGGTTTAACAGCACTCTCATTATACTGAAATCTTAAGTGGGGTTTAAAAGACCCTTGACCTTTTGTGAAAATCTCACTGTGAAATTCTGTCAAAAAGTACTGAGTTTAGGTCTTCAAAATTAAACTTGAGAAAACCTCAGCTTTCTACATCACACAGAGCTAACTGTTATAGCCCGTAGAGTTGCGACACGTATGCGGCAATGGGCAGGCACATTACGAGGGGCATGCCAATAGAAGTTATATACTCTTTTCTCATTTAATTGACACTGGCAAGCTATACACCATCTTATAGGCTGGTTTTTTATTGACATATTTGAATACCGACACCCTACTTTTATTTATTTTTTATTGAATGAGCATCATTTTCCCGAGAATCTGGCGGGAATTCACTTGCAACAATGGAGCTTAGTCGACGTGATTTTCGCGCTATGATTTATTATGACTTTAAAAAGCCTCAAGAATGTTTTGAACTTTTGGTTTATACTTTTGATGAGTCTGCTTGTTCCCGAGCAACAGTATTCAATTGGTTTGCTGAATTAAAAAGAGGACGGGGATGTCTCGAAGATGAAGTGAAGACAGGACTCCCGCCAACCGCGATCACGCAAGAAAACGTTCGTGCAGTCGAAAAACTTATTCGCGAAAACCGAAAAATTACATATGTAGAGCTAGAGCGAGAACTAGGAATTGGATCAGCAGCAATGCAAACCATAATTCACGACCACCTTTCTCTCCGTCAACGTTGTTCGAGATGGGTGCCGCACAAACTTACCGATGAGCAGAAAGACCGTCCGGTGGATTGGTGCCTATTCATGATAGATAAATTCAACGGAGGCGAGAAAGAAAACGCATATGATATATTGACTGTATGGTGCTTTGAAGACGAGCCAACTCCAACGAAATGTCGCCGTGCACGAAGCACACAGAGACAAATGGTTGCCTCGTTTTTCTGCAAAACGGGTCATATTGCTACTGTTGTGCTAGAGAATGAAATAACGGTGAACTCCGAATGGTATGTGACAGTTTGTGCTCCAACAATAATATCAGTTTGGTGTGACAAGCGACCGAAGTCAGGAATCCGGCACCTTCTCTGGCACCACGACAATGCGGCGCCGCACACGTCTGCCAGAACACTAGACTTTTTCAACTCAAAAAATGAGGCAATTCTCCCTCACCCGCCATATCCCCCTGACCTAGCGCCTTGTGATTTTCATTCAACTAAAGGGGAAGAGGTTTGAAAGCAAAGAAATGCGCTGGTTGCCTATAATTTCAAGATTTCTGAGGTATCTAAAGAAGAGTAGTCACAGGTATTTTCCAATTGGTTCAGACGTATGTAAAAGTGTATAAGTGCTCAGGGTGAATACTTTGAAAAGATCGATACTTGTAATAAAGAATAAATTTTATAATTTTTGAGTATCTAGTTTCTTTTGGCATGCCCCTCGTACACGTTAAATCGAATGCGATTGGGGGCACAAACCGTACAGCTTCGGCAGCCCTCTCACAACCTTTAAAAACGATTTGTGCAAAGCGTAGGTAGCCAACAGATGAGGGATGAGGGTAGTACAGGCCACTGACACACACACACTGACAATGTCCAGCAGTAAGCGTTTATTGACTGAATTTTTACTCACGGCTTGAAGCCGAAATGGGTTAATTAGAGCTTTAGCTCAGTCACTTACAGGCGTTTATAAGAAAAAAAATGGATCGCTGGTGAAAGGCTGCAAATCATAATAATAAATAAATAAAAGATTCACAACAAAATTTTTCGGTAATTATAAAGCTCAAAAGGTCTTAACCCTATAAAATCTACTATATATATTATCTCAAAGAAGTTCACATTTTGGTGGAACAAAGTATTGTTAGTTTTTTATTTCTAATCATTTCCTTCAATCGCTTTTAATTTGCTAAAACTCTAAGTCACCTTGTATAACATGCAAGAAAGATATGAAGAACTACATACATATATTTACGGCTATAAATCCCTTGAAGGGGTAGCCAGAGCTAGGGAATTAGAAATTCCTCAGCCACTTTTGGAAGTTGCGTGGGGAAAAGATGGTGAAATAAAGGTTGTTGGTGATGGGTCTCCAACTGCATCACCAAAAAATACCTTTAATAAGCTTACACAGCTTATTTTGATTCTCTAAGTCTCCATAATATAATTACTCATTCATATCTTTAACACGGCATGCCGTGTAGTGTCGGCTTAGAATAGCACTACCCCATTTCTTCCGGTGGGTGTACGTAAGAGGCAACTAACGGTATTGGGGCTTTTAAGAGATTTTTGGGCGATGTAGAACTATAGGTACCTACTTATCTGACACTACACGGCAATTACACCACTTAAGACTGCTTTAATTAACATATTGCAGTCTATTTATTCAATACATCCGAAATCACTCTACCCTGTTAACTTAATCTTAATTGCCAATCCACTCCAAAACAACATTACATGTATATTATTATAGTAACCACGGCGAGCTTATGTTGGCATTACATTGGAACAGACCTATAGCAATAGTTTTCAATCTTAAAACCAACAAAGGTAAGGGCTGAAACATGTATTTAAATATGTTTGTATAAACTGCACATGAAATAAACGCCTATTTTGGTTGGATGATTCGAATATTTACACGCCTCATGGCAGAGCAGGCAAATTACATAATAACTACTTAACATCTTGATAAATACTCTTGTTCTTGTAAATAAAACTTGTCTACACCTTCAAGTCCCTGAGACATGTAAGTTGTATCAAGACACTTAAAATGGTATACCTCGCTTTGGCACAGTCAGTTCTCAGTTACTGCATAACTGTCTGGGGCTCAGCCTTAAAATGTCATCTGATACCATTGGAAAGAGCACAGCGGATCTTACTTAAGGTAATATATCATAAACCAAGACGACATTGTACAAGCACCTTATACCGGGAATGCGGCCTACTCACAGTTAGACAGTTGTTTATTAAAAGTGTAATTGCAGTTCAGCATACGAAGGCTAACTCTTCGATGATATTAACATGCAATAATAAACGTCGGAGTGATATTGTTTTTAAATGTATACGTACTCGCACCAATTTCGGCAAGCATCAGTTTGAATACATTGGCCCTTTTCTATACAATAGATTGAGTAAAGATGTTTCGATTGTGCATCTCAATAAAATGGATTTGCTCAGGACTGTAAATACCTACCTTTCAGAATTAAATTATATTGAAACCGAATCTCTTCTTAAAACCATCACCTAAACACTATAACACTAAATCTCCCAAACCTCCAACAGACATATATTCACACACAACACTCACACTCATCATACACACAAAAACACTTTACTTACTCTGAAGGATGTCCTTATTTTAATATTATTTTAATATTGTTTTCTATTTAATTTTAATTTAATTTAATTTTTAATTTTAATTTGTATGTTTCGATAAGTTATTAAGTTATTATTATTTCTTTTTAAATTTTATTCTTATATTCCTATCTTTACAAAGTTTTACGAAGTTGAACAAGCAACCGTTGTATTTCCCTATGACCCTTTCTTACAGGTTTAACCTAGTAAAGGGAATAGAGTCTTCCATACGGCTTATTATAAATTGTATAAATTCTTCGTTTATAACAAATGTGATGAAGGTTATATAAGCCCATTTGTTCATTTTTTAAAAAAAAAATAAAAAAAAAAATAATAACGATTTTTATTTTTATTCTACATACATACATACATATGGCTATAAATCCCTTAACGCGGTAGCCAGAGCTTTGGAATTATAAATTCCTCAGCCACTTTTGGAAGTTGATTGGGGAAAAGATGATAATAATAAACGTTTTTGGTGACGGGTCTCCAACCACATCGCCCAAAAATCACTTAAAAAGCCCCTATACCCTTAGTCGCCTCTTACGATCACCCACGGGTAGAAATGGGGTAGTGTTATTCTAAGCCGACACTACACGACACCTTCTTTTTTTATTCTATTTTATTTTTAAACCGAAAACATGAACGGATTTAAATATAATGTGTTACTCATAACTATTCTGTTTAAACAGATCGTCTAAACTCACAGCTTTAATGCCAGAAAGTTCACTTCAAGAATTTGTTGGTTGGTTTGTGGGTCGCCATAACTAAATATTTGCTTTTAAATGCTTGGATCGTTAGCCAGCTTGAAAAAACACTTAAAGCATCAACACTTATTTTGGAATCCCTAACATACATACATATATATACTCAAGGCTATATTTCCCTAGAAGGGGTAACCAGAGCTAAAGAATTATAAATTCCTCAGCCACTTTTGGAAGTTGAATGGGGAAAAGATGGTAAGAATAAAGGTTTTTGGTGATGGGTCTCCATCCGCATCGCCCAAAAATCCAATAAAAAGCCCCAATACCCTTAGTCGCCTCTTACGACACCCGTGGGTAGAAAGAGGTAGTGACATTCTAAGCCGGCACTACACGGCAATTGAATCCCTAAATTTAAATATTGTCTTTTACAGACAGGTTATAGGGGTATTAGGGAAACTATATGCTATATCTATATGGGATTTTGGGGGTTTTCAAGTGCTATTTGGCGATGTGGTTTTCATTGGCGAAGACGAATTTCTTATTCTGAAACTTCCCCTTTTCGCTAATTTTAAGAATGTATGTTCTTTGTTCACTACGGTTTCAACCTTTGAACAAATGTAGAGCTATAAATAAAAATTTCTAAATAAATATATACGCAATATGCTTTGTTCCAAATAACCGATTGAATACACGTACAAACCGAGCAATTACGTGTCCCGACAGATTTGAATAAGGTGTCGAGGTGTCTGTGAAAGGAAAATGGCAAACCGAATTCGATGTCGCGCGGTATAATACATGTAATTTTCTCGCTTCGAAACCCCTTTAAATTTACTAGAAAATTCGTCGGAAAGCTATTCGAATTGAATGGTATGATTTAAACTTGAATTTTGTTAACATTATTTCAATTTTGGTAGTGTTGAGTTTGTATTGTTTTATTTTTTATTGTAATCGTATAGCTTTGATTATAAGTAAATGCCTTTTCTTTGATGTAGGTTTGGATATCTATCTATCTATACTATAATAAGACTGTAACGAGGTCAAAACTGTACATTGAAGAAAAAAAATTAAAAACCGGTGGCATATGTTTAATTTTTGATACTGAAGCCAAATTTGAACTTTTTGAAAAAAAAAACTGTCTGTCTGTCTGTATGTCCGGTCATCACGTTAATTCTACCAGACAGATCTTGGTCAAATTTGGTATGAATGTAGCTTATATAACTGGCCAACATATAGGATATCATTTATCCCGGATTTCGCAAGGGTCCCTACAGGAGCATAAAAAAACCATAACATTCCAAACCAAATCGTTACTTATGTCTATATT
This sequence comes from Bedellia somnulentella, assembly GCA_963576735.1. Classification (NCBI taxonomy): domain Eukaryota; kingdom Metazoa; phylum Arthropoda; class Insecta; order Lepidoptera; family Bedelliidae; genus Bedellia; species Bedellia somnulentella. The sequence continues at coordinate 17,451,104 of OY755179.1, forward strand.
TTATACTAGATGGCGCGAGTAGTTGCTTTCTACATCGCCGTATGAGTTCTTCTTTTCTTTGTTATAAATACTTCAGTTCAGACTAAACTTTTACGACAAATCGAAGTCTGCCGCGTCAGTTAGTTTGTAAGTTTTAACAAACATTACATTACAACCTAAACCTAAAACTGCTATCTATAACTGATTGATCGGTTACAAACTCTCACAAAGTCACCATCGGTCAGGGTAGGGGGCAGCACCGGGCCACCACCACAGCGCCAGACTGCTATCCATACATACTTACTAAGTATATTCTCATTTTAGAACACAGTAACTTGGTACAAAATGGTTTGTTTCATGGTTCTTATGAACAATTAAAAAGGGTTTTTTGAAACTCTCCCCCTAAGGGGCTGAAATATCAAATACATGTATATGAGTTAGAAAATAATGCTGTATTATTTTAGTTCTACACCATTCAATAAACCATTGTTGTGCAATTTCATTTAAGAATTGCACTGCTCTATCTCTTCCCCTGGGTGTTGTTTAGGATAACTCAGGGATCTAGAACGTCTTATAACTCAGAAATGTGTTTGAAAATACAAAATAAACGGTTCTGTACCACAATAGTTACCTTACTATTTAACTTTCTAAATTATCAAATGAAACTGTCTACATTATAAACAGGACAACATTACAAGCTCATTACATATATATTTTATTCTTACTCTTCTGATCGAGAACATATTTACATATACTGATGCCATTGGTTCCTATTGCGGTAGGCAGTGACTATCAATCGTCACTTTTTAGGATCCTGGTAAAGCTCTCTAGCTTAATTTAGGTACATAAACCTTTTCAAATGAAATGGGAAATAATGGCGTGAGTATGAATATATGTATATATTTCTCGATCAGAAGGGTAAGAAATGAATTTTGTTTTGTCAATTTTTAACCAAATTCTTTAAATCTTCTTTTATCCATAATAATAACACCTTTGTTCTTACCAAAATATTGACAATCATAAAATGTTTGCCGAACGAAAACCAACATTTATTCCATAAAAATCATAGTGCTACATTATCTAGCTACTACATTTCAAGTAACAAAACATGTACCATTTCAAAGGAAGCCAACGTAATAAAAACCCTTTCACAGGTCGAGCACGAGACGCCAGATGCGTCTTGATAATTTAGCTCACTTTGTGGCTACTCCCGACTATATTGTGCTGCCGGTTCCTCGCCTCCAACCTCTTTGACTTCACTTATGATACAAAGAATATTTCCGTACAGAGACTACAGTGTATGAGAAATTTTACTTGTATAACATACATAAACGTAAACGTTCACGCCGTTTTATCCCCGAAGGGGTTGGCAGAGGTACCAATACTCCTGAACTCACATGGCAAGCGCCATCTAGTTTCCAGAGAAGGTACCCACGTTTTGCTTAGACAGTGTACTCACGTGATAGGGGGCAGGCCTATCGCCGTTTTGTACGAATACACTGTCACATGACTAAGTACAACTCAGCCATGTGGGTTTCCTCACGATGTTTTCCCTCACCGTATTGTATAACAGTATTTTTTAATATCATAAATATTAAAGTTTTTAAGATGATTGTGTTAAAGTTGAAAACGCTGGTCAAGAGCTAGTTGGCGGACATGAACTACTAATATTTCCAATGTAAACCAATGGTTTAAAATCCCCAGCATGAATTATTTATAAGTTTCGGAAAATCGGTAGTTTCAATGAGTGGTATCCTTTAATACTGGATTAAATCTCACTAAATGAATTTGCCCTAATGTAAATAATAATCATTTTAATTTCAGACACCAAAAAATCATAAATTACAGTAATAAATAAACCAAATGACCTAAAAACTACGTTAGTAAAGAGTTATTGTTACATTTTTTACAAATTTTAATAATTTAATGTCACTCTTCCTTTTGGTAGACAAGCAATTCCTACCAGTGTTTAACTACATGACAATCTATTGTGTCATTAAGGGTATAGGGGATTCTTAAGAAATTTTTGGGCCAACCTTTATTTTATTATCTTTTCCCCTCACCTTCCAAAAGAGGCTGAGGAATTTCTTATTCTTTAGGTCTGGCTGCCCTTCTAGACATTTTGAGCCGTGAGTATATGTATGTATGTATTATGTCACCTAACTCCATATTCATTAAACGAGACGAGATTACCTAGATACAATCTCTTGTTCAATCAATTATACCCCAAGTTGCCGTTTCAAATCAAAAGCTCAACAGCCAGTAAAGCAATCTGGTGTGCTTGACCGGAAGCTTTCAACTTGAAACAAGTAGTGTTTGTGAACAAAAGGGAACTATCGATGACGTTGCTGCCGGAAAGCTCTTTGAAACTGTCCTTACGGGTTACCGAAAATTAACTGTCCTATATTGGGATAGCAGAATTTAAGCCGAACCTATTCTTGCTAAGCTTAATTTTCACGAGCACAAAACAGACAATTTACTAGATAGAAACATACAATCACAAGCATTATAACTCAAACTCAAACTTTTATTGCAAACCATAAGTGTACAAATAGATGGTGTAATCAAGGTACAGTAAAAAATATGGACCCTGTTGGGCACATGCAATTTCACAAGAGGGCTGTAGATACTAAAACTAAACAGAAAGGTAGTTAACATTACATGGCCACCACTTAATAGTAATATTTTTCATGTTTTGAATTATAAAATTGTTATTTTTTACTTTGTTAAAAATTATAATAAGTATTGCGGTTGGAATTCCATCCATTGTCATATATTTTCTATGCATTCATAATGTTATTATTATTTCTATTAGAACCTCTGCCGACTCCTTCAGGAATATACGGCGTGCACATTTCAGTTTTAGTCTATCTAGGATTAAAACATAGAGAGGATGGATTATAAAAAAATGTTAAAAGGGATCTATAGAGCTAGTTTGGATGGTAATGTTAGTAGAGGACGACCACGAAGAACACACTTGGACCAAATTGAGAGTGTGCCCAAAAATGGAGGCGTCCGTAGTATGAAGAATAAAAGAGCATGTATGAAAAGACTGATGGATTTAAATGAAGCTACAGAGGTTAGTCAGGATCGTACGAAGTGGCGATCGATAGTCTCTGCCTACCCCAATGGGAATTAATGGCGTGAGTAAATATGTATGTAAGATACAAACCTTTAAATATAAGAAGGTAAAGTAAAAAATTTTACTCTCCCTTCTGCGAAAGAAATTTCAAACTACTCGCAGTCTTGCTTGGCGCGGAACCGTACTTCTTCTAAGTTACCTCACATTTTAGTATGCAATAGTGTTCATATATATGTATGACCTTTATACCTTAGAGGTATCACCGTAGAGGATCACTTAATCTTTTCTTGAAAAAGTTCAAGTACTTAAGTTAGATTTCGTACATAATATAAAATATTATAATAATATTAAATATTATAATAAATATTAAAATATAATAACACCAAGAGGCTAAAAACTACCGCGGCATCAGCTTACTCAGCATTGTTGGTAAATTGTATGCTAAGGTACTGATTGAAAGAGTGATTAATGAAACTGATGAGAAAATATGGGATGTGCAAGCGGGATTTAGGAAAGGAATGGGATGTATTGATCAAATCTTCTCTCTAAGGAGCATCACTGAAAAGTTCTTAGCTAAGAACCAAAAGGTGTATTGCTCCTTCATTGATTTAGAGAAGGCGTATGATAGGGTGGTAAGAAAGTGTTTATGGGAGGTGTTATCCAAGTTCGGTTTAGGGAGTCAACTTATACGTGCATTGGTATCACTCTATGAGGATTCTAGTGCATGTGTAAGAGTAAACGGGGAAAACACTGACTGGTTCGGAATCTCTAGGGGTGTCCGACAGGGATGTGTAGCTTCTCCGTGGCTCTTCAATTTGTTCATGGATGACTGTTTGACAGAGTTGCGTGAAAGTGATTATGGACTAAGGATGGGTGGATTCATCATTAAATGCCTCTTGTATGCTGACGATCAAGTGCTACTTGCATCATCGGCAGAAGAGTTGCAAGAGATGATGAATATTGCATGTGAGTCTTTTGTAAGAAAGGGAATGAGGGTGAATGTGGATAAGACCAAAACGATGGTTTTTGAGAGACAGGAAGATGTGACAGAATGCGTGATTGCGATTGATGGTAAGGATGTGGAACAGGTGAAGGAGTTTGTATATCTGGGAAGTTTGTTTACAAGGGATGGAAAATGTGATGAAGACATTGAAAGAAGAGTGAAAAAGGGTAATGCGGTAAATGGAGCAATGAATAGCCTAATGATCAGTCAATCGGTGTCTGAAAAGGCCCGAATGGCTGTGCATGATGCTGTTCTTGTTCCTACGCTTATGTATGGAAGCGAATGTTGGGTGTGGCAGAAGAAGCATGAGAGCAGAGTGAATGCAGTAGAGATGAGGTCCCTCAGAAAAATTTGTAATGTTAGATTGTGTGACCGAGTGAGAAATAGCGTTATTCGTGAAAAGTGTGGTGTGAAAGATGATATTGTAAGAAAGATAGAAAAAGGAATGTTGAGATGGTTTGGGCACATAGAGAGGATGGATGATAGAAAATTGGTAAAAGGGATCTATAGAGCTAGTGTGGATGGTAATGTTAGTAGAGGACGACCACGGAGAACACACTTGGACCAAATTGAGAGTGTGCTCAAAAAGGCTGGCGTCCGAAGTATGAAGAATAAAAGAGCATGTATGAAAAGATTGATGGATGTAAACGAAGCTAGAGAGGTTTGTCAGGATCGTACGAAGTGGCGATCGATAGTCTCTGCCTACCCCAATGGGAATTAATGGCGTGAGTATATGTATGTATGTATTATAATATTCACCAATTGAATTCAGGCTCTAAATTTACAGATTCTATCAAAGTTATCCTGAAACTAAATGCATATTTAGCAAATGACAGACAGCAAAATTATAATTGATTAAAATGGTGAAAAAGTTTTAATGTATTAATACTAACAGATTTATTACGTACACCCACCGGAAGAAATGGGGTAGTGCTATTCTAAGCTGACACTACACAGCTAAGTATACAAGTTTCAATACATACATGTATAAATACAGAGGTTATCGAATCTTTATAGATATAAACCCTTATGGGTTTAAATTCTTGCCATTCGGTAACTTTAAAGAAACCGTGAAGGGTTTCGAAAGGTGTTCAAAATCTTGTAATACATGTACTGGTGGTGACAGAGTAGTTTTATAAATCAAGGTTTCTGCAATCACTACTCACTTTTAATGAATCAAGCGTGATGAGTTATACCCTATATTTTGTTTGAAGGTTGAAAAATTTCTATAGATGAAATAATTTCGATTGAATGGTTTCGACCCTATTTATTACACACAAATAAACAAACGAAAAAGAATATTTTTTAATAGAAAGTAAAGATTTGATAGCCGTGTAGTGTCGGCTTAGAATAACACTACCCCATTTTTACCCGTGGGTGATCATAAGAGGCGACTTAGGGTATAGGGGCTTTTAAGTGATTTTTGGGCGATGTGGTTGGAGAGCCGTCACATAAAACATTATTACCATCTTTTCCCCAATCAACTTCCAAGAGTGGCTGACGAATTTCTGATTCCAAAGCTCAGGCTGCGGCTAAGGGATTTACAGCCGTGAGTGTATGTATGTATGTAGAAAGAAAAGATTTCTCATTTTGGCAAAACATTCCTTTAATGTAAAGAACAAAAGAAAAACATTTAAAAACAGGTTCAACCGTTTCAGCAGTTGGACTACATGCCTAATTACCGTAAAGAAAACTTTCTGCAATATTTCAGTTCACGCACAGTTTACTTCTGAAGTGTTATTACGTACTTGGCTAAGTTTATTACTAACTTATTAAGTATATTATAATAACTTTGCTGAACAACCTAGACTAGTTAGGGATTGTATACTGTACTAGGTACATACATATACTCACGGCTATAAGTCCCTAGAAGGGGTAGCCAGAGCTAAGGAATTAGAAATCCCTCAGCCACTTTTTGAAAATTGAGTGGGGAAAAGATGGTAAAGTAAAGGTTGTTGGTGATGGGTCTCCAATTATATCGCCCAAAAATTCCTTCAAAGTCCCAGTACCGTTAGTCACCTCTTACGTACCCATTGGTAGAATCGGGGTAGTGTTATTCTAAGCCGACACTACACGGTAAACATACTTCAACTACAACTACGTACATACATATACTCACGATAATAGTTCCCGTTGCGATAGGCAGAGACTATCAATCGGCACTATGTACGAACCTGACAAAGCTCGCGAGCTCCATTCACATTCATCAAGCTTTTCATACATGCCTTTGTAAAAACGATAATTTAAACCAAAATGTAGATTAAAATATTTTATATCGCCAATGACGTCTTCGAAGATAATATAACATACATATATTCACGCCATTACTTCCCATTAGGGTTGGCAGACACTATCGATCGCCATTTTATACGATCCTGGCAAACCTCTCTAGCTTCTTTTACATCCATCAATCTTGTCATACATGCGATTTTAGTTTTCATACTCTTGACGCCTGCCTTTTTGAGCACACTCCAGGTTCATCCTCCCTAGTCGTCCTCTACTAACATAACCGTCCACATTGTTTGTTAAAGATATGAATGAGTAATTATATTATGGAGACTTTTAAATACATATTAGGTTTTTGATCAAATTCGTTTTTTGTATATAAAAGTGGCAAGTGCCGTGTAGTGTCGGTTTAGAATAGCACTACCCCATTTCTTCCGGTGGGTGTACGTAAGAGGCGACTAACGGTATGGGGCTATTAAGGGATTTTTGGTCGATGCGGTTGGAGAGCCATCCCAAACGTGGTTGAGGAATTTCGAATTCCTCAGCTCTGGCTACCCCTTCTAGGGATTTATAGCCGTGAGTATATGTATGTATGTACGTATGTAAAAGTGGTATAAATACTTTTCTAAACTTAACTGAAAATTTAAAGTACTGCGGTTTCATCTATACGAATAAAGATAAAATATCGAGCACAACGAGTCGTCTTTAAGAACCTATTGTTAGTAATACCATTGTGGATTGAATCTAGTTGGATGTAGGTTAGGGTTGGTACTTGTTCTATTCCATTATTTATTTATTTATTTATTAGGCATGCACACAGAACAACATCATAATATTATATAAAGACATAATGTTTTGCTCAGATGCAGTACCAAAACAGCATGCACAGCATTACCTAGTAAGATGAACTATACAATGTTTGATACAAATATAAATGATTTAAAATAAAATAATGTAAATTTAATTCAATGGAAGTTCATATATAAACAATTTCAAAAAGAAAAATAAACGAAGATATTATAAATAAATTGAAATTAAATTAAATTTGAGATCAAATTAAAACATTAACAGTATAAAAAAAGAAATAAAATAAATTAATATTAAAATAATATTATACAAGTCATTTCCTCACAGATCATATATATAATTGATGACAGCCGTGGCCGAGTGGATAGGTGACTAGGTTCTCGGTCCGGAGACCGGGCCGAGTGGGTTCGATCCCCGTTGAGAGAGATTATTTATATGTGCATTATAATATACTAGTGGGTAACCCTGGCGCGACTACGTCGCGTCCAATAAAATGAGTTTATTTTGAAATTTTCCGACCAATCACAGCGCAGCTCTTTTGAATTTCTAGTGATTTTTACTCGGTCGGTTTGAAAAAATTCCGACCAATCACAGCGCATCTCTGATCGCCTAAAGTTTGCGCGCGCTTATGACACTCAAGCAAAGTCTATGGGCCAAAATGAAACTTTGAAATTCTGTAACAATTAACTTAATCCAGTTACATCAGATGTCTGAATTTTGTGCACACCACGGCCGCGAACTGTACAAAACGATACCTGAACCAAATTTCTAGCTTAACTCATCGCGTCACAGGCTTCCGGGCAAGAAAGAGGCTTACAGAAATAAGTATACCATCAAACAAATCTTACTTAGTTTGGGGCTTATTTGGAATTATTTATCCGTGTGCCTGTGAGCCTAAAAAACTCATCACAACAACTACTTGAAAGATAGTAATAAAAGTAAATGCTATCCCAATCATTAATGACATTATATAAAGACAGGTACTAAAAAGTATTAATTTATTTCAAAATGCATGTGAACACTATTTCTTACTAAGTGATTCAAGACTCAAGCGTTCACGCCGTATATTCCTGAAGAGTTTGGCAGAGGTACTAATACATACATACATACATATACTCACGGCTATATTTCCCTAGAAAGGGTAACCAGAGCTAAGGAGTTATAAATTCCTCAGCCACTTTTGGAAGTTGAGTTGAACGGGGAAAAGATGGTAAAAATAAAGGTTTTTGGTGATGGGTCTCCAACCGCATCGCCCAAAAATCTAATGAAAAGCCCCAATACCCTTAGTCGCCTCTTACGACACCCGTGGGTAGAAAGGGGTAGCGACATTCTAAGCCGGCACTACACGTACTAATACTTCTGAATATTACGAGACATCGTCACTTGGTGTTCAGGGTACCCACGGTTTGCTTGGACGCTCACGTGATAGGGGGCAGGGCTATCGCCGTTTGGTACGAATACACTGCACATGGCTATAATACATATTATAAGTACAACTAAGCCATTGGGGGAAAACATCCTAACCATGTTTTCGCTTACCGTTAACAACCATGATCAATTAACCACGCCTTTAGAAAAAACAAACTGGCGTAGGCCCGACCCGGGATTTGAACTCACGCCTGCCTTCATTGAAAGGCGGTCGTTCTACCCTGCACTATCATGGCTGACAACTTCTAACTTTATGTTAACTGACTTTTCATGATATAATGAGAAACGCGGCTTTTAATATCGGCTTGAGATCTCACCTACTAAAAATAAACATCTGAAAATAAATAATCGACTGACATTGTAATTGGACTAGCTAGCAAAATAAATTAGCGTTTCTTTCTATTATTTTCGTTGCTGTGTAGTGTCGGCTTAGAATAGCACTACCCCATTTCTTCCGGTGGGTGTACGTAAGAGGCGACTAACGGTATTGGGGCTTTTAAGGGATTTTTGGGCGATGCGGTTGGAGACCCATCACAAACAACCTTTATTTCACCATCTTTTCCCCACGCAACTTCCAAAGGTGGCCGAGGAATGTCTCATTCCCTAGCTCTGGCTACCCTTTCAAGGGATTTATAGCCGTGAGTATATGTATGTATGTTTCTATTATTATATTTTTTTAGTTTTGGCAAAAATGCTTAAAAAAGCAGATAAAACCACAGTATATAATTTTGAAAAAAACACCAACATTTTATACTGAACAAGTTTAAAAGTACACCAATTATTGTGATGTCTTAAAATCTCTGTTGTCGCAATTTGTTTATTGTCTTTTGCTTTCTCTGACGACACCCGTGGGAATGAAAATGTCTCAAATCTTTTACTTTAACAAACTCAATTAGAATTTGCTGCGGCTGAAAATTTATAACTTGGTTGTAAACCTTTTAAAATTTATTTACGAAGAAGGACATTTTTGTAAGGAAACTAATAGGTTAGCCTTTGTTCAGTAAAGTGTTAAAAATTTTGAATCCGTGAATTACTGTCAACAAATAAAAGTTTGAAACTTCGATAGCTCAATAAAAAGCTGCTTTCTATAGAATATAATAAAAAACACTTTATTGCACGTCAAAAAAGGAAACACATTTACAAACCCAAATTTAATAAAAAAAAGTACAATTGGCGGTCTTATCCCTAAAAGCTTCAGACAACCATGGAATGGAAAGATCTATCAATTACAGTAATGTGAGGTAGATGCTCAACAATATGACGAATCAAATATCTATCTCAAATCTACAAAATCTATACAATCAATTTTCTTGTTTTTACTTTAAAGTTGTGTTAATTAAATTTAAAATATTAAACTACTAACAAAAGTATATAGGTATACATACATACATATACTCACGGCTATAAATCCCTAGAAGGGGTAGCCAGAGCTAAGGAATTAGAAATTCCTCAGCCACTTTTGGAAAATTGAGTGGGGAAAAGATGGTAAAGTAAAGGTTGTTGGTGATGGGTCTCCAACCGCATCGCCCAAAATCCCTTATAATCCCCAATACCGTTAGTCGCCTCTTACGTACACCCATCGGTAGAAACGGGGTAGTGCTATTCTAAGCCGACACTACACGGCATTATAGGCACTATAGGTATATACGTGATAAATACTTACAAGTACATACTTCATACATACTTATAATATTTACAAAGACTTATAACTATACAGAGAGACATAAGTTTGAAGCCTCAGTTTCTTGACCAGATAGAAAACGTTCGTATAAAGGCGGGGGTCCGAAGTGAGAAGAATAAAAGAGCATGTATGAGAAGAATAATGAATGTAAGGGAAGCAAGAGAGGTTTGTCAAGATCGTACTAAGTGGCGATCGATAGTATCTGCCTACCCCAATGGGAATAATGGGCGTGAGTATAAGTAGTCAGGCTGCAGCTATCTGAGCCTAGGCTCGATTGAGGATTTTAAGGCAATGTGTGTTTTCTTAAGTCATTTATTTGGTTAGTTAAAAATATCTTCAGTATTTCGTTGTATTTAGAGGCATAAATATAATATAAAGTTACCGTAGTGCCGGCTTAGAATGTCACTACCCCTTTCTACCTACAGGTGTCTTAAGAGGCGGCTAACGGTATGGGGTTTTTGAATTGGTTTTGGGCGATGCTGTTGGAGACCTATCACAAACGATACTTTATTTCTACCTTCTTGTCTGCTATCAACTTCCATGTGGCTGAGGAGTTTCTACCTAGTACGCTCTGGCCACCTTTTTTTGGGAATTATAGCTGTGAGTATACGATTACTTACTTATACTCATGCAGGCAGAGAATATCGATCGCCTACCTATCGTAGTACATATGTACGTATGTATGTATAAATAATTAGATACCCCTCCAACATCAATTATCTTTGAATGACGGCTTGTTTTAGTCCACTTAAAAACCGAAGCCATTTTAAATTGATATATCTAAATACAAAATATATAATATACATATATATACATACATCTAAATGGCAAAAGAGGCATGAAAGTAGAGAGAATGCAGTGGAAATGAGATCCCTCAGAAGTATATGTAATGTAAGGTTGTGCGACAGAGTGAAAAATAGTGTAATTCGTGAACGTTTAGGTGTGAAAGATGACGTAGTGTGCAAGATAGAGAAAGGGAGGTTAAGATGGTTTGGGCACATAGAGAGGATGGATGGCAGTAAATTGGTGAAAGAGATCTATAGAGCCAACGTGGAAGGTAATGTGAGTAGAGGACGACCACGGAGGACACACCAGGACCAAATAGAGTGTGTGCTAAAAAAGGCCGGCGTCCGAAGTATGAAGAATAAAAGAGCATGTATGAGAAGAATGATGAATGTAACAGAAGCAAAAGAGATTTGCTTAGATCGTACAAAGTTGCGATCGATAGTCTCTGCCTAACCCAATGGGAACAATGGGCGTGAGTATATGTAAGTAAATAAGTAAGTTTACAATTATAATTAAATACAATATTCTAAGGGGTGTAATACGGAGTTTTAAATACAACTAACCAAATGTGTTTTTCATACTTCATTAATATATAGTAAATTTTGGAAAAGTCATTTATTTCAACTAACTACTGTAACCATAGCTACAGAAATAGAAATACCTCAGCCATTTTTTAAAAGATGACTGGGGAAAAGATTGTTGAATGAACGTTGGTAGGTATGAGTCTCCTACCGTATCTCATAAGAACTAAAATACCCTATTTATTTGCTGTGTAGTGTCGGCATAGAATAACACTACCCCATTACTTCCGGTGGGTGTACGTAAGAGGCGACTAACGGTATTGGAGCTTTTAAGGGATTTTTGGGCGATGTGGTTGGAGACCCATCACCAAGAACCTTTATTATACCATCTATTCGCCACGCACCTCCCAAAAGTGGCTGAAGAATTTCTAATTCCTTAGCTCTGGCTACCCCTTTCTTGGAATTTATAGCCGTGAGTATATGTATGTATGTATGTATGTATGTATTATAACACCCATGGGAAACAAGTTTTTTTTTGGGAAGTATACAATTAGTGCTATTCTAAGCTCTCACTACACGGCTATTAACTTTTCTTTAAAATTTTGTTTAACATACATGTACCTTTATTTTAATTTCCACTTGCTTTAAGGTTTTTTCTTTTGTATATTTGGGAATCTATTTTACATACATATACTTACCCCTATGAATCCCTATAAGGGGTAGCCAGAGCTTTAGAACTAGAAACTCCTCAGCCACATTTAAAAGTTGATAGAAGACAAGATGGTAGAAATAAAGTATCGTTGATGATGGTTCTCCAACCGCATCACCACAAACGAAAACCACTCAAAAAAAGCCCCCCCATACCCTCGCCGGCCGCCTGATATGACACCCATGGGTAGAAAGAGGTAGTAACATTCCAAGCTTACTACACAGCAAATACATGTTATAAATACATGTTTGCTGTGTAGTGTCGGCTTAGAATAGCACTACGCCTTTTCTTCCGGTGGGTGTACGTAAGAGGCGACTAACGGTATTGGGCTTTTTAAGGGATATTTGGGCGATGCGGAGACCTATCATCAACAACCTTTATTTTACCATCTTTTCCCCACGCAACTTCCAAAAGTGGCTGAGGAATTTCTAATTCGTTAGCTCTGGCTACCCCTTCTAGGGATTTATAGCCGTGAGTATATGTATGTATGTATGTAAATACATGTATATTAATTTTTATTTCCACTTGCTTAAATATTTTTTGTTCTGTATATTTGGAAATCTATTTTACTGCCACCAAACAACGTCACATATATTAATACATTTTTATTCCAACTGACTTCTATGTACGATATAAGGGAAATAAAATAAATAGCTGTCAACGTCAAGATTACCCCGTAAAGCGGCCAGTACACAATGGCCGACGATGGGCCACGCTTCGCAATTGGCAATTGTTGGCCACGATCAATTGGTGTTTACACAATGGCCCATTGCTCATTACTGTCTGGCAATCCACTTGCGACGGACGTCGAAGTAATTATGGTTGCAGCTATTTATTTATTATTATGCATGTAATTTATTTTATTTATGGCGCTATTTATGTTATTTTTACGTCATATAGTGATTATCAATACATTTTGCAATAAAATATTCCAAAAAAAGTATAAGTATCTATGAGCGGTCGGTGACGAACTAAACAATGGCCCATTGTGGAAACACCACCGGCCATGCTACGCCACGATTCCTTTGAAGTGTGCCCGAAAAACCGACAACTTCGCCATTGCGCGCCATTGCGCGCCACGATCGGCAATTGTCCGCCATCATGCACCATTGCCCCCTGTACACAGTGGCGATGGCGAGCAGTGGGCCATCGTCCGCCATTGTGTACTGGCCGCTTAACACTTGACCCTTGTCTTCATAATAAGGGCTAGTTATTGCGTTTGCCGCGCCTCAGCTGAACTAATAAGGTTAGGAAGAAGAACGTTTATGGCATTACAACCTTTTGCTCGTAGAAGAAATTATATAAAAAATCTTTTATTGTGACTGTGTACAAATAAAAACATATCATTTAGTTTTATGTTACGTTGAATGCAACGTGCTGTGTAGTGTCGGCTTAGAAAAGCACTACCGCATTTCTACCTAGGCCTAGCCCGAGCCCTTCTAGGGCTTTTTAAGTGATTTTGGGCGATGTGGTTGGAGACCCATCACCATTAATTATTTATTATTACCATCTTTTCCCCACTCAACTTCCAAAAGTGGCTGAGGAGTTTCTCATTCCAAAGCTCTGGATATCCCGTTTAGGGATTTATAGCCGTGATTATATGTATGTTACGTTGAAAAAAAATATTCCTCACAAGCCTTATAAGGTAACTTAGCCATAGTCTACCGCGGTGGCCGGATGCTGGTATGTACACTAACGACTACTACCGTGGTAGTAGGCGGGACCGACGGCTTAACGTGCCCTCCGAAGCACGGAATCATCTTAATTTTCTGAATATGAGGTGATTCAAGTCTGCAATATCTTTCCAAACTGCACTATTGTTTACAAATTATTATTTAAATAATATCTGTGAATTTACGCTCCCGAGGGCCGAACCCGAGAACCCCGAATCTAAGGCCTAGCGCTTTAACGCTAAGCCACGGAGAAAGTGAAACACCGGAAACCTTATTTTTAGTTGAATTTACACAATTTCATCCTTAATAATATAATAAATAATAATAATAAATAATTTATTTATTTCACAAAAGGTAGACCATTACACTTGTTACATTAATACATTACGATTACAATATGTACTATATGAGGAAGCTTGTTATTTACAGCTAAGTATCTACATACTAATTCAATTTTGTAAATGCAGCCATAAGCTTCCAAAATAAAAAATATAAAATTATATAATATACTTAAGCAATAAAGTCACAAAAATTTACTCAATTCGTTTATGCGTCGTCATTCGAAGACCCGAATGTTGGGGGTACCCTCACATTATTTTTATAATACTTACATACATATAGCCACGGCTTTAAATCCCTAGAAGGAGTAGCCAGGGCTAAGGAATTCGAAATTCCTCAGCCACGTTTGGAAAGTTGAGTTGGAAAAAAATGGTGAAATAAAGGTTGTTGGTGATGAGTCTCCAACCGAATCGCCCAAAAATCCCTTAAAAGACCCAATACCGTTAGTCGCCTCTTAGGTACACCCACCGGAAGAAATGGGGTAGTGCTATTCTAAGCCGACACTACACAGCTTAATAATCTTCTTTAAAAATATTACATTTGTTGTATTTATTTGTCATTTATTATCATATTTTAATCCGAATTGTTATACTCTAAATAATTTAATAAGTATTTCCTAAAATGATGTATAGATATATATATATATATATATATTAATTTTGGGGTTCATAGCCGTGAGTATGGATTTCCCTAGAAAATTTTTTTTAGTATGTGTTTGAAAGAGACAACATATTGCTGTGCCTGAACAAAGTCCATAGTAATATTGTATTGTTGTGACAATTTGTAACCTTATAACAGCTATGGAATGCAATTAATAAATTTGAATTGGAGATTTATGATTCAAAAACATTTTTATGACCTGAATATTTCATTTAAATGTACTTTCCAACTTGCGCACCGGATATTTTTTGTGTTCGTTTCGAACCAACCACGTTCTGCTACATGACACCCAAATGTACATACACGTATATATCATAACTACAATCCAGTACAGAGCTGGTCAAACAAAATACAAATAAGATTATTTACTTTAAAAATCTAAACATCATTACATTTTCACCCAATTAAAAGTATCATTTGTTTTGCTGCACAACATGTATATTCATTGCGTCACCTACATTTAGAATAATGATAAGACAGACAACAAACATTTATACCATCTGCAATGAGTCATGCCGCACTAAACCTATCTCTTTCTACGCCGCGTGTTTTTCACTTGTGTGAACGGATCGGAAAACTCGCGAGCATTTCGATTTTAACGTCAGTCACCCATCGCGCACAACAGTACCCGCGCGTCTGTTTTGGAAAAACAGGCATCAAAACTAATACAAAATGGGCGTAAAGTGTCAGATATTCCTTCAAAAACCTGTAGACGATGTGTTTAGACCCGGTTACCCGGTAAAAGGGATTGTGAAATATGCTTTTGATGAAGATATAGAACTAAAAGATATAACAGTGTCGTGTTTTGGGAAAGCTCATTGCGAGTGGCGCGAAACACACTCGAGTGGTAAAGATCGAAGAGACCGGCACTACTGGAAGGATGAAGACTTGTTTACCTATCAAACTAGTGTATTAAATAAAGACGGTATGACAAAAATGTTATATAGAGGCTCATATGAAGATAGAATTAATTTTATACTCCCAAGCAATTTGCCTTCAACGTACAAAGATAATCATAGTTATGTGAAATATTATATTGAAATAAGATTCAAGAGGCCTGGAATATTTCGATTCGACAAGAAATTTTATAAAACTATTGATGTCAAAGGTTATGTCACATCATCTATAGCCGAGCCATGTATTTACGGATTAGAAAAGAAAATACTGAAGTTATTTTCAGCCAAAAAACATATCGTCACACTGAAAGCAACAATAAGCAAATCTTTAGTGAATCCGGGAGACAAAGTAATTTTAGATCTAGATGTAACAAATAATAGCGATGTTATAATACCGTCGATTGTGACGAAATTAATAGGCCATATTATATATAAATCTAACTGTGGCAGTACGATGGTATTAGTTCTTAACCCTAAGGATTGTCAAGCAAAAACAGCATCGATTCCTGATAACGGTACAGCTATATTAAAAACTACTATACCAACAAGACCAGAAATATTCTCCCTTCAAAATACTGAAGCAGTTTCAATTAACTACTTTTTAAGAGTAACCGTGAAACTGCCACTACCACATTTTAATGCATCGGTAGATATACCAGTGATAATTGGAGAAAGTGGTGAAAACATGAGGAACCCACCAGAGTTGGGTTTAGAACCAAAGCATGATCCACCACCGTCGTACTGGGAAGTAATGATTGAAGAAGTTTTGGAGGGAAAAGAAAATAACTTAGCAACTCCAAAAAAATAATTATACATCGAAAAACGTTTTTTTATTAAATTAATTTATTTATATCAATCCGATCTTGTTATTTTTGGTTGATACCTTCGAATACTAGAACACATCACATATATATTGTAAAATGTAATATTAAAATTGTAGTAAAAATAAAAGGGTATGTATAGAAATGCTCCGAATTCGAAAGAAGCGCAAGAGTGGTGCCAGGATAGCACAAAGTAGTAAATCATAACCGTTGCCCACTCTAATGAACCAATGATGTGAGAATTAGTGTATATGTAAATATGGATGTAAAAAAATTATAAAGGTTTGCCAGGATCCTACAAAGTAGCGATCGTAGTCTCTGCCTACCCCTATAGTAACTGATGGCGTGCGTAAATGTAAATATGTCAAAAAATTATATGACTTAAAATAGCTGTGCCGTGTAGTGCCGGCTTAGAATGTCGCTACCCCTTTCGACCCACGGGTGTCGTAAGAGGCGACTAAGGGTACTGGGGCTTTTTATTGGATTTTTGGGCGATGCGGTTGGAGACCCATCACCAAAAACCTTTATTTTACCGCCTTTTCCCCACTCAACTTCCAAAAGTGGCTGACGAATTTATAATTCCTTGGCTCTGGCTACCCCTTCTAGGGAATTATAGCCGTGAGTATATGTATGTATGTAAAATAGCTCTTACATCCTTTTGTGTGTGCGTTTGTATTTGGGTTTTGAGTGATTGTTGGGCGACGTGGTTGGAAACCCATCACCAACCGTACTTTATTTTACAATCTTATTTAATACGTACGTACATTATTTAACTGAAAATTTTTGAATTTTAAAGCATTTTTAGCTCTGAGTATAGGTACGATAGAATAAAAAAAATATGACAAGACAGAGCAAATTCCCATTCTATAAAACTTTAATTTATTTGAATTAGGACTCGAACTACACAGAAACACATCGTTTATGCTGTAAAGGGGGTGGTAGAGGTACTAGTACCTCTGAATATCACGTGACAATATTTAATCTGGTACTCTGAGTACCCTTTTGGATCTGCGCATTTACGTTCACGTGAAAAGGGGTAGCTCTATCGCTACTTTGTACAAAAACACTGTCACATGACAATACAACTCAGCCATGTAAACCCACATGGCTAAGTTGTATTATTGTCACCTCACTATCTCATTCTTCACCATAAACACGTTATATCAACACATATGACTTGAAGAAAAACATTGGCTTACGCCTAATTCAGGATTTGAACTCATGCCCACTGAACTATCAAGATACAAGATGCTTGGTCGGGAGCACCTACAATCGCCCTTTTTTATTCTTTATTTAGTTTGTCATAAAAAATATGACTCAACATTTTTTTTAATTATACTATTGCATAATATATTTTTGGGATAGTTAGTTTTAAGCCTATGCTGTGTAGTGTCGGCTTAGAATAACACTACCCCATTTCTGCCGGTTAGTGTTCGTAAGAGGCGACTAACGGTATTGGGGCTTTTAATGGATATTTGGGCGATGCGGTTGGAGACCATCCATTGCCATCTTTTCCCCAATCAACTTTCCAAAAGTGGCTGAGGAACTTCTAGTTCCTTAGCTCTGGCTACTCCTTCTAGGGATCTATAACCGTGAGTATATGTATGACGTATGTATGTAGTTTAAAGCATGACGATTTGTGGTACTAAATGAAAATATTCGGCATAAAAAAATACGAATATAAATTTACCTCTATGCCATATTTGGTTAAGCCAGTAAAGTCTATGCGACAACAGTAACAATTTTAGTTATTAACGTTAAATGTCGTAAATCGTAAAAACTTTATTCTTAATTAAATTATGCCAAAAAAGTTTATGCGAATTAAATATAGACCCTGCGTAGTAATTTCTCTAATTTTTTTATAATACCTTCCTACATTCATGACTGTAAAAGGGTCAGCTAGTGCTAAACGAAGATGGTTAATGGTGAACAATTCCCAACCACATTGTACGGGTGACATAGTTTATAGAGGCCGTTTAAGTGATTCTTGGGTTATATGGTTGGAAACCCATAACAAACAAAATTTTACCATTTTCTACCTTTTCATTGAAATCCTTACCCTACTCAACTTCCAAAAGTGGCTGAAGAATATATAATATTAATGATCTGGCCACCCCTTTTAGGAATAAATAGCCGTGAGTGAGTATGAATGTATGTAAAATTATGATGCGTAGAATATGTAGCCCCATCTCTGGACTTAAACCTGTCCCCTTAGTATTTTCATATGTTGTTTACCGATTTGGTTTACACAGGTTAAGAAAACCAACACAAAATAATTATTCGTCATTGCTAATTACCATAATTATGACCTAGCTTAAATACAACAAAGAAAATTGATACAAAGCCTTAAGTTTAAATTCTGTTGTTAAAGTGAATCTAACTTTATAAGTTACTTTATGAAATAAGGTTATTTTTGAGAAAATCTGCTGTGTGTGTTTTGAATAGAATTTAGGCGTTTAAATATTTCAAACTAGGTTTTTGATAAGATGTTTTATTTAAATATATTAAGCAAGTAAAGTAGTCCAAATATCATTTATTTTTGGAAAGTCAGGAAACATAATATAGACCCATAGTTCTCTTTGTGTCACAGTCCGTGTCCCGCTTAACTTCCTACATTGCTTGAGAATTTTCCTACTCTAAAGCTCTGGCAACCCCTTTTTGGGGTTCATATAGGATTGAATATATTCATATATTTTTTTATTATATGGAATATTCACCTTCAGGTGACCATCTTTAGCCTCTCAAGTTTTAAAATGATTATTTAGTTAATCAACGAATTGTTTGGTTCAGAATCCTGAAAATATGTAGGCAGGCACACCAGGTTTCGTATTTCATAAATTATTGTATAAATAAACCTATATCTAATATCTAACTCTAATATCTATCTAACTAATAATAACAACAGTGATAGCCTAGTGGGTAGAACACTCGGTTAACGTGCAAACGACTAGTGTTCAAATCCTGGGTCGGGCCTACACCAATTTGTCTTTTCTAAAGACATATGTGTGGTTAATTTATCATGGTTGTTAACGGTGAGGGAAAACATCGTGAGGAAACCCACATGGCTGAGTTGTACTTAGTCATGTGACAGTGTATTCGTACAAAACGGCGATAGGCTTGCCCCCTATCACGTGAGTACACTGTCCATGCAAAACGTGGGTACTCTGAACACCAGGTGACAAAGTCACGTGATGTTCAGAAGTATTAGTACCTCTGCCAACCCCTTCGGGGATATTCGGCGTGAACGTTTATGCTTATTATGCTTTTATGCTAATAATCTTACTGTTATTTTTACACTACTTGCCGTGTAGTGCTGGCTTAGAATATCACTATCCCTTTCTTCCCACGGGTGTCGTAAGGGGCGACTAAGGGTATGGGTCTTTTTAAGTGGTTTTTGGGCGATGTGGTTGGAGACCCATCACCAACGATACTTTACTTCTACCATCTTGTCCCCTATCGAATTACAAATGTGGCTGAGGAGTTTCTAGCTCTAAAACTCTGGCTACCCCTTTTTGGGATTTATAGCCGTGAGTATAATAATAATAATAATAATAATAATAAAGCCATTTATTTCTCACTTAAATGTTTACATTTCAACTTAAAAAATACAAATTATTATTAATTAGGCACTTAAAATATAACATTCATTACATAACAATTTTAACATCAGATCTAATTAATATAAATTAAAATTTTAAAATTAAAAATATAAATTAAAATTAAAACTATTTACAAATATAATATATACAGCATTACATCATTTGTTTAAAAATATTTATCATTTAACATTTATCATTTAAAATTTAACTGCATTTAATTTAGTTTTAGTGTTATAATTTATTCTTATTTATACATTTTATTCTTTTATGTGAGACACCCATTTTTGGGCGTAGGCCTCCTCCAACCCCTTCCATTTGTCTCTCTGCTTGGCTGTGCGGGTCCACGTAGCGCCAGCCAACTGCACGATGTCGTCCGCCCAGCGCCGCCGTGGTCTGCCGCGTGGCCTCGTCGCTTCTCTGGGATACCAGTGAAGGAGTCTCTCACTCCACCGGTTGTCAGTTGTTCTCGTGACGTGACCTGCCCATCTCCACTTGAGTCTGCATGCTAGCTCTACGGCGTCTGTCACCTTGGTCATATTTCTGACTGATGTGTTTCGTACCCTGTGTTTTCGATTGATGTTTAGCATGCTCCGTTCAGCTGCTCTCTGAAACACATTAAGTTTTTGAACGATATTTTTAGTAAGGGTCCAAGTTTGACACCCGTAGAGTAGGGTGGGAAGAACAATCGTGTCCATCGCTTTCTTTTTAAGATGTGTCGGAAGCTTGGACTTGAATACATCCTTGAGACTCCAGTATTTGCCCCACGCTTTCTTTATTCTTCGTTCTACTTCTCTAGATGTTTGATCAGCGAATGTAATATTTTGTCCCAAGTAAACGTACTCTTCTACGTAATTTATGGTGTGTTCTGCTATTTTGATAGGGATTTTTTGATAGTTTGTCATGGCAAACGTTTTTTGCTTGTTCATCTGAAGCCCACAGTTTTTACTCTGTTGGTCAAGCGTTTCTATCATGTGGACTAGGGTCTCGTGGCTTTCTGCAATGAGAACAATATCGTCAGCGAATCTAAGATTGTTAAGGACTTCTCCATTAATATTCACACCGATTTCATCCCAACTTAGTTGTCTAAAAATTTGTTCTAATAATGCTGTGAACAGGTTGGGCGAAATCGGGTCGCCCTGTTTTACTCCTCGCTGTATGTTGAATGGTTCTCCTTTTCTCTCTAGTTTAATGATTCCCTTACTATTTTTGTAGATTTCTTTTAGTATATCAATGTAGGCTGTCTCTACGCCTTGCTCTACCAAAGCCTGCCATAGGGGTTCGTGCTTTATAGAGTCAAAAGCTTTGCAATAATCTATAAAGGCAATATAGAGCTTTTTATTATACTCTGTGCATTTTTCAATTAGTTGTGTGATGGTGAATATATGGTCTGTGGTAGAGTAGCTCTTTCGGAATCCAGCTTGTTCTCTAGGTTGGTTACTGTCCAGCATTTTAGATATCCTTTTTAAAAGTAGAGTTGCGAATACTTTGTAAATTGTTTGTTGTAAGCTTATTGGCCTGTAGTTGTCTAGGCTCATAGGATCTCCTTTTTTGTAGAGAAGGGTTATTATCGATATACCCCAATCTTTCGGGATTTTCTTTTGCTCTAAAACACTGTTAAATAGCTTTGTTAGCACTGGCGTGAGAGGCTCGCTGATTGCTTTCAGGATATCATTAGTTATGCCGTCATCTCCAGGACTTTTTGATGATTTAAGGTGTTGTATTGCATGTCTGATTTCACTGTCTATAAATGGCGGGACACAGTCCTCAGAAACAGCTTTCGGAATTTCATCAATGTGTGCTGAGGATTTTGCTTCGTATAGAGTCTTGTAAAAGTTCGTAGCCGTATTGATTAGGTCTTGTCTGTTTGATATGTTAGCATGTTTGTCTTTTAATGTCATTATCCAGGGTTTACTCGTATTTAGTTTATTTTGGGCTCTCTTGTAAGATGATCTTTTTTCTAGTTCTTCTTCAATTATTTTGAAACGATGTGATTTCCATTCTCGTTTCATTTCTTTTCTTATGAGTTTGTAGAGCGCACTTAGGTGCTTTTTTTCGGAACTTGATTTATTTTCTTTATTTCTCAGTCTATTTCTCTCATTTATAAGCTTCTCTAGGTACGGAGTTATTATTGTTTTAGTCGCTTCAGTTCGTTTGGGTAGTTTTTCAATAGCCTCATTGATATTTGTTGTGAGTTTATGATATGCTAACTCTACATCTGCATAGTTAGTGATTTCTATGTGCTCGGAAATTATACTACAAAGTGACTCTTGCTCTAGTGGATTCAAATTCTTTAGGCTGTTTCTATATTTTTTCCGTGACTTCTTGTTAATTTCTTGATATGCCAAGCTGGCTCTGACAATTCTATGGTCTGTTGAAAAGGTTGAATTAATCACCTGGACGTCAGAGACGACTGTTATATTTTTGACTAATATGAAGTCAATTTCATTTCTAACTTTGTTATTTGGTGATATCCAAGTCCATTTTTGTTTATTATTCTTTTTGAACTGTGAGTTGGCAACGTAGAGTTGATTTTCGAAACAGAATTGTAATAGTATTTTGCCTCTTTCATTCCTTTCTCCGAAGCCCCATGGCCCCATTACGTTTTTGTCATCGTCTGTTCTTTTTCCCAGTTTTGAGTTAAAATCTCCCATAACTATTGTATTTTTATTAGAATTTTCTAATGCTGTTTGTAGGTCTTTGTAAAACGCATCAAGTTCTTCGATAGTTGATTGTTCTGTTGGGGCATAGCATTGGATTAGATGCATCTCTTTATTATTCAGCTTTAAGT
This sequence comes from Bedellia somnulentella, assembly GCA_963576735.1. NCBI lineage: Eukaryota > Metazoa > Arthropoda > Insecta > Lepidoptera > Bedelliidae > Bedellia > Bedellia somnulentella. The sequence goes on from OY755179.1 coordinate 17,474,102, forward strand.
CAAGTCGCATTACACGGTCTGAAATAGTCTTTATATCTATTATGTTTGATTTTAGCTCTTTTCTGATGAAAAAACCAACTCCATTTCTTCCACTTTTGAACCCATGGAATATAAAAATGTATTGGTCGGTTTCTCTAATTTCTTTTCCTTCCTTTTTTATTTCGGATAATCCAATGATATCCCAATTAAACTTGCTTAGGCTATGTTTGAATTCTATCATTCTTGTTTCGTCTACTAACGATCTCACGTTCCAAGTACATATGTTAATATACTGCCTTGGTTGGTTGGAGGGTTTTGGTCTAATCATCCCGCGGGGACCAGCCGTATTGGGAGATTTTTGATATGTTGTTGATATTTCTGTACTCGTTTTTGTAGGGAAGGAGGGGGCCTCTACACTTCATGCTGAGCAGGAGCTGTCTTTATCTGAGGGTTTCTCCGACTGTAAATATGACGTAATTCGGTTATTTCCTTTTAATCTCTTGTTATTTAAATTTCTATTTTCCCTTTCAGACGATTCATAGCGTTTTCCTTGTGGTGATGATGACGGAGCCCTCTTGTGTGAAGTTTTAGTATTCTTGCCTTTGACTACAAGCTTGTCATAACGTATAAAAGCCTGATTCCCATTTTCAATTTGTTGTTTTTGTTGGTTTTTCAGCTCAGCTCTTATTTTTAGGACTTTTTGGGGAAATTCCGGTTTGATATAAATTTTAGTTCCTTCGAGCATTTTCTTACTTTTCAGAACCTTTATCTTCAATCCTAGTGTAGTAAAAGTGACAGCCAGGGGCCGAGGTTTGTTTCCCAATTTACCAATTCTTCTTAAAGCTTCAATTTCTGTTTCACTGATATTTAATTTCAACTTTTCTTTTATTATTTTCAAAAACTTATCTTGTAATTTTAGATATGGCTCATTTTCATCGTCTATTCCAAAGAAGACGAGATTTCTCTGCACTGATCTCTTTTCTATTTCGTCTAGTCGTTTTTCATGATCTTCAGTTTGTATGCGTAGCGAATTCAAATCGGATGTCAATTGATTAAATTTTTCATTCATATTTTCATTGATATTTTTCGTTATTTTCTCCTCTGTTTTTATCAGGGAATTTTCGATCATCGAGAATTTAATGTCCATATCTTTTTCATGTCCAATAACAGCTTCTCTATATTAGTCATTTTAATTTACTGTAACTAGCGCCCTCTAGTGTCAACAAGCAGTACTTCTATGCGGAGCCGTGAGGGTTACAATAATTGATCGGCGTGTTACGTCAATCGACTGCTACTGGTGTATTTTGCTTGCTGGCGGTTCGAATTGGTTTCGGCGTCTGGCGCTAGGTGGCGCTTCTCAACAAATTTAAAAGTGATTCATCGTAATTAACGGTTATACAAAATAGAAGAGGTTATAACCAAATCACTTCTTCATAGCACTGAATTTGAGGTAAATATTTACAAAAGTTTTATTCAGTATAGTCCAAAACTTCTTTTGATCCATATATCACTCTCACAGATGTTATATTTTATTAGTAAAAGCGGTGTTTGTGTTTAACGTAATTTTCCTTTTTTTTATTTAATCACTGGTTATTTCACTTAGATTTTTAACTCAGATGCGAGTTTAAGTTATATTTTATCACTGTTGTAAAAATGACACTGAATTATGCGTTAAAACAACTAATAACTAAAATAATACGAAGAGCTGAAGTAAACCGTGAGTATATGAATGAATTAATGAATGTATTCTACTAAGTGTCTTTATTTATACACGGCATTATCTGTCAATACGGCAATTAAAATTATCAGATGACATGAAAAGATAAAACAAAAATATGGTTATGTTTAAGGCTAATTGAATAGTGTCATAGAAATAGAGTTCTAAATAAACGAAATTGTTATATAATAGAGTATACCTCACGAAACGCAACCTTGGGAGCTTGTGGAATTAGCGCTGCCTATGACGCAGAGGGGTATGGGTTCGAATACTAAATTGGTCTTTGGGATTATATTAATGAGTCTTTTCCAAAAAATCAGTTAAACCCTGAGCTTCAGTATTTTAAAGTACTCTGCCATATTTGAAATTGAGTGGGCCAAAGATTGTAAAATAAAGTGCTGCTGTGTAGTGCCGACTTAGAATAGCACTACCCCATTTCTTCCGATGGGTGTACCTAAGTGGCGACTAACGGTATTGGGGCTTTTAAGGGATTTTTGGGCGATGCGGTTGGAGACCCATCATCAACATTCTTTATTTTACCATCTTTTCCTTACTCAACTTTCCAAAAGTGGCTGAGGAATTTCTAATTCCTTAGCTCTGGCTACCCCTTCTAGGGGTTTAGAGACGTGAGTATATGTATGTATGTACCCTGAGCTTCAGTATTTGAAACTACTCTGCCATATTTGAAATTGAGTGGGCCAAAGATAGTAAAATAAAGTATGGTTGGAGGTGGATGTCCAACTCATTGGACAACAACCACTAAAACAGACCCAGTACCCATATAAATGACACCCATAAGAAAAAAATGGTTAGTTATATTCTAAGCCAAAACTACACAGCAATTTGCATCACAGTAATGTACATTATTTATTTAACTCAAGTCACAGGGATTGTTTTGAGTTTCTTAAGTGAATTTTGATAATCTTGGCTAGAACCCATCTTCAAAAATTATTTGATTTAAATTATTTTATACACCATATCCTAATGTGGCTGAGGAATATCATTTTTTTAAGCTCTCGCTACCCTTTGGGACAAATAGCCAATAGGTATACGGAGAAAGGTTCATTTTTTTTGTTTACCTATCCCACAAAACTATGTTCAAACAAATATTTAACCTCCTTAGAACCTCCTTTAAACTCAAAGCATTTTCGTAACATGAAACATCTTTTTGCATTTCATGTTCAAACTCATTTAGGAAAGGACCAAAAGGATTCGGAATAGAATGAACCTTTTAATACAGGACCTTATTAAATTATTGAAACTGGGACAGTTCAACAGAATTCTTACACAATTGAAATGATATTTCGATAATTAAAGAGATAGGAAAGTGCTACTAAATGCTGACACAGCAATAATGGCATGATGTAGTTTAGTGTCAGCATTTAATAGTACTATCGTATTTCTTTAATTTTATACCCTTTCTACCCACGGGTTTAGTTAGAAGCGACTAAAGATATGGGGCTTTTTTAAGTGGTTTTTGGGTGATGTGGTTGGAGACTTATAACCAACGATACTGTATTTATATTATCTTCTACCCTATCAACTTCCAAATGTGACTCAAGAGTTTGTAGCACAAAAGCTTTGGGTATCGATTTTTGGGATTTATGGCCGTGAGTATATGTATGTATGTTTAGTTAAGTGTATTTAGCTGTGTAGTGTCGGCTTAGAATAACACTACCCCATTTCTTCCGATGGGTGTACGTATGAGGCGACTAACGGTATTGGGACTTTTAAGGGATTTTTGGGCGATGCGGTTGGAGTCCCATCACCAACAACCTTTTTTTACCGTCTTCTCCCCACTAAACTTTCCAAAAGTGGCTGAGGAATTTTTATTTCTTAGCTCTGGCTACCCCGACTAGGGATTTATAGCCGTGAGTATATTTATGTATGTATGTATGTTTAGTTAAGCTAGACTACACAGCTCAGCTTCTTTGATATAATAATTATTAATTTTCATTACTTATATTCACTTTGCTACTTCCTAGGGTTAGGCAAAGACTGATCGCCATTATTTACAATCACTTAGGTGTTCTACATTTCTTAAAAGGTTTCCCAACTTTTTATTTGTGTATATAATTTTTAAAGGGGAAATTAAACTTTAACTGCTACTTACATACGTTTTGAGTAAATTCAAAGAATTGCGACGTTTGCTATGGTTCAACGAAAGAAATCTTAATACAAAAAAACATACATATATTCAAGCAAGATGTCCCCGTTGGGGTAGACAGAGATCATCGATCACCACATGGTAAAAGTCTATAGCTTTAATTACTTCCATCCATCGTTATGTAGTCAACAAATTTAGTAATATAAAAGTAGGATTATCTTCGAATCTTTCGCTTGAGATGGATATTTAAAATACAAAATAAATAAATATTTTATGACTTTATTATAATATAAATAAATTATAAAGAGCATCAGAACTATAATCTTATCTCAATACATAGTTTAAAAAGTAAGTAAGTAAAAGTAAAGTAAAAGACATTTATTTGGCAAAATGGTAATAAAAACAACACACAGTAAAAACACATCGAAAACAAAAAATACAAAAGTTAAAACAAGTAACCTATTGCCAAAATGGTTATCGGCTCAGCATGTGTGTCTGAAACGGTACACAGACCATTCCAAGACACGCTGGTTTTCAGCCGACACCGGGCAATGTATGAGAAACAACAACACAAGCAACACAAAAGAGCATGTATGAAAAGATTGATGGATGTAAACGAAGCTAGAGAGGTTTGTCAGGATCGTACGAAGTGGCGATCGATAGTCTCTGTCTACCCCAATGGGAACTAATGGCGTTAGTGTGTAAAACATAGTTTATGCCTTTATTCCCGCAGTGGTGGTAAAAGTACTATTGAAGGTACTCTTTGTCTTTTTATAAGTCGAAATCCAAATAAAATTTTGTGAATAATTCTCAATTCAAACTATCACGCCGTATATCCGAGAAGGGGTTGGCAGAAGTATTAATACTTCAGAACATCACGTGACATTTTCACCTGGTGTTTTGCTTGGACAGTGTATTCACGTGACAGGGGCCTATCGCTGTTTTTGTACTAATACACTGCCCTATTACTAAGTACAACCACAAATAATATAGATACAGCTAAGCCATGTGGGTTTCCTTACGATGTTTTCTCTCACCGATAAGCACCATGATAAATAAACCACACATATGACTTTAAAAAAGACAAATTGGTGTTGGCCCGACCCGGAATTTGAACCCTCACCGTCTGCATGGTAAGTGATGTTCTACCTACTGAGCTATCCCAGTTGGTATGAATAATTGTGGTAGAATTAAATAGTACATAGTGTACCTAGTACATCTATCTACATCTACACTAATGTTATAAAGAGGAAAACTTTGTTTGATTGTAATTAATAGGCTCAAAAACTACTGGACCAATTTTGAAAATTCTTTCACCATTCGAAAGCTTCATTATCCACAAGTAACATAGGCTATATTTTATTTTGGAAAAAATAAGTTCAGAACCCTACGTCGTAAGCACGACAAAAGTTACTTATTTTCCGTACGCTGTTTGTATTAAAGTAGTGAGGATAATATTAAAAACATATTTTTCTCATCTTATGACAGAGCATGACATATTTAGCGGGTCGGCTAAATATAGCAATTTGATGCCACCCATTAAGTGAATGTCAATGAATGTTTGACAGTATGAAGTCTGTTGGGTCAGCTAGTTAATTATAATTTGGTTTAACCCTATTAAGAAAGGGCTAAAAGGTTTTAGAGAAGTTAACCTTTTAATACGGAGACTGATTCAATTATTTTATATCGTGCAACTTTTACAGTGGAGTTTATAATTTAAATCTTAGTTTATTTTAAATTTTAAATGGTTTGCCTCTTAAGTGGTTTTAACCTTGTTTAAGATAAAATGAGTAACGTTATGTCATAGTTAGATACATTTATTAGCCAGTATACTACCACTGCAAGACATTTACCTCCTCCGAAGAATGCTAGAACTATCAGACAAAAGAATTAACTGATTTTTATTAGACTTCCAATATTTACTTGTACTGAAAAATTACATGTGCTGTAATTGTGCTGAGTAGTGTCGGCTTAGAATAGCACTACCCCATTTCTTCTGGTGGTGGACGTAAGCGGCGACTCACGGTATTGGGGCTTTTAAGGGATTTTTGGGCGATGCGGTTGGAGACCCATCACCAACAACCTTTATTTTTACCATCTTTTCCCCACTTACATTTCCAAAAGTGGCCATTAGCTCTGGACACTCCTTCTAGGGATTTACAGCCGTGAGTATATGTATCTATGTATGATGAAAAATTACGAACCCAAACATTGCCCTTTTACAGTTAATCTGTTTATAATATAACGTATATGTTGCCTTTACCATCGAATTATTGTTAAATTTGTTTTACGTATAATGTGCGCAAAATGGGTTATTGTGATTTTATTATTGTATATATTTATCCATATAGATAGTAATATGTGAAAACTTGTTATTGGCATTAAGTTGTATATTTTGTTTTAACTATTAAGATTATATATATAGGCTGTAAGTATTCCGAAGAAAAAAAAAAGAAAGGTTTTCTAAAAGAGATCGCCCATTTAAAGCGACCTGAAGGCCTACTCTTCACGCCGAGAACGTAAATTAGCATATGTATCTCTTCCACCTATATTTATATTTATTTCCATCTCCCTCGAACACAACAAAACTTTGGAATTTTGTCATTTTTCTAGTCGATGAAACTAACGACAACTACACAATCGTTGATTTTTCGAATATCAACATGTATTCTCATATATGAGAAAGTCAAAATAGGAATATTCATTTCGTGTGAGCGAGACAGAAATAGATTTTAATAGGGGTTAGACGAGATAAGTATGCCTCTTATCGTTCTCGATGTGAAGAGATGACCTTTAGTTCTCTTTATTAATAAAATATTATCTATGAAGAATAAAAGAGCATGTATAAAAAAGATTGATCGATATAGACGAAGCAAGAGAGGTTTGCCAGGATCATACGAAGTGGTGATCGATAGTGTCTGCCTACCCCAATGGGAATTAACGGCGTGAGTATATGTATTTATGTTATTAATTAACAACTATCATAGTTAAACATACTCTATTAGACCTATATCATCAGGCATTGCAGAATTTCAAACAAGAAGATATGGTGCAGCTTCCTGAACGCAGCCCATCCGAGCTGGATTGACGGTTGACCTCATTCTGAAGGGCTCTTCCTAGCCGAATCGTTTGTCGTGGACACACATATTGGTCAACTACTTCCAGCGTAGATATATAGAAATTATATAGTGGGTATTTTTTGACATAATTTTCGGATAAATATGTAGATGAAAAATAAAAATATGTTTTTTTTTTCATATATAAATATATTCAGGCAGCCATTTCCCATAGGGGGTAATCAAATATTATCAATCACCTCTCTGTACCATCTTGGAAAAACTCTTGATCTTCATTTGCATTTTTTTTAAATGTCCTCTTATTTTTAACAGAGCGGACGCCTTCTTTTGAAAAAAATATATCTTTCTGCTCTTAATGTGTTTCCGTGGTGATCTACTGGTATTACCATCCATGTTGGGTCTATAAATATATTTTTACCAATTTACATAAAAAAGCCGCGTTTAACTAAATACATATAGACACATACAACTATTTTCATTATTTAAGCTGTGTAGTATCGGCTTAGAATAGCACTACCCCATTTTTCCCATGGGTTTGCAATGGGCGGCTAAGGGAATTGCAGCTAATTATGTGTACTTTGGGCGATGCGGTTAGAGACCCATCACCAAAGACCTTTATTTTACGTTCAACTACAAACCAAAAGCGGCTGAGGAATTTCTTATTTCAAAGCTCTGGATACCCCTTCTAGGAATTAATAGCAGTGAGTATATCTATACATGAATGTAGAACCCCAAAAAACTATCCAACAAACATACCATTCAAAATATAACTGTTTAAAATCTCGGAACAACAAGTACAATCTTCAGCAACATGAAATCTAAAAATGAAGCAACATCGACTTACTTGAGAGGCTTGAAAAACCATAAACAATCAAATCTGCCAAGACTTTGAACAAAGGCTTAGTGTCGAGGGTATCAGTTAAGAGAAGAAAAAAACCTGATTCAGCCGGAAATAAAGGGCACTTCATACGTCAAGTGTTGAACGGCCGAGCTCTTATGACTACAGAAAAGCTCTTCTCCTGGCCTATTTTATTACACAAATTGTCTATAAGCATATTGAACTTTAACTCGTAATGAATAAAAACTATTTCCGCTTGGCGCGGCTTAAATAAAAACGGGGTTAAGACCTGGAGTAGAATTAAGTAAGACATGTTAATTGCTCGTTCTATAAATTTATTTAATCGACAACGTATTGAATGATCGAAATCTTTGACATGTCATGAGGTGAAATGTATTGAAAGCTTATACTCTGTCTTAATAGAGTACATCAACAAATCAGCTTTAGTTCAGTTTTATAGAAAATTACCAAATGGAGAAAATAGTTTCAATTCATATTGTACAAACATACATATACTCACAGCCGAAAATCCTAAAGGGCGGTAGCCAGAACTTAATAGTTTGAAATTCCTCAGCCACATTTGGAAGTTGATATGGGACAAGATAGTGGAAATAAAGTATCGTTTCTCCAACCGCATTGCCCATAAATACATACACATACACTTCGTCGCCATGGGAAGAAAGGGGCACTCTAAGCCAGCACTACACGTATAGTACACTGCATAAAAGTTAATTTTAGTTGCTCTAGCTTTTAAAATGAATAAAATATAAAGAAAAGATTATCAATCCCGATTCTACTAAATATTGTAATGAAAAATTTGATGAACCATCATTAACTTACATTCCAAACCGAGTTTTCAAAACTATAAATACATCAATTTCTTTTCGAAATGCTTTATTTCCTGCAAGTTATTTCCATACAATTTTCATGCAAACAGAGCGTAACTTAGCAAACACTCGCTTTGCCTGTCACTTGCATTTCCTCAGTGTTTCTGATCGGAAACGGTCGCTACAAAGGAGCAATGGATGTAAAACAACTCGTTGAACTCATTGTTTCAGCACGTTGAAGAGTAAATTGAATAGCTAAATATATACCATATCTTTTGCTGTGTAGTGTCGGCTTTGCTGTGTAGTGTCGGCTTAGAATAGCACTACCCCATTTCTTCCGGTGGGTGTACGTAAGAGGCGACTAACGGTATTGGGGCTTTAAAGGGATTTTTGGGCGATGCGGTTGGAGACCCATCACCAACAACCTTTATTTCACCATCTTTACCCCACTCAACTTTCCAAAAGTGGCTGGGGAATTTCTAATTATTTAGCTCTGGCTACCCCTTTTAGGGATTTATAGCCGTGAGTATATGTATACCATATCTGCAAGTGTAATTAAATGCATATAGAACGCAGTACATATGACAAAACAAGTTTTTTCTTGATTAATCTGACTGTCTGTCTGTTTGTTTTAGTAACTTAAATTAAGACTCAAAACTCAAAGACCCAAGCGTTCACGCCGTATATCCCCAAAGGCGTTTGCAGAGGTACTAATACTTCTAAACATCACGTGTCATTGTCACCTGGTGTTCAGACTACCCACGTTTAGATAAGATAGTGTATTCACGTGATAGGGGGCAGGCCTATCGCAGTTTTGTAACAACACACAGTCACATGACTAAGTACAACAAAACCGTGAAAAACCATGATAAATTAACCACACATGACTTTAGACAGAGAAAAATTTGATACACCAGTTTTTTTGGATACTTGAATAAGAATATAAAAAAATACATTCTGCACCCTGTCTCTCCTATATATGAGTGTGAAATTATTTTTTTCTGCAAACGCGTGCGTAATTTCATATTCATATACTCACGTCATTAATTTTGGGAAAATGGGAACAAAGTGTTGATTCACGTCTTAAAAGATACAACAGACATAATACATACCAGCATAACATAAGCATACAAAAACGGTTAAAATAAACTCCCAAAATGCTTACTCAAGCGTAACAAATCAATGTTCTTAACACCTTTTATGCTCAAGTTCGCGTTACGTAGAAAATAATGTGAGTAAACCTTTCCTGATGTATATTTTTCTGTTCAGAATCCTCTTCCATTTACAAGAAATATATTGTTTTACATTTCGGGTTAACATTATACTTCGATACAAAAATCTCTGTTTATAGAGTACGCATTAATATTATTTAAACGCAAGTTATGCCATCTTAAGTTAAATGTTACATAAGAATAATGTTAATCCAGGAGGCCTAGCATGATTGTGATTTTATCGTAAGTCTGTCGGTCAGAATAAGACAAAAGTATACAATACTTATAAGTAAGTAAGTGCGAAAGAGATAGTTTAATACCACGCAATATCTAGATAAGGGTCGCTTGAGCTAGCCATGCAGGCATGTAAAGTAGCCTGAAATAATCGTGAAGGACTTTCTTTTAAAGATCTTAATTTTGATAAGTCCAATGTCCATCTCATTTATATGTCTACTAAGTCGCACCTCCCTGTGATGACCCCCTGTACCAACGCATCAAAAAAACAGCGCTCAGAGAGGAATGGCGACGAATTGTGCGGCGGGTCACCCAACCAAAATGACGACCACGACCACTCTGTCAAGAGTGTCACGACTGAGAAGAAGTCGTTCCACCAAAAAGTGTAAAACAATTATGAAGACTCCTTATATCTGAATATGTATGGGCTTTTTTATTAGATTTACTTGTTACAAATCTAAATACTGATATGATGTTAAGTGATAAGTACAAATAGAATACGATAATTTAAATTTTTTTTTATTTTTTTTACAATAATGGATAATATAACGTTAACGGTCTTGGTGTAGTATGTTTGTTCTATCATCTTAGTGATTACTATTTTACATACATACATATACTCACGGCCATAAATCCCAAAAAGGCGTAGCTAGAGCTTCAGATATGAAACTGTACAGCCACATTTGGAAATGAATTGGGGACATGATGGTAGAAATAAAGTTCGTGATGTGTGATGAAAGTCGTTGGTGATGGGTTTCCAACCGCATCGCCCAAATACCACTTAAAAAACCCCACAATCTTGGTCGCCTCTTACAACACCCGTGGGTAGTGACATTCTAAGCCGGCACTACACGGCTATACTATCTATCTAATTACTATCGTTAGTTACATACATACATATACTCACGGCTATAAAACCCTAAAAGGTGTTGCCAGAGCTGAAAAACAAGAAATTTCTCAGCCACTTTTGGAAGTTGAGTGAAAGATGGTAGAATAAAGGTTGTTGGTGATGGGTCTCCAACCGCATCGCCAAATAATTCCTTAAAAAGCCCCAATACCGTTAGTCGCCTCTTACGTACACCCACCGGAAGAAATGGGGTAGTGCTATTCTAAGCCGACACTACACAGCTTAGTTCTTAACATAAATAAGAAAATTAATTATTGTACTGATATTGAAATTAAAATTGCTTGTGTAGGTCCAACTATCTCATAACGTTGTATTAGTTCTTATGGACTCTATCATATTATTATGTCATAGGACGCTTCAAGGGCTTTTCTTAAATATTTCTTTTGATGCCTCAAAAAACGTCGAATAAGTAGCCGATTCTCACGAGTCAGTAAGACTTTCCTCCTTGATTTGTTATACAGCCTTTGTACGGCTTTGCGCAGCTTACAGTTCTAAGTAAACTTCATAGTTTTATTTATATTGTTTGGGAAAATAGCGTAATAATGCTGAATTCGAATTTTACTCACTTCTTATCGACTGACATTAAAAAATGAGGTTCTTAATTCAATTGAATGTAATTTTTATTGTATGTACCTATGTTACGCGTTTACTCCTTTATGTATGAGGCAATGGATTTTTGAAGTTTTTCTTCTGTTCGTTCGGGAACATCCGAGATGGTCCTTTTAAATTTTAATTGGATTTCGTTGGTAGTAGTAGTATAAATAGACGGGGGCGTATACCCGGAGGTAGCGGGTTCGTTCCCCGCAAGTGTCGATTTTTTTTTTCCTGTATTTATTCTTTATTTATTAGTAATAATCCCCACATGAGGTTTTCATGAACAAAACATATATTATTAGGATTTAATTGTGTGGTTATAATTTTTTTCCAAAAATATCATAATGCCTATGTGTGACTATGATGTTTATAATTTTTTTTGTTAAAAAGGTATTATTTCACTCAAACACATAAGGTATAATTATATTAATTTCCCGAACTAGTATTCATGTAATAACTGCGACTGGATCTTAGCAGAAATGATAAAATTTTGATCTTATTTAATACATTATTAGCTATTAAATTATATGAACCAGGTCAAATATACCCTCGCATATTTTTATTTAAAAAATAATTCAAAAAATAAAATCAATCTTGGTAGGCCAGTGAAATGGAACTCCACTTTGATATACGGTAGCCAGGTTCAAATGCTTAATATACATATAGCCTGAAAGTTTCTTCGTCTACATCTATCAATCTTTTCATACATGCTCTTTTATTCTTCATAATTCGGTCGCCTGCCTTTTTGAGCACACTCTCAATTTGGTCCAAGTGTGTCAAGTCATACTTCGCGAAAACCAATAATATACTAAATTCTGAATTCTACAGTTCCGTTATGAGGAGAGGTACCAAGAAAACCGTGAAATCCAAGTTTAAGTATTTATACAAAAACAAAAAAGAAATCATACCGCGATGTAGAATATATATACAGTCAGCGACATCTAGTGTAAATTCATGACCACAAAAAGAAATATATTTGTTTTAACGACTATACCTCCAAATATAGATACTATACGAATTTGAATATTGATTTGTTAATCAATATTATATTACTTACTACTATTTTTTATGAGGCTTAAACATAAACTTCTCGCGCGGTCTTGTCTTGCGCTTCATGCAAGCGTGTCAATTTTGTTGCGGAGTAATTTTAAAATTGTATTATCTTCTAAGATGTTAATTTAAATGAAATGATTAGAAGGACAATTGAGTTCACAATTAAATATTCTAAATCAACAACACATTAATTTTGATAAGGATTAATATTAGGTTGATAAAAAAAATATGCAAATAATTGGCAATAATGCATTTATTTCGACCTTTGATTACCATACAAATGATCATTTTTTTAGATTGTTTAAAGAGGAATAATTCTTCTTCATATACTTTTTGGGTAACTTCAACCGTTTACGCAGCGCACACAACGGAAGCCTGCAAATATGAATAATTTTCCCCGTTTTTGCAACATCTTTCGCTGATTTTTGATCCTATTAGTCAAAGCGTGAAGATATATAGCCTAAAACCTCCCTCAATAAATGGACTATCTAACACAAAAAGATTTTTCAATTTGATTAGGTAGTTCCTGTGATCCTATCCTTCAAACAAACAAACAAATTCAGCTTTATAATATTAGTTTAGATTAGTGAGATTGTTATTGCCATCACAATTTTGCTTACTTTCAATAAGCGCTTCTGCGGAGAACTTTTTCTTAATATAAATTACCTCTTTTAAGAGCAATTCAGGTTTTCTTTGAATGGCGGAAATGAGCTTCCAGCTTATCTTTAGCCTTTCAGGGATAACTTTCTTTTTAATTTTCTATCAAATGATACTTTGCGCAGTCTATCTTAAATGTAATTTAAGGAAGCCTTAAATGATGTTACTTGATCACAAATACTTTTATAATCCGAATGTTATCATAAAATCAAATGTAGTCATCATCATTAAAGAATCAATTTAATGATGAATATGAAAATAGTTGGTAGGTTCATAGTCTCGAATCTCATTTACATGATTTGATTATTGTGCGTTATTGAATATACCACTAGAAGTAATTATTATGCTTTTTTTTAGTGGTCTATGTCCGAGTATTTAATTTAATTTGTTATCAACTATTAACTTCGGCAACCTTCGCTAAGTCGTTTCGCCCAGTACGTGACCGCCACTCCAGAGCCTTCTAGTTGCAATGCCACTTATATTTTTTTTGCCACTGGTTTTTCAACTCTTTGGACTATGTCAGTTACCCCGGTTTTTGACAAATCTCCTCGTTACTGATTTGATCACGTGGTGAATCTCCCAACATAGCTTGGTTCATCACACTTAAGCTGACTGTTGTTCCTTTTTGAGTGGCTGCAAAAACGAAAACTGATACGTATGTGAAAACAACTCTCTTAGATATATACTTTTATAGTGCTTCGCCTATTCATCTGAACAAAATACATTATGTTACAATTATTAATAGTTGGAAAGATGAATTTAACAATACCCTAAATGATATGTTTCAATGCCAGTTGTACTTAGCCTTAGTCATGTGACAGTGAATTCGAGGCAAACGGCGATAGACCTCCCCGCTATGACGTGAGTTCACTGTCCAAGCAAAACGTGGGTACTCTGAACTCCAGGTGACAAATGTCACGAGATATCCTGAAATGTTGTAACCTAAATATTATAACCTCTGAGAACCCTTACGGGGATATACAGCATAAATGTTTGAGTTGAGTTATTTAAAATTTCAATCAATAAAATATAGTGCCGTGTAGTGTCGGCTTAGAATAACACTACCCCATTTCTACCTGTGGGTGATCATAAGAGGCGACTAAGGGTGTAGGGGCTTTTTAAGTGATTTTTGGGCGATGTGGTTGGAGACCCCTCACCAAAAACGTTTATAATTATCATCTTTTCCCCAAGCAACTTCCAAAAGTGGCTGAGGAATTTATCATTCCAAAGCTCTGGCTACCCCGTTAAGGGATTTATAGCCGTGAGTGTATGTATGTATGTATGTAAAATATAGCGCTCCTTTTAACTTTCATTAATAAACCTACCCAATATAAAAAGTATCTGTCAAACACACACATGAAAACATTACGAATAGTATACATCTACTAAACAATGCAAATCGTGATTGTCCTCCTACTCCAATAAATTGAAATATTAATATCCAGTCTATGGCACAGGCTACCTCCATTATGACATTGTTTTGCATTGATGTCCATTTATGTGCACCGTTGTCCTATTAGTTGCTGAGTTATTCTGTAGTGCTCAAGGTGTAATTGTATTAGGTTTTATGAGTCAATAAATAATATAATTAGAATTGTTCAATGTGCAATATTAATTTAGCCTCAATTCACTGCAACTACAGATGTGTCGCACCATCTATATCGCACTTCTCACAGCCCATATACGTCCCCACCAAGGGGCTCGAAACTACCCTATATAGGGCGATTTGGCCTCAGTCCACCACGCTGGCCAATTGCGGGTTGGCAGACTAACGACCGTAATAGTAGCCGGGACCGACGGCTTAACGTGCCCTCCGAAGCACGGAATCATCTCAATTTTCAGATAAACAGGTGATTCAAGCCTGCAATATCCTTCCAGACTGGGTTAAATCTTACAAATTAAATTTATAATGTTACCACCCCCCGGGAATCGAACCCTAGACCTCCATACTTGAAACCAAGCGCTTAACCGCGAGACCACGGAGGCAGTCTCGCACTTACCTATTTATGATCTTATATTGTCATCTCATTCTAACCAATATCGTGTCGACAAAATACCGCTCGTACTTGGCCTCCCGTAGGGCAAGCACGAGCACTATTTTATCGACACGATAACGGTTAGAATGAGATGGCAGTATACGATACTAAGTAAGTGCATAAAAGATGGCTGCTTTATCCCACGCGATAACTAGTTTAAACATGGCTCGCGCTTGCCCTGCTGGTGTTCAGAGTACCCACGTTTTGCTTGGGCAGCGTAGTCACGTTATAGAAGACCGGCTTAGAAGGCCGCTTCGTGCTACTCATGACTTGGATCAACCAGCCTAAAACTCAAGCCACTCACTTACTCCTACACCGTCAACGTTACAACCTTGATAAATTACCAAGACATATGACTCACTTAAAACTCACGTCTCTTGATCGAAAAGCGGTAGTTTTACCACTGAGCTACGAGGATCAAGATCGTTCCTGTGTTTACGTATGGAACGGTGTATCTTTAGTAATATATTCCAGAAAAAAATCACCTTTTACAGCAAAGGGAATGATTTCAGCCAACATTAAACCTTAGCAACATAAAAGGAATACTTACCTAGGTTTAACAGCACTCTCATTATACTGAAATCTTAAGTGGGGTTTAAAAGACCCTTGACCTTTTGTGAAAATCTCATCGTGAAATTCTGTCAAAAAGTACTGAGTCTGAGTTTAGGTCTTCAAAATTAAACTTGAGAAAACCTCAGCTTTCTACATCACACAGAGCTAACTGTTATAGCCCGTAGAGTTGCGACACGTATGCGGCAATGGGCAGGCACATTACGAGGGGCATGCCAATAGAAGTTATATAATTGACACTGGCAAGCTATACACCATCTTATAGGCTGGTTTTTTATTGACATATTTGAATACCGACACCCTACTTTTATTTATTTTTTATTGAATGAGCATCATTTTCCCGAGAATCTGGCGGGAATTCACTTGCAACAATGGAGCTTAGTCGACGTGATTTTCGCGCTATGATTTATTATGACTTTAAAAAGCCTCAAGAATGTTTTGAACTTTTGGTTTATACTTTTGGTGAGTCTGCTTGTTCCCGAGCAACAGTATTCAATTGGTTTGCTGAATTTAAAAGAGGACGGGGATGTCTCGAAGATGAAGTGAAGACAGGACGGCCGCCAACCGCGATCACGCAAGAAAACGTTCGTGCAGTCGAAAAACTTATTCGCGAAAACCGACAAATTACATATGTAGAGCTAGAGCGAGAACTAGGAATTGGATCAGCAGCAATGCAAACCATAATTCACGACCACCTTTCTCTCCGTAAACGTTGTTCGAGATGGGTGCCGCACAAACTTACCGATGAGCAGAAAGACCGTCCGGTAGATTGGTGCCTATTCATGATAGATAAATTCAACGGAGGCGAGAATAAAAAACGTATATGATATATTGACTGTATGGTGCTTTGAAGACGAGCCAACTCCAACGAAATGTCGCCGTGCACGAAGCACACAGAGACAAATGGTTGCCTCGTTTTTCTGCAAAACGGGTCATATTGCTACTGTTGTGCTAGAGAATGAAATAACGGTGAACTCCGAATGGTATGTGACAGTTTGTGCTCCAACAGTAATATCAGTTTGGTGTGACAAGCGACCGAAGTCAGGAATCCGGCACCTTCTCTGGCACCACGACAATGCGGCGCCGCACACGTCTGCCAGAACACTAGACTTTTTCAACTCAAAAAATGAGGCAATTCTCCCTCACCCGCCATATCCCCCTGACCTAGCGCCTTGTGATTTTCATTCAACTAAAGGGGAAGAGGTTTGAAAGCAAAGAAATGCGCTGGTTGCCTATAATTTCAAGATTTCTGAGGTATCTAAAGAAGAGTAGTCACAGGTATTTTCCAATTGGTTCAGACGTATGTAAAAGTGTATACGTGCTCAGGGTGAATACTTTGAAAAGATCGATACTTGTAATAAAGAATAAATTTTATAATTTTTGAGTATCTAGTTTCTTTTGGCATGCCCCTCGTACACGTTAAATCGAAAGCGATTGGGGGCACAAACCGTACAGCTTGGGCAGCCCTCTTACAACCTTTAAAAACGATTTGTGCAAAGCGCAGGTAGCCAACAGATGAGGGATTAGAGTAGTGCAGGCCACTGACACACACACACACACACACACACACACACACACACACTGACAATGTCCAGCAGTAAGCGTTTATTGACTAAATTTTTACTCACGGCCTGAAGCCGAAATGGGTTAATTAGAGCTTTACGAGTAGCTCAGTCACTTACAGGCGTTTATAAGAAAAAAATGGATCGCTGGTGAAAGGTTGCTAATCATAACAATAAATAAATAAAAGAATCATAACAAAATTTTTCGGTAATTATAAAACTCAAAAGGTCTTAACCCTATAAAATCTAGTATATATATTATCTCCAAAAAGTTCACATTTTGGTGGAACAAAGGATTGTTAGTTTTTAACCGACTTCAAAAAAAGGAGTGTTCTCAATTCGACCGGTATATTTTTTTTTTTTTATGTTTGTTCGCCGATTACATTGCCATTTATGAACCGATTTTGATTATTATTTTTTTATTCGAAAGAAGATACTCCCGGATTGGTACCATGATGAGGATATCAGGGTCTGATGATGGGATCTTGGAGAAATCGAGGGGAACCCTCAAATTTTATAGGCAAATGTACCGCGTTTTACATATTTTCTGAACTTATATTGGCATTTGCTTCTGAAAATCATATTGTTATGCTGCTGAGCTGATGATAGAAGGTGTGGATCCTCAATCACTAGGTATTAGGAAACAGTTCTTTCCACATTCTATAAAGATTTATACTCCTCTTCGTAGCTTTTATGAAGAGAAGTACAGGTTCACTAAACATTTCTTTTGTTATGTTATTGTTACCGAGAAAGTACCATGAGACCAGGATCTGATGATGGCATCCCAGGAAATCGAGGGGACTGTCGAAACTCACAATTATGTGACAGTGTATTTGTTCAAAACGCCGATAGGCCTGCCCTGTATAACGTGAGAACACTGCCTAATAAATCGTAGGTACTCTGAACAACAGGTGACAATGTCACGTGATATTCAGAAGTATTACTACCTCTGCTAACCCCTTCAGGGATATTCGGCGTGAGCGTTTGAGTCTTTCTTGAGATGTAGAATTGAAGACCATCGCCTTTCGAAGGATTTTAAGAACAATGTAAGGTTACATATGGTTGAGCCTATTTAATATCGTACTATAATAGAAATACCGGAACTACGAAGAATAATACAGTAACTGTCGCTTCCTCATCCGAGAGGCATCTTTGCCAGGTCTACCCATCTCTAAAACTCGTAAAATAAAATATTTTTTAACAAAAAGAAAACCGACTTCATAGAAAAACAACCGAAAATAAACAATCAAGTACTAAAAAGTACGAAATAAGTTTTTTTAATTGAATATGAGTACTGTGATTGATACCTTAGCAAGTTCTTTATTCCACACGCGTCAGTTCAACCTACCTAAATATTACAATTCTCTTAAATTAATTTTTGAGTCGGTGCCAGACAAACAAAAGTAAATTCACCCTGCTATCTATCTCTGATTATTACAATCTAAACAATATATATCTATCGCCTAACGTTTTAAATGATAATACGTACAAAAATCAATTTACCCTACAACTACAAGGTACCCTACATTTTACATGTATATGAAGTGCGAAATACACACTTCTTATTATCAATTATCATCGAGGCTGGCACCGGCTCACAAATTAATTTAAGAGAATTTTAAGATTTAGGTAGGTTGAACTGACGCGTGTGGAATAAAGAACTTGCTAAGGTATCAATCACAGTACTCATATTCAATTAAAAAAACTTATTTCGTACTTTTTAGTACTTGATTGTTTATTTTCGGTTGTTTTTCTATGAAGTCGGTTTTCTTTTTGTTAAAAATTATTTCATTTATTTCTAATCATTTCATTCAATCGCTTTTAATTTGCTTCCTACTACTACCTAATTAGTCACCTTGTATAACATGCAAAAAAGATATGAAGAACCTACATACATATACTCACAGCTATAAATCCCTTGAAGGGGTAGCCAGAGCTAGGGAATTAGAAATTCCTCAGCCACTTTTGGAAGTTGTGTGGGGAAAAGATGGTGAAATAAAGGTTGTTGGTGATGGGTCTCCAACCGCATCGCTCAAAAATCAAAATAAGCTATGTAGTGTCGGCTTAGAATAGCACTACCCCTTTTCTTCCGGTAGGTGTACGTAAGAAGCGACTAACGGTATTGGGCTTTTAAGAGATTTTGGGCGATGAAGAACTATAGGTACTTATCTGACACTACACGGCAATTACACCACTTAAGACTGCTTTAATTAACATATTGCAGTCTATTTATTCAATACATCCGAAATTACTCTACCCTGTTAACATAATCTTAATTGCCAATCCACTCCAAAACAACATTACATGTATATTATTATAGTAACCACGGCGAGCTTATGTTGACATTACATTTGAACAGACCTATAGCAATAGTTTTAATCTTAAAATCAACAAAGGTATGGGCTGAAACATGCATTTAAATATGTTTGTATAAACTGCACATGAAATAAACGCCTATTTTGGTTGGATGATTCAAATATTTACACGCCTCATGGCAGAGCAGGCAAATTACATAATAACTACTTAATATCTTGATAAATACTCTTGTTCTTGTAAATAAACGATTTTTATTTTTATTCTATTTTAGTTTCAAACCGAAAACATGAACGTATTTAAATATAATGTGTTACTCATAACTATTCTGTTTACACAGATCGTCTAAACTCACAGCTTTAATGCCAGAAAGTTCACTTCAAGAATTGTTGGTTGGTTTGTAGGTCGCCATATCTCAATATTTGCTTTTAAATGCTTGGATCGTTAGCCAGCTTGAAAAACACTTAGCATCAAAACTCATTTTTGAATCCCTAAATTTTAAATATTGTCTTTTACAATGGGAAGGTAATGTTAATAGAGGATGACCTCGGAGGACAAATTTGGATCAAATAGAAAATTTACTCAAAAAGGCAGGTGTCCGTAGTACGAAGAATAAAAGAGCATGTATGAAAAGATTGATGGATGTGAATGAAGCTAGAGAGGTTTGCCAGGATCGTACAAAGTGGCGATCGATAGTCTCTGCCTACCCCAATGGGAACTAACGGCGTGAGAATATGTATGTATGTATGTATGTCTTTTACAGACAGGTGGGCATGGCGAAACTATAGGGGTATTAGGGACACTATATGCTATATCTATATGGGGTTTTGGGGGTTTTCAAGTGTTATTTGGCGATGTGGTTTTTATTGGCGAAGATGAATTTACATACATACATATACTCACGGCTATAATTCTATGGCGGCAGAGCTAAGGAATTATAAATTCCTCAGCCACTTTTGGAAGTTGAGTGGGGAAAAGATCGTAAAATAAAGGTTTTCGGTGATGGGTCTCCAACCGCATCGCCCAAAAATCCAATAAAAAAGCCCCAATACCCTTAGTCGCCTCTTACGACACCCGTGGGTAGAAAGGGGTAGCGACATTGTAAGCCGGCACTACACGGCATTTCTTATTCTGAAACTTCCCCTTTTCGATTATTTTAAGAATGTATGTTCGTTGTTCACTATGAAACCTTTGAAAGATACAATTTCACACATTACAAACAAATGTAGAGCTATGAATAAAAAATTCTAAATAAATATATACGCAATATGCTTTGTTCCAAATAACCGATTGAATACACGTACAAACCGAGCAATTACGTGTCCCGACAGATTTGAATAAGGTGTCGAGGTGTCTGTGAAAGGAAAATGGCAAACCGAATTCGATGTCGCGCGGTAAAATACATGTAATTTTCTCGCTTCGAAACCCCTTTAAATTTACTAGAAAATTCGTCGGAAAGCTATTCGAATTGAATGGTATGATATAAACTTGCATTTTGTTAACATTATTTCAATTTTGGTTGTGTTGAGTTTGTATTGTTTTATTTTTTATTGTAATTGTATAGCTTTGATTATAAGTAAATGCCTTTTCTTTGTTTCATTTTCTTTTTAATCCTTAATAATAATGTTTAGTAGTTAAATAATGGCGTGAGTACATATTTTCTCGATCAGAAGGGTAAGAAATTTATTTTCATCCATATTAATAACACCTTTGTTCTTACCAAAATATTGACAATCATAAAATGTTTGCCGAACGAAAACCAACATTTATTCCATAACAATCATAGTGCTTCATCATCTAGCTACTACATTTCAAATAACAAAACATGTACCATTTCAAAGGAAGCCAACGTAATAAAAACCCTTTCACAGGTCGAGCACGAGACGCCAGATGCGTCTTGATAATTTAGCTCACTTTGTGGCTACTCCCGACTATATTGTGCTGCCGGTTCCTCGGCTCCAACCTCTTTGACTTCACTTATGATACAAAGAATATTTCCGTACAGAGAATACAGTGTATGAGAAATTTTACTTGTATTACAGTATTTTTTAATATCATAAATATTAAAGTTTTTAAGATGACTGTGTTAAAAATGAAAACGCTGGTCTAGAGATAGTTGGCGGACATGAACTACTAATGTTTCCAATGTAAACCAATGGCTTAAAATCCCCAGCATGAAATATTTATAAGTTTCGGAAATTCGGTGGTTGAAACTAAATGAATTTGTCCTAATGTAAATAATAATCATTTTAATTTCATACATACATACATATTCTCACGCCGTTAGTTGCCATTGGGGTAGGCAGAGACTATCGATCGCCACTTTGTACGATCCTGGCAAACCTCTCTAGCTTCATTCACATCCATCAATCTTTTCATACATGCTCTTTCAATTTCAGACACCAAAAAATCATAAATGACAGTAATAAATAAACCAAATGACCTAAAAACTACGTTAGTAAAGAGTTATTGTTACATTATTTACAAATTTTAATAATTTGCCGTGTAGTGTCGGCTTTGAATAACACTACCCCATTTCTACCCGTGGCGACTAAGGGTATAGGGGCTTTTTAAGTGATTTTTGGGCGATGTGGTTGGAAACCCGTCACCAAAAACATTTATTATTACCATCTTCTACCCAATCAACTTCCAAAAGTGGCTGAGGAATTTCTCATTCCAAAGTTCTGGCTACCCCGTTAAGGGATTAATAGCCGTGAGTATATGTATGTATGTATGTTTAATAATTCAATGTCACTATTTCTTTTGGTAGACAAGCAATTCCTACCAGTGCTTAACTACATGACAATCTATTGTGTCATTAAGGGTATAGGGGATTCTTAAGATATTTTTGGGCAACCTTAATTTTATTATCTTTTCCCCCTAACCTTCTAAAAGAGGCTGAGGAATTTCTTCTTCTGTAGGTCTGGCTGCCCTTCTAGAGATTTTGAGCCGTGAGCATATATATGTGTGTATTACGTCACCTAACTCCATATTCATTAAACGAGACGATATTACCTAGATACAATCTCTTGTTCAATCAATTATACCCCAAGTTGCCGTTTCAAATCAAAAGCTCAACAGCCAGTAAAGCAATCTGGTGTGCTTGACCGGAAGCTTTCAACTTGAAACAAGTAGTGTTTGTGAACAAAAGGGAACTATCGATGACGTTGCTGCCGGAAAGCTCTTTGAAACTGTCCTTACGGGTTACCAAAAATTAACTGTCCTGTATTGGGATAGCAGAATTTAAGCCGAACCTATTCTTGCTAAGCTTAATTTTCACGAGCACAAAACAGACAATTTACTAGATAGAAACATACAATCACAAGCATTATAACAACTTACAACAACTTTTGCCGTGTAATGTCGGTTTAGAATAGCACTACCCCATTTCTTCCGATGGGTGTACGTAAGAGGTGACTAACGGTATGGGGCTATTAAGGGATTTTTGGGCGATAACAACCTTTATTTTTACTATCTTTTCCCCACTCAAATTTCCAAAAGTGGCTGAGGAATTTTTAGTTCTTTAGCTCTGGCTACCCCTTCCTGGGATTTATAGCCGTGAGTATGTGTATGTATAACAACTTAATAGTAATATTTTTCATGTTTTGAATAAAACGATTGTTATTTTTTACTTTGTTAAAAATTATAATAAGTCTTGCGGTTGAAATTCCATCATGAATTGTCATATATTTTCTATGCATTCATAATGTTATTATTATTTCTATTAGAACCTCTGCCGACTCCTTCAGGAATATACGGCATTTACATTTGAGTTTTAGTCTTTCTAGAATGAAAACATAGAGAGGATGAATTATAAAAAAATGTTAAAAGGGATCTGTAGAGCTAGTGTGGATGGTAATGTTAGTAGAGGACGACCACGGAGAACACACTTGGACCAAATTGAGAGTGTGACCAAAAATGCAGGCGTCCGTATTATGAAGAATAAAAGAGCATGTATGAAAAGACTGATGGATGTAAATGAAGCTAGAAAGGTTTGTCAGGATCGTACGAAGTGGCGATCGATAGTCTCTGCCTACCCCAATGGGCATTAATGGCGTGAGTAAATATGTATGTAAGATAAAAATCTATAAATATAAGAAAGTAAAGTAAAAAATTTTACTCTCCCTTCTGCGAAAGAAATTTCAAACTACTCACAATCTTGCTTGGCGCGGCACCGTACTTCTTCTAAGTTACCTCGCATTTTAGTATGCAATAGTGTTCATATATATATGTATGACCTTTATACCTTAGAGGTGGATCACTTAATCTTTTCTTGAAAAAGTTCAAGTACTTAAGGTAGATTTCATACATAATATAAACATAACATTACATAACATAAATATAACATAAACGTTCACGCCGAATATCCCCAAAGGGGTTGGCAGAGGTACTAATACTTCTGAACATCACGTGACTTTGTCACCTGGTGTTCAGAGTACCCACGTTTTGCATGGACAGTGTACTCACGTGATAGGGGGCAGGCCTATCGCCGTTTTGTACGAATACACTGTCACATGACTAAGTACAACTCAGCCATGTGGGTTTCCTCACGATGATTTCCCTCACCGTTAACAACCATGATAAATTAACCACACATATGTCTTTAGAAAAGACAAATTGGTGTAGGCCCGACCCAGGATTTGAACACTAGTCGTTTGCACGATAACCGCGTGTTCTACCCACTGGGCTCTCGCGGTTGTTATATATATATTCAATTGTTGAATATTATAATATAAAATATTATAACATTCAACAATTGAATTCAGGCTCTAAATTTACAGATCCTATCAAAGTTATCCTGAAATTAAATGCATATTTAGCAAATAACAGACAACAAAATTACAATTGATTAAAATGGTGAAAAAGTTCTAAATGTATTAATACTAGCAGATTTGTTCATCATCCAAAAAAAACGGTACGTTTTCCAGGGCTGGCAAAATTGGTATATAAATGTAAATCTATACAGGATACTTAATTGTTTTTTTACTACAATCTACTACCTATACTCACGGTTATAAATCCCAACATATTAATAGCCAGTGCTTCAAAAATGGGATTTCTTTAATTATTATGTACTACGAAAATACTGTATAACCAACGATAATTGGTGATGGTTTAAAATCTCTTATAAAATGATCATAACTCTTTTCATTTAAATACATATATGTATAAATACAGAGGTTATCGAATCTTTATAGATACAAGTGGGTAACCCTGGCGCGACTACGTCGCGTCCAATAAAATGAGTTTATTTTGAAATTTTCCGACCAATCACAGCGCAGTTCTTTTGAATTTCTAGTGAATTTTTCTGATTAGCCGGTTTGAAAAAATTCTGACCAATCACAGCGCATCTCTGATCGACTAAAGTTTGCGCGCGCTTATGACACTCAAGCAAAGTCTATGGGCCAAAATCGAAACTTTGAAATTCTGTAACAATTAACTTAATCCAGTTACATCAGATGTCTGAATTTTGTGCACACCACGGCCGCGAACTGTACAAAACGATACCTGAACCAAATTTCTAGCTTAACTCATCGCGTCACAGGCTTCCGGGCAAGAAAGAGGCTTACAGAAATAATATATTAAGACAAACCTCTATGGGTTTAAATTCTCGCCATTCGGTAACTTTAAAGAAACCGTAGAAGCGTTTTGAAAGATGTTCAAAATCTTGTAATACATGAACTAGTGGTGAGAGAGTAGTTTTATAAATCAAGGTTTCTGCAATCACTACTCACTTTTTATGAATCAAGCGTGATGAGTATATTTTGTTGAAGATTGAACATTTTCTATAGATGAAATAATTTCGATTGAATGGTTTCGGCCCTATTTATTACACACAAATAAACAAACGAAAAAGAATATTTTTTAATAGAAAGTAAAGATTTGATAAGCGTATAGTATCGGCTTAGAATAATACTACCCCATTTCTACCCGTGGTTGATCGTAAGAGGTGACTTAGGGTAAAGGGGCTTTTAAGTGATTTTTGGGATGTGGTTGGAGACCCGTCACCAAAAACATTTATTATTACCATCTTTTCCCCTATCAACTTCCAAGAGTGGCTGAGGAAATTCTGATCCCAAAGCTCGGGCTACCCCGTTAAGGGATTTATAGCCGTGAGTGTATGTTTGTATGTAGAAAGTAAAGATTTCTCATTTTGGCAAAAACATCCCTTCAATGTAAAGAACAAAAGTAAAACATTTAAAAACAGGTTCAACCGTTTCAGCAGTTGGACTACATGCCTAATTACCGTAAAGAAAACTTTCTGCAATATTTCAGTTCACGCACAGTTTACTTCTGAAGTGTTATTACGTACTTGGCTAAGTTTATTACTAACTTATTAAGTATATTATAATAACTTTGCTGAACAACCTAGACTAGTTAGGGATTGTATACTGTACTAGGTACATACATACATGCATATTCTCACGGCTATAAGTCCCTAGAAGGGGTAGCCAGAGCTAAGGAATTAGAAATCCCTCAGCCACTTTTGGAAAATTGAGTGGGGAAAAGATGTTAAATTAAAGGTTGTTGGTGATGGGTCTCCAATTGTATCGCCCAAAAATCCCTTAAAAGCCCCAATACCGTTAGTCACCTCTTACGTACACCCATTGGTAGAAACGGGGTAGTGCTATTCTAAGCCGACACTACACGGTAAACATACTTAGATAGATAGATAAAACATTTATTTCCACAACTAAGATACACAAATTATGACAGCATAATCACATACATTACAAAAACAAAAGAAATACACATTACAACACCAATTTTGTGTGTCACAGCAATGAAAATGGGATCCAACTCAGCGCTGAAATTTGCTTTACGCAAAACACTGATTTTCAGTTGTTTCCCTGGGCGGACCATTTAACAAAGTCTAACATTTAAATTCCTATAACTATAAGATAATAACTTATAAAAATTACAATATTAAAACTACAAATTATATAAACCAAAATATGAAAATAAAAATAATGAAAACTTCAACTACAACTAGGTATATACATATACTCACGATAATAGTTCCCGTTGCGATAGGCAGCGACTATCAATCGCCACTATGTACGAACCTGGCAAAGCTCGCGAGCTCCATTCACATTCATCAAGCTTTTCATACATGCCTTTGTAAAAACGATAATTTAAACCAAAATGTAGATAAAAATATTTTTTATCGCCAATTACGTCTTCGAAGATAACATAACATACATATATTCACGCCATTACTTCCCATTAGGGTTGGCAGACACTATCGATCGCCATTTTATACGATCCTGGCAAACCTCTCTAGCTTCGTTTACATCCATCAATCTTGTCATAGATGCGATTTTAGTTTTCATACTCTTGACTCCTGTCTTTTTGAGCACAGTCTCTATTTGGTCCAGGTTCATCCTCCCAAGTCGTCCTCTACTAACATAACCGTCCACATTGTTTGTTAAAGATATGAATGAGTAATTAAATTATGGAGACTTTTAAATACATGGTAAGGGCGACTAACGGTATTGGGGCATTTTAAGGGATTTTTGGGCGATGCGGTTGGAGATCCATCACCAACAACCTTTATTTTTACCACCTTTTCCCCACGCAACCTCCAAAAGTGGCTGAGGGATTTTTAATTCCTTAGCTCTGGCTACCCCTTCTAGGGATTTATAGCCGTGAGTATATGTATGTATGTATGTATGTAAAAGTGGTATAAATACTTTTCTAAACTTATCTGAAATTTAAAGTACTGCGGTTTCATCTATACGAATAAAGATAAAATATCGAGCACAACGATTCGTCTTCAAGAACCTATTGTTAGTAATACCATTGTGGATTGAATCTAGTTGGATGAAGGTTAGGGTTGGTACTTGTTCTATTCCATTATACAAGTCATTTCCTCATACATACATACATACATATATACTCACGGCTATAAATCCCTTGAAGGGGTAGCCAGAGCTAGGGAATGAGACATTCCTCAGCCACCTTTGGAAGTTGCGTGGGGAAAAGATGGTGAAATAAAGGTTGTTGGTGATGGGTCTCCAACCGCATCGCCCAAAAATCCCTTAAAAGCCCCAATACCGTTAGTCGCCTCTTACGTACACCCACCGGAAGAAATGGGGTAGTGCTATTCTAAGCCAACACTACACAGCAATTCATTCATCAATCATTTCCTCACAGTTCATATATATAATTGATGACAGCCGTGGCCGAGTGGATAGGTGACTAGGTTCTCGGTCCGGAGACCGGGCCGAGTGGGTTTGATAAGTTTGGTTTTTTAACCGACTTCAAAAAAAGGAGTGTTCTCAATTCGACCGTATATTTTTTTTTTTTTTTTTTATGTATGTTCGCCGGTTACTTCGCCATTTGTGAACCGATTTTGATTATTATTTTTTTGTTCGAAAGAAGATACTCCCGGATTGGTACCATGATGAGGATATCAGGGTCTGATGATGGGATCCTGGAGAAATCGAGGGGAACCTTGAAATTTTATAGGCAAATGTACCGCGTTTTACATATTTTCTGAACTTATATTGGCATTTGCTTCTGAAAATCATATTGTTATGCTGCTAAGCTGATGATGGAAGGTGTGGGTCCTTAATCACTAGGAGTTCGGAAACAATTCTTTCACCATTCCATAAAGATTTATGCTCCTCTTTGTAGCTTTTATGAAGAGAAGTACAGGTTCACTCAACATTTCTTTTGTTATGTTATTGTTACCGAGAAAGTACCATGAGACCAGGATCTGATGATGGCATCCCAGGAAATCGAGGGGACTGTCGAAACTCACAATCATGTGACACTGCATTTGTTCAAAACGCCGATAGGCCTGCCCTGTTTAACGTGAGAACGTGGGTGTAAGCAAAGCGTGGGTACTCTGAACAACAGGTGACAATGTCACGTGATATTCAGAAGTATTACTACCTCTGCTAACGCCTTCGGGGATATTCGGCGTGAACGTTTGAGTCTTTCTTGAGATGTAGAATTGTAGACCATCGCCTTTCGAGGGATTTTAAGAACAATGTAAAGTTACATATGGTTGAGCCTATTTAATATCGTATACATACATACATATACTCACGGCTATATTTCCCTAGAAGGGGTAGCCAGAGCTAAGGAATTATAAATTCCTCAGCCACTTTAGGAAGTTGAGTGGGGAAAAGATGGTGAAAATAAAGGTTTTTGGTGATGGGTCTCCAACCGCATCGCCCAAAAATCCAATAAAAAGCCCCAATTCCCTTAGACGCCTCTTATGACACCCGTGGGTAGAAAGGGGTAGCGACATTCTAAGCCGGCACTACTCGGCAATAATATCGTATAATAATAGAAATACCAGAAATACGAAGAATAATACAGTAACCGTCGCACTGCCTCATACGAGAGGCATCTTTGCCAGGTCTACCCATCTCTAAAACTCGTAAAATAAAATAACTTTTAACAAAAAGAAAACCGACTTCACAGTGGGAAAAACAACCGAAAATAAAAATCTAGTACTAAAAAGTACGAAACAAGTTTTTTAATTGAATATGCCAGTGTATGAGTGTATGAGTACTGTGATTAATACCTTTGCAATTTCTTTATTCCACACGCGTCAGTTCAACCTACCTAAATATTAAAATTCTCTTAAATTAATTTTTGAGTCGGTGCCAGTCAAATAAAAGTGAATTCACCCTAATATCTATCTCTGATTATTACAATCTAAACAATATATATCTATTGCCTCACGTTTTAAATGGTAAAACGTACAAAAATAAATTTACCCTACAACTACAAGGTATCCTACATTGTACATGTGTATGAAGTGCGAAATACACACTTATTATTGTCCATCATCATCACGCAGGCTGGCACCGGCTCACAAATTAATTTAAGAGAATTTTAATATTTAGGTAGGTTGAACTGACGCGTGTGGAATAAAGAAATTGCAAAGGTATTAATCACAGTACTCATACACTCATACACTGGCATATTCAATTAAAAAACTTGTTTCGTACTTTTTAGTACTAGATTTTTATTTTCGGTTGTTTTTCCCACTGTGAAGTCGGTTTTCTTTTTGTTAAAAGTTATTTTTAAGTATACCATCACACAAATCTTACTTAGTTTCAGGGCTTATTTGCAATTATTTATCCGCGTGCCTGTGAGCCTAAAAAACTCATCACAACAACTACTTGAAAGATAGTAATAAAAGTAAATGCTATCCCAATCAGTGCCGTGTAGTGTCAGCTTAGAATAGCACTACCCCATTTCTTCCGGTGGGTGTACGTAAGAGGCGACTAACGGTATTGGGGCTTTTAAGGGATTTTTGGGCGATGCGGCTGGAGACCCATCACCAACAACCTTTACTTTACCATCTTTTCCCCACTCAATTTTCCAAATGTGGCTGAGGAATTTCTAATTCCTTAGCTCTGGCTACCCCTTCTAGTGATTTATAGCCGTGAGTATATGTATATATGCTATCCCAATTATTAATAACATTCTATAAAGACAGGTACTTAAAATTATTATTATATTCAAAATGCGTGTTAAAACTATTTCTTACTAAGTGATTGAAGACTCAAACGTTCACGCCGTATACCCTGAAGAGTTTGGCAGAGGTACTAATACTTCTGAATATTACGAGATATCGTCACTTGGTGTTCAGGGTACCCACGGTTTGCTTGGACGCTCACGAGATAGGGGGCAGGGCTATCGCCGTTTGGTACGAATACACTGCACATGGCTATAATATATATTATAAGTACAATTAAGCCATTGTAGGATAACATCATAACCATGTTTTTGCTTACCGTTAACAACCATGATAAATTAACCACGCCTTTAGAAAAAACAAACTGGCGTAGGCCCGACCCGGGATTTGAACTCACGCCTACCTTCATTGAAACGCGGTCGTTCTACCCTGCACTATCATGGCTGACAACTTCTAACTTTATGTTAACTGACTTTTCTTGATATAATGAGAAACGCGGCTTTTAATGTCGGCTTGAGATCTCACCTACTAAAAATAAACATCTGAAAATAAATAATCGACTGACATTGTAATTGGACTAGCTAGCAAAATAAATTAGCGTTTCTATCTATTATTACATTTTTTTAGTTTTGGCCAAAATGCTTTAAAAAGCAGATAAAACTACAGTATTTTATTTTGAAAAAAAACACAAACATTTTATACTGAACAAGTTTAAAAGTAGAAAAAAGTTGAAATGGCCTAAAATATTTTTTTCTCAAATACTTATTATCGTAATATTATAATGAAAAGTTTTTTTTTATTATTTACTTATTATTTAAACTTCTAAAACGCGCCACCATCGGTTGAACGAAATGTGACGTCATCTGACACAAAATTGTATTCAAAAGCGTCAAAAACACTAAAGTATTAAACACCCACTGGACGTGCCATGTGACGTCACGTATATCGCGCGTAAAATGGCGGCGTTTGAACTGCCTTAATTTTTTAAAAGTTTTAAATTTCAATTTTAAAAATATCTAAAGGATTATAAAACCCAGTAATATTTTTTTCTACGTTAAAAAATAATAACTATTAATTTAAGACAAAAAAAAACATGAATATTCCCTATTATTGTGATGTCTTAAAATCTCTGTTGTCGCAATTTGTTTATTGTCTTTTACTTTCTCTGACGACACCCATGGGAATGAAAATGTCTCAAATCTTTTACTTTAACAAACTCAATTAGAATTTGCTGCGGTTGAAAATTTATAACTTGGTTGTAAACCTTTTTAAATTTATTTACGAAGAAGGTCTTTTTTGTAAGGAAGCTAAGGTTTGGCCTTGTTCAGTAAAGTGTTTAAAATTTCGAATCCGTGAATTACTGTCAACAAATAAAAAAATGCAACTTCGATACCTCAATGAGAAGCTGCTTCTCATAGAATGTAATAAAAAACTTTTCATTATACATCAAAAAAGGAAACACATATACAAACCCAATAACAAAAGTTATCACTATCACTTAAAGTTTCAGACATCCATTGAATGGAAAGATCTATCAATTACAGTAATGTGAGGTAGATGCTCAACAATATGACGAATCAAATATCTGTGCCCAAATCCACAAAATCTATACAATCAATTTTCTTGTTTTTACTTTAAAGTTGTGTTAATTAAATTAGCTAAGGAATTAGAAATTCCTCAGCCACTTGTGGAAAATTGAGTGGGGAAAAGATGGTAAAGTAAAGGTTGTTGGTGATGGGTCTCCAACCGCATCGCCCAAAATCCCTTATAATCCCCAATACCGTTAGTCGCCTCTTACGTACACCCATCGGTAGAAACGGGGTAGTGCTATTCTAAGCCGACACTACACGGCATTATAGGCACTATAGGTATATACGTGATAAATACTTACAAGTACATACTTCATACATACTTATAATATTTACAAAGACTTATAACTATACAGAGAGACATAAGTTTGAAGCCTCAGTTTCTTGACCAGATAGAAAACGTTCGTATAAAGGCGGGGGTCCGAAGTGAGAAGAATAAAAGAGCATGTATGAGAAGAATAATGAATGTAAGGGAAGCAAGAGAGGTTTGTCAAGATCGTACTAAGTGGCGATCGATAGTATCTGCCTACCCCAATGGGAATAATCGGCGTGAGAATAAGTAGTCAGGCTGCAGCTATCTGAGCCTAGGCTCGATTGAGGATTTTAAGGCAATGTGTGTTTTCTTAAGTCATTTGTTTGGTTAGTTAAAAATATCTGCAGTATTTCGTTGTATTTAGAGGCATAAATATAATATAAAGTTACCGTTTAGTGCCGCCTTAGAATGTCACTACCCCTTTCTACCTACAGGTGTCTTAAGAGGCGGCTAACGGTATGGGGTTTTTGAATTGGTTTTGGGCGATGCTGTTGGAGACCTATCACAAACGATACTTTATTTCTACCATCTTGTCTGCTATCAACTTCCATGTGGCTGAGGAGTTTCTACCTTGTACGCTCTGGCCACCCATTTTTGGGAATTATAGCTGTGAGTATATACTTAC
Organism: Bedellia somnulentella; assembly: GCA_963576735.1. NCBI lineage: Eukaryota > Metazoa > Arthropoda > Insecta > Lepidoptera > Bedelliidae > Bedellia > Bedellia somnulentella. The sequence goes on from OY755179.1 coordinate 17,506,755, forward strand.
TTACTTTTACTCCTGCAGGCAGAGAATATCGATCACCTACCTATCGTAGTACATATGTACGTATGTATGTATAAATAATTAGATACCCCTCCAACTTCAATTATCTTTGAATGACGGCTTATTTTAGTCCACTTAAAAACCAAAGCCATTTTAAATTGATATATCTAAATACAAAATATATAATATATATATATCTAAATGGCAAAAGAGGCTTGAAAGTAGAGTGAATGCAATGAAAATGAGATCCCTCAGAAGTATATGTAATGTAAGGTGTAGGTAAGGTAAGATTTAGGTGAGAAAGATGACGTATTGTGCAAGATAGAGAAAGAAATGTTAAGATGGTTTGGGAACATAGAGAGGATGGATGGCAGTAAATTGGTGAAAGAGATCTATAGAGCCAACGTGGAAGGTAGTGTGAGTAGAGGGCGACCACCTGGACCAAATAGAGTGTGTGCTCAAAAAGGCCGGTGTCCGAAGTATGAAGAATAAAAGAGCATGTATGAGAAGAATGATGAATGTAACAGAAGCAAAGGAGATTTGCCTAGATCGTACAAAGTGGCGATCGATAGTCTCTGCCTACCCCAATGGGAACAATGGGCGTGAGTATAAGTAAGTAAGTAATATCTAAATACCCAAAAGAAAACGTGATAACCCTGGCCAAGTGGGAGTAAGACTGACCTGCGCTAGATGGTTGTCTTGAAATAGATTTGCTTTTCTTACCAACCGGACCACATATGTAGTTCACAACAGGAGTGTCGGCTTGAAATAACATACATACATACGATTTTAAATCCCAAAAAGGGGTGGCGAAATCTTTTAGAAATACCTCCGATACCTATGGAAGTTAAGTTGGAAAAAAAACACTAAAATAAAAGATAACTTGAAAAGTACCAAACCCATATTCGCCTCTTACACTCCTGCTAGAAGATGGGGTTATTGCTTTTCGAAGCCGACTCTACACAGCTTAAAATATTATAGGCTTATTTAATTCAATAAGCATCGTATATGATCCTTAAAATATTGTGTGGATTAATATTGTTGAGTCATGTTAAAAATAATTAATCACGATAAATTAATTCACAATATTTTTCCTTTTGACTTAACATACCAGTTTCGATCAGCGTGAATTGATATCTGCCGGATAGCGGGATTCGGTGATCTGGATTGCATTCTTCTCGAATAAGCTTTATTACAACAAAAATCGTACAGTAACATGAATAGTCCACCCCTGAACTAGACAAGGCATCTCTCTATGTACATACTTACATACATATACTCACGGCTATGAATCCCTAGAAGGGTTGGCTAGAGCTTCGGAAAAAGTATTTCTTCAGCCACTTTTGGAAGTTTAGTGGGGAAAAGATTTTATAGTAAATGATTTGGTGATGGGTTGACGACCGCATTGCCCAAAAATCACTTATAAAGCCCAAATACCCTAAGCCGCCTCTTACGAACACAAGCGGGAAAAATGTGGTAGTGCTATTCTAAGCCGACACCACACAGCATCTATGTCAGGGGAGGAATTACTTTATTTATTAATTTTACCTTGAATTCTCAAAAGGGACAAAGTAAAGCCTTCGATATATAAATACACTTATGTTTGCATTTACAGCACGTTAAGTGACAAGTTGTTAATGTATTTCAAATACAGCTCCCTACAGGCCTGAGTATACAATTTTGCCATTAATTCCCGAAGTTTCCAATTACATTTTGAAGCCAATCAATCGATTTTCAAACTTGATATGTAATGAGGTCTTGAGGTCTCGAGAGAGGTAAATCTTGAATTTGAGTTTAAGATGTTCGAGGTTAGCGATTTTTTAACAGACTTTTATTAGCTTTAACACTTTTATGTATGTAACCGACTGCGAAAGAAATTTCAAACTACTCACAATCTTGCTTGGCGCGGCACCGTACTTCTTCTAAGTTACCTCACATTTTAGTATGCAATAGTGTTCATATATATGTATGACCTTTATACCTTAGAGGTGGATCACTTAATCTTTTCTTGAAAAAGTTCAAGTACTTAAGTTCGATTTCGTACATAATATAAAATATATATTCAACAATTGAATTTAGGCTCTAAATTAACAGATCCTATCAAAGTTATCGTGAAATTAAATGCATATTTAGCAAATAACAGACAACAAAATTATGATTGATTAAAATGGTGAAAAAGTTCGAAATGTATTAATACTAACAGATTTGTTCATCATCCAAAAAAAATCGGTATGTTTTCCAGGGCTGGCAAAATAGGTATATAAATGTAAATCTATACAGGATACTTAATTGATTTTTTACTACAATCACCTATACTCACGGTTATAAATCCTAACATAGTAATAGCCATTTTCTAAATATTTTTGTTCATAACATAACATAACATAAACGTTCACGCCGAATATCCCCAAAAGGGTTGGCAGAGGTACTAATACTTCTGAACATCACGTGACTTTGTCACCTGGTGTTCAGAGTACCCACGTTTTGCATGGACAGTGTACTCACGTGATAGGGGGCAGGCCTATTGCCGTTTTGTACGAATACACTGTCACATGACTAAGTACAACTCAGCCATGTGGGTTTCCTCACGATGTTTTCCCTCACCGTTAACAACCATGATAAATTAACCACACATATGTCTTTAGAAAAGACAAATTGGTGTAGGCCCGACCCAGGATTTGAACACTAGTCGTTTGCACGATAACCGAGTGTTCTACCCACTGGGCTCTCGCGGTTGTTATATATATATTCAATTGTTGAATATTATAATATAAAATATTATAATATTCAACAATTGAATTCCGGCTCTAAATTTACAGATCCTATCAAAGTTATCCTGAATTAAATGCATATTTAGCAAATAACAGACAGCAAAATTATAATTGATTAAAATAGTGAAAAGTTCTAAATGTAGGTATTAATACTAACAGATTTATTACGTACACCCACTGGAAGAAATGGGGTAGTGCTATTCTAAGCTGACACTACACAGCTAAGTATACAAGTTTAAATACATATATGTATAAGTACAGAGGTTATCGAATCTTTATAGATATAAACCCTTATGGGTTTAAATTCTTGCCATTCGGTAACTTTAAAGAAACCGTGAAGCGTTTCGAAAGGTGTTCAAAATCTTGTAATACATGTACTAGTGGTGAAAGAGTAGTTTTATAAATCAAGGTTTCTGCAATCACTACTCACTTTTTATGAATCAACCGTGATGAGTTATACCCTATATTTTGTTTGAAGTTTGAAAAATTTCTATAGATAATCATTTCGATTGAATGGTTTCGAATTACACACAAATAAACAAATGAAAAAGAATATTTTTTAATAGAAAGTAAATATTTGATAGCCGTGTAGTGTTGGCTTAGAATAATACTACCCCATTTCTACCCGTGGGTAATCGTAAGAGGCGACTTAGGGTATAGGGGCTTTTAAGTGATTTTTGGGCGATGTGGTTGGACACCCGTCACCAAAAACATTTATTTTTACCATCTTTTCCCCAATCAACTTTCAAGAGTGGCTGATTCCTCCTCCTCTGATTCCAAAACTCGGGCTACCCCGTTAAGGAATTTATAGCCGTGAGTGTATGTATGTATGTAGAAAGTAAAGATTTCTCATTTTGGCAAAAACATCCCTTTAATGTGAAGAACAAAAGTAAAACATTTAAAAACAGTTTCAACCGTTTCAGCAGTTGAACTAGATGCCTAATTACCGTAAAGAAAACTTTCTGCAATATTTCAGTTCACGCACAGTTTACTTCTGAAGTGTTATTACGTACTTGGCTAAGTTTATTACTAACTTATTAAGTATATTATAATAACTTTGCTGAACAACCTAGACTAGTTAGGGATTGTATACTGTACAAGGTACATACATACATATATTCACGGCTATAAGTCTCTAGAAGGGGTAGCCAGAGCTAAGGAATTAGAAATCCCTCAGCCACTTTTGGAAAATTGAGTGAGGAAAAGATGGTAAAGTAAAGGTTGTTGGTGATGGGTCTCCAATTGTATCGTCCAAAAATCCCTTAAAAGCCCCAATACCGTTAGTCACCTCTTACGTACACCCATTGGTAGAAATGGGGTAGTGCTATTCTAAGCCAACACTACACGGTGAACATACTACAACTAGGTACATACATATACTCACGACAGTAAATATACTAACTCACTTGTATATATATAAAAGTATGTAGTTATTTATGTATGTGTTCATATTCGTTAAATATCTATATTATTTTGTATGATTAATATTTATATTGTTATTTAAATTGAATAAGTTAGTTTTAAGTAAGCTTAATATCTCATTATGTTTTTTTGGCCTTGTTTTGTGCATCTACCCAAATAATTAATTTATCGATCTCACCTTCCAAAGATTGTCTGGAAGAGATGGCTTTTAGCGATAAGACCGCCAATTGTACCTCACTGTAAACTGTTTGATCATATGATTACTTTTGGAAATTTGTGTTTGATGTGCAATAAAGAGTTATTCTATTCTATTCTATAATAGTTCCCGTTGCGATAGGCAGAGACTATCATTCGCCACTATGTACGAACCTGGCAAAGCTCGCGATCTCCATTCACATTATAGGTAATCAAGCTTTTCATACATGCCTCTGTAAAAACGATAATTTAAACCAAAATGTAGATTTAAATATTTTTTATCGCCAATGACGTCTTCGAAGATAATATAACATACATATATTCACGCCATTACTTCCCATTAGGGTTGGCAGACACTATCGATCGCCATTTTATACGATCCTGGCAAACCTCTCTAGCTTCGTTTACATCCATCAATCTTGTCATACATGCGATTTTAGTTTTCATACTCTTGACGCCTGCCTTTTTGAGCACACTCTCTATTTGGTCCAGGTTCATTCTCCCTAGTCGTCCTCTACTAACATAACCGTCCACATTGTTTGTTAAAGATATGAATGAGTAATTATATTATGGAGACTTTTAAATACATATTAAGTTTTTGATCAAATTAGTTTTTTGTATATAACATACATACATATACTCACGGCTATATTTCCCTAGAAGGGGTAGCCAGAGCTAAGGAATTATAAATTCCTCAGCCACTTTTGGAAGTTGAGTGGGGAAAAGATGGTAAAAATAAAGGTTTTTGGTCATGGGTCTCCAACTGCATCGCCCAAAAATCCAATAAAAAGCCCCAATACCCTTAGTCGCCTCTTACGACACCCGTGGGTAGAAAGGGGTAGCGACATTCTAAGCCGGCACTACACGGCACTTTTTTGTACATAAAAGTGGTATAAATACTTTTCTAAACTTATCTGAAAATTTAAAGTACTGCGGTTTCATCTATACGAATAAAGATAAAATATCGAGCACAACGAGTCGTCTTCAAGAACCTATTGTTAGTAATACCATTGTGGATTGAATCTAGTTGGATGTAGGTTAGGGTTGGTACTTGTTCTATTCTATTATACAAATCATTTCCTCACAGTTCATATAAATGTCGTAGGATGATTGGATGTTTAGGTTTTTGGCAAAAAACCTAAACATCAAATCATCCTACGACATATATAATTGATGACAGCCGTGGCCGAGTGGATAGGTGACTAGCTTCTCGGTCCGGAAACCGGGCCGAGTTGGTTCGATCCCCGCTGAGAGAGATTATTTATATGTGCATTATAATATATTAAGTATACCATCTTACCTAGTTTTGGGCTTATTTGGAATTATTTATCCGTGTGCCTGTGAGCCTAAAAACCTCATCAAGACAACTACTTAAAAGATAGTAATAAAAGTAAATGCTATACCAATCATTAATAACATTCTATAAAGACATGTTCTAAAAAGTATTAATTTATTTCAAAATGCGCGTTTACACTATTTCTTACTAAGTGATTCAAGACTCAAGCGTTCACGCCGTATATCCCTGAAGAGTTTGGCAGAGGTACTAATATTTCTGAATATTACGAGACATCGTCACTTGGTGTTCAGGGTACCCACGGTTTGCTTGGACGCTCACGTGATAGGGGGCAGGGCTAGTGTTGCCGGATAATCGATAGTGTATCGATTATTAATCGATTATGTAAATGGGGCCCAAATAATCTATTAATTGATAGTATTATCGATAATATCGATTATAATCGATATAATCGCTATAATCGATTATTTGATTATAATCTATTAATTAATCGGTTATATAGCAACCGTGATAGCCCAGTAAGTAGAACACTCGGTTGTCGTGCAAACGACTAGTGTTCAAATCCTGGGTCGGGCCTACACCAATTTGTCTTTTCTAAAGACATATGTGTGGTTAATTTATCATGGTTGTTAACGGTGAGGGAAAACATCGTGAGGAAACCCACATGGCTGAGTTGTACTTAGTCATGTGACAGTGTATTCGTACAAAACGGCGATAGGCCTGCCCCCTATCACGTGAGTACACTGTCCATGCAAAACGTGGGTACTCTGAACACCAGGTGACAAAGTCACGTGATGTTCAGAAGTATTAGTACCTCTGCCAACCCCTTCGGGGATATTCGGCGTGAACGTTTATGTTTATGTTTATTGTCATTACACTATAATCTAGTAATCGATATAATCGATAGTATCGATAATACTATTGATTATTAGATTATTTTGGATGAACACAATCGATTAATCGATAATGGATTATCCGGCAACACTAGGCAGGGCTATCGCCGTTTGGTACGAATACACTGCACATGGCTATAATACATATTATAAGTACAACTAAGCCATTGTGGGAAAACATCCTAACCATGTTTTCGCTTACCGTTAACAACCATGATAAATTAACCACGCCTTTAGAAAATTAAACTGGCGTAGGCCCGACCTGGGATTTGAACTCACGCCTGCCTTCATTGAAAGGTGGTCGTTCTACCCTGCACTATCATGGCTGACAACTCCTTACTTTATGTTAACTACCCTACCTACTAAAAATAAACATCTGAAAATAAATAATCGACTGACATTGTAATTAGACTAGCTAGCAAAATAAATTAGCGTTTCTTTGTATTATTATATTTTTTTAGTTTTGGCAAAAATGCTTAAAAAAGCAGATAAAACTACAGTATATTATTTTGAACAAAACACCAACATTTTATACTGAACAAGTTTAAAAGTACACCAATTATTGTGATATCTTAAAATCTCCGTTGTCGCAATTTGTTTATTGTCTTTTGCTTTCTCTGACGACACCCATGGGAATGAAAATGTCTCAAATCTTTTACTTTGACAAACTCAATTAGAATTTGCTGCGGTTGAAAATTTATAACCTGGTTATAAACCTTTTAAAATTTATTTTCGAGGTAGGACATTTATGTAAGGAAACTAATAGGTTTAGCCTTTGTTCAGTAAAGTGTTAAAAATTTCGAATCCGTGAATTACTGTCAACAAATAAAAGTTTGAAACTTCGATAGCTCAATAAAAAGCTGCTTTCTATAGAATATAATAAAAAACACTTTATTGCACGTCAAAAAAAGGAAACACATTTACAAACCCAAATTTAATAAAAAAAAGTACAATTGGCGGTCTTATCACTAAAAGCTTCAGACAACCATTGAATGGAAAGATCTATCAATTACAGTAATGTGAGGTAGATGCTCAACAATATGACGAATCAAATATCTATGCTCAAATCTACAAAATCTATACAATAAATTTTCTTCTTTTTACTTTAAAGTTGTGTTAATTAAATTTAAAAATATTAAACTACTAACAAAAGTATATAGGTATACATACATACATATACTCACGGCTATAAATCCCTAGAAGGGGTAGCCAGAGCTAAGGAATTAGAAATTCCTCAGCCACTTGTGGAAAATTGAGTGTGGAAAAGATGGTAAAGTAAAGGTTGTTGGTGATGGGTCTCCAACCGCATCGCCCAAAATCCCTTATAATCCCCAATACCGTTAGTCGCCTCTTACGTACACCCATCGGTAGAAACGGGGTAGTGCTATTCTAAGCCGACACTACACGGCATTATAGGCACTATAGGTATATACGTGATAAATACTTACAAGTACATACTTCATACATACTTATAATATTTACAAAGACTTATAACTATACAGAGAGACATAAGTTTGAAGCCTCAGTTTCTTGACCAGATAGAAAACGTTCTTATAAAGGCGGGGGTCCGAAGTGAGAAGAATAAAAGAGCATGTATGAGAAGAATAATGAATGTAAGGGAAGCAAGAGAGGTTTGTCAAGATCGTACTAAGTGGCGATCGATAGTCTCTGCCTACCCCAATGGGAATAATGGGCGTGAGTATAAGTAGTCAGGCTGCAGCTAGCTGAGCCTAGCCTCGATTGAGGATTTTAAGGCAATGTGTGTTTTCTTAAGTCATTTATTTGGTTAGTTAAAAATATCTTCAGTATTTCGTTGTATTTAGAGGCATAAATATAATATAAAGTTACCGTAGTGCCGGCTTAGAATGTCACTACCCCTTTCTACCTACAGGTGTCTTAAGAGGCGGCTAACGGTATGGGGTTTTTGAATTAGTTTTGGGCGATGCTGTTGGAGACCTATCACAAACGATACTTTATTTCTACCTTCTTGTCTGCTATCAACTTCCATGTGGCTGAGGAGTTTCTACCTAGTACGCTCTGGCCACCTTTTTTTGGGAATTATAGCTGTGAGTATATGATTACTTACTTATACTCATGCAGGCAGAGAATATCGATCGCCTACCTATCGTAGTACATATGTACGTATGTATGTATAAATAATTAGATACCCCTCCAACTTCAATTATCTTTGAATGACGGCTTGTTTTAGTCCACTTAAAAACCGAAGCCATTTTAAATTGATATATCTAAATACAAAATATATAATATACATATATATACATACATCTAAATGGCAAAAGAGGCATGAAAGTAGAGAGAATGCAGTGGAAATGAGATCCCTCAGAAGTATATGTAATGTAAGGTTGTGCGACAGAGTGAAAAATAGTGTAATTCGTGAACGTTTAGGTGTGAAAGATGACGTAGTGTGCAAGATAGAGAAAGGGAGGTTAAGATGGTTTGGGCACATAGAGAGGATGGATGGCAGTAAATTGGTGAAAGAGATCTATAGAGCCAACGTGGAAGGTAATGTGAGTAGAGGACGACCACGGAGGACACACCAGGACCAAATAGAGTGTGTGCTAAAAAAGGCCGGCGTCCGAAGTATGAAGAATAAAAGAGCATGTATGAGAAGAATGATGAATGTAACAGAAGCAAAAGAGATTTGCTTAGATCGTACAAAGTTGCGATCGATAGTCTCTGCCTAACCCAATGGGAACAATGGGCGTGAGTATATGTAAGTAAATAAGTAAGTAATATCTAAATACCCAAAAGAAAACGTGACAACCCTGGCCAAGTGAGAGTAAGACTGACCTGCGCTAGACGGTTGTCTTGAAATAGATTTGCTTTTCTTTCCACCCGGACCACATATGTAGTTCACAACAGGAGTGTCGGCTTGAAATAACATACATACATACGAATAAATAAAGAATAAATTATTCTTTATTTATTAGTAATAATCCTCACATGAGGTTTTCATGAACAAAAAGATTTAAATTATACATACATACGATTTTAAATCCCAAAAAGGGGTGGCGAAATCTTTAAGAAATACCTCAGATACCTATGGAAGTTTAGTTGAAAAAAAAAACACTAAAATAAAAGATAACTTAAAATGTACAAACCTGCGGGAAGATGGGGTTATTGCTTTTCGAAGCCGACTCTACACAGCTTAAAATATTATAGGCTTATTTAATGCAATTAGCATCGTATTTGGTCCTTAAAATATTGTGTGGATTAATATTGTTGATATTAATAATAGGCGTGAGTATAAGTAAGTAAGTAATATTGTTGAGTCATGTTAAAAATAATTAATCACGATAAATTAATTCACAATATTTTTCCTTTTGACTTAACATACCAGTTTCGATCAGCGTGAATTGATATCTGCCGGATAGCGGGATTCGGTGATCCGGATTGCATTCTTCTCGAATAAGCTTTTTTACAACAAAAATCGTACAGTAACATGAATGGTCCACCCCTGAACTAGACAAGGCATCTCTCTATGTACATACTTACATACATATACTCACGGCTATAAATCCCTAGAAGGGTTCGCTAGAGCTTCGGAAAAAGAATTTGTTCAGCCACTTTTGGAAGTTTAGTGGGGAAAAGATTTTATAGTAAATGATTTGATGATGGGTCTCCGACCGCATTGCCCAAAAATCACTTATAAAGCCCAAATACCCTAAGCCGCCTCTTACAAACACAAACGGGAAAAATGTGGTAGTGCTATTCTAAGCCGACACCACACAGCATCTATTTCTGGGGAGGAATTACTTTATTTATTAATTTTACCATGAATTCTCACAATGGACAAAAGTAAAGCCTAAGATATATAAATACACTTATGTTTGCATTTACAGCACGTTAAGTGACAAGTTGTTAATGTATTTCAAATACAGCTCCCTACAGGCCTGAGTATACAATTTTGCCATTAAATCCCGAAGTTTCCAATTACATTTTGAAGCCAATCAATCGATTGTCAAACTTGATATTGTAATGAGGTCTTGAGGTCTTGAGAGAGGTAAATCTTGAATTTGAGTTTAAGATGTTCGAGGTTCTGAACACTAGTCGTTTGCACGATAACCGAGTGTTCTACCCACTGGGCTATCACGGTTGCTAATCCTGGGTCGGGCCTACACCAATTTGTCTTTTCTAAAGACATATGTGTGGTTAATTTACCATGGTTGTTAACGGTGAGGGAAAACATCGTGAGGAAACCCACATGGCTGAGTTGTACTTAGTCATGTGACAGTGTATTCGTACAAAACACTGTCCATGCACAACGTGGGTACTCTGAACACCAGGTGACAAAGTAACGTGATGTTCAGAAGTATTAGTACCTCTGCCAACCCCTTCGGGGATATTCGGCGTGAACGTTTCTGTTATGTTATGTTATGTTCGAGGTTAATGTTTTTTTACAAGCTCATATGAGATTCATCTGTATGTATGTAACCGACTCCTTTAAGCTCGAATTTGACCCACGTACATCAGACTGATCTAATTCTTTTTTTCTTTCATGAACGCCTATCCCTAAGGTTGCAATAATTGTTCAATAAAATATATGATTACTAAATTTGGGTAGAAAAATAGCATTTCACATATTTCATTCGTAATACATTAATAGGATTTATTTGTAATCAACAATGTTTTTCAAAATGAAAAATGGCTCTCCGCGTTTTCAACAATAAAGTATATAATGACCTTTGCTGATCACAAAGGAATATAAATCACTGGGAAATTGTATGAAAAATAAAATTTTTCATTCAAATAACTTTTGGTTTTAGGGACCATCGTCCACATTGTTACCGATAAAAATAAAATTATATGCTGCTGTGTAGTGTCGGCTTAGAATAGCACTGCCCCATTTCTCCGGTGGGTGTACGTAAGATGCGACTAACGGTATTGGGGCTTTTGAGGGATTTTTGGTCGATGCGGTTGGAGACCCGTCACCAAACAATCTTTATATCACCATCTTTCCCCACGCAACTTCCAAAAGTGGCTGAGGAATTTCTAATTCCTTAGCTCTGGCTACCCCTTCTTGGGATTTATAGCCGTGAGTATATGTACGGGCCGGCGCTGACTGCCGGCATGGCATGGCAAAGGATTTCGGTACAGATATAGCATTTTTAATCTTATTACCATGCGTATAGAATTCATTTTGACACAACGATGCCGAGGGAGGCCGCGGTAGGACAAAACGTCGGCATCGTTGTGTCAAAATAAAGTAAAATGAATTCTATACTCATGGCAATAAGATTAAAAATGCTATATCTGTACCGAAATCCTTTGCCATGCCATGCCGGCAGTCAGCGCCGGCCCTTAGTATGTAAAATTATATGCAAAAGTTATATTGCTTTTGTAGGTATCTTAGCAGTGCGAAAAATGCAGCAGCGCAAACTATTCGAACAAATTTAAACTTTTGCCGCCACCATAAAATGTTGACTAAGGATTTCTGAAGAAGCAGCCGTGATAGCTCAGTGGGTAGAACACCGCTTATCGTGCAGACAATAAGGGTTCAAATTCCGGGTCGGGCCAACACCAATTTGTCTTTTCTAAAGACATACGTGTGGGTAATGTATCGTGGTTGTTAACGTTGAGGGAAAACATCGTGAGGAAACCCACATGGCTGAGTTGTACTTAGACATGTGACAGTGTATTTGTATAAAGCAGCAAAAGCCTACTCGAGGGTACTCTGAAAACCAGATGATAATGTCAAGTGATGTTCAAACGTATTAGTACCTCAGAATACCCCTTCGGGGTTATACGGCGTGAAAGTTTAAGCAAGGAGATTCTTCTGAAGAAATTTGAATAAACCATAAATTTAACTTACTGCATATGCATACTTTACATGCACATAGATGATGAAATCATGAATATTCATCAAACCCTTAAACTGATCCATTCGGATCACAAACTTTTTGATGTTATTTGAGAAATCACGCATATTTTAACGTGCGTAGCATTTCCGCTTTTGGCCATTCTCTAGATAATTAGGAAACCTATAACATATTACCAGGTAAAAATATACAAGAATAAATAAATATATGTATAATACATATTACCAGGTATAAATGTACAAATATACAATATTTCACAAAAATATATATATATTGTAAAATATATTTGAGAATTCAAAAACCATTGTTTTATAAAAAAATCTACATAACATTGTTTATCATAATTTTCGTTACGAGTGTCTTGAAAATAGTCGTAAAACAGACGTGATTAATTACTCATTACTGCGCTTGGTTGCGCATTATTATTAAATTTAAATTGAGCTAATATTATCAGTAACTCCCTTGTAATATGTATGTAGACTATAAAATAGAATAGAAAATACTTTATTGCACATCATAAAATAAAAATTATAAAAGTACAATTGGCGGTCTTATTACTAAAAGCGATTTCTTCCAGACAGCCCTTGAATGGTAAGATCAATCAAAAATAATAATGTTTGGTAGATGTCCAATAACATGGAGGAAAAAGTCATTTAGTTTCAATCTAATCTTTTATTTCAAATTATTCTCTAATTTAATACATACATACATATACTCACGGCTATAATTCCCTAGAAGGGGTAGCCAGAGCCAAGGAATTATAAATTCCTCAGCCACTTTTGGAAGTTGAGTGGGGAAAAGGCGGTAAAATAAAGGTTTTGGTGATGGGTCTCCAACCGCATCGCCCAAAAATCCAATAAAAAGCCCCGTTACCATTAGTCGCCTCTTACGACACCTGTGGGTAGAAAGGGGTAGCGACATTCTAAGCCGGCACTACACGGCAATATCTAATTGAATATTAAACTAAGCAGTAACTAAGTTTTAATGTATACATATTCCATTTAATAAATATATACATACATGCTTATATTATTAATTATGTACATATACAACATAAATGAAGCCTTTAAAATATAACAATGGTAACGGTACGGAGCCAGCAACAAAGTTAATCGTTGCGCTTGTTCAGTTTGTAATTTTCTCCAAGGGGTGTTGCGAGTATTATGGACTGCGGAGTGGAAATAATTATCAGCGTGTGGTTGTTTCATTCCGAGCTCTCAGTTTTGTTAATATTCTAATTACTTTATACAAATTGTTTACTGAGATAATTGTTTTCACACACAATTGTACGTTGGATATCTTTGAAAAGTATTTTGTAAGCCATGGTACTTTTCTTAATATGCTATGTTGTGAATAGCACACTACAGTTTGATGAAAAGGTAGATGAGCTTTAGAATCGTAGGTTTGCTGGGTTGACAACTATACTTATTTACAGAATGCATTTGCCAATTCCGAAAATAATTATTGATCAAATTATGAAACACAGAAAACAAATGTTTTGTTAGTAATAGTAGTCTCTTTACTTCTTGAGTGCTGATGTGAAATAAATCTACGTCAGCATACACTTCGTTAACCATACGAGAAGAAATATCCTTGGTAAAAACTTATCTACATAACATAACATAAACGTTCACGCCGAATATCCCCGAAGGGATTGGCAGAGGTACTAATACTTCTGAACATCACGTGACTTTGTCACCTGGTGTTCAGAGTACCCACGTTTTGCATGGACAGTGTACTCACGTGATAGGGGGCAGGCCTATCGCCGTTTTGTACGAATACTCTGTCACATGACTAAGTACAACTCAGCCATGTGGGTTTCCTCACGATGTTTTCCCTCACCGTTAACAACCATGAAAAATTAACAACACATACTAATCTTCACTAATATTATAAGAGGAAAACTTTGTTTGATTGTAATGAATAGGCTCAAAATAACTAGACCGATTTTACAAATTCTTTCACTAATGGAAAGCTAAGACTTTCGAGCTTAGACTGAAGGTTCCATACAAGGAATGTATGTTCCAAAGGACTCCTGACAAATGCGTATTAGAATGCTCATCATTGCGTCTTATACAGGATATGTGAGTTCTTTCATTCAATTTAGTTTAATATCCTGAGTGGGGCCTACACTAATGTGTTGTTTTTTTGTTATTTGTGTCATTTATTTACAAACTAGCTTTTTGCCCGCGATTTCGTCCGCGTCAACTACATTTTTTTCATCCACTTTATATTTAAAAAAGTTGTATAAAAGATATAAAGGACATTGAGGCTTTTTAAGTGATTGTTCAGCGATGCAATTGGAGACCCATCACTAAAATCCTTTATTTACTACCTTTTCCCTATTCAACTTCCAAAAGTGGATGAAGAATTACTATCTCCGGAGCTATGGCTACCCTTTTTGGGATTTATGGCCGTTAGTGTATATATACTTATGAATGATTGATGGATACATACATATACTCACGGCTATAAATCCCTTAACGGGAAAGCCAGAGCTTTGGAATTAGAAATTCCTCATCCACTTTTGGAAGTTGATTGGGGGAAAGGTAATAAATGTTTTTGGTGACGGGTCCATCGCCCAAAAATCACTTCAGAAGCCCCTATACCCTTAGTCGCCTCTTACGATCACCCACGGGTAGAAATGGGGTAGTTTTATTCTAAGCCGACACTACACTGCACTTGATTGATTGATTGATGGATGAATTTCATAAATTCTATTTTTAGTGGTTATAATATAACAGTAAATCGCACCAAGTTTCAAGTTTCTAAATACAGAAATGTCAAAAATCTCTATACTAACTTTCATTTGCTATTGCAACCCCTCAGTGCCATAAAACATATGATAGGAATCATGAATGAAACAAACAACTTTGTACCAAGTTTCTATGTTCGATATATTATTATGTTCGTATTAGTACGTATAGTAACTATTGATTTTCGGGTCTTAGTTTAATAATAGTTGTTTTAATTGTAATGTTCAATCGCGAAAGTCTTAGAAAATACTAAGTACGGATAGTAGTTTGGTGCTGCGGAGCGGAGGCCCGATGGGTGCTGCCCCCTACACTAACCGTTGGTGATGGTGGGTGAGTTGCCAGCAGAGATTGATCGGGAATATGGGGATTGTCCGAGATGAATGATATCCTATTTCATGATGCAATAGTTCTAGCTATTATTCTAAGCTAACACAATAACTTTTTCTTTACTGAAAGCTTGTGTTGAGTTTTGATCCCAGGTCTCTCGAATGTTCATAGAGGTTAGATTTACCGACGGCAAATTTTGAATACCCTGTATTTTCTTATAGTCTTACTATTGACAAAAAAAATAATTAACTCCCGCTCCCGCTGTATTATCCCGCATTTTCATACCCTACTGATATCGAGCGCCAAAATCCACAATTCAATGTAAAATGAAAAATATTGAATAAATATAAAATAGAAAGTAGGTAAATGATTCGAAAAGTGCACCGAGTAATTTTATGAGCTACAGGTTAAAGCGCAATATATTCCACTTCTTACGTATCTTAAAAAACATCGATAGTCGATACCACGGTTTAAAAAATACCCAGAGCGCCATCTATTGCATACCTCAAGAACTAACGTAACGTAAATACTTATAATGTAAAAAAACAGTTTAGACGATAAAACAAATTGAACGTCATCCCTCGGGAATTCCTCATTCTCAAGGATACATTATCGTATCATTTAGCTTCTAAATTTACATGTTTATATTGGTTTGCAATATATCACCTTGTTTTAAATCGTACACAGCGCCATCTCCAATCCATCCAGCAAGCAAAAAATAATTTAGTTTTCCCTCGGGAATATCATTTTCCCGGGAATTAAAGTACCCTATTATTTAATATAGACTTCTAACTATACGTCTGCAAAATTTCAAAGCAATCGGTTCAGTAGTTACGGCGTGAAAGCGGAACAAATAAACAAACAAACAAACTCACTTTCCAATTTATAATATTAGTATGGATGTTTTTAAACTGTGAGGGAAATAACGTGAGGAAATCAATATTACCAATATTAACATGTTTATTTACAAAAATAAATGCAAAAAGCGGCCAAGAGCGAGATGGACTCGCTAATGAAAGGTTCCGTAGCAGCACTAGCAAGTAATTTGATTTATGACGTTTAAAAATAGAACTACTGGCTAGATCTCATTCAAACCAATTTTCGTTAGTAGTTTGTATAGTAATACACATCATATATTTTTTTCAGTTTTATCATGCCCATATTTTAGAAGTTACGAGGGGGGGACACACATTTTACCACTTTGGAAAAGTCTCTCGCGCAAACTATTTAGTTTTGAAAAAAATTATATAAGAAACCTCAACATCATTTTCAAATACCTTTTGATAGATACACGTATAGGTTTGATGAAAAAAAAAATTGAGTTTTAGTTCTTTGTATCGGGAACCCTAAAAATTTTGGTTTTTTTTTTAGATTTTATTTTAAAATCTTAATGCGGTTTACAGAATACATCTACGCAACAATTTTCAATAATGTAGTTCTTATAGTTTCGGAATAAACTGGCTGTGACATACGGACGGACGGACGGACGGACGGACGGACGGACAGACAGACAGACATGACGAATCTATAAGGGTCCCGTTTTTGCCATTTGGCTACGGAACCCTACAAATGGGTGAACTGAAAACCAAGTGATAAAAATGACACATGATGTTTAGAAGCATTAGTACCTCTGCCAACACTTTGGGGATTTACAATGTGAACGTTCAGTTAAGTATATGCTCAAAGATATAACTAGACTTCACCCAGCTAGCACTCAAACCAAACACAGAAATCTAAAACCAAACAAAAAGCTCATCAACAATTTAAGTCGCATTCCGAACGTCTTGTTTGACAACTCAAAGCCTTCGAGAGCATACGTTGAAAGTTGAGCAATTCGCCAACCACGTTTTAGTTTATACAACATGAATATTAAGTTCATATGTACACGTTGCTTTACAACACGCCGCGGTTTTGGTGACAAGAGGAGAGCGATATCATAGGCGCTCACTGAAAAACAGTGTTGTGGCTTAAAACTTCCTACTTTTGTTGAGTCAGTGACTGTTGGAGGCCACAAACGTGCAAAAAAATATTATTCTTTTATTTTACTGTGTTGACACTGGTTGTTCTTTTTATCTTTAATTTTAATGTATTTTTATTTGTGTTTTAATCAAGTTTTTGTTTTCTGAAACTTTTTTTATTACGAGTATTTTAATCATTTAGTACTTATTTTGATCGATTATTGTTTGTTTTCAAGCCTTCTTTCTATACTTAGGGTCATTAGAGTACTTATAGAAAATTATTGCAAAAAGCTACCTGTAACTATAACCGATCTATTCAAGGCTATAGGTAAGTCCCATAAATATGTCACCAAATCTTTGGAATTTGTATTCCTCAGCCACCTTTTTTTAGTTCAGTGTAGAAACGGTTGTAAAATATAGGATGGCTAGTGATGGGTGACCAGTCAAATCATCGAACATTTATTTAACAAGCCCAAAATTGGTAAAAAGGTAGATGAGCTTTAGAATCGTAGGTTTGCTGGGTTGACAACTATACTTATTGATAGAATGCATTTGCCAATTTCTGAAATGGTTTTATAATCATAATAAATGACATGATAGTCCAATGGGTAGAACAACCGCCCGAAAAGAGAAGGGCGTGAGTTCCAATCCTGGGTCGGGCCTACACCAATTTGTCTTTTCTTAAGTCATATGTGTGGTTAATTTATCATGATTGTTAACGGTGAGGGAAAACATCGTGAGGAAACCCACATAGCTAAGTTGTACTTAGTCATGTGACAGTGTATTCGTACAAAACGGCGATAGGCCTGCCCCCTATCACGTGAGTACACTGTCCAAGCAAAACGTGGGTACCTTCTCTGGACACTAGATGGCGCTGCCATGTGAGTTCAGAAGTATTGGTACCTCTGCCAACCCCTTCGGGGATAAACGGCGTGAACGTTTATGTTATGTTATGTTATGTTTTATAATATATTTAAAAAAAAACAGACAAGTCTGACCTAAAACACATTACATAAATACACTACATTTATTTTTATTATAAGAAAAATGTACCAAGTAATATTTATGTAAATTCAATCACACCTATGACAAATATATTTTTTTAAATGTATTTAAATATAGAATCTACACAAAAATATACCAACATTTTACGGTTCTATTAAAAAAAAGAAATATCAAATGATGAAACACAGGAAACAAATGGTTTGTGAGTAATCTTTACCTCTGTAGTACTGATGTGAAATAAATCTACCTCAGCATATACTTCGTTAAACATACGAGGAGAACGGATCAAAAATGAGCTTTACCTATACTTGGTGTAAGCTAATAGAATACACAGTACAGAAAACTGGGGAAGTGTCAATTGGTTCGTACATAAACAAGCATGCCGGCACACGTGACCACCCCTTTCTACCCACGGGTATCGTAAGAGGCTTTTTAAGTGGTTTTTGGGTGATGCGGTTGGAGGCCCATCACCAACGACACTTTATTTATACCATTTTGTCTAATTATAACTAAGACAGCTAAGGGTATGAGCATGTAACATGATGTTTAGAAGTATTAATCTCCTTGCCATCCCTTTGGGGATTTACGCCCGATTTCTAAATTGAGTATTCCAGCTGAGAACAACTTAAGTATCGTTCTGTCGCATTAAAATCTTAACAACTGAATGAGACCAAACGATACTTAAGTCGTTCTCAGCTTGAATACTCAATTCAGAAATCGGGCGTTACAATGTGAACGTTCAGTTAAGTATATGCTCAAAGATATAACAAGACTTCACCCAGCTAGCACTCAAACCAAACACAGAAATCTAAAACCAAACAAAAAGCTCATCAACAATTTAAGTCGCATTCCGAACGTCTTGTTTGACAACTCAAAGCCTTCGAGAGCATACGTTGAAAGTTGAGCAATTCGCCAACGACGTTTAGTTTATACAACATGAATATTAAGTTCATATGTACACGTTGCTTTACAACACGCTGGGGTTTTGGTGACAAGAGGGGGAAAGCGATATCATAGGCATAACATAACATAACATAAACATAAACGTTCACGCCGAATATCCCCGAAGGGGTTGGCAGAGGTACTAATACTTCTGAACATCACGTGACTTTGTCACCTGGTGTTCAGAGTACCCACGTTTTGCATGGACAGTGTACTCACGTGATAGGGGGCAGGCCTATCGCCGTTTTGTACGAATACACTGTCACATGACTAAGTACAACTCAGCCATGTGGGTTTCCTCACGATGTTTTCTCTCACCGTTAACAACCATGATAAGTTAACCACACATATGTCTTTAGAAAAGACAAATTGGTGTAGGCCCGACCCAGGATTTGAACACTAGTCGTTTGCACGATAACCGAGTGTTCTACCCACTGGGCTATCACGGTTGGATCATTAGAGTACTTATAGAAACTTATTGCAAAAAGCTACCTGTAACTATAACCGATCTATTCAAGGCTATAGGTAAGTCCCATAAATACGTCACCAAATCTTTGAAATTTGTATTCCTCAGCCACCTTTTTTTAGTTCAGTGCAGAAACGGTTGTAAAATATAGAATGGCTAGTGATGGGTGACCAGTCAAATCATCGAACATTTACTTAACAAGCCCAAAATTCTAAATCGCTTCTTACGAGATCCACGGAGAAAAGTGAGCCGATGCGAGTCTAGTGTTGTCTGAAGAATAAAAAGCATGTATAAAAAAAATATGAATGTACTCGTAGACGAAGCTCAGGAATTTTGTCAGGATGGTACAAAATAAAATGGTGATCGATAGTCTCTGCCTACCACAATCAGAACTAATAGCGTGAGTATATTTATTGTGTGTTCGACTTATGTTTTTAAATACGTCCACAATGTTCTTGCGTTACTCTCACCCTTTAGAAAGTCTACCCACAGTGCATAGTCAGATACGTGGCGACCACTTGAGAACCGTCTGCACCAGCCATCATATTTTTGTGTCCAAGCATTTCCTTAAACACCAATTTATAAATAATACTGGAATTATCGGAACACACAAATGATGCTCGAAAAAACAAATTTCACTCCAATTTAAAGTTAAATATTAATTTATTCATATAACATTTCGTTCATGTTTTAATGCATGTCATTATTTTTTGTAACTCCATTTAACTGAATGCGCTATTTTTAATTGATAATAAATTTTGCTGCTTCTTTGTTACGTTATTACACCATATATTTTATTACTATCTGCTGTGTAGTATCAGCTTAGAATAGCACTACCCCATTTCATCCCGTGGGTGTAGGTAAGAGGCTACTAAGGGTATTGGGGATTTATAAGGGATTTTTGGGCGATGCGGTTGAAGACCCATCACCAACAACCTTTATTTCACTCTTTTCCCCACTCAACTTACAAAAGTGGTTGAGAAAATTTTAATTGCTTCGCTATGGCTACCCCTACTAGGGATTTATAGCCGTGAGTATAAGTTTGTATGTATATTTCATAACTAATTTTAAAATATTGATTTATGTTTATCGAATACTTTTCAACAAGCTATAAATATTAGCTCAAGCAAAATACCTTTCGCATACACAAATTTAGAAACCCAAGCAAATATAATCCCTGATTTTATTTGTCGCTTAAACACACACCAAAACTCTGGCCTTCCATTACTTGCTTTGAAATATGACATCAAAACTCAAATTTACTTAAGGAGAATACTCTGAAACTACGCTTCAAACACGGTTGAGGGAAAAGAGCGACATTCTTGAATGCGATTCTACACTATCTTCCAATAAATTGTATAAAATTACACACATACATACATACATATACTCACGGCTATAATTCCCTAGAAGGCGTAGCCAGAGCTAAGGAATTAGAAATTCCTCAGCCACTTTTGGAAAGTTGAGTGGGGAAAAGATGGTATAATAAAGGTTGCTGGTGATGGGTCTCTAACCGCATCGCCCAGTGTTCCCTTAAAAGCCCCAATACCGTTAGTCGCCACTTACGTACACCCACCGGAAGAAATGGGGTAGTGCTATTCTAAGCCGACACTACACAGCCTAAGTGGCAAGAATAAGTGATAAACTTAATTTGATAAATTATAACTTGTACTGAATTTTAGTTTATGGGAGTCTTATTAACTAAGATGCATTTGTACTCCGTAGATATGGTAAGTGTCTTTTGTGTGTCTTACTTTAGATCCCTTACTTTAGATCTTCATTCTTTTTCGAAAATTTTTGACGACCGAAATAGGGCGTAAAAATTAGATGCACTATAAATTAAGTCACAACAAAATAATTATTATTACACAGTTAAAAAAGGAAATCAAAATTCAATCAACATATTGTAAATAACAAGTATAACATTGTTTAGGTGTATATAAAAAATAATAAAAATAAAATAAAAATTTATTCAGTTTTCAAAAGTACATAATATTCGTCTTAACCTAGTAAGTTATTTAAAGTACAAAATATAACATTTTCCTGTTCCTGAGCTAGGTAATTTACCTGTATTTCAGGCAACAATAAACAAAAAAGGCTTAAACTATCAGTTTTCATATAATGGTATTGGTAAGTAGTGTATAAATTATTATCAGACTCGATTGTATCTAACTAATTGTATTATTATGATAAAAAAATAAAAACATCTTATATTAACTTATTATATTAAGCAATTCCTCTGATTCCGTGTATGTAAGATTTAAAAGCCACGATTGAAGTTTTTTCTTGCATTCAAAGTTGTTTAAGTTATATAATACTAGTAATCTATTAATTTTATTATATTAGTATGGACCTAAAAATATAAATAATCTATTTGTAATGGAAAATTTTGCACTATAAGTATTCAAACATACTATATCCTTTCGCCTCCTGTTTAGTGTATCAGGGTTGAAGTGTAAGCTAGCATGCTGCTTTAGAACAGTGAATAGAATAAAGAGCTGGCGCACAGTTAGCACTTTGCATTGTTTATATAGTTCGGTAGTAGGGAAATAGAAAGGGCGCGCTGTGGCTACTTTAAGTAGCGCTCTTTGAGCTCGTTCCAGTTTTAACATAGTGGTAATGCCAGCACCTCCCCAAGATTTTATGCAATAAGTCAGTAAGGATTGACCAAGCGCTTGATAGATTTGTTTTATTAAAGCGTAGTCACATATGTGTCTCAACTTTTTAAATATTACTATAAGTTTTCTAATTCTATTACAGAGTGCATTAATATGGACCTTAAAAGTTAAAGTAACATCGAGAGTAATTCCAAGATATTTGATGTTAATTGCTTTGGAGATAGTTGAGCATGGGCATGGTGCGCTATCAGTGCAAGTGCGGTGATGTGCATAAAGCGGGGTATTAGCGAGTAATGGTGTAGAAGTGTTCCTTGCGAAAATCATATACATAGTTTTATCAGTGTTCAAGGACAGAAAATTATTAAAAAGCCAGTCATTCACAATACTAAAGCCAAATTGAGCGAATTTATAAGCTTCGTCTATTGTTTTTGCAGAAAAAAGTAAGGCTGTGTCATCTGCATATGAAACTATGGTGCCGTTATTAAGTTGGAGATTACATAGCTCATTAATATAAATCAAAAATAGGCTGGGTCCTAAGATACTACCCTGAGGGACGCCATAGGGGTGGTTTTTTGAAAATGAGCTATAATTGTCTCCAATTTTTAGGCACTGAAGTCTATTACTAAGATAACTTTCAAATAATTTTAACTGAGTATCCCGAATGCCGATATTTTCTAATTTTCGCAATAAAATTGGAATTGAAATTGTATCAAAGGCTTTTTTGAGGTCGAGAAAAATCCCTATAACATGCATACCTTTGTCCAAATTTTGCACAATTTCATTTGTAAGGCAATGGACTGCGTCATCAGTAGATAACTTTTTACGGAAACCAAATTGACAACTTGAGAGAAAGGATATTTCATCTAAATATTTTATTAACCTACTGTTCATTATTTTTTCCAAAATTTTAGAGAAAGTGGGAAGAAGAGAAATCGGTCTGTAATTATTTGGTTGGTTTTTATCCCCCGATTTATAAATCGGAATAACCACAGCTTTTTTTAATGACTCGGGGAATATACCTTGAGACAAGCAATTTTGAAATATGAGAGTTAACGGAGGGGCTAGTATATCCTTACAAAATTTCAAAACTTTACATGAGATGTTATCCCAACCGGGGGCACTATTACTTTTTAAGTTATTTATAATACCCTCTACTTCAAAGACGTCTGTATCGATCATAACAAACGATTTAAGCCTTGAAGGGTGTTTAGAATTAGCTTGATAGTATTTTTCAAAATTTGCCTGTTCAGATAAATTCTTACCAATGTTTATGAAAAAGTTATTTATAAATTCTGCTGACTGTGTGGGAGTTGACCTTAGCTTGAATAGTTCGTTAGGGATATCATTATGTTTTGTCGTGCAAGTCTTTTGTTTAATGAAATTCCAAATTAATTTGTTGTTACTTCCCGCAGATTGAAGTTCTTTTTTCTCGTACTCACATTTTACATTTTTCAAAATTTTATTGCAAAAATTGCGATATCGTTTGTAAATAAGAGTAATAGTATTGTTAGTAGGCTCAAGCATATACCTTTTGTGCAACTTATCTCTATGTTTTATGCATCTGATTAAGCCGTTATCCAAGGTTTTATTATTTGGTACTTCCTGCTTTGACGAAACGTGCTTGTATTTTTCGCAATTGCATTTTGAACACAGTTAGTCACGTAATTCATGGAAAAGTTTACGTCAGTATTATTACAAACCGTGCTGAACTCTATTTGAATTAAATCAAATCACGTCTTACGTTTTGCATGTTAACACTAGAATAGCTGCGGCGGCATTTGTTATGAGTCAGCTTTAAATTCAATGTCAATAGCACGGCGCGATGATCGGTAATAGTCGAGTTAGTAACAAATGTATGTGTCAGGTAATTCGTTTTTATCATAACATGATCTAGACAGGATCCGCTGTTGTGAGTGGGAAAGGTATGGGCGGGTGATATTCCATGAAAAGCACATATGTTTAAGTATTCCTGGATAGAAGAATCGTTGTTTTCTGTTATAATGTCAATATTCAAGTCTCCAGTTAAAACAATGTTTTTTGTAGAGGCGAAAGCATGTAGTATACTGTTCAAGGATTGTAAAAAATTATCAAGTTTGCGAAAAGATGGAGAGCGGTAAAAAGATAATATGACTAAGTCCTTACTTATCAGTCCTAGACAATTACTTTCATTAACACAAATTTCTTCTATGGTAAAGTTTAACGTATCTCGTACATATATTATAATGCCATCATTTTGGTTATGTAGTTTAGTTGAGCTGTGTAATTTGTACCCTGTGAGGGTGGGTAAACTATGTGCTCGGTTTTGTAACCAACATTCAGTCAAGATAATAATATCAAAAGGAACATTAAATCGAGTTAATAATATTAGAAAATCATCGAAATTTTTGTGAATACTACGAATGTTTTGGGTTAAGATTTTAAGAGTACCTTTCTCATTACAAATTAATTGGCTACACAATTCAACATCACACGAGTGAGATTCACCAAATTTTATATTGTCTAAGTCATAGATAATTTGATTTGTCATTGATAAATAAACTAAAGAACGTTTAAAAATAAATTTAAAAAAGAAGTAAAAAATGTGAAAAGAAACTTAATTAATAAGTGCTTATAGATAATAAGAAGATACGGGCGCTCTTAGGCGCCTTCATAGTTAATAGAATTTATATACCTCAATTCTGCATTCTTCCTTGCTGGGCATTCAGGGTCTCCTGTAGGATGGTTACTCGTTTTTTTAAAACGCTTGCAGGTGGCACAGGTTGGTTCCTGAGATTTTTTAATACACTCTTTGATAGAGTGTCCAGTCTCCCCACAATGGCCACAGACCTGATCAGCCTCACGACAAAACTTAGCTGAGTGTCCATATTGCTGACATTTAAAACAACGGGTCACAAGGGTGAAGTCTCTTATTTTACATGATGTCCAGTTAATGAAAATTCGCTTCTGATTCATGAGACATTTGCGAATTCCTGCGGGGACCTCAATTATGTAGTGGCAATATTTACCCTGTTTTTTACCCCCTTTATGGCTAAGTTTTATGGAGCTAAGAAATTTGTCGAATGTTGAGTCTGGATACTTATCGGCCAAATTTTGTTCATACATGCACTGAAACACTTCTTTCTCCGATAAATTTGTTGGCACTCCAACTACAACTATTCTAGGGCGGCGCTGGTTACTTTCTTCTAAAGTAAGATCGTTTGAGCAGAGTTTATTTGACGATTTGATCTTTTCAATATCCTGCTGGGACTCGGTGCTGATGATTACTCCTCCATTTTTAGTTTTTCTGAGTCCTCGTACTTGCAATTTCATCGCCTCGGGGCAGATAATTTTTTGTACTAGGGACTTGGTCTCATCACTAGATTTTTGTTTGTCTTTGGGAAATATTGTTATGGAGGCTAGATTTTGGGGTCTTACAAAATCGTTTGGTCCCTTTTTAACCATATCGGCAAAAGAAGTGTTCGTCTTAGTTTGGGACTCCAAAGAATTGCGTATAGATTGTTTAAGGTCTTGGATTGTTTCAAGGTCACATTGTTTTTGTTCTAAGACTTCAATTTTCTGATATAAGTTCTGAATTTTAGATTGGGCGAGAAGAAGATGTTGTTTAGCC
Source organism: Bedellia somnulentella (assembly GCA_963576735.1). Classification (NCBI taxonomy): domain Eukaryota; kingdom Metazoa; phylum Arthropoda; class Insecta; order Lepidoptera; family Bedelliidae; genus Bedellia; species Bedellia somnulentella. The sequence continues at coordinate 17,532,846 of OY755179.1, forward strand.
GATTGGTAATGAACTGCCATTTGACCAGTACCATTCCCGATTTTCCTACATAAGTTACTAATACAGAGCTTTTGGTCTGAGTTCAGCTTACCTTCGGTCGATACTTGGCATATTTTTTGTAAGCAGGCCTCAATGGTGTCCATCCAATATTGGATATCAGTAGTTGATACAACGCTGGAGTCCTGATGTTTTGAAGAAGCCGATGGTGCTTGGTCCATATTGTCTTCAGTGCACTGCGGAGGAGGACTGCGCCGAGTCAGTCCGCTCCGATTAAATGGACTTCCTTCCATAATAATCTCTTAGTTAAATACACTAATACACTAATACAACATATTAACACTACAATAGTCTATGCGATTAGTATTTAGGTGATGCAGACATTTAAAAAAGTAATATATAAAATATTAATCTCAATAGTTAACGAGAGCTAAAATGGCACGTGCGTTCTAGTCGCAGGCCAGTAGATGATTCTCAATGATGAATGAAATATATATATATATATAAACTCTAAATTGAATACTTTTGTCTGTGATACTTCCTAAGAAAATAAAATAAAATAAGTAAATAATAATAATTAACTAAGTGTCTTCTTTGACGTCAGACACATTTTCATTCACATCTGACAGAATTTTGTTGCTGCTATAGCAACGATGATGCATTGACTTCACTCGAGTTCATAACGAATCTCCTTGGGAATATTAAAACTATATTATATTGTAAAGACAAATCTTACAGTCCACGAATTTACAGTTTACAATATCTATAGCCTCTTTTCTTTTAAATACTATAACCAGTCGAGATATTCAGAACACAAACATTAACTGCCACTTTCTGAACGTCAAAGCAAACTAAATTTAAATTGGTTCTACTACCGCTGCGGAAGGTGTTTCAAAGGAGTAAATACCGTTTATGCCGTCCGTATTTAAATTTCACTTCAATTTTAAAGGAGCGAGGTGTTACAATTTTCTGTACTTAAAAGGGTGGCTGAAACGCTATCTTATGTTAAAGTAATAAGATTAGAGGAGAAGATAGCAACAGTGGTAGCTCAGTGGGAAGAACACTGCTAAACGTGGAGACGATAAGGGTTCAATTCTCGGATCGGGCCTACACCAATTTGTCTTTTCTAAAGTCATAAGTGTGGTTAACTTATCATTACTAAGTTGTACTTTGTCATGGACAGTGTATTCGTACAAAACGGCAATAAATCTGCCCCCAATCACGTGAGTACGCTGTCCGAGCAAAACTTGAGTACTCTGTACATTAGGTGACAATGTCACGTGATGCTCAGAAGTATTAATACCTCTCCCAATCTCTTCGGGGATATGGCGTGGCGTTTCAGTTAGAGTAATCAGATTAATTTAGCCTGCCTCGTAATCTGGTAAGACCAGATTCGTAATGGGGTAGAATTGTAGTTAGTTTGATATCAAGGTTTTATTTTCCTACGCCTTGGCTCACTTTACAAGCACAGCTTTATACATATATATTTTAAAGAAAGAAAGAAAGAAAGAAAAACGTTTATTCGCCATTTGTAGGCACAAGAAGAACAAGTAACATAAAACAAAAAAATAATTTACAACTTAATCTTAACAACATTTAAAATAAATTAGTTATAAAATAAAAAATTATAAAAAACAAAAAAGAGAATCAATAAAAACATACAAAAAAATTGTCATGCACATTACATTATTTTTTATTCGTACTCTGTTCTAGAAATGCTTTAGTTATACGAGGGTTATGCCAAAAGAAACTAGATACTCAAAAATTATAAAATTTATTCTTTATTACAAGTATCGATCTTTTCAAAGTATTCACCCTGAGCAAGTATACACTTTTCAATACGTCTGACTGAACCAATTGTAAAATACCTGTGACCACTCTTCTGTAGATACCTCAGAAATCTCAAAATTATAGGCAACCAGCGCATCTTCTTTGCTTTCAAACCTCTTCCCCTTTAGTTTTTCTTTGATATTTGGAAACAAATAAAAATCACAAGGCGCTAGGTCAGGTATAGCGGGTGAGGGAGAGTTGACACATTTTTCAAGTTGAAAAAGTCTAGTGTTTTGCCAGACGTGTGCGGCGCCGCATTGTCGTGGAGCCAGAGAAGGTGCCGGATTCCTGACTTCGGTCGCTTGTCACACCAAGCTGATATTACTGTTGGAGCACAAACTGTCACATACTATTCGGAGTTCACCGTTATTTCATTCTCTAGAACAATAGTAGCAATATGACCCGTTTTGCAGAAAAATGAGACGACCATAAGTTTCTGTGTGCTTCATGCACGGCGACATTTCGTTGGAGTTGGCTCGTCTTCAAAGCACCATACAGTCGCGAGTCGCTTTGATTCGGGATCATAGTTATATAGCCATGTTTCGTCTCCAGTCAGTATATTATGTATATTAATAATAATAATCTGAAAGGGTAAAGAGGTACCAACAGAATCGTCTCTTCATGAGTGACCAGAAGAAGTTCTACAGAACTTTGGAGCGTCCCGATGTTGCTTCGACGGGTCAGCGACCGGAAAAAGCCGAAGTCCTCGAGCTGTACAAAATTGAAAGTACAGTTCGACACTTCCTCGGGCAGTGTATAGGGTGCTGGAGAACGATCCTGAGTTTAGACGGTCAGCGGATGACGGACGCGGATGACCAAATTGATATAAGGCGAGGGATTTTCCAGGGCGATTGCCTGAGTCCAGTTTGGTTTTGCTTGGCCCTGAATCCTCTAAGTACACTCTTGGATAATTCAGGGACAGGCTTTCAGTTTCGGAGAGGCGGACCACGCTTGCCTCATCTCCTTTACATGGATGACCTGAAGCTTTACGCCCCCACGGCTGACAGATTGGCGGAGCTACTGACGATCACTAACGATTTCAGTGGTTCCGTCAAGATGGAGCTCGGGGTCGATAAGTGTGCGGTCATTCATGTTGAGAAGGGGCATGTCGTGCACTCTGATGGTGTCGATGTCGGCACCAATCATTTGAGGGCACTCTCCGAGGCTGAAACATACCGGTATCTGGGGATGTCACAAACCATCGGTGTGAAGGTGGCAGACGTGAAACAGGGTGTTTGCGAGGAGTTTTATGAGCGCCTGAAAAGTGTGCTTAATAGCTACTTGACTCCTGGGTCATGCCTGTACTGATGTACACATTTGGCGTGCTTAGATGGACTCAGACCGAACTTGACACTCTGGACAGACGAGTCCGCACGATGATGACCTCTCATCGAATGCATCATCCGAGGTCGTCGGTTATGAGATTGTATATCCCGCGGAAGTGTGGTGGTCGAGGCCTCTTGAGTGCCAAAACCATGCACAACCATCTCAAACAACGTTTACGGAGAGAAATGTGGTCGTGAATTATGGTTTGCATTGCTGCTGATCCAATTCCCAGTTCTCGTTCTAGCTCTACATATGTAATTCGTGACATGATAGTCCAGTGGGCAGAACACCCGCCCGAAAACAGAAGGGCGTGAGTTCCAATCCTGGGTCGGGCCTACACTAATTGGTCTTTTCAAAAGTCATATGTCTGGTTAATGTATCATGGTTGTTAACGGTGAGGGAAAACATCGTGAGGAAACCCACATGGCTGATTTGTACTTAGTCATGTGACAGAGTATTCGTACAAAACGGCGATAGGCCTGTCCCCTATCACGTGAGAACACTGTCTAAGCAAAACGTGGGTACCTTCTCTGGAAACTAGATAGCGCTGCCATGTGAGTTCAGAAGTATTGGTACCTCTGCCAACCCCTTCGGGGATAAACGGCGTGAACGTTTATGATGTTTTTCAGTTCAATCTCATACAATTATCGAAGCTATAATAATATTCAATATCGAAACGATATATTTCGTACTTTGAGTAAAATTCTTAGTCAGGTCTGGGAATAGCTTCGTCAAACATAGGAAAAATAGAGCTGTGACTTCATAGCAAATCTATTATATTTATGACGTATGATGATGTAGAGGCAAGGCATAGGCATAATCAGTCTCTAACTTCATCATATTTTCTTCCTTCATTTTTACTCTCTAACATATATACATATACTCACGGCCGTATGTACCAAAAAGGAGTAGCCAGATCTTAAGAGCTCGAAACTCTTCAGCCACATTTGGAAGCTGATAGGTGTACCCTGGTGGTGGAAATAAAGTATCGTTGGTAATGAGTCTCCAATTGCATCGCCTATAAATCACTTAAAAGCCCCAATATCCTTAGTCACCTCTTAGGAACACCCACGGGCAGTAGTAGGGTAGTGCTATTCTAAGCCGACACTAATAATCTAATCTGTTTAGAAGAGAGAATTTAAAAAAACAAACGATTTCAGAGCAAATTCCCAATCACACATTCAAATAAGATCACTTTCTTGAGGCAGTCGGCTTCTCCATTTCACAAATTAAATGATCTCATTAAAATAAGATCTTCACTTCGAGAAGCAAACGTGTCGGGTTGAAGATTAATGTATTTCTTGAGAAGTGATCATTGACGTTTATTAGATGGTTCTTTGACTCATTTTTCATGGTCCCTACTATGTCGCTTTACTCTAAAATTTATTGCTTTTTGTTGTAATTAAAATTTCAGTAAGCAATCGTCTTGGTAAAAACCTGTCGCCTTTACACACTACTTTTTTTATAACATCGTCAACGTACAATTCGGTATGCAAAGTTCTACTAAAGTGATGCTGATTACAAAACCATTTCGAGATATTATGGTTATAAACAATATTTTCTTGAAATTACATCAATTGAAGCTAAGATGACTGTTATTTTATCAAAAAACTGTAACAGTGTTTGACCTTCAATGTTGCTTCAAAGACATACGGTTTTGCAGTTTATTAATAAAATATCGAAAATCATAGGTTTGTTTAGTATAATATCGTAATAATTTCATTTGACATCACAAATTCATGGTATGTTTTGCAATCAGCAACATTTTTATAAAAACATTTCGCTTCATTTGCATGTCACTACGTGATTTTATCGATCGATGACGTCAGTAAGTACAAAAGTTAAACAATCTTTAAAAAATCATAACTTTACAATTACTCATTTCAAATAGAAAATATTCAAATTAGTCTTTTATTTTCGTGTTTACTATCGAATAAAAATATTTAATAAATACCAAAAAAAAACTTTGCTTACCGAATTTAAGAGATACAGACGCGATACACACGCACGTCAGAGGATTTCGTTCCAAAACTAATATAACTAAACTGTGTGTCGGCTTAGAAGATGTTTGTGTAGTGTCGGCTTAGAATAACACTACCCCATTTCTTCCGGTGGGTTTACATAAAAGGCCACTAACGGTATTGGGGCTTTTAAGGGATTTTGAAGAATTTTTAAATCCTAGCTCTGGCTACCCCTCCTAGGGATTTATAGCCGTGAGTATATGTATGTATGTAGAATGTACTTTATAAGCCGCTTAACAATTTTAATGAAAAAGGCGAATGGGCTCGCTGTTGACTAAGATATGAGAATATGCTTTTCAAGCAAGCACGAGCACCGGAAATATTGGTATGGAAAGTGAAATTGAAATAAGGATACATACTTACATACATACATATACTAGAAGGGGTATATATCCCTAGAAGGGGTAGCCAGAGCTAAGGAATTATAAATTCCTCAGCCACTTTTGGAAGTTGAGTGGGGAAAAGATGGTAAAAATAAAGGTTTTGGATGATGGGTCTCCAACCGCATCGTCCAAAAATCCAATAAAAAGCCCCAATACCCTTAGTCGCCTCTTACGACACCCGTGGGTAGAAAGGGGTAGCGACATTCTAATCCGGTACTACACGGTTTAATAAGGATATTTATTTATTTCTTCAGGACATAACTGTGGTAAAACTAAAACAATTAAAATTAAACTTTAAATGAATGGAAAATATTCCTTGATATCATATAATTGAAAATTTATGATTAGAGGATTGTTAGCATCTTAATTAAATGCTACGTTATAATTTATTTCAAACTTAATCCCAGTAGGATTTAAGGATATAATAAAGTTATTATATATTTATAACAATATCGTCAGATTAAAAGTATTTTTTTATAAGATAAAATAAATGGATATTATGCTATATAACAAATGTTTACCGATAACTTGTCAAGAAGGTATATAATACAATATTATTTTGTAACACTTAATAAACTAGAGCAAAAATGTAATGATGTTTAGTTCATACTAGTGAAAGATGAATATTTTTTTTAATTGTACTGCCTTCACCTATTTAAACATCTTATAGTACAAAAAATAACTTTGACCAAACTGTCATCTAAGAGACCTTAATGAACCACATTTGTATCTTTTCAGAACTGGAATTAAATTTCAAAAAAGAGCCGCGTGCAAAAAACTTCCGAAATGCCCTAAAATTATAAAAATAAGTTTATAACGTTCAATATTAACTTTAACAAAAGAAAGATTTCCCAACAGCCCTCAAAGTTATGAAAACCGAATTATTTTCGTAAAACTTTAACTCATTCAAAGATGGTACGGCACTGGCTGAAATAAAAGAGGATGCCATTCCCGATCCGGTTTCAAATTGAAAAAGAACTAAATTAACTTATCAATCACTCTTAATGAGATGGGAGCCTCCTCTCCTTTGGACTTTTTCGCGGAAAAGAAAAAGATAATGTAGTTTTTTTATGTAGGGTTTATATATACATTAAATAGGTACCTAATAACAACTACTGATTTTTAAACAATACCTAATACTGTAGCCTGGTGTTCAGAGTATCACCTTTTTCCTCGGCAAAGCGTTCACGCGAGGGGCAAGCCATAAACGCTTTGTATGAAAACACTACAACACAACTTAATATAACTCAGATATATGGGTTGTCTCAAGACATTTTCCCTCATCGTTAAAAAAGACACAATCATGTGGGCCGCACGCAGGACTTGTTTATTTATTTGGAGAACTTACAGTTAAATAATAACAAAATAAAGAGCAGTACATAACATCAATGCCAATTATAAGTCGTCACCAATAGTGTGTTTTGTATCCACACCTCTCTTCTTTAGAGGCAGTGCTTTACCTTTTTAATTTACCAAGTTTTTTCATAGATAATTGACCTAGAAGTTATTTACTACTTTAACAATATTTAATACGAGATAATTACCTGATATAATTGCCCTCACATCGTTGAAAGCTCCGCTCTCTGAGCTGATGAAATGGCCAGCTCATCTTCAAAAGGAATTAATTAATTCTTAATCCGCTCCACAAGAGTCCAGATCTCGCTGTAAGCTAGCTTATTATCGTCCTCTTTCTGTGTTTTAAGTTCTTTATTAAAAGTTTTCGTCGCCATTAAAACTGATATCAACTTGGAAACAATCTTGGGTCAAGGTTTAAAGTTTATTCAAGAACAATTTAATAGTCAATTACGTTATAGCTCAGTGAGTAGAACACCGCTATACGTGCCGACGGTGAATGTTCCAAACCCGGGTTGTTTTATTTTACAGTCTTCTCCTCGGTTTACTTTTAGAAGTAAATATAGAACCATATTCATTCAAGTTTATGCAAGATCTTATTAGCCCTTTTAGAATAAAGTAGTGAAAAGCGTTTTCTTAAGCAAACATACTCGTTTATTCTTCTATTTTTTAAATTAATCTAGTTAGTTTCGAAACAAACGTTTCTGTATAAAAACGACTGTAAAATACATTTCGTATTTTAACCCTAAAAACGTCTTCTTCTACACAAAAAACGTCTCGATGACTGAACGAAATAATTTAAATAACAATTGTGATGACACATAAAACCTTCAAAGCCTTCTTTTCATTCAGTAACGATATCCAAAGCTGATAATACTTCAAAATCTCCGCTTTGTAGTCAATTCGTCACATAATGGCTCTGTATATAAAATTGGTTCAGACGAGCTTAAGAACCAATTCCGTATACGAAAGCTGAGTTTGGGGTCTGATTCTGTGAATTATTTTATACGTGTTCTCATGGTTTAATACAAGTAAGAGAAAACTAGGGTTTTGGTATTTGTGACTAAACCTATAGTTAATATTGCAAATAAGCAAATTTGTTTATTTGTACGGAGTTTTACTAATTAAATCGAAATGGCTAATATCAATATCGTATCCGGTGAATCACATGTACGAGTAACGCACAGACGTTATAGCTATATCATATGCGTGTTAATATGCATTCATATGATTTACATACATGCCCTTTTTTAATTTGTACGCCTTCGATTCGTGTATTTTGAGCACAGGCTTTCTCTGACATCACCATTCACATTAGTTTTATATACTATCTCTTTCATCGTTTACGTTCAACCATCCTATGCCTAAACCATATTAACACTTTCTACACTAACTTTTATTATTTAAAACTGACTTAATAATTACCTATATATATATATATATATATATATCGCACGCTTAATACTACAGTGACCTATGTCAAAATTTTGATGTAATGAGTTACAATACTTCACAGACCTTTAAAAGCATGCTCTTCAACAAAGGCGCGAGAAAACACCCGTATTCTTAACACAAAAAGGTTCAACTTCACTTAGGTCTTAATCGTCTCGTATTCATATGTTGTTAAGCATGATTTTAAGGTCTGTGAAGTATTGTAATTCAATTCATCAATTTGACATAGGTCACTGTAGTATTAAGCGTGCGATATTGCTGTGTAGTGTCGGCTTAGAATAACACTACCCCATTTCTGCCGGTGGGTGTTCGTAAGAGGCGACTAACGGTATTGGGGGTTTTGAGGGATTATTGGGCGATGCGTTTGGAGACTTTTCCTTACTCAACTTTTCTAGAGTGGCTGAGGAACTAGTTACTTAGCTCTGGCTACCCCTTCTAGAGATTTGTAGCCGTGAGTATATGTATATATATATATATTACCTATATTATAAAAACAGTTCTGTATATTGTTGAGATGCGTGATAAATGAATGTCGGCATATTGTTTCATGTAAATATTCCCCGGTGATCATTTCCAGCCACCACAAAATGCTGAGGATTTTCAGAATAAGTCAAGTTTAAGGCAGAATAAGTCAAAGCTATCCTGCATTCAGCATACTGCAACTCATCGCGGGGAGGCTGGACTCGCACTATATGCTCCACTGTATCAGCCTCCTTTGTAAATAAATAGATATTGTAAATAATAAAGTAAATAGCATAGCGTAAGATAGAATTAGTCACTAACATAGCCTAAGGAAATTGTTATTAACACGTGGGTCTCGTTGCCTAAATAAATAAATTTATTATTATTATTATTATCCAGAAATTATTATAATTACTTTATTTATAGATTCAGATTTACGTATTTTCAACGTTTAATTTTTTCAATAATTAAAGGAAACTGATATTTTCCAGTTCAATCTCATACAATTTATCGAACCTATAATAATATTGAATATCGAAACGATATATTTCTTCCGCTAAATAAAAGCTAGCCATGTTTCACGAGCATTTCTTTTGTTAGATAATATAATGCCTTCTAGGATTATCCTTATCAAAATAAGTTACATTTGGTGTTTATTTGTTGTATTTTTATGTGGATTTTCATTTTCATGGAAACTATCTAGCAGGAGATTTTACTAGTAGCATTGTACGCCGTATTCAGACTGGTTGAAATAACACTACTACGCTTGATCTTTTGTTTTTTTTAATAAATTGTCTATGTCTGAGGCTTTAAAAAAGATAGTTTTATATCTATACTTATAATAATTAATACATAAATTCGTATATTCAAGCCATTTCTTTCCTTTGGGGTAGGTATAGTTTACTAGGGCTGCCTACCGTCCAGGTTTCCCCGGATTTGTCCTAGTTTGAAGGCCGTTCGGTGGGGGTTTTCTATAGAAACACGGGTAAATGTTTAAACGCATTCTATAAATCCTAAAAAGGGGTAGCTAGAGCTTCAGAATCGGAAATTCCTCAGCATCCGTTTGTGGAAATTAAGTGGAGTAAAGATTCTAAAATAAAAGTTGCTGGCTTTGGGACTCCAGCCACATCACCCAATAATCACTTGAAAAGGCCTAATGACCTAAGTAAAATCTCATACATACATATAATCACGGCTATAATTCCTTAGAAGGGGTAGCCAGAGCCAAGGAATTATAAATTCCTCAGCCACTTTTGGAAGTTGAGTGGGGAAAAGGCAGTAAAATAAAGGTTTTTGGTGATGGGACTCCAACCGCATCGCCCAAAAATCCAATAAAAAGTCCCAATACCCTTAGTTGCCTTTTACGACACCCGTGGGTAGAAAGGGTTAGCGACATTCTAAGCCGGCACTACACTCTATCTCATAACTAATTAATTATATAATTGTCAAATAACATATTATTATAACACATAACTTAGCTATGTTAAATGAACCACTATATGAACTGGCTCTATTTGTTATTACATAAACAATTTCCAGTCCCGTTATTTCTGAGGTTAAAACTGATTAGATCAATATACAGGGTGTATTCATCACCTATAGACGTTTATTTTATACACACAACTCTAATCCAAAAGGCAACAACAAGTAACAAGAGCCTTAAAATTGAACTTTTTCATTATTAATTTACGATTGAAATAACAATATTTGAGACTAGTAAAGTTAGTATAAGATCCTACTAAAAACTATAATCCACAACAAAAAAGTAACGAAACTTATAGGATTATTTTTTTTTGCCACTTTTGGAAATTGAGTGAGTCCTTAAAGCAGTCTTAGAATTGGGTTAGTGTTATTATAGCTGACTATTATATTACAAAAACTGATACTGAACAAAATTGCGACAAATTGAAATACATTTTAACTAAGTGATTTTACTGTGATGATTTAACCAATGATATTTTGCAGAGTGACAAAACAAATTTTCAGTTCAACCTACTTTCATAACCCTTGTCGTTGAAAGCTTTCATATCTGTTAATTAAGATAAATATCATTTTCGGTACAGCAGCATCCCTTAACAGGAACTCATTTCAGAACCCTTATGACATCCGCGCGTCAAAACTGCCAGAGAGTGCCAAAGCTCAATTCAAATTGATAATAAATTGTTGTTATTTTGTTTCAGCACAGCTGGCGGTGAAAGCCTGGCATGAGGCTTACCCTGCACTCCTTTCCACCCCTAAACCTCCGCTCAACCCTTAGCCAAACTTCGATTATACCTATATATTTTATTATCCTGATTCTAACATCCTTTACAATTCAAATGAAAATTGATAAAGCTAACGTTACAGATTCTGTTTTCACTTATAATGAAACTTATTCTAAAGAAACGGGAATATATGACACTAATAAGTTCAGTAAAATTAAAATTTATGAAGAAACTTTAGATCGATTTAAAAGGAAAAATGATACATTAACATATATAACTTTAAAAAGAAATCATAGTATAGCAATAATTGGTATTAATGACACGGAAAATGGCGACTTTTTTAAAGATCAAAATTACAAACACGATACGACTAATTTATTCATTAATTTAAACAAAATAGAAGACTCGTCTCGTTATTTAGAAAAGCTTAGAATAAATGATAATGATAGAGTTAAAATATTTAATGACTACCGAAAAACAGTTAACAGAAAAGTCTCAGATGTTTTTGATCCTAACAATACAGAAGATTACACAGATATCTTCAAATATATCAATGAAAGTTTCACGTATAATGAAACAGAATTCGATTATAATTTTTCGGGTAACGATTCGACAAATATATCATCTCCTTTGTTCCCTACCAAATCGCCAGCAGTTACAAACAAACCAGGATTTTTGGAAGGTGAGTGACTTTGTGATACATATGTAATATATTTCATCTTTTGTAACCGACATATAAAATAGAATGTGTTCGAGGCCGATATACATATTTATAGAACTTAAAACACTCATATATCTTTAGGATTAGGTAAGTAATTATTCTGTTATTAAAATTTTATATTATTACCAACATAAACGTTCATAAAACATAAACGTTCACGCCGTTTAGCCCCGAAGGGGTGGGCAGAGGTACCAATACTTCTGAACTCACATGGCAGCGCCATCTAGTGTCCAGAGAAGGTACCCACGTTTTGCTTAGACAGTGTACTCACGTGATAGGGGGCAGGCCTATCGCCGTTTTGTACGAATACACTGGCACATGACTAAGTACAATTCAGCCATGTGGGTTAACAATCATGATAAATTAACCACACATATGATTTTAGAAAAGACAAATTGGTGTAGGCCCGACCCAGGATTGGAACTCACGCCCTTCTGTTTACGGGCGGGTGTTCTACCCACTGGACTATCATGTCGTCTTATTATTACCAACATGTTTAATTAAAACGCACATTTAAACCCGACACAACACATTGCCGTATAGTATCGGCTTCGCCGCGTAGTGTCGGCTTTGCCGCGTAATGTCGGCTTAGAATAACACTACCCCATTTCTACCCGTGGGTGATCGTAAGAGGCGACTAAGGGTATAGGGGTTTTTTAAGTGATTTTTGGGCGATGTGGTTGGAGACCCATCATTAAAAACATTTATTATTACCATCTTTTCCCCAATCTACTTCCAAAAGTGGCTGAGGAATTTCTCATTCCAAAGCTCTGGCTACCCCGTTAAGAGATATTTAGCCGTGAGTATTTGTATGTATGCAACACATTTAACAATACAAAACTAAGTATTACTTAATTATTTCCGATGTGTGTAGGCCTTGTCTATCGTCACTGTATACTGTTTCTAATGTCTCAAATATAATGTTTCCCAAGTATTTTTACATTTCATAATTTTATAAATATGTCGTATATTAATATGGTGGTAAAATTACTTACAAAAACCATTGGGGCGTAAATCGGTTATTTAGAATTTAGTCACGTAGACAAATTGCTACAAATTTAACGTGTTTAACTGGAACTAGTGTCTTGAATATACAATTTATAGCGAGAACTGAAGTTCATTGGAATAACTTTGTAAATGCTGCAAAGAATACGTGTGTAGTAGATAAAATTAATTTATACTCTATAAAAAAGTAAAACATATCTTGTAAATCTATTGTTACTAAAAAATAACATCAACTTCGACTTAATATAGCAGCACCTAATTTCATTAAATCATATTTCCTATTGTTTTCAATTTAAAAAAAATACGTTTTAATACTGCAGGTATTGAATTTTTAGTTATTTACATATAATGTAAAAAAATAATTAATTTCAATTTTACTAATGTTTATAAACAATATGATTTGCCTTCCTAATGTAGTTACAATGCAAAGCTTTCTTTCTGAAGTCTTCGGCCAACCCTTCTTCATAACAGTAGAGAATTATTGTCATGTTTGCATTCAATACATACATACATACATATACTCACGGCTATAAATCCCTTAACGGGGTAGCCAGAGCTTTGGAATGTTAAATTCCTCAGCCACTTTTGGAAGTTGATTGGGGAAAAGATGATAATAATAAACGTTTATGGTGATGGGTCTCCAACCACATCACAACACACATCCAGACACTACACGGCAATTCAATCAATCTAAAGCATATTCTATAAATTTTCAATTCTCTATACATAACCTATCCTTAAATATTACAAACATAGATATACTCACGGCCATAAATCCCAAAAAGGGGTACCCAAGGCTTCAGAGCTAGAAACTCCTCAGCCACATTTGGAAGTGGATGGTAGAAATAAAATATTGTGGATGATGGGTCTCTAAACGCATCGCCCAAAAACCATTTAAAAAAGCCCCATACCCTTACACCCGATTTCTGAATTTCTGTCGCATTGAAATCTTAACAACTGAATGAGACAAAACGATACTTAAGTCGTTCTCAGCTTGAATACTCAATTCAGAAATCGGGCGTTAGTCGCCACGTACGACACTCGTAGGTAGAAAAGGGTAGTGACATTCTAAGCCGGCACTACACGGCAACATACATACATACATACATATACTCACGGCTATAAATCCCTTAACGGGGTAGCCAGAGCTTTGGAATGAAAAATTCCTCAGCCACTTTTGGAAGTTGATTGGGGAAAAGATGGTAATAATAAATGTTTTTGGTGACGGGTGTCCAACCACATCGCCCAAAAATCACTTAATAAGCCCCTATACCCTTAGTCGCCTCGTACGACACCCGTAGGTAGAAAGGGGTAGTGACATTCAAAGCCGGCACTACACGGCAACCTTAAATATATATTTCAATATATAACGAGTGTCGGCTACTCGGTGAGTCATTTCATTAGACGGCAGATTGGTGTAAAGTGCCATTAGACGCCGGAACAACCCTTGCTGCCAGTTTCATTAATTGTATTAAAGGGGCGTATGTATTGGGTCTGCCTACTATATTGGTAGATGACATACATTTTTACCTAGAATTGATGCTTGCACACTAGGCTTCCATCCTGGCTTTTGCAAAGGACGTTTTGGTCATATTTAACATGATAAGATATATAGTCTAGCTTAAAGATCATTTACTTTCAGTAACGTTTTGTGTTAAAATAAAGTGAAAATATGATATATGATTTAAATAATATGAATATAATTTAAAATGTATTGTATAAAAATATCAGTAGTCAATAAACCATTGCCGTGGAGTTCCGGCTTAGAATGTCGCTCCCCTTTCTACCCACGGGTGTCCTAAGAGGTGACTAAGGGTATTGGGGCTTTTTATTGGATTTATGGGCGATGCAGTTGGAGACCCATCACCAAAAACCTTTATTTTTACCATCTTTTCCCCACTATATCAGTCAATATATCAGTAAAATATAGCTAATCTCTTAGTCACCTTTTATACCACCAATTGAAAAAAGTTAAAATAAACAAAATCAGCAAATTCATCCGTTTCTCCTACAGCCTACAAAAATAACTTTACAAATCAAAGGCAGAAACAAAAATACGTAACAATTGGAAATGTTTCGTGAATTTGACATAAAACACCAAACCATTAACCCTTTCCGACAAAGAACAGTCAAAATCTAAGTCGTACTTTATTGCACCTAAACCTTACACCTTTCAATAAAATTCGTAATAAGAATCTGACGAGAACATTTCAAAGGCCTGCGATTCGATTTGGTAGGACCGACTTAAAGACAGATTTCATCAATAGATATCATTGTTATTATATGAGACTGGTGGAGTAAAATAAGGATTTAAGAAACCTTTTGGATTTCAAGAAGCTAATGTGACCTAAGGTTTTTGAAATATTGTAATTGATATGTGATATGATATGTATGAATTGAGCTGTGTAGTGTCGGCTTAGAATAGCACTACCCCATTTCTTCCGGTGGGTGTACGTAAGAGGCGACTAACGGTATTGGGGCTTTAAAGGGATTATTGGGCGATGCAGTTGGACACCCATCACCAACAACCTTTATTTTACCATCCTTTCCCCACTCAACTTTCCAAAGGTGGCTGAGGAATTTCTCATTCCTTAGCTCTGGCTACCCCATCTAGGGATTTATAGCCGTGAGTATATGTATGTATGTATGTAATTGATATGAAAAATAATCGTATTTTTAGTATGACTTTTCGTGCAGTAATTTTACAACCGTAATAGATCAGTGGGTGGAACTTCGCTTATCGTGCAGACGATGTGGGTTCATATTCCGGGTCGAGCCTACACCAATTGGATTTTTCTAAAGTTATAGGTGTGGTTGATTTGTCATGGTTTTTTAAGATGGTGGAAAATAAAATTAGGAAACCCACATGGCTAAGTTGTAATTAGACATGTATTAATGTAATAAATAAAGAATAAATAAAGGAAAGAAAAATTTCGACACAGGCGGGATTCGAACCCGCGACCTCGGGTATACGCCCCCGTCGCTCTTGCCAATTGAGCTACCGTGTCAATGGCTGCCAGCGCGAAATTCTTCTATCTTTTATTTATTTTACACGTTTTAGTAGTGTTTGCGTTTCCTACCTCCGAATTTTTTATTAATTCGAAAGGCCACTTGTCTATCTTTTCAGATATTTTATCTTTCCTTTATTTATTAGTAATAATCCCCACATGAGGTTTTCATGAACAAAAAGATTTAAATTATGTAACAATTATTCGTACCTAACGGCAATAGGCCTGCCCACTATCAAGTGAGTACACAGTCCAAACAAAACGTGGGTGCTCTGATGACAATGTTACGTGATGTACAGAAGTATTAGTAATACTGCCAAACCCTTCGGGGATATACGGCGTGAACATTTGAGTTGAGTAACTATAACATATTTCGTCTCAGTGACGACGCATAATCAAGTTTTAGCACTTAGACAGTCTTTTGCAGTCCCAACATTATTTACTTTCCCATCACCAAATGTCCAATACATTATATGAAGTGCATTAATAATAATGCACGGATGTATGAGCACGGAATACTGACTAATAGTGTTGTGAAACGGCAACGGTAATCTTACAAGAATGAAAAAGATATCTTAATCATGATCGCTGCATGCTAGAATTGTCAATAAAAACGCGCGATAATAATTCACCGAATTACCTGTACAGTCTGAGTGTTATCCCCGTTGTTCTTATTTATCTGTGCAGTAAGGTCGTATTTGGAATGAAAAGGTAACATCCAGCCTGTCCTAGACCGTACCACCAAATTGCCTTACTTCACCTTATATCTATTTATTTTATATAATTTATTCACTAAAGAGGTTCTAAACTGAATTAAGTACTTAATCTAGGAGTGTGTGATATTGGATATGACAATATCTATTTATTTATTTATTTATTCGTACATGATAACCATCATTACAGGCACAGCCTAATGCAATGGCATCGGAAAACATAAAATCTTATAAAATACATTCATAATAAATAAATTATTAACATTAATAAAAAATAACTTATTCTAACACATATGTAATTTCTTCACTTGTAACAAATTATGTTTAATGCTACTATTGTGAATTCATTCAGAGTACACCAAAACAAGTCTACATCCTCAGCAATTAAATTTAATGTACTAAGAGCCCGAGTGACTGGAGCCTCCCCTAGTAGCTTGGTGCGTGCGAACGGTACAGCCAATAGGGCAGGTCGTCGCCTACGACCCATGTACCTGTCTGGTATGTTGAGGCGAAGCTGCTCCAGTACAACTGGATTGTCTAACTTACCTCTGAGCACTTTGAATAGGTACAACACTAAAGAAAGCTGTCTCCTAACCCTCAGCTCAGTATATCCTACCATACCCAACACAAATAGAGTTGGGTAGTTAAGTGGGTAAAATGGGTATACCCCATAGTATTTGAGATATAGATACCTTACAAATTTATTCTGTATTCGTTCCAACATAAGACTATATTTAATTTCATGAGGGGACCAGACAAGTGCATTAAATTCCAAATTACTTCTAACTAAAGCATTGTATAATGCTACAATAGCTTTAATATTAGTAAAATCTCGCACATTGCGCAGAATAAAACCTAACTGACCAAAAGCCTTTTTAGAAATATTGACAATGTGTTCCCTAAAATGCAATTTATCACAAAATTTAACCCCTAGATCTTTAACTTCAGTGACCCTGACCATGGATGAACCCCCAATGACATACTCCTGCTGGATAGGTGTTAATGCCCTAGTGAAGGATATCACTGCACATTTGGATTTGTTAAATTGCAGCTTGTTATCTATACTCCACTTTTCTATTCTATCAATGTCCTCTTGCAGTCTAATACAGTCACTTTGAGACCTAATTTGTTGGTATAATTTGATATCAATGTCATTACATTACCTCTCTATTGTAAATCATATCTACTTCCTTTACTTTTCCTTATATTTTTAGCATAGAAAAAATGATTTTGACTTATCTGACGATTCACCGAAAGTGGTGAATTTTATACCCCCTGGTAAGCGGTACTCCAAATTTCATAATTTATCTATGATATTATTACATTTTCTTTGATTTGACATAAACTGTCAGGCCATTCTTGTGTTGTGTAGCAAGGGATATTACTCGTACTACATATTATAGTGTCGATATGTTCAAAATACATCCATGACAACATCACTAGTCATCACTCGCATAGGACAGACCACGTGACGACATATATAATAAGTTGAGTACTATTTCCCGGATAGCATAAAATTGGTAAGGCATTTTTACGGTAGGTCCGTATGCTTTTACGCCCGATTTCTGAATTGAGTATTCCAGCTGAGAACAACTAAGTATCGTTCTGTCGCATTGAAATCTTAACAACTGAATGAGACAAAACGATACTTAAGTCGTTCTCAGCTTGAATACTCAATTCAGAAATCGGGCGTTAGTCCCGTTATTTGTTTGTCTATGAGTTCTCATTCAAAATTTTGTTCAATTTTTTCATTCCGTTGAGATAATTACTTTCAACGCGATAGCAATCTGTGAATTATATGTAATGCACGGACGTATGGAGCCAGGTCCTCGGTGCATTACATGTAATCCACGGACAGTTAAAGTGTTAAAATCAGTGCAAAAAGGATATTGCAAAATAAATAACAAAGAGACTATTACGTGGTTAGAATGCATACTAGTGATCACATTAAAGTATTGAAAGAAACATAAAGAGCCAATTTGGAGGGCAATGACAATAGACAAATAGTGCAGGAAAAGACGTGAATTTACGTTAAAAAACAAGTGGTGAAAAAAGATTGAATTATTAAATTTTGGATAAAAGTTATTGTATAATCCCACAAATATACCAAAATGTATTTTCATCGATGAATACAAACAAGGGTATCAATTAAAAGGTTGTTTAATCAACTTACTGGATTGGATAGATTAATATCATGGGCGTGAGTTATGTGAATTAGAATAAATGTTAAAACAAATTCTAAATAAAAACGAACCATTACCTACTGTTTTATTCCAAAGGTTCAAATATAAATAATATTTGAGTTGTAATAATTTCAAATCACGTAAACATGAATGTCATGTCTGAAGCTATATTTTGAACTCAAATTCTCTTCGGACCAATAAACATAAATGGAGGGATATTTTAGTGAAGTAATTTTCCCTAAATTCTCACGTCTATTCAATGTAGCCAAACCACCCAATGGTGAATGCTACGAATATTTCAAGCTACGAAAATGCCGCGCTACGAATTTTCGTAGGCATTGCTATTTTTGGATCGTGATATTAAACTAAATTTACTATCAGTTTTGAGAAATTTTTGAATATTCATTGAAGCAATTTTATAAATTTATATTCATTAAATAGGTTTATACGGGGACTCAAAACGAGTTTAAATTTAAAGGTATTAATGAAAATAGAACAATTTATTCACAAATTAAATGAGAAACTTAAGCTTAACCTTTCATAAAACATACAACACTCCTTCCAACAACTTAAATAAAATAAAATAATCACTCCAGTCTCGACTCAATAACGAGCAATGAAAAAAGTTTTATCATAGAAGTCTAATTTTGGATACAAGTTATTGTATAATTCCACAAATATACTAAAATGTATATTCATAGATAAGTAATTCTTTGTAGCCGCAGAAAAAATAAATTATTATGGAAATGAGGCTGTAATTCCGCAGCGGAAATGTTGTTATAAAAATCATTTTCTCGGGCGCAGATTATGAGAAAATTGCCTTCAGACGTACAAAGTTTTATCGGTTTAATATACGTATACAAAGTGAATTTTATTTCATGATTTTGCATTGAAGCGTTCGTTGCTGCAAGAAATGTATTTTAGATTTTAGAATACATTTTTTTTAATAAGTGCACTAAATTTGATTGTTTGATGCTGATAAATTCGAATTCATTTATTTACAATACAACTTTAAATTATAAGGTATAAAAATTATACATAAGGTATAAAAAATTGTTATCATTTTTTTTGCAATAGATAATCTGACAATAAATTGGAAAAATATGAGTATATTTTAGTTGATGTGTTTTGTCGGCTTAGAATAGCACTACCCCATCTCTTACTGTGGATGTTCGTGCTAAGGGAATTGGGGCTTTTAAGTAATTTCTGGGCGATGTGGTTGGAGACCCATCACCAAAAGCCTTCGTTTTACATTCTATTTTAAATTTTATTATTTAAAGATTGAGTAAATGTTGTGATCGGATGAGAAATCAATACTATAATAAGACTGTACCGAGGTCAAAACTGTACATTGAAGAAAAAAAAATAAAAACCGGTGGAATATGTTTAATTATCGATACTGAAGTCAAATTTACGCTTTTTGAAAAAAATGACTGTCTGTCTGTCTGTATGTCCGTTCATCACGTTAATTCTAATGTAGCTTATACACCTGGCCGGTTTGATATCCCGGATTTCACAAGGATTCCTACAGGAACATAAAACATAACTTTTATATGGCTCCTCATATTTACAAAATTATTTTTTTCATCGAACGACTTTATCAGACTCTTCATTAATAGTCTTTTTGAAAAAAATAAGGGTTTCATCCATTTTGATCAAAACAAATGTCCATTTAATTGTTTGTCAATAGTATGACTACTAGATATATAGCTTATCAAAATGTTGAAGTCAACACTAACGTCTTCGTGGCGTAGCGGTATACCAATCGGTTAATACTAATCGAACGGAAGACCCAGGTTAGAATCTCGGGCATCGCAATCTTTATGCGATTTTTTTTTGTGTTGACTTAGAATAATAGGAAGCACTATTCCTTCTCTTTCACATTCAACTATGCGAATATGCATGAATAAATGAATAAAGATCATTGAAAGTATATTGTATGAATTTAGCGTATTTATTTATTTATTTTATATTATTTTATTTATTTTTATTCATTTGGTAGGTTTGAGAATATATTTATAACTTTTATTTTTTTTAACTAATATTCTCATAGATATATTGTGCCATACTCACACATAAATTAATATTCTGTTTAAGCCTCAGAATGCATAGTTAGTAAATAATAGCACATATCTCAATTTTAATTTAGTACCGCCATCTATTGCCCGATTACTGATTGGCTGCAATCTCTCACACATCACCAACATTCATTGTAGTCAGTATTCATTGTATTGTAGTTGCACCGGGTCGCAAAACTGCTATCCATACTTACTAAAGATATTCACATTTTTTAATATAGAAACTTGGTACAAAATGGTTTGCTCATGATTCTTATGAACAATTAAAAAAACGTGGCCACTGCTTCAGAGATAGTAATTTTTTATCCACTTTTGGAAGTTAAATGGGGAAAAGGTAGTCAAATGGGTCTCCAACTGCATCGCCCCATAATCGCTTAAAAAGCCTCAATGTTTTTTATATCTCTTACAACGCCCACGAGAGTAAAAATATAAAAAAACAGAAGTTAAGACAGTGTTTTGGTATATTGGATGTAAACCGGATACAAAAAATGTAGTCCACGCGGACGTAGTCGCGGGCAAAAAGCTAGTCTAATATATTTCTATGAATATTTTAACAGTAGTTCATACAAATACATGCTTTTATTTCACATCATAGCCGATACATTAATTTAAAAGTACGTGCATCATATTTTTTATGCATATTTTTATATTCAATATAATCCAAAAAACCTCAGCCGTGATTTTTTGAGAAGGCATACACTATTGCCAACGTCTATTCTGTTCAACCTTGGCCAAAATGCATCCTTAACAATTTGACTATATTTGGTTTTCTTTTACCATAAGTATGCATGATAGCCGTTTATACTTATCATTAAATTATGAAAAATAGTAATAAAATAGTAAATAAAATAAAATAGTAATAAAATAGTAGTAATAAAAAATAAAATAGAAAAAATAGTCTTCAGTTCTTACAAGAACTGTTTAAACTTACATGCATACACACATTTAATCACGGCTATAAATCCCTTGGAGGGGTAGCCAGAGCTGGGGAATAAGAAATTCCTCAGCCACTTTTGGAACTTGCGTAAGGAAAAGATGGTGAAATAAAGGTTGCTGGTGATGGGTCTCCAACCGCATCGCCCAAATAACACTTAAGAAGCCCCAATACCCTTAGTCGCCTCTTACGACACCCGTGGGTAGAAAGGGGTAGTGACATTCTAAGCCGGCACTACACGGCAAGAACTGTTTAAAATACGTGCTAAAAATATATTTATATATGTTATCGCTTCCCAAAAATAACTTAAATTCTATATTTAATAACTGTGCTGTGTTGCCGTGTAGTGTCGGCTTAAAATAACACTACCCCATTTCTACTCGTGGGTGATCGTAAGAGGCAACTAAGGGTATAGGGGCTTTTTAAGTGATTTTTGGGCGATGTGGTTGGAGACCCGTCACCAAAAACATTTATTATTACCATCTTTTCCCCAATTAACTTCCAAAAGTAGCTGAGGAATTTCTCATTCCAAGGCTCTGGCTACCCCGTTAACGGATTTACAGCCGTAAGTATATGTATGTATGTACGTATGTGCTGTGCGCTGTGTAGTGTCGGATGCTGTGTAGTGTCGGCTTAGAATAGCACTACCCCATTCTTCCGGTGGGTGTACGTAAGAGGCGACTAACGGTATCGGGGGCTTTTAAGGGATTTTTGGGCGATGCGGTTGAAGACCCATCACCAACAACCTTTATTGCACCATCTTGTCCCCACTCAACTTTTCAAAAGTGGCTGAGGAATTTCTAATTCCTTAGCTCTGGCTACCCCTTTTAGGGATTTATAGCCGTGAGTATATGTATGTATGTATTTAATAACCTTGAATCAAGCTCAATCTGAAAAGGCTTAGTTGCTTAAATGCTTGGTTCTACTACGAATTAGTACTACACAACATCTAACATTCCTTAATAAGGTTTTTAAGATTTATGTTTTTTAAAGAAAAATAAAACAAATAAAATATAGACGAGCATGTATGAAAAGATTGGCATCGTACAAAGGGGCGACCGATAGTCTCTGCCTACCCTAATGGGAACTGATAGCGTGAGTATATAGTATGTACCGTTTATAACAAATAGAGTCATAAAGTTTGTACACAAACCATTGCCAGGTATAAAATCTTTGATTTCATCAAGAAACTACTTTCACATCATTTAAATTTTACATCCGTCAATCAGTAAAAACAGTTGTCCACTTACTAAACAAAATTTAAGTATTAATTGCAGCTAAATCTTGCGAAACTCTAAAAATAAGATTAGATGAAAAACATTGAGGTTATCGTTATTTTTTCTAATGCAAAAATTTGTGATGGGTATTAAATATTGAAGGAGTGATAGTAATCGATTACCGATTGATGAATCGATACTACAAGGTTCAATATATCTATATAAATCGCGGTGAATAATATATATAACACCATAAAGTATTGTATTTTAAACAATAATAATAGTATGTAATATATACTAGCTGTTGCCCGCGACTTTGTACGCGTCAATTTCTATTATTATGATCACGATTAAGAATTGTTTAAAATAATATATTTTAAATTACTTTTGTGTAAATGATATTTATAGTCGAATGTTCTTGCGGCAGAAATACATACTGATTTTCTTCGCAACCCGATCTTGACAACGCGATATTATATATTTGGCCGTATGTAAAGCAATCTTGACGTAAATCGATTTCAACGTGTTTTAAAGTTTGTTCCTGTGATTTATTAATTGTTGAAAGAAAGAATGTAGAAAATTAAAACTTACCCAAACCGTATCTCGTAATAAAAAAACAAACGTAAGTTGAATAATAAGGTACCTAATAATAATTTATACCCGCTTCTAGAACGTATATCCGTTAAAATATATGCCAAAGTAATTACCTTAAAATGATAACAGAAATAAATAATAAGTAATGGAAAAAAAATATTATAAAGGTAGGTGGGTTCGATTCCCGCTGATACTACATATAACTAATGGGACATAGTTGAAATTGTGTTGTTTGTGTTCATTTCAGAATGTTTGTTGGTGCATTAAAATGAACTGTTTTTCCAAATACTTTAACCAACTGGAAATTTAATCTTTCTTGCGAGAGATATGTGCAATATTCTATGCAATGAGAGTATTAAAAGGTGACATCGTCTTTGAGTCGGTGTTATACACCCTAAATTATGCATTAATACCTAAGTTCTTCTTACCTGAATTACTAAAATAACCCATTTTCAATTTTCATTATATGAATATAAATCTTTCATTGATTACTGTCATCTGTTCTAACAAAAACTCAAATCTGTGTGCTAACCATACAATAACTGTTATTTCATACTTTTCAATGAAATTTTAACCATATGTTGGTGTTTTGTAGTCGAATACCCTAATAATAGGCATCATGACAACAAGTAAATTTCATTGAAATAATTTGTGAGTATATTATTACAAAATTCCCTATTCTAAGACTCTGATTCTTTTCATGATTAAAAGCAAGATGAATATTATAATCGTTAAAATAAAATCGCTAAATACGGCAATCCGCCATGAAATGTTGAAAGCCAATCAGAGCGCATGACGTCACGTTAGAGTTCTTTCTCTTTGTTTACATTTGAATTACGTAAGATAATACACACTCGTTCGCTTTTTTTAATTAAATACGCCGTTATTAACTTCAATTTCTTTTGTGTAAATTGATTGCGCTAAATTCAGTTATTTCCATAACATCCATAAGGATTTACAAAGGTTTCCAGCGCAAATTTACCAAGAATCGACTTGATAATGCTAGGAACGTTTCTGGCATCAAACAAAGATTTCTGTTCAGCAGAATTTAGAAATGTTAAAACTTCCATGTAAGTAGTTAATTTATTAAAACCTATTTATTTTATTAAAACCATAAAAATTAATAGCTATTGTACATATTTCAGTATAACATTCAATATTATAATTTGAGGTATGTTTATGTTAAATATTTCTTTTTGCAATTAAATATTTACATATTTAGAATTTGGTAACTGAAAATGAAATAAAATACCTTTTTAATAGCTCATACATTAAGGATTTGATAACAGTAAGTAACAGAGAGTAAGAGAATCATAACCTCCAAAAAGTTTGTATATCAATGTTTACTTCTTCCTATAAAATTATAATGAATTTAGCAACAAAATTCTAGAAAATAAAAAGGAAATACTGTCATTAAAGTGATCTTCACAAAAATAAAGCTGTGTAAAGCCAATTCTTTCTTAATTTCTAATCGAAAGGAACGAAAATATATAATTTCTCATGAGTTTTTATGGACGTATGAGTACCCAGAGGGACGGAACACCACCTATATGCTTTTGAAGTCATGTTTTAATGTAAAAAATAGTGAAATGTCTAAATTAAATATGAATTAGATAATGTTTACATATACCAAATGTTCCTTGTACTCTATAGTGACGTAAGCAAGCGACGCCATGACACTTTGACGCGTTTTGGTGCAAATTTTAAATTTATGAATCAAAAATTATTTTTTAAGTACTAAACCTAAATTTTCCGCAGAAATATTATGTTTATTACAATTCTTATATATTTCCAAATATTATAGAACAGTTTCTCAAAATTTGTCATCATGCCTATTATATAAGAAGTGTATTTACATCAAAATAAAATTACTATTTATACCATTTACATTTTATATTAACAAGTAAACCAAAAATGAAATCGTTTAAAGTAAAAAAATATGCCACAAGTAAAATAGCGGCAAAAGCTATACCACAGTTCTATATAGAACTGTTGGGATGAAAGTCGGAAGCATCGAAAGTGCCCCAACAGTTTAGTTCGGAACTAATGGAATGCACCCGTGTTTGCTTGTCTTACAAGCAAGATAAGGTTTGTTATTCCATTCACCACTACAATTATTGGTTATTAAGAATGAAAATTTACGCTATCAAGGCTTTTCTTGTAATCATAAATAACGTATTTGGTAGTTAAGACTGTTGTGTTTCGAGGAAATAAATTTACGATAAAATACAGTACTAATTATAACGATGGTCTCTGCCTCCCTATATGGGAACAAGATTGAGTATTATATTAGGATGTACGTATCTAATAATAATGGACATATTCTGTTCGTCTGTTTCATAAGTATACTATAAAATTGGATCAAAAATTTACTTACCATTAGTAGCGTATTCGATTTTTACGTCGCCGCCAATAATATTGGTAACAACACTAAAATACTAAAAGGTCATAGACGTTTCATTGTTTACAAAGTTATTTTTTCTAATTGATACAGACTATATGTTTGTAAATAAATCGACAATTGTCAATTTTACAAGATGTCGTGTGACGTAGAGATTTTTTAATTTTTTTGGAAAATAAATGTCACAAAGTATTAATTCAAATAATTATACATAGACGTCCTGCCACCACTTCGAGGAAGCGCAGTGTGAACTAAATGTCAATGTATTAATACCTACTTTAACTATATTTAAAGAGAGAGATTTTAATATACCATAGTAAGGTTTAGACAAGGAATATTAATTATTCTAGGCAATATCTTCTAATCCAAGCTCCGACATGTAATCTTCATTCAAATTATGCTTCGAGCTTAGATCACATTGCCCTGGTTTTGCATTCCTACGTATCTAAGTATAAGCAAACATACGTACGCGCATTTCAGGTTTCCTTTGAGACTGTTAGAGCCAGAGCGTCTATACAAGATAGTACGATGTAAAGAAAGAAAGAAAAGTTTTTTTTTTGCTATTAAAGGCACAAAAATTAACAAAATACACATAGCAAGTGGAACCAAGTTTACAAAAAACCAGTATAAACACTAAATTTTTGAGAACACAAATGGCGAAAATAAAAATTAATAAAAAAATATCATTTAACTAAAGACAGAAAAATAAAAATAAAAAAAACCACAAACAGAAGCACATCAGTAAAAAACACAATAAAAATAAAATTTTGGGATGTTGTGCCCTCCAACAGCAAAAAGGCACTGACTCAGCAAAAGTTCTAAAGATTTATAGTCACTTTTATCAACCTACCTACCTACATTCATATTCTATGACAACTTCAGTGGCCGAGTGGATAGGTAACTAGCTTCTTGGTCCGGAGGTTGCGGGTTCGATCCCCACCGAGTGCAACATATATGTGATGAGCATAAACTGTTGTTTGTTAGTCTTGGATTGTATTTATAGGTATATGTGACAATGTTTGTTTGTATTATATAATATTAAATATATCGTTGAGTTAGTATCCAATAATACAAGTTCTACTAAGTTTTGTTAGAGTGAGAAATAGTGTTATTCGTGAAAAGTGTGGTGTGAAAGATGATATTGTAAGAAAGATAGAAAAAGGAATGTTGAGATGGTTTGTGCAAATAGAGAGGATGGATGATAGAAAATTGGTAAAAGGGATCTATAGAGCTAGTGTGGATGGTAATGTTAGTAGAGGACGACCACGGAGAACACACTTGGACCAAATTGAGAGTGTGCTCAAAAAGGCTGGCGTCCGAAGTATGAAGAATAAAAGAGCATGTATGAAAAGATTGATGGATGTAAACGAAGCTAGAGAGGTTTGTCAGGGTCGTGCGAAGTGGCGATCAATAGTCTCTGCCTACCCCAATGGGAACTAATGGCGTGAGTATATGTATGTATGTATGTATGTCTCCAGCCCAGCATCATTGCCCAACAATAATTTAAACAGCCCCAAAACCCTAAGTCGCCTAACTACACCCTCGTTAAGTAATGGGTTAGTGTTGTCCTAAACCGATACTAAATAGCGTTACAAGGCATTAAAATATGGTTAATGAAACTGTTTTTATATTGGTGTTAAACGTTGTGCAGACCTATGTGCCATGAAAAAAAAAACTGTTTATTAACACACCAAAAATTACAGATGCATAGTAAATTGATGATCCTTGCACTAGGCGGACCCTGTATCGCAGGGATCGGTAAAACAAAAACTCCCAAAAAAAAGCTTACTTATTGAATTATAAAATATATATTTCTTTTTAATTTTCTATTCTATTAATATCACTAAAAGAAGTAACCAGCTATTCTAGTTATTCTAATTCAAAGTTCACAAAAGGAGTATGCTCAGAATGTATGAAATAAACTCAGGCCCGCCGCTAACGAAATTCAACTCAAATAATAGGTATAATTTAGGGATAAAATAATCCATTGGAGACATTATTGAAATAGATGTCTAATTGCAGACGACAATCATAGTCCAGTGGATAGAACACCCGCCCGAAAACAGAAGGGCGTGAGTTCCAATCCTGGGTCGGGCCTACACCAATTTGTCTTTTCTAAAAGTCATATGTGTGGTTAATTTATCATGGTTGTTAACGGTGAGGGAAAACATCGTGAGGAAACCCACATGGCTGAGTTGTACTTAGTCATGTGACAGTGTATTCGTACAAAACGGCGATAGGCCTGCCCCCTATCAGGTGAGTACGCTGTCTAAGCAAAACGTGAGTACCTTCTCTGGAAACTAGATGGCGCTTGCCATGTGAGTTCAGAAGTATTGGTACCTCTGCCAACCCCTTCGGGGATAAACGGCGTGAACGTTTATGTTATGTTATTATGTTATGTCTAATTGCGCGAAATTGCAATGCATGAAATAAAATTAAAGCTATAAACATTAAAACTAAAATATACACTATAATTTATTGGAAAAACCAAACCCCTTTTTCCACAATCCCAATGTACATCATGTTCCCTCCTGCGGGATTTAACGTCGCTTCACATACAAGAAAAAGGCACGAGAGAAATTGGTAATCCCAGATTACACAGTAAATCCATTAAGTCACTTTCAATTCGGCCCTGAAGGAGCATGTCACGGCATCCGGCAAATGTTCGGAAACAAAACGGATATATCATTACAAAGGAGCTATTTATCTAAACCGTATTATGAGAGAGAGCTGTGTAGTGTCGGCTTAAAATAACACTACCCCATGTCTTCCGGTGGGTGTACGTAAGAGGCGACTAACGGTATTGGGGCTTTTATAGGATTTTTGGGCGATGCGGTTGGAGACCCATCACCAAAATACTTTATTTTACCATCTTTTCCCCATTCAACTTTCCAAAAGAGGCTGAGGAATTTCTAATTCCTTAGCTCTGGCTACCCCTTCTAGGGATTTATAGCCGTGAGTATATGTATGTATGTACGTATTATGAGAGAATCGAACTAATGGTGTGAGTAATGAACGTTTTTATTTAACATTCATACTCACGGCTATAAAACCCTAAAAGGCGTAGACAGAGATTTACAGCTAGAATACCCTCAGCCACATTTGGAAGTTGATAGGGGACAAGATGGTAGAAATAAAGTATCATTGGTGTAGGGTATCCAACCGCATCGCCCAAAAACCAATTAAAAAGTAGAAAGGAGTAGTGACATTCTTAGCCAGCACTACACGGCAAAATTATTTAATAATGTATCAAAAATATTAAAAAATATTTTGAGTAAACAATTTGTTAAGTGAGCATTAAAATTATTTTAGAGAGTTTGTGTCTACCCTAAATATGATAACTCGATTGAACATTAAGTGATATTCATTATAGTTATAAAATACCTTTACAAAACTTTTCTACACTGAGCGTTTCATAGAATTAGCTTTTCATGAATTAATTTTTTTTCGCAAAAATATTTTATAAAACATATTTAAGAGAAAAGATATTTAAAAATCACGTTCC
Organism: Bedellia somnulentella; assembly: GCA_963576735.1. NCBI lineage: Eukaryota > Metazoa > Arthropoda > Insecta > Lepidoptera > Bedelliidae > Bedellia > Bedellia somnulentella. The sequence goes on from OY755179.1 coordinate 17,562,233, forward strand.
CCTTCGTTTTTCGATCCGTGCACATACGTTTAGAACGTAATGTTCTCAGTAACGTTTTTAAAAACAGCAAAGTTAGGAAACACTGGGACATAGTAGAATGTAATTACTGGCCACGGGAAAGCAGAATTTCTGGCTTTTTCCAATTTCCCAGTGAGCTGGCAACCCATTAACCGTGGCGTCCCGTTTACATGCACACGTGATCAAATATCACCGGGTTTTAATTGTTATTTTGTACCCTGAACGAGACTTTTAATATGTTCTTGTTTTCTCTTTAATAATTTCATGTGTAAGGTTTTTAATTTTAAAAGCACATTATTTGTAAAGTACAACCAATATTAAAATTGAAAATTTCAAGCGTGAATATTTATTTATTTATTTACATAGAAATATATATACATACACATACATACATATACTCACGGCTATAAATCCCTAAAAGGGGTAGCCAGAGCTGAGAAATTATAAATTCCTCAGCCACTTTTGGAAGTTGAGTGGGGAACAGATGGTAGAATAAAGGTTGTTGGTGATGGGTCTCCAACCGCATCGCCCAAAAATCCCTTAAAAGCCCCAATACTAATACTTCTAATAGTCGCCTCTTACATACATCCACCGGAAGAAATGGGGTAGTGCTATTCTAAGCCGGCACTACACGGCCCATACATACACACTACACACTATAGAAATTTATATGATTAGCTTTTAACATTGATATTGTTTTTGTTGTTGTTTGATTTGTAGTTTCGGCTTAGAATAATACTAACCCGGGGTGTTAAAGCTTTTTCAGTTATTTCTGTGCTAATAGCTGGTAATCGTTAAGAACCTACTTAGGAAGGAAAGGAATTGCGCAAATAGATTATTATGTTTTTACGACCTTGTCTCTCCAAAGTAAGAAAACAGTCGAACTTAATGTGGGCCTGCAGGAACCGATATTTAAAATTGTCGAGATTTATTTTACAATCCTTACGCCCGATTTCTGAATTGAGTTGCTTTCTTAATTGAATTGAGAACGACTTATGTATCGTTTTGTCTCATTCAGTTGTTAAGATTTCAATGCGACAGAACGATACTTAAGTTGTTCTCAGTTGGAATGCTCAATTCAGAAATTGGTCGTATCATATCATATCTGTCATATCACCAGATTACAACAGAAATATAATAGTTTCGTTTCTATCCTTGGATTCTCATGCAATTGAAAGTAAATTGAGATGTGATTTCCCAAGCCTAATTAAAATAATATAAAAAAGAAGGGTCATCTACACTAATAAGGTTATAACTAAGGTTAGCCGTGTAGTGTCGGCTTAGAATAACACTACCTCATTTCTACCCGTGGGTGATCGTAAGAGGCAACTAAGGGTATAGGGGCTTATTGAGTGATTTTTGGGCGATGTGGTTGGAGACCCGTCACCAAAAAAAATTATTATTACCATCTTTTCCCCAATCAACTTCCAAAAGTGGCTGAGGAATTTTTCATTCCAAAGCTCTGGCTACCCCGTTAAGGGATTTATAGCCGTGAGTACATGTATGTATGTATCAACACTAAAAGTTATTATGGTTTATCCAAAACTATATTGTATTAGCGTGTCGCTCTATAGCCACTGTTTCGACAATGCTTAATTATTAACAATATAATTTGTGATTGCTTATTAAATTTAAATAATCAAGTATTATTGCAATCATTTGACAATCTAAACTCAAACAGATATGATGAAGAAATGACTTTAAATGAAATTAATGTCAATGTACACTTTGTTTGTAAAGATATGCTTTTCAACGGTTTTTTAATGTTGTTGATCGCAGAAGTCACACATTATACATTCATAATAACCGTAATCACTCCACGCAGGCTGTGTGTTTTTGTGCATTAATTAATTTTCTTTAATTTAGATGTTCACTACTGATTTTTATATGTGTGGCCTTTAACAATGGGCCTCATCAGAAGGCTCCGTGTCACCCAAAGGGCAATGGAGAGGGTTATGTTAGGAGTTTCACTACGCGATCGAATTCGCAACGAGGAGATCCGCAGAAGAATCGGGGTCACTGACATAGCCCGAAGAGTTGCTAAACTTAAGTGGCAATGGGCAGGGCATATTGCACGCAGACCCGACGGCCGTTGGGGCTCGAAGGTTCTGGAGTGGCGGCCACGTACCGACCGACGCAGTGTGGGTAGGCCTCCCACAAGGTAGACCGACGACTTGGTCAAGGTCGCGGGAAGCCGATGGATGAGGACAGCACAGGACCGGTCGTTGTGGAGATCTTTGGGGGAGGCCTATGTCCAGCAGTGGACGTCTATAGGCTGATGATGATGATGATTTTTATATACTAGTTATTAAATATTACTAAATTTAGTATTACTAGACGTAAGAATTTACGCAATGGGGATGCCCTACCCCAATGTGCGTTACGTCACAACCACATTATTTGTCCAACAACACAGAATAACCTCTTCAGAGATAAACCGAGCATTTTCTCTCATTGCGTGTGACCAAAACTTTCTGGCATGATCACAATTCTTCTTGTAACGTACATTATTAATGGAACGGCCAACCGTTCCTTTTATTTATGTATGTCATGAACCCAGTACCGCCGCGTAAAATATTGCACGGATTAACCGTATCTGAGCGATGAAATGAAAACGAAACAAACAAATGGTGTTATGTATTTTAGAAGAGGTCGAAATTGTTCTTAATTTATTTAAAACAATCAGGTTTTTGTCATGATATAGTTGACAAACGTTACGTCCTTAGTACAATCCGCGCTTTGGAGAGCACGTCAAGTCATCCACCCTGGCCAGAGATAAAAACTACTACGTTCGTTTTCTTATTTATTTATTTATTTACATATAAGAACAGTATTAACGTACTCATCATTAAGAACGAGTTTTTAATATAATACGTTTACTTGTAAGACACTAAGTAAGGATTAAACTTTAATCCCATACATTGATATGATTGACTGAAGGGATGATAGAAAATAGAATATTATATCGATAAAAGGTTAAATAGTGGGGCACGAATGTTTCTTAATGTGCCTTATTACTTTTCGTATTAAGTATACTCACATATAACGCAGACGCCTAATAAAGACCACTATAACTTTGAACTTTAACACTGAGGTTAGGCCATTTATTAGGAATGTGTTTAACAATATTCTATAATACTGTGTATTACAATATAATTAATTTTACAATATAATAATTAGATAACATAACATAACATAAACGTTCACGCCGAACATCCCCGAAGGGGTTGGCAGAGGTACTTTGTCACCTGGTGTTCAGAGTACCCACGTTTTGCATGGACAGTATACTCACGTGATAGGGGGCAGGCCAATCGCCGTTTTATACGAATACACTGTCATATGACTAAGTACAACTCAGTCATGTGGGTTACCTCACGATGTTTTCCCTCACCGTTAACAACCATGATAAATTAACCACACATATGTCTTTAGAAAAGACAAATTGGTGTAGGCCCGACCCGGGATTTGAACACTAGTCGCTTGCACGTTAACCGGTGTTCTACCCATTGAGCTATCACGTCGTTTTATAATGTTGCTAATATTAAAGATATAGTAAGAAAGCTTATAACATTAGTTTTTTTTACCATTTAAATTAATGAGTCTTTACCTCTTAGCACCGCAAAAAGTGTGAACTTTAAATAAAGCGTATATTTTTATATGATTCTTGGCTATATTTAACAAACTATTCATTTATCTCCTTCAAAAAAAATTGAGAAATTTCTAACTCTGAAGCTCTGGCTACCATTTTATGAGATTTGTAGGCGTAAGTTTTAGTGTATTGGCTGATATAAATATTAATTTGCTGCAATAAAGTTTAACGTAATCCTGTGATAGTTCTAACTCTTCGTAGTCACACTCGCCAATATATCATTCTATGAGCTGTTCCAAATTACACGTACTTGTAACAGTCCCAAGCGTTTTCCTGTTAAACAAGTACAGCCTCCATTACAACGTAATAAGGCTTACAGTCCTTTAACAAGAAAGAATGGGAAAAAAGTTACAGCGTGTTTCTTTGACGGGCCGATAAATAAACTGTGACACTTTATTACTACTAAAAGATGTTTAGGAGTCGTCTTAGAATCGTATTATCATATTGACTAGATATTTGTTCATTGGTATTGAAAATGGATTTTGACAGAATGTATCAATATTAATCAAAAATTAAAAGTTTCTTATATTTTTAAGATAACGTGGGAAAGTCGTGAGTAGTCGTGACTCGCTGACAAAAAGCGGAGAAAATTAAATAACATCTGTAATGTATTCATTATTTGCAGAAATATTTCGTCCTTGCACATTTAATTACAATGACTTTGACGTTATTTAACTTTAAATATGATGATAAATATTGTATAGTTTTGTTATTGTTAATTATACAGAAACTACAAACTGAAAAAAATAAAATTATTAAATTCAATTTGCGTCCCACTAAAAGATTTTACCATAATTAACATTATTATCATAAAAAAATATAATTCTAATTTTCTTTTTGGGCGATGTGGTTGGAGACCCGTCACCAACAACCTTTACTTTTACCAACTTCTCCCCACTCACATTTCCAAAAGTGGCTGAGGAATTTTTAATTCCTTAGCTCTGGCTACCCCTTATAGGTATTTACAGCCGTGAGTATATGTATGAATGTAATTCTCTTTAACATAGATCACCTTCGAAAATAGCACAAATACCAGTTTCATTTCAACCCACATCCATTAGCTTGCTACTCAAAATAATTTTACGGAAATATTTTCATAGTTATTTTACCCCTACAAATAACCATAACTGGATTACCGTACAGCAACATTTTGCAAGCGAATTAATAAAACCATCCAAAGCTTCAAAGCTTCAGTGGAAACCGCTAATTAGACTCGGTACCTGAATGAAAATGTTGTAATTAAGGATTAAATGTTTACTTATACTATAATTAATAACCTCAGCCGCTCGGTAAAATGAGCACGGGCCTTGGATACGAACTGGTATGGGGTTAAATACAGAATTTTGATTGATTTCATAATTTAGGAAAAACATAGTGAGGGAACTCACAGGGCTAAGTTGCTTTGATTTATGAATATAATTTAAATACATCGTTCAACCGCTTCCACTTCGATAATCGCGCAAATGATTCTAAATATAGAAATAATTAAAACAAGGAACAAGCATAGGTATGTTTTTTTTGTTTAACCCTGTTTTATCGTATTTTACGATCTGTAGGGCAAGCACGAGCGCTATTTTATCGACACGATAACGGTTAGAATGAGATGGCAGTATACGATCCTAAGTAAGTGTGTAAGAGATGGCTGCTTTATCGCACGCGATGACTAGTTTAAACACCGCTCGTGCTTGCCCTTCTGGATTTATAAAAGTGAATGAGTAATCCTTGATTTTAAAGCTATGGCTATCCCTATATAGGAATAAGGGTAGTCATTTTTACCAAATTTTTTTAAGTTTATTGTTGTGAGTAGGTATAGACTTCTTATACAAAATATGTATAAGATAAGTGCATATTAATTTTCGTTTTGTTTAAGAGTTCTGTACTTGTTTTTCCTCACCATAAAGGTTGACTGGAAGAAATCGTGTTAAGGCGATAAGTCCGCCTTTGTGTACTCAGTCTTAATGATCTGTACCTATATAAAAACATTGTATTTGTATGCAATAAAGTGTTCAAAAAAATAAATAAGTATATAGGTATCGCCGAACCAGTAGAATTTTCGCAAGCGTACTATTATGTCAAATGTCAACTTTCCTAAATACAAAAGTTAAATTGAAATCCAGCTGTTTCTACTCTTATAAAATAAAAGAAGGAGATAGTGACTTATCGCAGCGAGTGTTTTTGTGAGTTGTATAACAAACATAGGTAAGCGATGGTATGGATAACTTTCTAAATTTTGTCGTACAAAGTAATAGTTTAAAACAGAATTTAGGGAATATTATGTGAAGTGAGACTCTTTGATGGCTTTAGGTAAGACTGAAGTCGAAAATATATATCATTAAACGATGCATTATCACACCGATTTGGGAAAGAAAAAGTATGAAAAGACTCCTAAAAATTGCGCATTTACATGAATGAACATCCGGTTAATTCATTTTTTAAAGATTATAATATGTCCTCAATTTTAGATTTATTAGTGTATGTTCTGATAAATATTTCTACATAAATAACATAAGTTTTTCCACACGCAACTTCCAAAAGTGGCTGAGGAATTTCTACTTCCCTAGCTCTGGCTACCCCTTTAAGGGGTTTGTAGCCGTGAGTATATGTAAGTATGTATGTATGTAAAACGGCTACTATATATATCTCCAAATATAACAGTAAATAATTATTTTTTCGCTTTTTCATAAGATTTATATATGTTTTTACATATACCTACTGCTGAACAATTAATAAAATTCCAATACGATATGTATTTGTTATATCATTTGTTCTCATTAGAGTAGGCCTAAAATATTAATATTCACTCAGTGCGATCCTAATAAACATACTTCTACTACATTCATCTGTAATAAATAAAACAAATAGATAACAAAAATAATTATCCCAAAATTATGCAAGGCACAAGAAACACGTAAATCAAATAAAATTGGAGGGTATTTCTAAAAACCGGAGTGAGACCGACATTGTGACGTCACTCGACCTCGCACTAAGCCGCTCGTCAAAATTGATCTTCCCGATGAATATTCATAACATACCCTTCATTATATCTGAATAAAGCCATGTAACCTTACTCTGTAGATTGAGGGAATAGAAAGCTTTACTTACATACATACTAGAATTGGAAAATTCAATGCCAGCTCGAGACTTATTTTCGAGCTCTGCATAAATGGTTATGCAACAAGAACTTTGTTCTTTCGAGGATCGATTGCAGCCTTAAAACTTAAAATCGTGATGTGGATTAACAAAATAGTTCCGTCGTTTCACCAAAAGGATATAACACTTTGATAACAGACTCGTAGTATTAAACAATTGAAATGATTGAATCGTCTTAAATTAAATTCTTCGTTTTATTTTGTTTTAAAAACCAAATTTCCGTTTTCGTCTAAGGAATTCAGTTTATATGATCCAGTTAGAATGTAGGACGGCAAATATTAAGCAAGACAAGTAAAGTTTGTAATATTCAAACGGTTTCCTTAAAGATAAGACCTGATATGACCAATCTCATTCACATTTTATGCTCTACATTAAAATTCATAAAACATGAACCCTTTCTGAGCAACAATGTTATCAAATTGAAAGGAGACCTCGTAAAAATGTGATTTCGATACTATCATCTTTATGTGTACTATCGTCTGACTTATGATACTAATACAGAAACGAATATATTTCTATTATATGTTATAATCTTTTAGGGATAACATACATACATACATATACTGACGGCTATAAATCCCTTGAAGGGGTAGCCAGAGCTAAAGAATCAGAAATTCTCAGCCACTTTTGGAAGTTGCGTGGGGAAAAGATGGTGAAATAAAGGTTTTTAGTGATTGGTCTCCAACTCTCCAACCGCATCGCCCAAAAATCCGTTAAAAGCCCCAATACCGTTAGTCGTCTAATACGTACACCCACCGGAAGAAATAGGGTAGTGTTATTCTAAGCCAACACTACACAGCAACATATACTCACGCCCATAAATCTCAAAAAGGTGTAGCCAGAGCTTCAAAGCAAGAAACTCATCGGCCACATTCGAAAATAATAGAGTTCTTTGTTCTTAAAGTAATCTATAAAGTAAGCTGTACGAAAAATACACTAGTAGATATCGATGGCAAATAACTCACATTTATCCTTTGAACCCACATGGCTGAGTTGTACTTAGTCATGTGACAGTGTATTCGTACAAAACGGCGATAGGCCTGCCCCCTATCACGTGAGTACACTGTCTAAGCAAAACGTGGGTACCTTCTCTGGACACTAGATGGCGCTGCCATGTAAGTTCAGAAGTATTTGTACCTCTGCCAACCCCTTCGGGGATAAACAGCGTGAACGTTTATGTTATATGTTATTATTATGTTATTATCCTTTGAAGATTGTGACTTCTAATAGAAATATATTCGTTGCCATGTAGCTCGCTTAAATGTCACTAACCCTTTCTATTCGTGGGTGATCGTAAAAGGCAACTAATGGTAGAGGTCTTAAGTGATTTTTGGAAGATTTTGTTGAAGACACATTACCAACAATTATTTATTATTACCATCTTTTCCCCACTCAACTTCTAAAAGTGGCTGACGAAACTTCTATTATATTATCCATAATATCTTGTTCCAAAGCTCTGTATGTATGTATTTAAAAGTTAGTTAATTTAATTTAACACAGTTCACAAATTTTGTTCAATGCCGCAAAGTGTGAAATACATGCGAGTAACACCTAAAATAGATTACTAAAAGTTATGTTAATTCTATCAACAAGTTTAGAAAGATGACTCCGCTCCATACATTAAATGATTTTAGAAATCTAGCACTAAGATTGGAAGAGCATATTAGGCTGAACTTTTTAATATTCTCAACTTATTTGTTAAAAGATTTGTAGATTTCTAAATTCTACGCTTTTATAACTTTGGTAAATCTGTTAGTCAATATAGATAAGATAATTTTTAGATAGATAGGATTTAGTCAATATAGCCTATATATGCCCCACCGATTGTCTCTTGCGCACTCTAAATGGGATTACAACGCTACCACGCCGCCGGCTTACTGCGGGTTGCTAGACTTCTTCCATAATAGTGGACGAAAGTGACAGCTTTACGTGCTCAAAGAAATAAGGAATCATTTTTAAATAATCAGATGATTCAGCAATAACCTTACAACAATCTGAAATTTGATAAATCGAATTTGTGACTTTACCCAATAACCGAATCCCAGAACTACGATTCGTAAACCTACGGCTTCAACTTAAAACAATAATAAACTACACCCACTAGTGGAAGTTAAGTGGGGAAAAGATTGTAAAATGAAGAAAAATTTCTAATGGATCTCTAGTCGCTTTGCCCAACTATCACTTACAAAGCATCTATTCCCTAAATAACCTTTTAAATATAACCTGGGGAAAGAAATGGGATCGAGCTTGACTCGACGGTTGGCCTGCTCCCTATCACGTGAGTACACTGTCCAAACAAAACATGGATACTCTGCACACCAGGAGGCAATGTCATGTGATGTACAGAAATTTTAGTACATCTGCCAACCCCTTCGGGAATATACGGCGTGAACATTTGAGTTTGAGTTTTGATGATATATACAATGTGTATATATGTACGAAATACTTCATTGTGAAACCATGAGCAAAGTTAGTCAAAACGTCCAAAGTGGATTCTAAGCCCGGGCCAAAGATGAGGGCTTAAACGAACCGACCACTGTAATGACTAATTGGTCACGTAAGTCAGACGACCTTTTACTTAACACACTTGTATTGAGCATTATATACTTCATTTCACTAACACTTAATATAAACAAGCTACCCAAGTATGTAATTACAGTATGTAACTGAAGAAAACATTTTAATGGCAGCATATATCACAGCATTTTCTTCGACTCACATTTGCTTTACGGTAACCATTCCCAACGAAATAACGATAAATCCGATCATCAAAGAAATTACTGAACAATAGAAATAAAAACAATTTTATTTTATTGTAATCGATAATTATATTGATCATTTAGGTGATACTAGCAGTTACAAATAAATAAAGGATAAGTAAAGGAAAGAAAAATTTTAACACCTGGGTTTTCATAACCACGGAGAACACACTTGGACCAAATTGAGAGTGTGCTCAAAAAGGCTGGCGTCCGAATTATGAAGAATAAAAGAGCATGTATGAAAATATTGATGGATGTAAACGAAGCTAGAGAGGTTTGTCAGGATCGTACGAAGTGGTGATCGATAGTCTCTGCCTACCCCAATGGGAACTAATGGCGTGAGCATATGCATGTATGTATGTATGTTTTCATAAACAAAAACATTCTACGAGTAATGATAGGAGCAGTTATTAAAAAAACGACGTTGCACTTATTTATCCCACGCACATATATGTCTTGTATACTCTGTTGGCAAAATAATACTTACATACATACATACATATACTCACGGCTATAAATCCCTAGAAGGGGCAGCCAGAGCTAAGGAACTTGAAGTTCCTCAGCCACTTTTGGAAGTTGCGTCGGGAAAAGATAGTGAAGTAAAGGATGTTGGTGATGGGTCTCCAACCACATCGCCCAAAAATCCCTTAAAAGCCCCAATACCGTTAGTCGCCTCTTACGTACACCCACCGGAAGAAATGGGGTAGTGTTATTCTAAGCCGCCACTACACAGCAAAATAATATGCAATAAAAATCCCTTTAGAGTAAAAAGTATGTTAAAAAACTTATTGGTAGGCCATTTGCTTAATGTAAAAATTCATAATAAACATTTTTTGTCAAATACCGTCCATTACCCGCTGAAATGGAAACATGAAAATTTCAATATAAGTACCGTCACATAACGGAAGGCTTTACTCAATGACATCCTTTCGACCCTTCGAGCCTCTTCAATTGGATTAAAATGAATCGAGCTTTGAATAAAATATACATAGAAATAGAAAATCATTTCATTCGTCCGAGAATACTTGATTTTAGAAGGGCAAGCACGAGCGCTACTTTATCGACTCGATAACGGTTAGAATGAGATGGCAGTATACGATACTAAATAAGTTGCTTAAGAGATGGCTGCTTTATCCAAGGATACTCTACTACACTACGGATGGGCCCTGTGGTACTATATCTAAATAACGTTATGCAAATAATAATAATATCGCAACAGAAATATTCCATATGCCGTTTTCTCTTTCTAACCTTCCGAGTTTAATCTTTTGAAAAAGAGAACAATACATGTTTACTTCTTGTTGTTTATGGCAAAATTTTGTCAAGACGTTACTATTATGATAGCGCGTACCAAGGTCGGCATCTTAGTCGCCATTTGATCTGTCAAGTTGCTTTGTAAACAAAAGTGTTGACTGTGTTTATTGTGTTTTGGACATTGATTAATCAAGTTTTGGAATATAAAATTACATGGGTAATATAAATGCACAATGCCCTGTTGCTCTGTTAAAGATTGTGGCGCCCGTAATAGCGAAAATCAGCCTCAATTAACTTTCCACAAGTAAGTAATTATTTTCTTTGTTTTCACTTCGGTCAAGAGTATTTTTAGGTGTATTTCTGGCTTCCTCGATGTGATCAGAGGAAACTTCATGATCATTGTAATATTTTCGTCTTAAAAGGCTTAGTTTTCATGATTTCTTCCAAAATTATTTCCTCTCATTGTTTACCTAGTGATGTGAAACACTGATCATTTAGTATTATCGATGTTTAAGTACTATATTCGGTTTAAGTTGGTTGGTTGGTTAACCTATTAAAAATCTAAATGCCTTCCAAAATATAGGTAACATTATTTTTATAGATTACACTTTTCTTCACATTTGTTACTTTGAGGTGGTTATTGATTACTAAAATTAAATAATTGCAGGTTTCCTACAAGTGAAGCACGCAGAAGAAAGTGGCTTGATGGTATTGGCTTTGAAAACATCAACCGTCGGCATAATAATTGAATTGCATTTTAAAAAAATGGTATGGTTTATCATAAAAAAATCACGAATGAAAAGTTTTATTAACAGTAAAAGGTTATAACAAATTTACGTTATTTAAAAATGAATAAATGTGACATTTTAAATTTAAATCCGTTGTTTTTTTATTATTTGTATGTACGATCTTGCAATATAAGTCAACCACAGCATCAATAATTTGTTGTACGTGTACGACAACTGTGTAGTGTCGGCTTAGAATAGCGCTACCCTATTTCTTCCAGTGGGTGTACGTAAAAGGCGACTAACGGACTTTTAACGTTATAAGGGAATTTTGGGCGATGCGGTTGGACACCCATCAACAACAACCTTTATTTTACCAACTTTTTCTCACTCAACTTCCCAAAGGTGGCTGAGGAAGTTGTCATTCCTTAGCTCTGGGTACCCCATCTAGGTATTTATACCCGTAAGTAAGTATATGTAATGTGTACGACAATCGATTTAAAGTTGCCCTTGAGCATATGACGCCCATGATTAATCTCACTGAATTACTGATCGATGCACTGCTTTTAACTTACCCCACGGCGAAAATCATAATAAATTATCGCTCGAAAATGTTCATGAGTTAAATCCATGGTGATGTGTGATCCATGGTGGCGAAACGAAGGTTCAAAACTGGTGTTAAAATATCTAGATCTAAATTAAAAGTATTTGCCTACTGTTGAAATAAATTATTTCCACATAAAGATGTTGGCAAATTTATCGATATTTTTCTATTCTGATTCTTGCATGACACAACCCTAGGTCAGCCATTTTAAGTGCCAATAGGCCACGCCCCCTGCTACGCTCTGAGAGTGTTTAGGGCCGATCCATAGTGTAGAGTATCCTTGGCTTTATCCCACGCGATAACTAGTTTAAACACGGCTCGTGCTTGCTGTGCAGTTATGGATTTAATATAAGGTAAAACTCAACGTTCATACTATACTCTCCAAAAGGGATGGCTGAGCTACTAATACTTCTCTACATCACGACTCATTTTTGTCACCTGGTGTTCAGAGAACTCAAGTTTCGCTGGTAAAGTGCTCTTACGTGTTAGGGACCAGTCTGTATCATGAATCATGACTAAGTAAAACCCAGCAATGTGGGTTTTTGTAGGATATTTTATCCTCACCGCTTACACCTTAAATTATTAACCAGACATACCCTTTAAAAATACCCAACTCGGGTCGAAGATTGTTTTATTATATAAACATGTCTGAGGATGCGGCCACCCCTTTTATATATTAGGATCTCTGTGCCTTCGGGGGCTAATGGCGTGAAATTTACTGATGAGTGTAAATATTTAATTGTGTAAGGCTGTGTAGTGTCGGCTTAGAATAGCACTACACAATTTCTTCCGGTGGGTGTACGTAAGAGACGACAAACGGTATTGGGACTTTAAGGGATTTTTGGGTGATGCTGTTGGAGACAGATCACCAACAACCTTTATTTTACCATCTTCTCCCCATTAAACTTTCCAAAAGTGGCTAAGGAATTTTTATTCCTTAGCTCTGGCTACCCCATCTAGGGATTTATAGCCGTGAGTATATGTATGTATGTAAATATTTGTTTCAAAGGAATATACGTTTTGTCAACCTTTTTGTGTTTTAATACGTTGCATGCAAACTATGTTAATGACCAGTATTTGCCCTGCGGTTGCAACTGAAATACGGTGACTCGGAAAGGTTTCTGTTAACACCTAGACACAAACGCTGAGAGTACGCCATTATGGCAATTTTACTTTCTGTATACATGTGTCATTTTTGTACTGTGTCACATTTGTTTGCTTAAGATAGTCTTGGGACAGTCACGGCACACATCTACAACCAACAGAGAATATGCTAAAAAGGCAGGCATCCGAAGTATGAAGGATAAAAAGCATGTGTATGAAAAGATTGCTAAATGTAAATTTTGGTTTTGGTTTGAGAGGTTTACCTGGTAAAGTGAGAATTGAAAGGATGGGTTTACCTCATACGGAACGAATGGCATGAGCAAATGTATGTATGGTAATGTTATTTAATAACTTTTTACTGCCAGAAAACTTTACTATAATTAGTTCACGTTTTTTTATTATCATCCTACTAACAAAAACTAACATATGTAATTACTAACTTTCTAGCTTCATATAGATCTTGTTTATCGGAAATAAAGTTTTATTTATTTATTTTCCTACAGAATTACCAAAACCTACCCGAATCATATCCATCCTGGGTCTCTTCGAGCTGACCGTCGGAGATAGTCCAAGGTCCGATGGAGTATCAGAACTGACTGCCGCCAAGTTGGCCGTGGAGCATGTCAATAAGAGGAACCTGCTGCCAGGATACACCCTTCAGCTGGTTAGCAATGATACCAAGGTAAATGATTGGTGTTGAATGAAATTTAGTGATTTAATACGTTGTTGGGTGGAACAAAGGAATGTGGGAGTACTGTTAGAGCGCTCACTACTGCGGACTCACTCGCACATAGCAGCGTCTCACTCATAATCCTACATCGCGGTATATAAATGTTCCTCGAGCTAAGCATAAATATAAATTATTAGTAGGTTCCAAGTAGGGTGTACTGGCCAGTATATCTTTGCTGTGTCCTATCACGTTGATAGGTCAGTTGGTAGAACCAATGTTTATCAAACATAGATGTGTGGATTCGAATCATGGGTCTAGCCTACACGAATGTATGTTTTCTAAATTCATGGCCTACCCCAATGGCAATAAAGGCATGAATACATGAATGTATCTATTTTTTTGAAGATTTATACTCAAACATTTTTTCATTATAATATTCTTCAATATCGTCAACAGAATAACTAAGATAGAATTTAAATACCGCGTAACCATAACAATGAGTAAATCATTTTTCCTCGAAATTGTTTCCCTTGACATTTGAATATTTCGTTTCAATTATTGTACCAAATTAATATCGCGGTAACACAATTAAAAGATGGATATATTTGAAACCTTTTCTCTTTTGATACATATATTTGATAAAAAATAAGATCTGTCCTTTTACCTCAGTTGCCACGGTTCTAACTAATACATACATACATACATATACTCACGGCCCTATCCCTATAAATCCCTAGAAGAGGTAGCCAGAGCTAAGGAATTAAAAAATCCTCAGCCACATTTGGAAGTTGTTTGGGAAATCGATGGTGAAATAAAGGTTGTTGGTGATGTGTCTCCAACCGCATCACCCAAAAATCAGCTCTCTACATATCAAACTAATCTCCATGTCAAATTAATACACGGAGGTAGTTACTAGTAGATTGCCCATTTTGGATGCTCTAGGTGCCGTAGTCACCTTTATGTTTATGACATGCTTTAGAATTAATATACGTTCTAAACTAGAACAGCAACAGTCTAATACTTGTAACCTAGGGCTTGACAAGATTGTAACAATATGTTTTTATAACAGTTTAAAAGAAACACATATACATACATATACTCACGGCCATAAATCCCAAAAGGGGTAGCCAGAGCTTCAGAGCTCTAAACTTTTCAGCCACTTTTGAAGGTTGAGAGGGGACAAGACGGTAGAAATAAAGTATCGTTGGTGATGGGTTACCAACGATACCTCACCGTACCGTATCACCTAAAAATCACTTTAAAAAGTTCCATACCCATAGTCGCCTCTTACAACACCCGTGGGTAGGAAGGGGTGGTGACATTCTAAACCGGTACTACACCACAATATATATAGAATGTAATGCATATAATAGAATAACGTTATAAAGAATAGGAATAACTTCTTTCTTCCCGTGTGTGTCGTAAATTTGACTAAAGGGTTTGGGGTAAGGTATTTGAGCTTTTTTAATTATACATCACCTACTATCATACACACACACACATTCATACATACACACTCTTATTCACTCACAATAACATTCATTCTCACATACATATCCAATACACACACACTCACTCACACAATTACTTAGTTGCTTTTGTAATTTAGTTAGTTTTATTTTTATTTAAACCAGTTTTCTGCGTCTTTTTCTCTCTTAATTAAGATTTGCATTATTTGTTGTGTATTTTATGTGTTCCCTAGATTCAATGCCTAGTGCGTGAATCATTGTAAATTCCAATGTAATGTGTTTTTCTTGTAATAAATGTCTTTATCTTTAGCATTTATTTTAAAACCATTTCCCAACTCAATTTCCAAAAGTGTCTAAAAATAATAATTTTGAAGCTATGGCTATCCTTTGGGATTTACATTCATTTATTTATTCCATACTATATATCATCAATACATAGTATAAAACAAAGTCGCTTTCGCTGTATGTCCGTATGTATGCTTAGATCTTTAAAACTACGCAACGGATTTTGATGCGGTTTTTTTAATAGATAGAGTGATTCTTAAGGAAGGTTTGTATGTATAATAAATGCATAATATAGTAGAGAAACACTGATAAATTTAAAGGTTTCTAATGTAATGTCGTAAATAAGCACGTTTTTTTGCGCTTATATTGCAAACGCTGGCTGAACCCTACGAGATAGATCAAAATAATGTACTACAGTATTGTTCACCGATGTTATATGTCTATCTCTTAGGGATAACCCAGCATAACCATTTTTATTCTTTACTAACAAATGGTTATTTACGAAGTGATTTTAAAAAATACAGCATTAATCCTTATCCAATTAAGTACCTTAAATAATTATTATAGATCATTTATTATAGATCAATATGCTTTTACAGCATGTAATTTAAGTGAATATTACCGAAGATATTACAAATTTAAAATGCAGGGTCGTAGTTGTTTGCGCCGGGCGGGGCGCGTGCCTATAAATAGCGCGTCGATGGCCGCGCTTCGCCTTCCTATCCGACTTAGCTTAGGTACACTCCTTTGCACCGCCAGGGCGGCTTTCAGCCGCCCGGCAAAACAAAAGTTAAGGTGACAACGCATAGGCCGCAGGGCCAGCAGCACCGAACCGGTGGGGTTTTAGTCGGTAAAAGTCCGACATACGACATACATGAGGATTTCCCCACCGGTAAAAAAAAAAAAAAACCCTTCGCCTTACAGCACTTTATGATTTGCAGCGATCGCACGCGTTTATCAGAGCTCTCTAGCGAGGAAAATATCAAGAATTAATTAAACTGAATAGAATAAGTATCTTTTGTTGTTGATTATCTTTTAATTTTTATTGAGAGTGTGAAAGTAGGTTGTCCTGTTATTTTATTAAGAAATCTGAATCCTCCTAAGCTCTGCAATGGCACACGTTTGCTGGTAAAATCACTAAAAAAAATCATAATAGAGTGCACAATACTCACCGGATGTGGTACCGGAGAAGATGTACTAATTCCCCGAATTCCTCTGATACTATCAGATTTACCGTTCCAATTTAAACGTCTACAATTTCCGGTAAAGATATCTTTTGTAATGACCATTAATAAATCGCAGGGTCAAACTTTTAGCGTTGCAGGATTAGACTTGAGTGTTGAGTGTTTTTCACATGGCCAATTATATGTCGCGCTGTCAAGAGTAACGTCTAAGCAAAACATGTTTGTATTGGCTAATGACAAAAAAGGAGTGAACGTTGTGTATAAGGACATTCTGTAGTAGGTATATTTTGCATTGCACCCGTGCGAAGCCGGGGCGGGTCGCTAGTGTACTATAAACAAAATTCATTTACAGGAATTAGAAATTTCTTAGCCACGTTTGGAAAGTTGAATGTGGAGAAGATGGTAAAATAAAGGTTGTTGGTGATGGGTCTCCAACCGCATCGCCCAAAAATCCCTTTAAAGCCCCAATACTGTTAGTCGCCTCTTACGTACACCCACCGGAAGAAATGACTGATTTTGATTTCGTTTACTAGAAATTCCCTAGAAATTATTTATATGGCAAAACAACGTTTGCCGGTTACACTAGTAGTATATAATACATACATATTTTTATTCCACGATAGACGACGTGAAAGCTCAATGGGTAGAACACCGGTTATCGTGCAAGCGACTAGTGTTCAAATCCTGGGGCGGGCCTACACCAATTTGTCTTTTCTTAAGACATATGTGTGGTTAATTTATCATGGTTGTTAACGGTCAGTGAAAACATCGTGAGGAAACCCACATGGCTAAGTTGTACTTAGTCATATGACAGTGTAATTGTACAAAACGGCGATAGGCCTGCCTCCTATCACGTGTGTATACTGTCCATGCATAACGTGGGTACTCTGAACACCAGGTGAAAAAGTCCCTTGATGTTCAGAAATATTAGTACCTCTGCCAACCCCTTCGGGGATATACAGCGTGAGCGTTTAGTTTATGTTATATTTTTATTCCAGTGTGATCCTGGAGTAGGCGTAGACCGTTTCTTCCACACGCTGTACACGGAGCAGCACTCCAGGATGGTGATGCTGCTGGGTACAGCCTGCTCTGACGTCACGGAGAGCATCGCCAAAATCGTACCCTACTGGAATATTGTGCAGGTCAGTTCTATTTATGCATTACATTTAAAATTGAACTTTTTTTAAATCACATATTTCTGAAGAGCAGCGAGGGTTCTTTTTAATTTAGTATGAGCGACCTTTTAACTAGATATCGCTTGGTATAAAACAGCCATCTCTTTCGCACTTACTTAGTATCGTATACTGTTGTACCTGTCTAACCGATATCGTGACGATAAAATAGCGCTCATGCCAGGCCTAAGGACTCAGAAGTTATTTCAATATTCTTGTACTACCTAACAATAATTGCGTGTTGGCCATAGCTGTTAAGCATTATTGTGTTTTTATAATAAATAAATAAATACTAAAGCTCCATTATCTCTAAGTTATATAAACCATCCACAAAATTAACCCAACCAATTGACAACATATGTTCACCCAAGCGAACTCTGACCAGCTCCCCATAACATATCTGTACATGACAGATTGCACCAATCAGTGACAATTTCACAACTTAGGGCCAGTTTTTTGATCCGTAGTTAAAAATATAACCATTTGTTACATTGACTATAGTTAAATGACTAACCAGTAGTTAAATCGTAAATCCATTTTTGATATCTTTTTTAACTATAGTCAAACTTAACAATTGGTCAATTTGTTGCCTGTGCAATGAACAATGACCAGTGATGTATAAGATAGCATATACAAAGTATCTGTAATGCAAGATGATAAATCAAGGGATTTATAGCCGTGAGTATATGTATGTATGTATGTAACTGAGAGTGTGCGTTTTAGGATCATTCCCAATTTCAGTAACAATGCAGAGTACTGCTTCCTTCGATAGGCGGTAACGATGACAAAAATCTACATCATCCCAGGTTTCTAACGGCGGATGGCGTGGCCTAAATATTTTTAACCTTCTCATCAACACACATTGTAATATAATATCATTGTCTTCTTCTTCTGACGAACTTTCGACATCAAAGTATCTACAGATCCACAAACTTTTCTTGGCCGACGGCCACTACTGGTACTACTGTCGCCGTTTTGAAATTTCAGCCTGTCATTGTCTGTTAACTCTCAACTAAATAAAACTTATAGGGTGACCTACGTATATAAAATTAGTCTGTATGATTTAAAATTATTCCTCTTATAATGGTTACTTTATTTACTGGCAATACTAATATCGATGACAGCGACGCCTTTACCGGCCAAGAAAAGTTTGTGGATCTGTAACTATGTTCAAATTCATCTCAAATGTCTGACAAACAGCTGCTATTATACAAATAACCAGCGGCCATCTTGTTTAACCCTCCAATCTTGAGTAGTTAACTTTTTTAACTAATGGTTCGATATTTGACCATTAGTTACTCTAACCACGGGTCAAAAAATGTATTTTGCTGACATTTAACTAATAGTTACGATATTTAACAAATTGTTGAGTTAACCACGGATCAAAAAACTGGCCCTTAAACAATACTGCGACGCAAATAAATCCCAAACTGCACGTTGACAGAAGATACAGATACCTCGTAAGGTAATAAGGACTTTATTACGAGCGGCGTAAAGTCGTAGTTAGTTTGTAAAGTTATGTGCTAACCTAGATTGAAGAGAATGCACTTCTCAGGAAAGTTAGACGAACGGGGTGTTCCGTTTTGGTCCATATTATTTTCAAAAAACCCAAAACTCAAACGTTCACGCCGAATATCCGCGGAGAGTTAGCAAAGGTACTAATACTTCTGAAAATAACATGACATTGTCACCTGGTGTTCAGAGTACCAACGTTTTGCTTGGACAGTGCACTCACGTGATATGGGGCAGGCCTGTCTCCGTTTTGTAATATTATTTTATACATATCTTATTTGGACCAAATAGCGAGTGTGCTCAAAATGGCAGGCGTCCGAAGTATGAAGAATAAAAGAGCATGTATGAGAAGATTGATGGATGTAGAGAGTTTTGTGAGGATCGCCCAACAATCAACGATTATAAATTATATCTCATATTAAAACTCCAACAGAGAGCCACTCTTCATTGACTTTTCTTTTACTACGAGGTATAAGACAATATTTAATCATTTAGTTTTAAAAAGCAGATTATAGTAATATATTTTTATGGCGTCTGTGGCCTAGTGAAACGGTGACCAGCTTCTTGATCGTGGGTCTGAACCCCGCTGAGAGCAAAATTTATATGATGATAAGAATTAATTATGTCTTGGTCTTGTGTGTTAGCTATGTAAAAAAAACAAACTTAGTGACGTAAATCTCCGAAGGCGTGGCAGAGGTACTATACTTTTGATATCACAAAAAAATAGTCACCTCGGGTAAATAAATATATCGTCATATACTTATATAAATATTTTTTATTGGATTTTTGGGCGATGCGGTTGGAGACCCATCACCAAAAACCTTTTTTCTTACCATTTATTGCCCACTCAACTTCCAAAAGTGGCTGAGGAATTTATAATTCCTTAGCTCTGGTTACCCCTTCTAGGGAAATATAGCCGTGAGTATATGTATGTATATATAAATATATATTTTTGCATTGAAACAAAACCCTAAAGTAAGCCTAAACAGGAATGGTACTTGAACGAATCGATTTAGCGCCGCCGAGTACGTGCAAAGCTTGCGATGAATATACCGGAGCAAACTATTTAACATGACATATTGCAAGATGACTATTGAAATTGTAATTAAACATACATACATGCGGCTATAGATCTCAAAAACCGATAGCTACAGCTTCAGAAGTAAAAAAGTATCAGCCACGTTTGGAATTCGAGTGGAGAAAATATTGTAAAATGGTGGTGGTTGGCAAAAACCCCCTTTCGTATTGTGGCGACCTCAAGACGGCAAGCTCACTCGCATACTAGCAGCGTCATAAAAAAATCTACATCGCGGTATCGAAATTTCTTTTTAGCTAAATATAAATACAAATTATAAGTTGGTATACAGCAGGATGTACTGGTCACAGTATTTTTGGGATAAGTGCTGTCCAAAGCCGACACCACTTTATAAATTTTAGTATATAATTGTGTATGTAATAAGAAAACCCCTAAAGTAAGCTTAAACTGCAATAGTACTCGAACGAATCGAGTTAGCGCCGCCCCGAGTACTTACGTGCAAAGCTTGCGACGAATACGACGGAGCAAACTATTTAACAGCGCTGACTGATTGCGAGACGACTATTGTAATTGCAATTAAGCATGCATGCATATATCCACATCTATAAATACCTTGAAGGGATAGCCAAAGCTAGGGAATCAGAGATTCCTTAGGCACTTTTGGAAGTTGCGTGGGGAAAAGATAGTAAATAAAGGTTTTTGGTGATTGGTCTCCAACCGCATCGCCCAAAAATCCCTTAAAAGCCCCTATACCGTTAGTCACCTCTTACCTTCACCCACCGGAAGAAATGGGGTAGTGCTATTCTAAGCTGACACTACACAACTATAGATCCCAAAAAGAGGCAACCAGAGCTTTATAAGTATAAATTTTTCAATCACGTTTGGAATTTGAGTAGGAAGTTATTGTAAAATGGAGGTAGTTGGTCAGTAACTTATCGCCCAACTATCACGTAAAAACACCCATTCGTATTTAACGAAATCCGCGGAAAGTAATGAATTAGTGCTTTTTAAAGCTGTACACAGCTGGGGTCGTAATTAACGAAATCTGCGTAAAGTAATGGATTAGTGCTGCTCAAAACCGACACTACACAGCTGTGGTTCCGTTTTCGGGAAATTCATTTAAATACATATTTTTGCATGTAATAAGAAAACCCCTAAAGTAAGCTTAAACTGCAATAGTACTTGACGAATCGAGTTAGCGCCGCCGAGTACGTGCGGAGCTTGCGATGAATACGACGGAGCAAACTATTTAACAGCGCTGACTGATTGCAAGATGACTATTGAAATTATACATGAAACATACATACATATACTCACGGCTATAAATCCCTAGAAGGGGTAGCCAGAGCTAAGGAATTCGAAATTCCTCAGCCACTTTTGGAAGTTGCATGGGGAATAGATGGTGAAATAAAGGTTTTTGGTGATTGGTCTCCAACCGCATCGCCCAAAAATCCCTTAAAAGCCCCAATATCGTTAGTCGCCTCTTACCTACACCCACCGGAAGAAATGGGGTAGTGCTATTCTAAGCCGACACTACACAGCTATAGATCCCAAAAAGAGGCAGCTAGAGCTTCATAAGTATAAATTTTTCAGTCACGTTTGGAATTTGAGTAGGATTTTTTGTAAAATGGAGGTAGTTGGTCAGTAACTTATCGCCCAACTATCACGTAAAAACACCCATTCGTATTTAACGAAATCCGCGGAAAGTAATGAATTAGTGCTGTTTAAAGCCGACACACAGCTGGGGTTGTATTTAACGAAATCTGCGTGAAGTAATGGATTGGTGCTGTTGGATTGGACAGCCAAAGCCGACACTACAGCTGTGGTCCATTTCGGGAAATTAATATTAATGTATATTTTGTATGCAATAAGAAAACCCCTAAAGTAAGCTTAAACTGCAATAGTACTTGAAGGAATCGAGTTAGCGCCGCCGAGTACGTGCGAAGCTTGCGATGAATACGACGGAGCAAACTATTTAACAGCGCTGACTGATTGCGAGACGACTATTGAAATTATACATGGAATAACGTTATAAATTAAACATATGTCAAAATTTATAGATGCATATTAGAAGGAGAATAATGTATAATAAAGGCATACAACTGCTAGGTACTAAGTGGCTCGCCACGTTCACTTTCTGTCATTACAATATTCAGTAAATTAATTATTCATTTAATGGTAGGTTTAACATAAATATACTTACATACATACATACATACATATCACGGCTATTAATCCCTTGAAGGGGTAGCCAGAGCTAGGGAATGAGACATTCCTCAGCCACCTTTGGAAGTTGCGTGGGGAAAAGATGGTGAAATAAAGGTTGTTCAAAAAAAAAAGTCAAAAAGTTTATTTTTCAAAATCAAGTTAAATACTATCATTTTTTGAACGTCAAAGTTTTAAATTAATCGTTAATCCGTTGCTTCGGAAGGTGTTCGTAAAGAGAAGAAGCAACAAAGAAACTCTTTACATTCACATTTTTTCATTTTTTCAAAATATGGTTTGTACAATTTTAGTTTATAAACATGTTATTGATTGTTGGTGATGGGTCTCCAACCGCATCGCCCAAAAATCCCTTAAAAGCCCCAATACCGTTTAGTCGCCTCTTACATACACCCACCGGAAGATATGGATAGTGCTATTCTAAGCCGACACTACACATGGAATAACGTTATAAATAAAACATATGTCAAAATTTAGAGATACATATTAGAAGGAGAATAATTTATAATAAAGGCATACAACTGCTAGGTACTAAGTGGCTCGCCACGTTCACTTTCGATCACCAATTGTCAGTAAAATAATTATTCATTTAATGGTAGGTTTAACATGAATATACTTACATAAAGTTATATCGTTTTTAGGTGTATGTAACTTAGATGTGTAGTGTTGGTTTGATAATAGCAGTTACCTATTTCTCAAGAAACATTTTATTACGACCATTACATTATTTTACCACCTTTTCCACATTCAACTTCCAAAAAAAACGATATAATTATAATTTCGGGCTACCCTTTTTTTGGTATTTAAAGCCGTGAGTATACGTAACTCACTTAGCTTTACCATGTAACTTATTTTACTATACATACTTCTATAAATAAACTCACGGCTATAAATTCCTAGAAGGGGTAGCCAGAGCTAAGGAACTAGAAATTCCTCAGCCACTATTGAAAAGTTGAGTGGGGAAAAGATGTTAAAAAAGGTTGTTGCTGATGGGTCGCCAACCGTATCGCCCAATCATCCATTAAAAGCCCCAATACCATTAGTCGCTTCTTACGTACACCCGCCGGAAGAAATGGGGTAGTGCTATTCTAAACCGCCACTACACAGCTGTCTTATTATTTTACGAATTTTAAACATTTAACTTCATATCAGAGTGACGTTCCGTAACACACTTTTCCAATTAGGCTACCTCAGGTTATGCTTAGTTGGAAAGTTCCGTGATCCCGGCATTGCCTTTCTGAATGGCCATTGAAAGTCTTGAAAAGAGATAAGACCTAGAACGAGAATCCAAACCAATTTGGATAAACTGTCTTCCGATGTCATTGACTATATTTTTTTCTGAAAATGATATAATATATTTGCATAACGCATTTCAGATATGTGTCCAAACTTACCGATTTGAAATACATTGTCCGTATTCATTATTTATCTATTAATCTTAGCCCAACAAATCTGTACTTATTTTAAATGAACATTATTAATGAGCAGTGAAAATTGCGTAGAAGCGACAGACTCAAAGGCAATTCATAGTTTTTCCCTTAAAAATATCCGAAAATTAAGATGATTCCGTGCTTCGGAGGACGCGTGAAGCCGTCGATTCTAGCTTTTATCACGGTCTTAGGCATTAACCTGCCAACCCACACTTTTAACAGTGAGCCAGACTTTAAACAAATCAATCATCATATCATCAATCATCAACTTATACAGAGTAGGCTTTGGCTTTTAGCACATTCTAGCAGGAAAAAGATTGAAGATGTCATAATAAGTATAATCCATGCTTTCTATCCTCAGGTATCATTCGGCGCCACGTCCCCGGCGCTCAGTGACCGCACGGAGTTTCCTCTGTTCTGCCGCACCGTGGCGCCCGACTCGTCACATAACCCCGCCAGGATCGCTTTTATCAGGTAGCTACTTCGATCATATACACCAAAGATGCTGCACTCCATACAAATTTAACGCACAAAAGTGGACCGCGAGAATGACAAGACTGTTTGACAATTAAATTTTTATTTCTTACAATTATCGACCTTAACGCATTTTTTTCAGACTTTATTATTCATTGCAAGGTCTAGCACGCGACTGTCAGTGAAAGAGTGCTTACCATATAAAAAAGTACTATTTGGCCGGGCCGTTTTTCGTGCTTTGTTGGTGTATCTTTGGTATATATGATCAAAGCATAGTTATATTATAATCTATTATCTTATTTGATGTAGAATATAGAACTATGTATAGGCATAGAATAGCGTAAAACCAGCTCTTACCAATGGTATTATACTTGCATTTACATGTGAAACTTTACAAAAACACAAATATACTCACGGCTACAAATCCTAATTGGGGGAAGCCAGAGACTCATAATTAAAATTCACCGATCACTTTAAAGTATCCCAATCGTAATAATATTATCCCTTCTATTCCCCGATATTCTACCTTTAGAAACAAGCGACATACAGAAGACCAACCCCCTTTATCCTATCTTTATTCCAGGCAATTCGGCTGGGACACCGTAACGACGTTCTCTCAAAACGAGGAAGTGTATTCCCTGGCGGTCAACGAGCTGGTTACTCAGCTAGAGGCAGCCAACATCACGTGTGCTGCTTCCATCACCTTCGCGGAGTCTGACTTTAAAGAACAACTGCTGTTGCTTAAGGTATGTCTAAGTTAGGCTTTTGAGGGAGTGTTGGAGAGTGATGGTAATTTTGCGGATTTCAATTAGAAGTAGGTAACAAAATTCCTCTATTTCTATTTTTTCTTTTCTCAGTCTGTTATTTAAATTTACTTTTAGCCTGTAAGTTATTTTTTTAGTTAAATTGTTATAGGTAGAGATTTTTAATTATTATAGCATTGTTTACTTTACTGTTACGAAAATTTATATGCTTTAAATCTTCCAAATAAAATTAATAAAACAAGTTCATAGTAGAACATTTTTTTACCTAAACTGTACCACATAAAACTAGTTCATGGTAGAACAATTTTTTATCTAAACTAACTAAACGCGCAAATAATTATTTTCTATTTTATTATTGTTGGTTACTAACTAAAAGTTTAACTAAATTAATACAGCATCTCTCAACATGTATACTAAATAAATGACGCGTAGCAAAGTGCAGAGGTTCGTGTAATCTTAACACATAATGGAATTATCATGTGTTTCATATTAATCAAGTGTCCTACCCGACTTTAACCCGCCAAATGTTAATACCGTGAAAAATTATAGATAGACAATATTTTTTCATGAATTTCAAATACAAAAAAAAGTAATTCTATTTTTTAATTTACATACATATACTCACGGCTATAGTCCCTAGAAGGGGTAGCCAGAGCTAAGGAATTAGAAATTCCTCAGTCACTTTTGGAAGTTGAGTGGGGAAAAGATGGTAGAATAAAGGATGTTGGTGATGGGTCTCTAACCGCATCGCCCAAAAATCTCTTAAAAAAGCCCCAATACCGTTAGTCGCCTCTTGCGTACACCCACCGGAAGAAATGGGGTAGTGCTATTCTAAGCCGACACTACACAGCTAATTTAATATGTATATTTCAATCTCCGAGACTAATAAATAATAACAATATAATAAAAACATATCAAATAAGGGAATAACCAAGGGAGTCACAAAAGCACGCAAATTACAGCAAAATAAACGAGAAAGCTAAACCTCTAGGTTCGTTTTATTGAACTCGATTTCTTTACATTTTGTAAACCCTCAGCAGACATTATTCGTTGGATCATTGAACTTCCTTTCAGAGTCTGCAAGTAACCTTACTTTATATTCCCCAATTTTCTGCTCGAAAAATAAAAGTAGGTAACGTTTCCTGAATCTTTCTTTTCAAGAGAACGGATCACAGATCGTCTAATAAATGTCTCGCGACGTTCTTAATGACTCGCATTTCTTTTCAATTTGAAGGGACGAAATTGTTAGAATACTTTAGAAAGTAAGCATCTGCTGAAATAAAGTAATACAAATTAGGAAACAGTGAGTCAATTTTACTTCTGTGTATTTTCTTACTTAAAGAACAGACGTACATAGTCGGGTTGCTACTCATAAAAATAGGCATACATACATACATATACTCACGGCTATAAATCCCTAAAAGGGGCAGCCAGAGCTAAGGAAACTCCTCAGCCACTTTTTGAAAGTTGAGTGAGGTAAAGATGATGAGATAAAGGTTGTTGGTGATGGGTCTCAAAAATTCCTTAAAAGCCCCAATACCGTTAGTCGCCTCATACGTACACCCACCGGAAGAAATGGGGTAGTGCTATTCTAAGCCGACACTACACAGCCTAAAAATAGACCTCAGTGTTTTTTTTTTGATAGTCATTTCCTGTAACCTCCTGCATTTAAAGTGTGCACATTTTCTCAAACTCGCATCTTCATCATTCAAGCCGTATATCACCCAATGTGAGGCAGAGGTTCGTTACTTCATACATAACGTGACATTTTTGTTACCGGTGTTTTGAATAGTGTCGGCTTGGAATAGCACTACCCCATTTCTTCCAGTGGGTGTACGTAAGAGCCGACTAACGGTATTGGGCTATTAAGGGATTTTTGGGCGATGCGGTTGGAGACCCATCACCAACAACCTTTATTTTACCATCTTTTCCCCACTCAACTTTCCAAAAGTGGCTGAGGAATTCCTAATTTCTTAGCTCTGGCTACCTAGGGATCTTCTAGGGATTTATAGCCGTGAGTATATGTATGTATGTATGTTTTGAGTCACCATGTTTTACTTGAACAGTACTTTCACGTGATTTCATATATTTCAATTCAGTAACATTTTTACTCACTGCACCGTATGAACCTTGATAAATAAACCACACATATGACTTTGGAAAAGACAAATTGTTGTATGCCCGACTCTGGATTTGAACCTGCGTCTTTTGAGAAGCGGTGGTTTTTCCACTAACCTGTTACGGCTGTTATTTGTTGAGTTATTTTGACAATTCTTTTGTAGCGGAATTTTTTGAGTAATTTTTGTACTGTTACTGTTTCTTGACCAGATAGGAAACGTTCTTATAAAGGCGGGGGTCCGAAGTGAGAAGAATAAAAGAGCATGTATGAGAAGAATAATGAATGTAAGGGAAGCAAGAGAGGTTTGTCAAGATCGTACTAAGTGGCGATCGATAGTCTCTGCCTACCCTAATGGGAATAATGGGCGTGAGTATAAGTAAGTAAGTTACTGTGTGGTTTCCGCTCTATTTAGTTTTAAGTTCTCCATGTTTATAGGCAAGCTAAAGTCAGTTGCACTTTTTCCATAGTATTAATACAGTTTAAGTTTGAACTAGCACACTAACTGCGAGCATGCCTGTAAATGAGAACAGTTTATAAATTGTTTCTTGTTCAAACGTTGTTCAAACAAAAACTTTTACTGATAAACTCGTTGTTTCTCGATCGATGCAATCAAAACTTACTTTTGTTCCAACCTTCTACATTGCAACTTGTTAGCAGCACACATGCAATGTTTGGACTCGGAAGACATTTTGAATAATGCTTCTTAACTACTTATTCAATCGCCATTCAAGTTATAACTTGAGATCATATAAATAGAACAACTGTTGATTTTCGGATTTTTAATCGCATGTTATTATATTGTTTTTAAAACTTTTCAGTTATCATGGTCACGGGAAGACAGAACTATGATAACCATGATAACTGAAAAGTTTTCGAAACGTCAGGCTTTAAAAACAATGTACCTATAATAATAACACGCGATTAAAAATCCGAAAATCAATAGTTGTTTTAATTGAGATCATATGTTTTTGAAATTATAGCCGTGTATTGCTTTCTACAAATTTAGATCCTCGATATATAGTTTTAATGATTCGCGGCTGTAGCGAATGCTTCCCAAAACAATGCTTTATTGCAACTTCAAATCTCGATAAGTTTTCGTTCATTTCGAAGTTTTAACTGCATGAATGTTATTTTATAAAATAAAATTATTAGCCATGTAGTGTCGGATTAGAATAACACTACCCCATTTCTACCCGTGGGTGATCGTAAGAGGCGACTAAGGGTATAGGGGCTTATTAAGTTATTTTTGGGCGATGTGGTTGAAGACCCGTCACCAAAAACATTTATTATTACCATCTTTTCCCCAATCAACTTCCAAAAGTGGCTGAGGAATTTATAATTCCTTGGCTCTGGCAACCCCTTCTAGGGAATTATATCCGTGAGTATATGTATGTATGAAATTATAATACCTAGTGAAGCGACGGCTAGTTTGATTATATTTTAGTTTATTTGACGTTCAGTTACTACAATTTTTGTTTTATTACTGAAAAATAATTACAATTTGAATTTAACAATTAATACCGTTATTACCGTTTTTTTGACCGTGTTAAATACACGATCAAAAAAAGAGAAGTACGTTGAAGAACGTAAATAAACTGAATGTTTTTGTTCATGAAAACCTCATGTGGGGATTGTTATTAATAAATAAAGGATAAACAAAGGAAATAAAAATTTCGACACTGGCGAGGATCGATCCCGCGACCTCGAGTGTATGCCCCTGTCGCTCTTTAAATTGAGCCCAAACTTCGCCAGTGTCGAAATTTTTCTTTCCTTTGTTTATGCTTTATTTAGTAACGTAAATAAAGCTTAATAGATTATCTAAAATCGTACCAAGTGTTAATCGATAGAATCTGCTTATTCCAATAAAAACTAATAGCGTGAATAGATGTAAAATCCACAATTCAAGTTACATTTTGAAAAATTGACTCTTAATATTCTATTTCTCTAGGGTTCTCCCTTCCTATAAGCCCCTGAAACGATTTTTAAGTCAAGCTACGCAAGACAGCGCAGCGAAGAATCAATCAAACAATTTTGAAGCTGGGAGATTTCGTTATTTCAATACCTTGATAAATTACTTACTGAAGCTTCCGCGTTCTCCCTGAGCTTTATTGAAAAAGCATCTTTAACTTATTAGAAAATACATGCCATTTTTCACTATACCAACTTATCCCAAATCTATAGTAACTGTAGTCACTTGAGCGCAAACTAAGGGCCAGTTTTTTGATCCGGAGTTAAAAATATAACCATTTGTTACATTGACTATAGTTAAATGTCTAACCAGTAGTCAAATCGTAAATCCAATTTGGTTCAATATTTGACCATTAGTTACTCTAACCACGGGTCAAAAAATGCATTTTGCTGATATTTAACTAATAGTTACGATATTTAACAAATTGTTGAGTTAACCACGGATCAAAAAACTGGCCCTAAGTATCTAGTAGTAGAAGATCTTTGCGTGAAACTACATTGTTTCTCAATAATTATATGTCTTAATAATATTTATTTATATATATATATATATATATATATATATATATAATATTTATATAATATAAATATATATATATATATATATTATTTATATAATATTATAATATTTGTTGCCATGTAGTGCCGGCTTAGAAAGTCACTACCCCTTTCTACCTATGGGTGTCGTAAGAGGTGACTAGGTATGTGGCTTTTTTAACTCGTTTCGTATTTCTACCATCTTCTCCCCTATAAACTTCCAAATGTGGCTGAGGAGTTTCTAGATCTGTAGCTCTGGCTACCTCTTTTTGGGATTTATAGCTGTATCTATAGTATGAATGTATGTTAATAATATTCCATAAGTTTTTTTTTAATAATGAAATAGTAACAATAATATATTTACAGTTAAAAACTACGTAGTTATATACATCAGATACAAAAAGAAATATATATAAAATAAAAAATAACACATATTTACTTAATAAAAATAGAGACCTAAAAACTTAAAATCTAAAAACATCTTCCAGTATGTTATATTGTTTATTGCCCCACTAACACTACCCCATTTCTATCCGTGGGTGATCGTAAGAGCCGACTAAGGGTTTAGGGGCTTTTTAACTGGTTTTTGGGCGATGTGGTTGGAGACCCGTCACCAAAAACATTTATTATTACCATCTTTTCCCCAATTAACTTCCAAAAGTGGCTGAGGAATTTCTCATTCCAAGGCTCTGGCTACCCCGTTAAGGGATTTACAGCCGTGAGTATATGTATGTATGTATGTATCTTCCAGTTCCTCTTCTCGGGGAAGGGTACCTAGGACGCTGGAAGCATTGCCGCGTTGTATGGCAATGCTAAGCCTTTGTCCAAGGTAAGAGCCTGATCTTGGGTTCCCAGTTGTCTCAATAAGACGACAAGCTAACTGTTTATATAAACCACGTGCTTCCGGACCCCAAGGCCCCAAAGTCTCCACGCCAAAGGGGACAAAATAATATCCTTGGGGTAGAGAGGAATATTTCCATTAGTAGGTTTATTGTAACATAACATAACATATACTCACGGCTATAAATCCCTAGAAGGGGTAGCCAGAGCTAAAGAATTAGAAATTTCTCAGCCACTTTTGGAAATTGAGTGGGGAAAAGATGGTAAAGTAAAGGTTGTTGGTGATGGGTCTCCAGTCACATCGCCCAAAAATCCCTTAAAAGCCCCAATACCGTTAGTCGCCTCTTACGTACACCCATCGGTAGAATCGGGGTAGTGCTATTCTAAGCCGACACTACACGGCAATATAGGTTTATTGTAATATCTCAAATATTGCTCCTAAAAATAAACTTCTTTATTTTGTAGGCTTTGTTTCAGCGAAATTCCATATCTGATAAATATTGAATGAAGCAGTCGGACATATCAATCGCGTTACAAGAAAAGGTTGAATTCGGACTTCCACTTATTTGTAAATGTAAATAAGGATATCTATACTTTTTCCATTCCCTCATGTTTTATTTTTTCCCATCTGAAATTGTAGTGATCGAATGATAAATTTGCCACATTTTTGTATGAGCTTACTGTGTTTTCCGATACACAAGAAAGCTACAGTAGGAATATTGTGAAAATGTTGAATATTTTTAGTTACTTTGAGACATGCACAAAATAGCATGACAGTTTCACAAGTTTAGGTTAGTTAAAAATTTATATAACCAAATAAATAATTATATACTTCTATTAGAATTTGAGTAAAGAACAGATTGTAAAATAAAAGATGGGTGTCCCAACAATCACCTCTGAAGCCCTAACTCGAAGCCTCTCGACCCCCTTATCCTTAAAAAACAAGAATATTATTCTCTTATTTTAGAACTACATTGCCTTAAATACTTAATACTTTGTTCAAACACAAAGATATCCACATGTATACAAGGCAGCGAGGAAGCGAGAGAAGTATGATAGAATTTGTGATTGTTGATGAAAGGCTGAAATCAAAGGTAATTGACACTATAGATTATAGAGGTGTCAACGTAGTAACAGATCATTTCCTCGTTGTATCACGAGTAAGGGGTCTGATCAAGCGTTGGCGTCATAGGACAAGAGTGTCAACTACTGAAATTTCAAGAATAAAAGTAGAAAATTTGGTAGATAATAAAAAAATGGGAGATGAATATATTGAGAAACTGGATGAACGACTAAGTTGCGTAGAAATGACGGATGATATGGAAATAGAAGATGCTTGGAATGTGCCCAAATCTGCGGTAATTGAATGTGCGACGGAAGTTTGTGGATGGACCAAAAAGAAAAATCGACCATCATCATGTTGGTGGGATAAAAGTGTGAAAGATGCGGTGAATGAAAAGAAGAAAGCCTGGCTAGATTTACTAGCAATCAAAGCTAGTAAACGAATGAATGTGTGCATAAATGATGACTAAGTTGAGAGATTTGAAGATGAATATAAGAGAATAAAGAGAGTGGTTAAGAATAAAATAGAGCAGAAAAAGCGAGATCTGAAAGAATGGAGTGAAAAGAAACTCTCCGATAATTTCCAAGTAATCAAAAATTATTTTGGAAATATATCAAACGTTTCTTGACCAGATAGAAAACGTTCTTATAAAGGCGAGGGTCCGAAGTGAGAAGAATAAAAGAGCATGTATGAGAAAAGTGATGCATGTGGGGGAAGCAAGAGAGGTTTGTCAAGGTCGTACTAAGTGGCGATCGATAGTCTCTGCCTACCCCAATGGAAATAATGGGCGTGAGTATAAGTAAGTATGTATTGCCTGAAATGTATTATGTCTTAGTTTAAAAACATCGAGTACATCTTCCTTATATCATTATGGTTTCCGAGATCAGCCTGTAGAACATACCATGCTATTATTCTTCCTTACATCTCCTTGTATTCTCTGCTGAGGCAGACTTTAATTACATTATTTAATCATTTAAATTGTCATTCGTTCGCAAATAAGTTCTTTATGGAAATCGTGTGCCAACAAATAGTACGCGAGTCCATTGTTTAAAATTAAAACTCGCGCCTTTGATGAAGCAAACCGCTTTTGTTTTCAACAGTCAACAGAAAAATTTGTTTGCGCCTAAAGTTTGTTTTTCCTTTCATGAATAGGACATTATTCCGCAAAGCATTGTTTAGATTCAAATTCGAATCTTTTTCTTTTGTCGTGCAGTACTGTTTAAATAGCAGACATGAGATATAAAAATGTTTTATTTACTTACAAGAACCTCTTATTATTTTTATTGTCCAATAATTTTGAGAGGCCATTTGATCATGTTAGGATCTGCTGTGTCCTCAAACAACTATGATGAAAGAACGAAGCATAAAAAATGAGGAAACGCTTTTGTGAAATAAATTTTTCGCATGCTTTTTTGGAACGGTGTTTTTAACTGATCATCATTCTTCATTTTGCGATTTTAAAATTCATGTTTTTTATACCGTGCTCGATTTGTTATTTTTTGGGGACTTCAATACTATGAGTATAAATAAAGATATCTTTAAGATTCATAATGAGTAAATAAAATATACAGTGCTAAAATAAAACTCCTACCCACGGGTAGAAATGGGGTAATATATTCTCTAAGCCGACACTACACGGCAAAGCCGACACTACACGGCAAAGCCTACACTACACGGCAAAGCCGACACTACACGGCAAAGCCGACACTATACGGCAAAGTCTAATTATTTATTTTATGGCAAAAATCAAACAACACTTCACACTCAAGTTATAATGTGAATAATGAATTACGTTTTATTTTTCAGAAGGTTTTAAACAAACATTTAAATGCATACAAAGCCTTTGAGATGGTTTGATCCGGCTTAATCAAATTTTATACAGTTCACTGCTCCAGAAATTATAGAGAACTATTAATTCCACTATTTTGTGATGCGAAAGATAATGTGTGAGCATGTGTTTATTTTCAAGTTTAAATTACGGATGCTTGATTGAGATTTAAAATTTAATTTATTTAAAAGGACTCACATAAGGCAACTTAATCATGATCTTCTAATATTGGGTCACAGGTAAAAATTTTAGGGCAAGAGCGGGCGGGTAAAATTGTCAATTTTCGTTCGTTAAATTTATCATTGTTCACATCTTTTCGTTTATCATCGTTTATTATACATCCTAGAAAGCACATCTTAGAAAGCACCCAGGTACTGTTAAAAATGGTAGTCATTTAATGGGTCAATGGCAGCGTGGTGCATAAAAAGCTAAGTCTTTTCTTTCTTCTTCAACAAATTTGCTATACTATAGATCTAGCAATCTTCCAATTGCACGTCGCCTTCATTTGTGCTTGTAATCGTAAATACATATCGTTGTTAGTGTGCGTATTTCAAATACGCACACACGTGCTTGTAGTGTGCTGTTTTTCAAGAAGTACGGTTAGCACGTTAAATCCCTAAAGTGAGAGAAAACGCAAAGTTGTTAAAAATAAATGAAAATAAAAAATAAAAAGAATATATGAAATATTTCGTCTATGATGAAATGATGACAGTAACAGTGTAGAAATGTTTCTTGAACTTTGATTGAAACTAGTGATACAAGTTAATATAAGTTATTTTATTAATTACAAGATTTTTATTTTGTGTTTCGTTACAGTATTTTTCGGATTACAGTTTTTATATGTTAATTATAACTTTACAGCTGTATATATTTAATATTCTGCAATCGTAATCTCAAACTCCCCACAAGATGCCGTTTAGTGCGGTGTTACGTATTTTCAGTTCTTCTGTACGGAGTAGAAGCGTGAACACTAACTCAGACCTTGTGTAAGCGGTAAGAAGCCTTCGAAACGTGGATCAATAGAAGAATGTTGAAAATATCCTGGACGGATAGAGTAAGAAACGAAAGGGATCTACAGGGAATGCACAAAGATTTGGAGTTGTTAAAAATTATAAAGATTCGCATGTTACAATACATGGGCCACATAATGCGCAATAGAAAATATGACCTCCTCCAATTAATCCTGCAGGGAAAAATACAAGGTCGCAGAAGACAGGGCCGTAGGAAAACCCACTGGCTTCAAAATCTGTCCGAATGGGTCAACTACAGTTCCATCGAATTGTTCCGCGCCGCAACATCACGGGCCAAAATGGCCATAATGATAGCCGACCTCCGATAGGAGATGGCACTCAAAGAAGAAGAAGATATTTAATATTAATAATTAAAATTAGAAGTTACCATGACGATTTTGTTTTTTTAACACTTACACTTTAAGATATTGGATTGAATCAGGTGTTACTTTGCGGAAATCCATAGCAATACTAATATTAATAAATTTCTTCGCTTAATTCCGCTAAATAATACCTGCAGTCTTCATGCAACATGCACTGTGCATGCACTCGGTGGTCAGCTGCCGAACTGTCTACTGCTCGACAATGACTCGTGTTGAGTCGAAACGCGTCGCATGTTTGTGGTTGCCTGTGGTTTTCGCTTGCGGGTGTGTGTGTGGTGCATTGTCTGCTTTTCGATTTCTCGTAAGTGGGAGGGCGGGCGGTGCACAGTGCATTTTGCATGAAGACTGCAGGTATTATTTAGCGGAATTAAGCGAAGAAATTTATTAATATTAGTACTTACACTTTGTAATTGTTTCAGGAGCTAGACACAAGAATCATAATCGGTAGCTTCTCGCAGGAAATGATTCCAAAGATATTTTGTGAGGTGAGTATTTATATATTAAGATGAGCTTTGTAGTTTCGGCTTAAAATAGCACTATCCCTTTTCTTCCCGTGGATGTTCTTATGAGGCAACTTAGGTATCGAGGCTTTTTTAAATATTTATGGCTGATGCGGTTAGAGACCCATCACCTACAACTTTTATTTTCCCCACTCAACTTTCAATCTCAAACAAACACTAATTGGGACGCCCCAGTGAAGAATGGGTTCCAATTCCAAGCAAGCTGATTACCCACTATATCTGGGTATATTAATTAAAAGTAAAGTTTCGCTGGATATCACAGCAGAAACAACCATAGTGTGAATTTCTTATATACTTCAAAACACATTTAAATAAAAAAGTGTGTTATCAATATCAGGCATATCCCCTGAAAATCTATTTTTTATGTTCGAATAACTAAATAAATATTGTATTGAGGGTAGCCTTTTTTCCGAGGACTCAGGCGCATCGGCTTGGTATGTTCGGAGCGCAATACGCCTGGTTGGTCGCAGGTTCGGTTCCCGTGCCGGGCCCAGCTCCCTGCTCCGCCCTACAGTTGGCACAAGCCCTTGAAGGCCTGGTGATGGTGGATGCTTATCGTGGCATCGTTGGTGATTCAGTCTCTTTTGCTGGTCTTGTAAGTGGTAACTATTTTATTCTTGTTTTGCGTTACTAATATTTACCAAATCTACCTCACTAATTTATACTGAAATCTACCTTGAGAATCCAAACGTATATTTGCATGAGGTCGTAATCTGAAAAATTATCTATACATACTTGTATTTTTTTAAAGATGGATATGCACAAATGTAAGTTACCAAATAATGCTGCCTTGGCATACCCTGAATATTATATTTTAGACTAAGCCTTACCTAAATCGTCCTTCGACTTTCTTTTGTTTAAATACGATTTCTTTGAAACGTAGTATTTTAAAGCTAGAGATTTTTTTTTTATATTTATTCATCAATTACCGTTTTCAGACTAATAGCCTCTTCAATCAAGAAATGCGGCTATCAGGAGTCCCAATGTCCCCTTTCGCCCCTCACAGCTACGACGCAGTATGGGCCATAGCTCTTTCTCTGAGCAGAGCAGAAGAAACATGGGCTCGTGAACAGAGGAACACGAAACTTGAGTCTTTTGACTATAACAGGAGCGATATGGCAGATGAGTTTCTGAGCCAGTTAGGCAATTTGAGTTTTTTGGGAGTTTCGGTGAGTTTCGACAAATTACTTAATAACTATTCTCTTATCGTACATATAGTACCATTGCCCCAGTTTCAGAGTCCTTGATTGTTCCTTTTTTATTTTCTCATTTTAATAGTGAAAATTAATACGCTGAAAAAATGAACTCGTTTAAAAGTTATAAGATTTAAATTTGAATTTGTTTATTTCATAGGCACAAAATCAAATTTAATTAGTGCAATCTTATGTTTTTTCTTATTACCGTCTTTTGAATTAACATTAATATTCCAGGGTCCAGTTTCCTTCCACGGAGCCGACAGAATCGGAACTTCAGCATTCTATCAAATTCAAAGTACGACTTTTACTACTACTGATATAGTAACTTTAGATATGGTGCTTCAATAACCACCGAATTGATTAAGCATTTTTATGTATTTAATCAAAACAAGATACTAGGCCACCACTCATTAGGTGCGAACTAACTGAGCAAGCCGCCTCGCGAGGCAGTCTCGGACGTCTGCCACGGGTGCGGCACGTCTTGACAGACCGAGACTTCGCCTCGCGAGGCTGCCTCGCTCAGTACGCACCTATTGAGGTTTAAGAAGTTAAAATATTACAAAGAGTTGGCAATCCACTTATTCTCGGCAGCTTCAAACTCTTGAATGCAACTGATCAAGCAGTCCATGTATAGGGGCCCTAACTCTTGACACTAAATACAAGATAATATAGTTTAAATCTTTAACGAAAGTATCGTTGGTGATTGATTTCCACCTTTATAGATCGTCCATCGCACGCGTTACAGACTTTAAGTTATCTTAATGTTTCAACAGATGGCCAACCAAAAACCGTGGCACTTTACATGAAAGGCGAAAGAGTGTCGTGCTCTATGTGCAGCCAAGCAACTTGGGCCGGAGGGGTTCCCATTGCTCGAAGAGTTTTGGTCCTTCGAGTAGACTCTGTTTGGGCCCCAGCTAAATTTGCAGCTACTGTCTTGGCCGCTGCTGGAGTGGCCTTAGCTTTTGGGTTTCTGGCTTTTAATCTACATTATAGTAAAAGAAGGTAAGTTTGTTTATGTATAATATTTGAATATTCAATAATGATAAGAAAATGTATATGTTGATATGGTCGTTATAACTAAAACAAGGGAATATCTAGAAAAAAGGCGCAATGATCTTAGTAAAGTATCTGAGAGAGTGGGCTCAATCTCTGAATCTAAGATCTAGAATAATATGCCCATTTATCAATACAAAAATCGTCACTATAAATTTGTGTGTGTTATTCACACACGAAGGTCGTTACTCTATAAAGTTGACCAATATATGTAACAGAGTTTTGGTTTAGTAGAGTCAACTTTGAGAATGTGGCCTCTACCGACGATGGCGACGACATATAAGTCGCATAATGGATGAAGGCAGCACGGTAAAGGATCTAATTGGGTTTGAAACCGTTGTTGCACGAGACACAATATCACAGGTCACCTTGGACAAGTGCTATATATGATTGAAATATGTTTCTGCTTTACTTTGTTTTTTGTTTACGTTGGATACAGAAAATAAATGTCCATCGTACTTCCTTTTGCATAGTTTCCATACATACATATACTCACGGCTATAAATCCCAAAACGGAAACTCCTCAGCCACAATTGGAAGTTGATAGGGGACAAGATGATAGAAATAAAGTATCGTTGGTGATGGTATAGTTTCCCTAGGAAATAATTTATGTTTTACCCCAGATCAATAAAACTATCGTCTCCTCGTCTCAACAACATGGCGCTAATCGGCTGCGTGCTGGTGTACACCGCCGTGGCGTTGCTCGGAGTGGACAACGCCACGTTGCCAGCCTGTATACCATTCTCTGCGTTGTGCACGGTTCGTATATTTTATTTTTAAAAAAAAAGTTTACTAAAAACTATCAATATTAATATGGAGTACCACACGCAACATGAGCTTTTGACATCATTTGAAACTGAAAAAGAAGTTATGAAAGAAGTCGGTACACAAGTCGACAGCAACAGTTACATCAAAATCACGTGTATAAAGAAAACTAACTTTGCACCATCAATTAAATTCTAAAGTTTCCGAAAAAAAAACCTTTTCCTTAAATTTCTATTCTTAATATTCATTATTATTTATTTACATTATAATTCTTTTTTAATTATTTTTTTCAGACTCGAGTCTACATTCTTTCAGCTGGATTCTCTCTTGCTTTTGGATCTATGTTTGCTAAAACATACAGAGTCCATCGGATTTTTGTGAGGTACGCAACAAAGTATTCTAGTGTCTAGATATTCAGTTACATAAATAATGGCAACTACCCGTTATACTAATACAGATACTCACGCCATTAGTTCCCATTGGGCAGATTCTATCGATCGCCGCTTTGCACGATCCTGGCAAACCTCTCGAGCTTCATCTACATTCGTCAACCGTTTCATCCAAGCCCTTTTATTCTCACCAAATTATTCCAAAATATCTAACCATTCCAGCAACCGCAGCGGAGTCTGCAAGACCAAGTTGCTGCAAGACACGCCGCTGATATCGCTGGTGTGCGCGCTGCTCCTCATCGACGCCCTCATCGTCAGTCTGTGGGCCGCCGTGGATCCCATGGAACGCCAGCTGAAGAATCTTACTATAGAACTTAACCCGGATGATCGGAGCGTGGTTTATCAGCCGCAGGTAATGGCTATTTTCATATTGCCTTGGTTCGTTACTATTATTTGAGATTTTGATAAAACAGAAAACAAAAGAATAAAAAATAGATTTGCACATAGGTGTCTCTTATAAAATCTTGGTGTGATTTATCACGGCTGTTAACGATAAGGCATAAATCATGGGGCAGACCGTCTTAGTGTGATTTATCAGAGTAAGACGGAATGACGAGACAGTGTATTTGTACTAAGCGGGATATAATGGAGGCACCTTTTATCCTATATTATATAAACTGTGTAGCGACTTCATACTACCTCTACCATTTGTATTGTATATACACATCAAGATTTTAATCACAATATTAATTGTATTACAGATCGAAGTATGCAAATCCAACAACACAACTGGCTGGCTATTGGCTCTCTACGCTTACAAAGGCCTGTTTCTAATCGGAGGTGTGTACATGGCTTGGGAAACCAGGAGCGTCAAAATTTCCGCATTGAATGACTCCAAATATATCGGAATCAGTGTCTACTCTGTTGTCATCACCAGCATCAGCGTGGTTGTAATTGGGACCATAATATCTGAACGAGCAACTCTAGCTTATATTACTATAACAAGCCTTATTTTGATCACCACTACTTCGACGCTGTGTTTGATGTTTTTGCCGAAGATTGTTGCGATAAGGAATAAAAGTAAGTTCTTACTTCTTTGCAATTTACTTAGAGTTTTCTCTTTTACTTCCCTATTATGGGTAGCTAAGCTAGTGCTTTGGAATTTAAAATTACTTTAAGTATGTACGCATCGTACGTGCTGACGGTCAGGATAGCTCTGAACACAGATTTAGTCTGACAGCAACTATAATCCTATATCTTTTTCAGCTGAGGACGATCCAATAATTCAAAGCATGGGACTGAAATTAGAATGTAAAACTAGGCGCTTTGTAACCGACAACACGCAAGAGGTACATTTTCGTATCGAAATTCAGAACAAAGTATACAAAAGGGAAGTTGCAGCATTAGATAAAGAAATCAGCAGATTGGAAAGATTACTTCTTGACCCTGAATCGACTAGTAGTTCAGCGGCTTCAGTATCATTACAGAGACGAGTAAGTATTCCATATACAATAGCATAGGTTATTTAAAAAATTGATCCCCATACGACGCAGAATTGAGGCGGCATAACTCCATTGAATAGTAGTACTATTAGTTAAAATATAATCCTAAATTGACAAACTTACTTATTCTTTCACAGACGGAACTTGACACACTCGAAGAAGAAGGCAGACCAAGGTCTGCTGACAGAAGAACCCCAAGCATTACCGGTGGATTACCTATGCTCCTTTTATCAGTTCTGCCTCCAGTCATTCCCAGAGCCAGTTGGCCTTCTGCAGAGGCATTTCGCAGCAGAAACTCTGTTAGCTTTAGTTCCCAACCCAGATTAAATAGGAAATCACAACCAGCAATTGATTTATACAATCTCTGTTTAAATAGAAAAGATGAAAATCCTGGAATCCTTAAAAGAATAAGAAGTTTCTTTGGTAGTAGGCCTTCAAGCAGAAAAGCATCAACGATATCCATAGCAGATCCAACGGGACAAAGTATAGCTGCTGCTTTAAAAATGCATGTTGGAATGATTGCCGGGTTGGTTCCAGGAAACAGGAAGAATTCAATGGTAGTCTCTTGTAATACATTGAATGTCCCAAGCCTAGAGACAAGGTTGCGAAGAGAATCATTTGCAAGATCCGGACCAATTATTAGAATAACTGATGACGAACCAACATGTTCAAAATTTGACATAGCAGATGTACCGATTGGTCGTCAGAAATATATTGCTGAACCGGAGACTAAAGTAAATTTTGTATTGCCCAAAACACATAAATCGAAGTCCCACGAAGGTTCATGCGAGAAATTCAAAGGGTCACCTAGATTTCCTCACAGAATTTCACCATCGAATAGTTCTCTTACAGCTCTAGATCCTAGAAGGAAAGCTAGTGCAGAAAGTGTCTTCAGTATAGTTACAAAGAACTTTGAAGAACAAAGAAGATTTAGTCATCAGAATGTAGTAAAAGAAGATAAAATTGTGTTAGAAAATAAATGGAAATCTAT
This sequence comes from Bedellia somnulentella, assembly GCA_963576735.1. Classification (NCBI taxonomy): domain Eukaryota; kingdom Metazoa; phylum Arthropoda; class Insecta; order Lepidoptera; family Bedelliidae; genus Bedellia; species Bedellia somnulentella. The sequence goes on from OY755179.1 coordinate 17,603,880, forward strand.
CGAAGATGCTAGACCAGGTCCTTCTGGAACTTAATGATAGTGGGATTAATGATAGTTCATTGTAGTGAATAATAGAAATTTATATTTTATTTATAATATCATGATTTGTATTTTTGTCTCAGATTATATACTATATATAGAATATTATCTTAAAAAATAATTCAGCAAATAAAACAAGGAAGTAAGGAATCATTAGTTAATTAAAATATGGTCTGTATTTTTTCCTAAATGTGAATTGCTGGTTTGGCTCTAGCTGAGTTAATACATTCGTATACTTGACGTGAGCCTAAGAGATACTAAACATAATAAATACAGGATTATATGTCATTTATTTTTAGGAACTATATTTAAATTAATAGGATTAGTATACGTTATAAGTTAAAAAAAACATAAGTATTAAATCGTCTTTTTAACAAAAACCATCTATGATATAATTTGAATGTTTTTGTTCATGAAAACCTCATATGGGGATTATTACTATTAAATAAAGAATAAATAAAGGAAAGAAAAATTTCGATACAGGCCGGAATCAATTTGGAATTGACACGGTAGCTCAATTGGCAGAGCGACGGGGGCGTATACCCGAGGTCGCGGGTTCGATTCCCGCCTGTATCGAAATTTTTCTTTCCTTTATTTATTCTTTATGTATTACCATCTATGATATATTTTTATAGATAAACTTATCAAATGCCCAAAATGTACTTATGAATTTGTAAATGTTAGGACTTAAAATACATAACATAATTAAATGTATTATATCTTTAGTAAATACATATTTTTATATTCCTTAACATTTACGAAATTGTGTCGAATACTTATTAATTTCAATGTTAAAAAACAATAGATTTAGATGTTTCTACAGTGCCAAAAATCCATCACACAGGATGACGATTATGCCCCACCGTGACAAACAGAAGGGTATCCTTTCCTATAAAAGGAGAGGTAACTTGGACATCCTTATATATTAAACGAGAGAGGGTGAATTTCTGAACCAGCCTGTGTCGCGATGCTAAGAGCTAGAAAATTGGTTCAGGTATCAAATTGAAGGTCTCCATCTGAAGTTTTACCGAAAACTCATACATTTTCCATAACTGGATTAGTTATATTGTTAGCGATTTATAAAATTTGCTAGAGTAAAAGCGCGCGCAAATGTGTCAGTCACTGCTTTTAGTATTATATTACAACGCCCGCGGGAATATAAATATTAAAAAAAACAGAAGTTAAGACAGTGTTTTGGTATTTTGTATGTAAACCGGATGCAAAAAATGTAGTCCACGCGGACGTAGTCGCGGGCAAAGGGCTAGTATGGCATGAAAAGGCAATACAAAACAATATTTAGTATACTGATTAGTTGACTTATTCACGATAGAATATATCAACTGTGATCAATTATAAAGTGTGAATGATATATAATAGTTACTTCATTTAGATGCAATTAAAATATGTCGGACACAAAACTATGGGTTTTGGCTAAATCAAAATCCATCGTAAATATTAAACATTATATACAAGTACATTTTTTACTGTTGTTTTACATTCAATTGCTTTGTTTATCTAATCGGTAATTAGCCTTTTGTATTGTTGATGGTATTTACAAATGAAACAATTGAAAGCGAAGTCCACTCGAAAAAACAAACTTTATCTCTGATTAATTTCATAATAAAGTAGTTTTTCTCCAGTATACTCGTAGTACTGATATATTAATACTGAGATTTTCTCAGATCAGTAACGTAATATTTCGCACGCTTAATACTACAATGACCTATGTCTGTAAGCGTAATTATTATATTTTTCCTTTTATATAAACTACTGGTGCAGACTTTTAACTGGCATCGATGCTATGTACTGTTACTTATATTGTTATTATTTAGCTGTAAGTCTTCCAAATAAATAAATAAATGTCAAAATTTTGATGAATTGAGTTACAATACTTCACAGACCTTAAAAAGCATGCTCTACAACATAGGCACGAGAAAACACCCGTATTCTTAACACAAAATGGTTCAATTTCACTTAGGTCTTTATCGTCTCGTATTCATATGTTGCTGAGCATGGTTTTAAGGTCTGTGTAGTATTGTGACTCAACACAGCAAAATTTTGACATAGGTCACTGTAGTATTAAGCGTGCGATTTATTGTTTGTACTTACATGTACTCATTTAAAATTATAAGTTCCAAAGTCAATTTTCGATGTGTATATAAAAAAACGTATGGGAATAAAACACCAAAATAGTAGATTAGAATATAAGAAGAGCTGATTAAAAGATCATATGAAATAGCTCAAATTGCCTAAGATAAGGTAGATTTTCAGCCAACTATATTTAAATGTGTTTAGAGCCTTCGGAGGCGTAGTTTAGTGACCGTTATAGCTCAGTTGGAACACCGCTTATCGTGCAAACATTGACGGTTCAAATCCCGGGTCAGGCCTACACCAATTTGTCTATTCTTAAGACATATGTGTGGCTAATTTAACATGGTTGTTAACGGTGAGGGAAAAATCGTAAGGAAACCCATGTACTTCGTCATGTAACAGTGTATTACAACAGTACAAAACGGCGAAAGACCTGCCCCCTATCAGGTGAGTACACTGTCCAAACAAAACGTGGGTACTCTGAACACCAAGTGACAATGTCACGTGATGTTCAGAAGTATTAGTACCTGTATCAACTCTTTCGGAGATATACGGTGTGAACGTTTAAGTTTGAGTTGAGTATTAATAGGCATACGCCCGATTTCTGAATTGAGTATTCAAGCTAAGAACTTAAGTATCGTTTTGTCTCATTTAGTTGTTAAGATTTCAATGCGACAGAACGATTCTTAAGTTGAAATCGGGCGTAAGGCATACTTTTGCTGTGCTACCAATCGGTCCGTGCTGTAAGTCTACATTTTCTTACGTAGTTTGAGCATAATATGAATAAATGAAACTTGTAGTCAATATTTATAGTATCAAATGTATTTAAAGCAATAAAATGTATTAATAACTGTGTTATAAGGAGATATAATATAATATTAGCTGTAATGTCTTGTCAGTATTGTGTGAAATCTGAAAATATACGTTTTGAAAGTCATCTATTTATTACTTTCTTATGACACACGTCAATAAATGTACTCATTTAGTATGAGACTATCGATTGCCACACAGCCTTACCAAGGCGTTTTACCCTACCCAAAATAAGGTAATTTGGATTTAGTCGGCTTATTCCGTTTATCCACCCTAAAACAGCCTCCCTAAGTCGGATACTCGGAAACGCGTGTCCTCCAATCCACCCTGAACAGGGTGGATAATCGTAATTCCTAATAATATGTTTCTTCCGATTTTTTACCCCAAGTACAGTCATTTAAAGAAACATACACAACACAAAACGGGTCCAAGAAACTTCGTGAACATTAAAATACTTAAGATAAACATACCTACTTTAAAGAAAAGAAAAGATATCATTTATTCATTGCCTCAGGGAACAATAAGACATTACATTTTTACAAAAACACACACAATTTTAACAAAGAACAAAACAAAAAATATATTAATAAAACATTTAGGGACATACATAATTAAAGTCCCCTCAAAGGCAAAGAAAAGGTTGCTGACTCAGCATTTATTAAAGGCATAACCTTTAAAACTTTACTACTTTCAGTTTGAATAAAGATATCTTGGTGGGAAGTTTTAATTTAATATTTATTGTTACCTATAGGGTTGGTAGGGTTGGGTGAAAACAATTTAAAATAGCCGATGTGACAAATGAAACCATAACAAGAATTCTTTCTTGTTATGGTTTCATTTGTCACAACTCCTAACAAAAAAGTGACAATTTAAAACTTAGGGCCTTTTTTCTATAAATGACTGTACGTAGGCAGGGTAAAAATCGGAAGAAACATATTATATGCATTACGGATATCTACCCCGTTCAGGGTGGAAAGAAGGACACGCGTTTCCGAATATCCGCCTTAGGGTGGCTGTTTTAGGGTGGATAAACGGAATATGCCATTTAGTCCACTAACTAATGACCTATAATAAATAAATCGACGAGGCTGCCTACCTAACACTGCGTTGGTCTAGTGCAGGTTTGTAGATTTTAATGGCGACAACCGTGAACCAAACCGAGTGACAGGGGGTATAACGTGCCACACTGAACCATCTCAGTTTCCGAATTACTTGATCAATCTGCAATATCCGAATCTATATTTAGATTCAATAGGACAACTCACAAATTGGAGTTGTGAGTGTACCTTCGGGATTCAACCCCAGACCTCAAACCAGACCACAGAAGGGCGTGAGTTCCAATCCTGGGTCGGGCCTACACCATTTTGTCTTTTCTAAATTCATATGTGTGGTTAATTTATCATGGTTGTTAACGGTGAGGGAAAACATCGTGAGGAAACCCACATGGCTGAGTTGTACTTAGTCATGTGACAGTGTATTCGCACAAAACGGCGATAGGCCTGCCCCCTATCACGTGAGTACACTGTCTAAGCGAAACGTGGGTACCTTTCTCTGGACACTAGATGGCGCTGCCATGTGAGTTCAGAAGTATTGGAACCTCTTCGACCCAACCCCTTCGGGGATAAACAGCGTGAACGTTTATGTTATGTTATGTATTTTATATTCAAGACTAAGGAAAATAAATTTAAAATTTGATAGTTTAACGTTGGCTGAATGTGTTGAAATATTCTATAACGACACCTATAAAAGAATAATAAAAAAACAATTCAATCTAACAACGATATATTATCTACATTAAAGCCATTTTCCGAGTGATTCTCTCAGTTATAATTCTCTTAATATTAGCATTAACACTAGGCAATTCGCCGTCTTTCCTTACACTCGTCTCGATTTTCTGTACTAACTGTATTTCTCTGGGCCACGATATGAAGTTAGTAACGAAGCATTGTTCTGGGGACCCCATGCGACCAGTTCGACCACATCTATGTATGTAATCCGCAGTGTATAAAGGGAAATCGTAGTTTATCACGTGTTGGGTCTGAAAATAACAAGGTTTATTAAAATCCGAAACAAATAATTTGACAAATAAGATAAATAAAAAATAAAATAAAATAATCATTTATTTCAAAATAAAAAGATAAATCTTTGTTTTTTGAACGTCAAATTTTAACTTAATACTAAGTTTACTTCGGATTCGGAAGGTGTTTTGTTGAGAGAAGAACCCGTAAGAAACTCGTCAACAAGAAGATTGCTGGAACACATACAATACATATACTCACGTTTGTAAATAGGGTAGACAGAACTTCAGAATTAGAAACACCTCAGCTACTATTTTTTGAGGCTCTCAAGATTTCACATTATAATTAAAACAACTATTGACTTTCGGATATTCACGTGTTATACATGGGCATTTTTACTAAATGGCACCCATTTGAAAATTTGCGAATTTAAAAAAATAAGTTTTTTTTTGTTGTTTAAGGTTTTTAGAATGTTCTTTAAAGTTTGATGTACTGGAAATCATATTTGATTTCCGATAATTACATTGTTTAATTACTAAAAAACATTAATGAAATGGACAGTACGTTGAAATTGTGATCAGTTTGGTGACTCTTTGAAACGGCTGTATGTCGAAAACAAAATGGTAATTGAGTTAAATTTTGCTTTATATGTATTCCAAATAAGTCAATATATTATATTTGAATGCTTAACAATGTAGAAATAAAATGAATTTTCTAAAATTTTCATTTTACTTTCGGTTTGGTGACAAGTCATGCCATTGTGCTCATAATTTTCTGGTTTATGTTAACTTAGAAACCGGTTATTAAAATTATAATTTGTTATTACTTAATATTAAGCCAATTAAAAAAATATAAAAAATAAATACTAAGCAGAATACTAAAAATAAAATTAATAAAAATAAAACAACTTTATTATAATTTGGGACAGTCACCAAACTGACATACCTAAAATCCTAAAGCTTCGGTTACATGTATGCAAAATTTGTTGAAATAAAACTCAGATTTTTTTTATTTGTATGTAGTTTAATTCTTGAATATTTAAACGTAAACATGAAATGACAGTTAAGTTACTTAAAACAAAGCATAGTAACCATTAGCGCAAATTAGCTCTATAATAATTATAAAAAAGAGTTTAAACCATAAGGTAACTTCAAAAGTTATTTATCGCCCAAAGTTGGCCTTTAAAACTAAGAAATATAAAATCTTGAAAAGGGCTAGGCCACTTTTATTTCTAGTTTCTTATAATTACGTCTACTTCTTTTATGAGGTCAATCACAGAAAACTATACCTAGTGAAACTTACATAATACACAACACAATAATTTCTATGACATTGGATCTATTAAACTGACCTCGAAAATTGGCTCTTATTTTAATACTAGTAGTCCGCCCTGGCTTCGCCCCGTAGTACATACATAGCCTATGTCACTTAAGGATAACATATATATTCAATGGTGAAATATTTTTAAATTGGCCCAGTAGTTATTGAGTTTATTTATAACAAACAAACAAATCTTTCCTCTTTATAATATTATTATAGTGTAGATGTTGTACTTTGAAGCTTAATAAATAAATATCCGGGATATTTCACATACACATTACACAGGTCAATCAAGGCCTAATCCAAACTAAGCAAACCCTGTACCATGGAAATCGGACAACACCCAGACACAAAACAACAAACATCATTGTTCATCACACAATTATTTGTCCTGGATGGGAAGGAAACTCACCGCCTCTGACTCTGCAGTAATAAATAGATGAAAGTTTATTTCATGTAGTCCTAGCCTTATGCGTCAGTTTGGTGACTTTGGTAGTCCAGCCTGTAGGTGACGACTATAATGTCACCAAACTGACCGTCACACATATCCAGGCGAAATTAAATAAAAATGGATTATACCTAAATAAATTGTTATTTTTCAGCATTGTAAAGCTAAAAGTTTATCGTAATAACGTATAAATAGATTTAAAATAGTTAAAGATTATAATAAAAGCATTAAAGAAGAAAAAGAGGCTCCAAACCTGACTCGGAAACTTGTGGACAACCGTTGATAGCAGTAAAACACTCCCTCCTCGTCACGAAATTTCGGCAAACTGACAGACTTCAAAATGGAAGCTTGATCCTTTGTAGGTATTGTTGCCATTTTTAATAAACAAAACAGATTTGGTAGAAAAAATATATCCATTCAGACCGTCACTATACTGACATGTCCGGTCGGCTGCAGTTTTAGACATTATTTTCAAATCAATTTTACGAGTGTTATTAAAAAGTTTTAAATGACCAGTTTGATTCAGTTGGACTATCCATATAATTTCCTTCATATTTAAGTAAACTTTCCATAGTGTGTATTATAAAATATTGCCGTAAATTTCAATTACCCGAAGATGGTAAGCACTGGGACAGGCTAAAAATATCTCCTTTCAGTATTTTGAATTAACATTATTTAATCAACTAAACTTATTTTCACAACGACTGTTCATTAAATACAAGTCTAATATATTTAAATCTAATTTGAGAATTTTTAAAAAATATATGTATATATATGAATTTAATAATACAACTTCAAAAACGTGGGACACCCTAAAAAGGAGGGGGGCACTTTTTAGTGAAAATGCCCACATGGTTTTTTTAAGTCCGACGTTTAGAAAATTACTCAGTTATCATGATCACGGGAAGTGCGATTAAATATCCGAAAGTCAATAGTTATTTTAAATATAATTCCTCAGCTGGTTTTAGAACTTGAAGAGAAAAGATTGTTGTTATTGATTGATGAGCTGCATCGCCAAAAATCACTTAAATACCCCCATACTAGAAGTCGGTTCTTGCGACACACGCGGGAAAAAGTGAGTTAGTTCTATTCTTAGCCGACACTACACAGCCAATATATGTATAAAATATATTTGAAATCACTTCTACATGGATTGAGATAACAAATCACGCTCAAAGAGAAACATCTAATTATAACGTATAATTTTTAACCAACCCTTTTATTTAACTTCCAGCTTAAATTCATATGATCTTTGCATGTTTGCTTTTTAGATTTTGATCTTTTAATCACAGAACCCTGTGTATCACAATTAATAAATTTATTCAGGACTAACTAAATCTGTATTTTATGTCCGTGTAGTGTTGTATTCAACATTATAAAGCCTATAAATTATATCTTAAAAGAACTAAAAAACTTACTCTTTTAGAATCCAACCCTCTTGAAGCCACATCAGTACACGAGATAACATTATATTCTCCTGTGTTATACTTGTCCCAAACACCAGCTTTCAGCATGACAGCCATTTTACCATTGATATTGAGACAAGGGACATTATTCTCGTTCAAAAACATGGATAAGAAATCGGCAGTACTTGTTTTGTTGGAAAATATCATGACGGATCTTTTTAGGTTCATATCTGCTTGTACAAGTTTTAGGAGTTCAAGGGTTTTTTGAGCTTTGCCTAACCTTAGGAACCTGTAAAATATAACATTTAATTTATTAGTAGTTACTCAAATGTATGTAATATATTAAGTTTTTTTTCTATGATTTATTATTATATTAGCTGTGTAGTGTCGGCTTAGAATAGCACTACCCCATTTCTTCCGGTGGCTGTACGTGATAAATAATAAATAATACGCGACTAACGGACTTGGGGCGTTTTAAGGGATTTTTGGGCGATGCGGTTGGAGACCCATCACCAACAACCTTTATTTTACCATCTTTTCCCCACGCATCTTCCAAAAGTGGCTGGGGAATTTTTAATTCCTTAGCTCTGGCTACACCTTCTAGGGATTTATAGCCGTGAGTATATGTATGTATGTATGTATTTCCTATGTGCCGTGTAGTGCCGGCTTAGAATGTCACTCCCTTTCTACCTACGGGTGTCGTAAGAGGCGACTAAGGGTATGTGACTTTTTAAATGGTTTTTGGGCGATTCGGTGGGAGACCCAACAGCAACGATACTTTATCTCTACCATCTTGTCCCCTATCAACTTCCAAATGTGGCTGAGGAGTTTTGGGATTCATGGCCGTGAGTATATGTATGTATGTATAACCTATGCACACTGACCTCCATTATACTATATAAGTACGCTGGACTAATTATAGGCCGGGTGACAGTGAGGCGATTTGATTTTCGCCATTTTGGCGCTTACGGCAGCAGTGAAGGAACAAGGAACTAATAAAAGAGATGGGACAGGAAGATAAAATATATCGATAAAATGTTTCTGCTTAAAGGAAATAAATAAATAAATACATACGGACATATTATACACAGATCAAGTTAGCCCCAAACTAAGTGAGACTTGTATTATGGGATGCTAACTCAACGATATATTTAATATTATACAATACACATATAAATAACATCCAAGACTAAGAAACAACATTTACGCTCATCACATAAATGTTGCCCTCAGCGGGGATCGAACCCGCAACCTCCTAACCTAGTAAAGGAAAGGCTAAGTTTTATCGAAACGAAACTTTACAGCACTATTGATTTATAATTGTTTCTAAAAACCATAGATATATTATGCTTTATGGTAAAAAAACACTGGCCATTTTGCAGTTTACGTCGTATTTAGTTCCTCGTTCCTTCATTGGGGGCGCTTCAAATTGGCACAGTAAATAGCTGTCATTTTGATACGTATCGTTAGTCCAGCGTACTTATATAGTATAATGGAGGTCAGTGCCTATGCATAATAAGGCTCTCGTGACATAAGAATGGTGAGAGTGAACATGTGATGTGCGAAGTGAGGCACTGACAGGTAATTCATATAAAAGAAACTGCCACCATCTCACTTCTCACGTGACGTACTTTTTACACTACGGGGCAGAAGATTAGTATTCCCTAAAAGGGTAAAAGAAATGACTTTACCCAAAATATTTTATAATATTAAACCGTGTTTTTTTAGAAGTTAACACAGACAAACCATTTTTTTTATTGTTATGATTTTCTATCTCTCAAGTTTAAATAACTTTATTTATCTAAGTTTAAAAACAACCTGGCGACGTTCTGTGGAGAATGAGGCAAAAGTTCGAGATCGAGCCAGATGGAGAAATCTGCTCAAGGCCCTTTGTCCCTGCTGAGGGACGTCAGGATGGATGATGTATGTATCTAAGTTCGTACTTACTTTTGCGGCACATGTGGAAGCAACCTATGTATATTCTTTGTGGTGACTTTCTTTAAAGAATCGGGGTCTACAAACGAAGTGACTGCCTCCGGTAGTTCCACGGGTAAAGTGGCACTTACTAATGTAAGTTGGCATCCTGATGGGGGCGTCGTTATCTCTGTATGGCTTCGAATCTGAAATACAAAGAAACTAGTAAGATAATGCGAAAAAGCTAAGAAAGAATATTTAGAAATTTATAAAAAGCAAATGAAAAATATGAGTATCTGTAATGTTTTTATCCTGATTTGCTTTGCCCATGAGCATTAATGCCATAAAAATGGGATATATTAAGTGACTGAGCATGCATTTTATTTATACGAAGAAAATAAATTGATTTGTGTATTGGGTGTTGGGCGCACTTTAATTTATTTTTATTCGATTTTAAGACATACATACATATACTCACGGCTATAAATCCCTAGAAGGGGTAGCCAGAGCTACCTAATTAGCTAATTAGAAATTGCTCAGCCACTTTTGGAAAATTGAGTGGGGAAAATGGGGATACCGTGATAGCCCAGTGGGTAGAACACTCGGTTATCGTGCAAACGACTAGTGTTCAAATCCTGGGTCGGGCCTACACCAATTTGTCTTTTCTAAAGACATATGTGTGGTTAATTTATCATGGTTGTTAACGGTGAGGGAAAACATCGTGAGGAAACCCACATGGCTGAGTTGTACTGAGTCATGTGACAGTGTATTCATACAAAACGGCGATAGGCCTGCCCCCTATCACGTGAGTACACTGTCCATGCAAAACGTGGGTACTCTGAACACCAGGTGACAAAGTCACGTGATGTTCAGAAGTATTAGTACCTCTGCCAACCCCTTCGGGGATATTCGGCGTGAACGTTTATGTTATGTTATTATGTAAATTGATTTGTGTATTGGGTGTTGGGCGCACTTTAATTTATTTTTATTCGTTTTTTAGACATACATACATACATACATATACTCACGGCTATAAATCCCTAGAAGGGGTAGCCAGAGCTAAGGAATTAGAAATTGCTCAGCCACTTTTGGAAAATTGAGTGGGGAAAAGATGGTAAAATAAAGGTTGTTGGTGATGGGTCTCCAACCGCATTGCCCAAAAATCCCTTAAAAGCCCCAATACCGTTAGTCGCCTCTTACGTACACCCACTGGAAGAAATGAGGTAGTGCTATTCTAAGCCCACACTACACAGCATAGCCGACACTACACAGCATATATACTACACTACACAGGTTTTAAGACAAATCTTAGTATATAGTAGGAACAAGTTAAAGTTATCAAAAACTATAAACTTACATCAAACTTCCGAAGCAGATAAGTCAGTTTATCAATGAAACTATCATCCAGCAACGTGTCTGCTTCATCTAAAACCATGTGATGTACATTATGGATCTTGTAAATACCAGTGGTGACCAGCTTACTGAAAGCCCCAAGTGTTGTAATCAGCATGTCACAATATTCTATAGGTGGATCTAGTATTTTCTTCTTTGTTTGCCCACCTACTAATGTGCTGACATTGATGTTGAATTGATTTGCTATCCTCTGAGCTACCTCTGATATTTGAGTGGCTGAAACAAGGTGTTTTAATTGTAGTTTTCTTCAATTAAACTATAAATAAAATACGATGACAAATAAAACATAAGAGTGATAAACCCTTTGTCTGTTACAACACCCGTGGGTAAAATAGAAAGTAGTAGTGACATTCTAAGCCAGCACTAAACGGCAAAATTACTTATATATTTTATTTATTTACTTCATAAAATAGAGTTTTTCACTTCATACTCAAAAAGGCAGGCATCCAAAGTATGAAAAATAAAAGAGCATGTACTAGGTGGGCATTAATACTTTCCAATGCCAAATTGGAGTGAATTGGCAAATGATTGTCAAGTACTTGCTAGGGCGAGCAACTTACATGGGAAACTTTCAAGGGTAATTATTCCTCAATGGTAACATCTATCTAAATTTGCTCTTTGTTAAAACCTTGTCCTTGATGTCTTGAACCATCATGCAAAATTTGGCTGAGATCGGATCAACCGTTTAGGAGGTGTTCTGTGACAAGCCTTATACACAAGTTGGGGGTAAATGGAGCTTCCCTCAAAGGAGAAGTCTGATGGATGTAAATAAAGCCAAAGAGCATTGCTAAAATTAAAACTAAACTATTTTTAGATATAAAAGAAAATAGTGTAGATGAATTTTAAAGTATTTATTGTGTGTATATTATTAATAATTTTGTTTAATTATTAAATTCTAATATGCAAGACATACTCTTTATAAAATTTTCTTTGAACTAAACCAATATTTTAAAAATGTAATAAGTTTCCTAGGATAAACATCTACATATTCTCACGGCTACAATTCTCTAGAAGGGGTAGCCAGGACTACCAAAAAAGAAATTCCTCAGCTACTTTTGGAAGTAGAAAGGGAATAGATTGTAGAATCAAAACCACCTACCATATCGCCCAAACAGCACTTGAAATGCCACAATACCCTTAGTTGCCATTTACAAACACCAATAATGGGAAGAAATGGGGTCTTGCTATTCTAAGCCAACACTTTACAGCAATTTATATCATTTTTATTATTCCATTCAAATATGTAACACATACACTTAAACTTTCTAAAATAAATATTAATAATATATGACATCTATGGTTTTCCCAGGATCAAACATATCCTGTGATAAGTGTCTTAAAATCATATCACCTTTATTTCACCACAAAATTTAAGTACTCTCTTACATATTAAAAGGAACCCCTATATAAGCTTTCAAGTACTTTAGGCGGTGCATTGATTCTAAGTCTATCAGTCAGTTTTCCTTTAAATATACATAATTAATATGGCTCAATTAGAGCACACAAAAAAAAAGAGTTTAATAGTAACAAAGGTTACATATACATACCTAACTCTCTACTTGGTGTAATGATAACAGCTAGCGGACTATTAAATTCTTGGTTTTCTTGACTAGGCTTCCACATCATCAAGTGCTGAAAAATTGGCAGAAGGTATGCCAATGTTTTACCACATCCTGTCTCTGCCGTTATCATAGTATTATTTCCATTTAACACCGATGGAAAAGCCTTTGTTTGAATCTCGGTAGGTAATGTGTACCCCTCTGCAAGCATTACCTCAGTAAGTTCCTTACTTAAACCTATTTCTTCGTAGCTCTTTTTGTAAACCGGTTCCTCTTCAGTTTTGTTAACATTTCCATGAATTATAAAATAGTCGTTCTTTGATTTGGCGTGTAACCAGCCATTTGATGCCAATTTTATGCCATCAAACTTACTGTAAGATTGGCCTGGGTAGTGGTTAAATTCTGGACGCTTGCATGTTATTATCGGTAATTTTTTGTTGGCCTTCTGAGAACTAAAGTATCGGCAGTATGTTAAATTGAATATCGGACGTATTCTCGACATAACTAACTTTTCTAACTTCGCATTTCCATTCCAATTAAATTAAATAAAACCAAAACAAGAAACATAACCTACAAATTGTGAATTCTGACATTGACATTCGGATTCGGCAAGTTTTTTTTATTAATTGTTTGACGCCTTAGTTTCCAAACCTTTTGAGCCAGAATTTGGTTAGAAAGCTAAAGAAATAAGAATAAGAGAATCCCGGGTCGGGCCTACATCAATTTGTCTTTTCTAAAGACATATGTGTGGTTAATTTATCGTGGTTGTTAACGGTGAGGTAAAACATCGTGAGGAAACCCACATGGCTGAGTTGTACTTAATTTAAATCTTTTTGTTCATGAAAACCTCATGTGGGGATTATTACTAATAAATAAAGAATAAATAAAGGAAAGAAAAAATTCGACTGTGTCTAAATTTTTCTTTCCTTTATTTACGAGTTGTACTTAGTCATGTGACAGTGTATTCGTACAAAACGGCGATAGGCCTGCCCCCTATCACGTGAGTACACTGTCCATGCAAAACGTGGGTACTCTGACTGAACACCAGGTGACAAAGTCACGTGATGTTCAGAAATATTAGTACCCCTGCCAAGCCCTTCGGGGATATTCGGCGTGAACGTTTATGTTGATAAACATATATTATGTTTGTGTAGTGTAACATTATGTTACATAATGCAAACAATATTTCACAGATCTCATATTCAGCTAGAATTAAACAGGAGTGAACATGTAAGTAAAAAAAACACTTTATTGGACATTTAGTTATATGTATTTGTTTTTAGTGCATTTTTACAACTTGTAGCTTACACCTATTTACCATTTATATTTACAGCAATCAACATTTACACATGGGAAAAGTTTTATAGAAAACGATCACAGAATCAAAATTACATGGAGAAAGGCTCACATTTGATCAGTAGAATATTTGTAATTTTGTTTATATAATATTCACAACTTAATCTTCAAATATTTACTAATCATATGTATGTGTCTTAAACATTCAGCTGACCGTGTATTTTACAAAACCATTTTTAGGGGTATTGCCAATGTAATGAATATCATAAACTACTTTGAGTCTTCGCACACATTTCTGTTTTAGAATTTGCTGTAAGAATTTTGTGCAATAGCATAACCCTAAGTGGAACATAACATGAAATAAATAAATGGGATTCTTACTCGAATTAAAACGAACAATATACGGTTTAGATTTCAATATGGATTTTGTATGAGTGCTTTTCATATTACTTACAAAATAATAATAGACATCAATGGAAATAAAATATTGAAATGTGTGCTGAATTAAAGTTCACTAAACGAAGCCAATCGGCAGTCATTTATATAGAGTACTTTGATAATGTCATAGCTAACTTATGAATGGCCAATCGGTTCTTAGGCTCCTCATCCACCAAAGATAAGCGAGCGCATTTTTAAACAGCCAATATAATCGCTAATTTATTTTCCGACTATTCCCAGTAGTCTTACTGAATAGTCTTACCAGTAGAACTAATGGGAACTTTTTCAAGATAAAGTCTTACTTTCGGTAACACTATTGGGAAAAAAGTTCCCATTAGTTCTACTGGTAAGACTATCGAGTAAGACTACTGGGAATAGCCGTTATTTTCCTATCCTTGCTCAGCACACATAAATTATGCGTATTGTTTCATCATACAACGCATTCTACGCTACGAATTTTTCACATATCTGGTGGTACAAACTTAAAACGGTCAGCTAAATGTAGGACATAGAACATTCTAAAATAGAGCCTCGGCTTTTAAGACTCCTCAAGTTATTTAACTATCTACCATTCACAAATTTTTATCCTCAAAAAATTTGTTCAACGTCTTTCCAAATACCATTTAATTTTAGATTGTTACACTTTGTTTAAGCTTAACATTTTTTTAAATAAGTTTACTAATTACGTATTTATTTAGTACATTGACGTAAAATATAA
Source organism: Bedellia somnulentella (assembly GCA_963576735.1). NCBI lineage: Eukaryota > Metazoa > Arthropoda > Insecta > Lepidoptera > Bedelliidae > Bedellia > Bedellia somnulentella. The sequence goes on from OY755179.1 coordinate 17,619,350, forward strand.
TTTAGCTCTTTTCTGCCTCACTGGTGGCAGGGGCTTTAACCATTCTAAATATCACATGGTGTTGACCACCTGATTTACACATTAGGCAATCTTTGCTTAAACATGGTACCCTCATGATGAAGGTAAGCCCATCGCAGCTTTGACCGAATGTGATGTAAATCACCTCACAATCTTTCCCTTACCGTTAATAATATACATGACTTTAGAAAAGACATAAGAGGTGTAGACCCAATTAAAAAAATGTATAAAAGATATCTGATATTCTTTGACGTCATTCAAGCCACAATCATGCTGTAACATTAAGAAAACGTAACAAATATTTTCAGTATTCATCAGTTGTGCTTATAGGAAGCGAAATTAAATGCAATATAATTCAAATAACATTTGCTTGTTCGAAATCTTCTTTCTATTTACCTTTCTAAACAACTCATTCAGTCGATCTAAACATATACATCAGTTTATTTCTACATAGAATTTGTAACACTTAAACAACCAGATTTTACTTTAAAAGATTCTTATATTAACGGCGAGAATATCTGGAAAATTACTAAACAGATTACAACACTGATGTAAATAAATAAGGTACATATAACCTACTAACAACATATAACATTTATTAAATCATCTAATAATACATTTAAACCTATTTATTACTACTGTAGTTCGTAATTTAAACACAAGATGGCGCTTATGAATTGTAAGCATATATGTTAAAAAAACTGTCAATTATATTTAACTATTCGTCTCCTTTGATCAAAATTCACGAAAAAAATACTATAAGCAGCTATTTTTCTGTTGTCAACTGAGTTATTTCAACTTTCCGATCTAACAGCATTAAAATAGAATTTTAATTCAAAGGCAAATTACTGAGCTTCGAAATAAAATATAATTTGCGAACTCTTTGCAATAAAAAAGTAATAGAAATATTTGATAAGCAGATCTCAAAAACAGTTTGTATAAGTTGGTCCATAGAAAAAGTTTACACAAAAGTCATACAAACATACGTCACATTAAATGTGAGAAGTGACGACACAAATAAATTTGTTTTCGATTGATGTAGTCAAAATATGTCAATTGATTTTATTATTTTTTATGGAAGAGTGGGGCAATTTATCTCAAATATTTGTTCATGCCTCAATTATGGCCCATGCACTTGTATAAATAATTTTCTTTTTCTCTTTTGTTTACCTCATTAACTTTCAGTTGCATTGACTTTTAATGTCATTTTAAGGGTTATTTAATGTAAAAAAACACATTTTCATGGGAGGATGAACTATGCAACAGACTTAGTTATATAATTTTCAAAAAGATGAATCAAAATGGACACTGACAGAGATTTAGCTTTTCATGTTAATTTAAATAACTTTTTAAAGCTACTAAAATTACAAATTAGTTTTAAAAAAACAAAATAGTACAAAAGTAACCTTACCAAAACTTATCAAACGCAAATAAAAACTAAAGACTTAATTATATAAATGAAATTGCACAGAAACAAATGCTGTTGACGGTTTAAGCCTTAAATTTATGATAGTTTATTCGCAAAACTTCAGCAAATAATTGTTAAATAATACCTTAATTGTTTCGCCACCGTAATCGTAGATGAATTATGTCAAACCAGAGCGTTCTGTTTGGTCGCATAATGATCAAGCAAGCATCGGCATAATAATAAATTCATAAATTATGACATTCAAAAAATGAAAGTTTTTAACTTAATTTTGAAAAGTAAATTTTTGACTTTTTAGACGGAAATTAAATTAAAATAAACAATATCTGTTATTGTTACCATTTATGTAAAATTTACTGATATTATAACAATATCTTGAGCGTTTATGTTCAACAGTGTTTATTCTTAATACGATATAATATGTATTATATAACACAATCTTCAGTATAACTTCGAGTCAGTTATTCATTTCAATCTATGTTTATCTCAGATTCCTCTAACTTCGATTCATAAAGTATGAGAAAGAAAATTTATTTCAAAAGGCTTTAAACTATACAACAACATGCTAAGCAGAGGAGTAGCATTTATAAATGTTAAAAAACGGAGTCAATTCGCTAGAAGATAAGGATTTACGCATTCGATGTAGCGTGGGTCAAATAGAATCATTTAACAAGTAATAAATAGGACTTAATATTTAAAAGAAAACAATTCATAAATAAATTGGTAAAAGCGACGCAATCACAGATTCAAATATCGCTCAATCCAGGAAACTTACTAATTTATTTATTTACCTACTAACAAATATCATATTTAAATATATTTTCTCCAATATGCAGACACCAAGTTTACATCTAATTACTTCTATAATATATTATAGTAGCTGCAAAGTTATAATTTTTAAAGTTTTTTTGTTTTCATTTATTAGGTTTTTTAGGGTTGGACCTCATCTGGCAGCACGGAATCGCATTTTTTCGTCGCTCTTTCTCTTTCTGTCGCTCAGAACTGCCATTTGCTAGACCGAGACAAAAAGCATAATGCGATCGTATCCGCCGGAATCCTTTATGAGATCGCATTATGCTTTCTGTCTCGGTCTAGCAAATGGCAATTCTAAGCGACAATTCTGAGCTACCAGATGAGGTCCAACCCTTACCATTATATATACGTTTTTCAACTAATTTTATTTTTATTTTATTTAAAGTTCTTAGCTGTATTAAGAATAAATCAATTATGTTTGTCATTTATATTTAAAGCATATAATATTTCGAGCAACTTAAGTTAACATTTTATTGAATAGCAAAGAGGAATATTGTATTTTCAGTTAAAAACAAACGACTTTAAGATAATTGATTACATTGCAGCTACTAATATAAACTATTTTATACACAAAATATAAATTTATTACGATTATGACTAAACAACATTGTTTGGGCAAAATCATGTTTATCATAACGACATAGATTTAGATCTATAAACCAATAAACAGATTTATTCTGTAATTAGAATATAATGCGACTGAATAAAAATCAGATTTAAAAAAGCTTATAAATAAAAACAAGTTCACCATATATTTAGAGGTACAGTTATCCAAAAGCGATCAGTCTTCAAGACAATTAGAAGCTCCTTCCAAAATAAATAAATAAAAAATCTGTCATGAACAAGATTTAAATAATAATACATAAGATTTGTTGACTTCTGGCCTTTTACTAAGATTGCACATACAATACTATGCCCTATACATTGCCCATTGTATTCATTTTCACATGTAATATGATCATGTAGGTATTTTTATTATGTTTTTCGTCACATTTAACCACTATATAATAGAACAACACAGATAACATAAGAAAACCATTATTTGGTTAAAGAGTAGAAAAATACTTAAATGATTGTAACGGAAGGAACTTCATGAGAATGAAACTGTACAAAAATGAACCATTTTTTATTGAATATAAAAAATAACAAGATATTAACAAAGAAACAATTTGCCAAGCGAGGCGAGTCAGTCAATGGAACAATATTAATATACAAATTAATATCACTCCCGCTTTAGAAGCTCTAAGTCACAAATGACTTATAAATCACCAACTTTCTAAGTACCCATGTATTAGGTACACCGTACTGAGTTCACACTAAGTACAAAATTCGTACTTACTTAATACAGAATTTGTATTAAATATGTAACAAGTTTGTACTTAGTATGGAACCAGGTATTCAGTTTGTACCGAAATCACCCATTTCAGACCAGAATTCGGCTTCGTACTTAGTACGTACCAGTTACAAACTTAGTTCGTACTAAATTCGTACTTCTTACGAACCCTGTGTATACTTAGTATACAGAGTGTAACAAAAGAAGAGTAACAAGCCAAAAGAAGGTTGTTAGGGAAATTATTCTGAAAAACGAATCCATACAAATCAGCTGAGCTCTAGTAAAAAAATGAACTGAGAGCAGAAAAAATAAAATTGCTCTAATCAGATCGGTCCCATAGTAAAAGTTGTTAAGAATGATCTCCCTAAAAACCCCCTTTTGGCTTATTACCTCCCTTCTGTTACACCCTGTATACATAATTCATGCAAATGCCAAGTACTATCAAAATGAATACTTGATACAATAGACTAATGTTTTGAAATAGTTCGGAACTATAGAAAGCTCATTTCATACAATATTCTTCAATAAACCTATAGGAAAATTAGAAGATATTTTATGTGATTTTCTTTATATTGTTTTTTATATAATTTTCCTATAAGTTTATTGGTGTCAATGTACTTTTCGATATGGATTGACTAATGAGAGTAGTTTTGTTTAGTGAGTATCGTTCCGCAGACTTCTAAGAGCTCGTGCAGTTGTGAGAATTTGCTGACTGCTTCTTGCAGCATATGCCTGGAGGATAGATTTATTTGAAACTAACAGGTAACAGTTTATAAATCCGAAATGTAAAATAATTTAATTGTGTATAAGATAAAGAGGTCTCGGGCTCAATTATTAATGAAATTACACACATACACATATACTCACGGCTATAAATCCCTGGAAGGGGTAGCCAAAGCTAAGGAATTAGAAATTCCTCAGCCATTTTTGGAAAGTTTTGTGGGGAAAAGATGGTAAAATAAAGGTTGTTGCTGATGGGTCTCCAGCCGCATCGCCCTAAAATCCCTAAAAGTCCCCCAATACCGTTAGTCGCCTCTTACGTACACCCACCGGAAGAAATGTGGTAGTGCTATTCTGAGCCGACACTACACAGCATGAGGAGCAATGAAATTATTGAGGCTGAATCCATTCTTTCAGAATATTGCTGGCTTGAATCCTCTGATTATCCGAATATTTAAATGGTTCGTTGTTTTGCAAAACCACTTAAAGCTTTCGGTCCTAGTAGTAGTAGATAGTCTACTAATACAAACTAAACTAGCAAGGTGGAGTATTATGGCCAAACCACCCTTATTAGGGTAGACTTGAGCCCCTCATAGCGGACATATTAGGTTATGTGTAATATAAAATAGGAAAATCTAGCAGTGTCTACCTCTTTGCTCTCATTTTATTTCTACTAAACTATTATTGAATATATGTCAAGAAGAATAATAGGTAATTACCTGAATTTACTGCAAAAGAGTTGTAGTCGATCTGACGAAAGCATGTTTCCGTCAAAATTGGTTAATGTCAAATTTTGTTTAAATATTGCCTCCAACCTAGCGACGTTCTCGATGAATTCGTCATCAGAACTATCATTATTATTGAGGATGCTGAAATAAGAAACAATAAATGAAATATTTTTGAACAAAAAGGACCGCCTTCAGTCAGTTAACGAAAACCAGCAAAACGTAAAGCAGGAAAACGTCTTGCCAAATAAATTATTTACTCGATACATGTTCATTGTTAGCTTAAGTGTTAGTCAATCATTTCAGCTACATTTATTAAATTTTACTTTAATCAGTGTTATTTTCAATACTTTCTACTTTTTAACCGACTTCAAAAAAAAAGAGTGTTCTCAATTCGACCGTATATTTTTTATTAAAAGCATATTTTATTACCTTTTCATAGCATCAGTGAGATCATTAAGCTGAGCGTTATAAACACTCCATTTGGCAGCCAATATTGCCAGAGGCTCGTCTGTCGGCATCTTGTCTTCTATACCACTGTCTATGCCCAGACCACGGGATAATTTGGCACTGGAATCATTAGATAAATATAATTATATGTTTTATAGAGTGCTTGGTAGAGGTTTGTATATGGGTTAATAACAGATAGGAGGTGTTATCCTAATACTCATTCATAATTATAAAAAATATTTTTTTTACTGATTTATTGGTGTTACTTAAAAATTCACATGGTTATCTTCTTGAGTCATTTCCAATCATCAATCTTTTTATACATGCTATATAATTTTTTACACTTCGGACGCCTGCCTTTTTTGATCATATTTTCTATTTGATCTTAATTTCAAATTGTCAGGATCGTACGAAGTGGCGATCGATAATCTCTGCCTACCCCAATGGGAACATTAGTTCCCATTGGGGTAGGCAGTTGGCGTGATTAATTGAATGTATGTATGTATGATCTTAATGTCGTTCTTAATAGTCGCCCTCTACTGATATTATTATCAACAGATCAAACCATCTTATTTTAAAAAGTTAATACATAAAATTGCGAAGCTACTTTTAGAAACTGATTGAGGAAATCACTTAAAATGACCCAATACCCTGAGCTCCTGTTATAGCAGGGGAGGCGAAGCGGGGATTTTTGAAGTGACTCGAGCATATCAGATTATTATATAGAGAGAATCCTTGTTCCCTTTGATGTACATCTATCGAGTATGAACCCTTCGTATAGCGGGGTATGCTGAGGGGAGTCCGTCAGATTTGTAAAAAAAGACAATCCTCCAAAAAAATCGTCAGATTATATATATAACATAACATAACATAAAACATAAACGTTCACGCCGAATATCCCCGAAGGGGTTGGCAGAGGTACTAATACTTCTGAACATCACGTGACTTTGTCACCTGGTGTTCAGAGTACCCACGTTTTGCATGGACAGTGTACTCACGTGATAGGGGGCAGGCCTATCGCCGTTTTGTACGAATACACTGTCACATGACTAAGTTCAACTCAGCCATGTGGGTTTCCTCACGATGTTTTCCCTCACCATGATAAATTAACCATACATATGTCTTTAGAAAAGACAAATTGGTGTAAGCCCGACCTAGGATTTGAACACTAGTCGTTTGCACGATAACCGAGTGTTCTACCCACTGGGCTATCATGACTATTTTGACGATTTGGGCGTGACGTTAAGAAATAAGATGGTCAAGTATCTTCAAGCGCGTGATGCGGGTGACGGCAATGTTCCCGCGATGGTGTTTTGGTGTAATATTTGTGCAGGCGTTAAGACTGAACATTGTTGTTAAATTTCCTTTAAAATGGCCATAATAACGGCATCCCTTACATTAATCATCAGATTAATATATAAATGGTTATCAGAATTATAAATCGCATTCATACTGTTAATGGCTGACGCGCCCAAGTATTACATTTTTATAAATGTTTACACGCTCTCTCCCCCACTAAAATATAAACTTGTAATATGCTTCTTTTAGTTTTGGAACATGAACTATCAAATCCAATAGGTTTCTACGATGCTCGAGCAAATGCAAATTTAGTATCCAGGCCTCCCCTACTATTACGTCCTCATAGGAAAAAATTGTGAATTCTAAATCGACAATACACAGCTTCCTTAACCAACAAGTCAATACATAACATGACTCACCAATACGAAGAAAGCACGGTCCAAACGCTCTCAAAAGCGTCAATCACCATCATCTCTTCAGAAACCTGTCCGGTCTTTATTTCCGGCTCCGTTTCCGGTTCCGGTCTCCGGCTAATCCGTTCCACAGTCAACTTGGCCAGCCCCATATAGTCCGGAATGATTTGGCAACGTCGCGCCACTTCTAAGCAAAGCTGCTTGAAGTTATCCACTTCGGATTTGCGCAGGTTTTTGGGACCTGATTAGTAGGAAAATATTATTTTAGAATGTATCTCTATTTTGGTTTAGAAAGAAGGTATTATACATTTAATAATTATTTTATTTTACAGTCCCATATAGTTTCGGATGATTTGGCAACGTCGCGCCACTTCTAAGAAGGCAACTTCAATTTCGGATTTGCGCAGGGTTTTTGGCTTGATTAGAAGTAGGAAAATATTATTTTAGAAGGTATCTCTTTTTAGTTTATTAATTAATTATTTTATTTTACAGCCCCATATAATCCGGTATGATTTGGCAACGTCGCGCCACTTCTACGCAAAGCGATTTTGGACTTATTTGTTTTATTTGGAAGATTTACAGCGTATAAATTTACTTAACAGTTAAGTTAACAATGCAATGCCAATTAAAAATCTCCACCTATAACAATATGCAAATTAATAAATTAGACAAACGCAAATTTAGTTTTAGAAAGTATTTCTGTTTGAATACATTTATTGGTAAAAATCAGGACAGACAGCAAAATTTTAAAGAATCACTTATGTGATATATATACCCGATGTTTTCGTATGTGGCCACAGCACCAGTAGGTCGAAACGTTGGGCAAATATATTCCAAGCTATTTAAAGCAATTAAACTAAACTTTAGTCTCAATATTCCTCAAAGCATTCTTGAGATCGGTGAGAAGATGTTATATTCTAGGAAACACATCACTAAAAACTGCCAACCTATGTTTTAATGGATATTGCAACATATCTATAATATACATACATATACTCACGCCGTTAATTCCCATTGGGGTAGACTGAGATTATCGATCGCCACTTCTTACGATCTTGGTCTATCTAGCTTCGTCTATATCTATCAAACTTTTCATACATGCTCTTTTATTCTTCACACTTCGGATGCCTTTTTTGAGCACACTCTCAATTTGGTCCAAGTGTGTCCTCCGTGGCCGTCCTCTACTAACATTACCTTCCACATTAGCTCTATAATATCTTACATTTTAAAACAAATAAACTAACCTTTGGTCTCAATATTCCTCAAAGCATTCTTGAGATCGTTGATAAGATGTTCAATCCTGGGAAACACATCACTAAAAACCGCCAACCAATGTTTCAACAGACATTGCAATACATCTATTAGAGTCCAAGGCGGCGCTTTAAATAACACGTGCTCCCAAAGAGTGTCGTATTTTGCTCGCATTTCATTCTATAAAGAAAAGATAGACATATATATCATGATATCATATAGCATGTTGGTTGTCAGTATTTGTAATAAGAGCTGCGAAAATTCATAAAAGAAGATGTTTAATAACCCCCCCTCCCCCTATTGTCTCATGTTATTAAAACCTAGTCATTTTTGTCATTTTCAGACCCCTTCTTGCTTTGATATTTTCGGGTGTTCTTTGACATGATAGTCCAGTGGGTAGAACACCCGCCCGAAAAACAGAAGGGCGTGAGTTCCAATCCTGGGACGGGCCTACACCAATTTGTCTTTTCTAAAGTCATATGTGTGGTTAATTTATCATGGTTGCAGTTGTACTTAGTCATGTGACAGTGTATTCGTACAAAACGGCGATAGGCCTGCCCCCTATCACGTGAGTACACTGTCTAAGCAAAACGTGGGTACCTTCTCTGGAAACTAGATGGCGCTTGCCATGTGAGTTCAGGAGTATTGGTACCTCTGCCAACCCCTTCGGGGATAAACGGCGTGAACGTTTATGTTATGTTATGTTCTTTGACTGACTTCACCAAATGCTCATTGCATTATTTATGTTACAATGCAAACTAGTTGGTTTGATAAATGTAAAAAATGTACTGTTTTTTATACTATTGTATCGTTACATTACAAATTATAAAATGTGTAATATAGTTGCATTAGGTGAGACCTGTAAAAACTGTATTTCATGACAAGATAAATAAATAAATAAATGATTGATCACCCGTGTATGTAGTAATGTACAAACAATAGCAACTGCTAATTTTATTTTTCAGTTAAATTTTATTAGTTAATTAGTTTTAAGCAATATGCTATAATAACACTAGAGATATTTTTTATGCCAGTATCAAAAAAATCCAAACCTCTAAAATATTAGCCAGCAGATGATGAATACAACCCTTGTAATGCCTCACGCTCTCTTCCAAATTGGGGTCGGCACCCTCCGCAGTTCTATGCACCACTAGATCGTTGATTTCTGACAACTTTTTGCATTTCACACCGTTGATTATGGCCTTGCTACACAGGTTCTTGTCATTTGATATTAATATCTGAAATTTAAATACTTTTTTAATACTTATACTCACGGCTATAAATCCTAAAGAGTATTCAGAGCTTCATAATAACAAATTTGTCAGCCACTTTTGGATAATGAAAGGGGAAAAGGTTGAAATATAAAGGATGATTGGGTCTCCAACAGCATTGCCCAACAATCACTTATAAAGCCATTCCCTAAGTAGCTTACTTACAATACCCGTGGAAAAAATTGATTAGTGCCATTCTAAACGTATTAACATATACATACATACATATACACACGGCTATAAATCCCTAGAAGGGGTAGCCAGAGCTAAGGAATGAAAAATTCCTCAGCCACTTTTGGAAAGTTGAGTAGGGAAAAGATGGTAAAATAAAGGTTGTTAGTGATGGGTCTCCAACCGCATCGCCCAAAAATCCCATAAAAGCCCCAATACCGTTAGTCGCCTCTTACGTACACCCACCGGAAGAAATGGGGTAGTGCTATTCTAAGCCGACACAACACAGCTTTTTATATAAACCTATACATAACCTATATTTCTGCTGAAAAATAAATTATTTGATTAAACGATGTATTCGTGTCCACTATTGCGTGCCCTGAACCATAACTTGATGCAAGCACTAGATGTCGCTACAATAGCTTCAAGCATTTGAAGAAAAATACAAGAGGTTGTATTCAAATAAACTAAATTGCTCACCACAGATTTTCCCCTTTCCGCTTGTTGCAGACAACAATTTAATATTTCATCGTCTGGCACCTCGCAAGGGTATATGTGGCAGTTCGCATCACGCAGAGATTGGCCTGGAATCAAAATATCAAAGTTACACAAGAATCGATAGGTTATCAAAGATACATTCATATGACTAATCAATCAAGGAAAGAAAAACTTCGACACCAGAAGAACAAGCACGAGCGGTGTTTAAACTAGTTATCGCGTGGGATAAAGCACCCATCTCTTATGCACTTACTTGGTATCGTATACTGCCATCTCATTCTAACCGTTATCGTGTCGATAAAATAGCG